>CM023454.1:64919297-65519297 GCA_013339765.2 Haemaphysalis longicornis | reverse complement strand
GGTTGGATGAGACCATTGTGGCGGCCGCTCCGTTCCACTGCCCACTCCAAATAATAACTGTCCTGGTTTACTTATTTGTGCTAAGTTCCGCTGTGGAAGTTACGTAGGCAGCTAGACGTTTCATTGCCCCGTGCAGCAAGAGTATATAATCCTCATGGAAAGGAACCCCTTTTATGCTACAAATGCAGAAAAGTTGCGATACCGTAGGTGTGCCACATATACGACGGTGTGCAATTACTTTTCGCATGAAATCTTCTATATTCTGACAAATCCTCTACTACTCCTTTAAAGAACCAAACTTTACAATGGTGTCAAGGCATAGGTGGCATGAATGTCCTTGCCGCAATGATTCATGCGTCTTTGCGGGCTGGATGACTGCTCAATAAGAAATGATTTATTTATTTTAAGCCCAAAGCTACCCAGGCGATCTGGCGCTCTAAAGTGTATCGCTCCGGATGAATTAAACGCCAAATTTCGAACACACAGCAGTTTTCAGTTTCAACTATTCACAACGGCCGACATTTCAAAGCACGTCGTCATTCTCAGCAAAACACAATAAGAAGTGACATCCTTTGGAGTGTTAAAATGGAGCGAGAGAAGAAAAGTGGGCCTGTGTTTTGGTGTGCTATATTCCCGAGCTAGATCAATGAGTCTTTGTTTCCGAGCTTTCATGCCAGAAAAAGTTTCTACTTAGAGTCAGCAGTAACAGCAATGCCGTAGTAAATTTGTAGCGGTGCAACTAGCCTGAATGTTCTTGACGCAGCACGTATCTATGCAGCGCAGCCTCAATACTCAGTTATAAAACGTGGAAATTATTCAAGCGTTCAGGTGGTGATTGACCAAAGCACGTAGAACGCGACGTGTTCCTGCACGCAAGTGGGCCACCTAATTTTTTCTACAACGTGTAATAGGTGCAAAATCATTCACTGCACATTTGTTGCAGAGGCAATGTCGTTGTTTTGAAGGATGGGGCGTACCTACATTATCTCTCCAGATGACTGCATTGCTTGTGTCTGCAATCGATCGGTCATGGTCAAAAAGCGGTTTCATGCTTATGCTAACAAGTTAACGCGTGCCAAGCTGCAATAGAAGTAGCATAAACACCAATACAATTCGCTGCCGATCTTAAAACGTCATGCTTGGCTTGAAACCTTTCAGAGCAGCAAATTTCCTGTCGTGCTCTTTCACCGCAACACCAAAGATGGTATTGTTGAAGTCGTGGAGAAACTAGCCTAAGTTTTGGACACGACCGCAGTTTTTGCGTCAATAAAACAGACAATAATTTGAGGATTTAAGTGTTCCGAGGGTGGGAGTATGAAAAAAAAGCCAATTTTCTCCTATGCCGTTCTCAACACGTGCATCTTTGCTTGCACGATTTCCGAGCCGGCAAAAGCACTAACTTTACGAAGACAAACCACATTACACTGGAAGTGGTGACGGAGCTAGCCAGAATATCCGCGATGCTCGGTATCATGCGTCTATACATGCTGGAAGAACACCCAATAATGAACTTCCTTCATTCCGTTGTTTTTGTCCGGGAGTTTTTTTGCGATTCATTTCTACAGAGTGAACTTTTAAAATAACGAATTGAATTCTGGTTCAACGCGCATATAACATTATGCTGATTTAAAATCTGTACCTGTATTGGAAGGAACTTACTAGCCGTAGAAAAGATACTTTTGCTTGAACCTTTTGGAAACAGCCGCCGCTCAAACTGGGAATGCGAGGGCCAGCCTTGAACACCTGCCTGGATCTCTTACTATACACATTGGAGCAGTATCTGCAGTAAAATTGATATATATATTCGGGTGGATCTGGCACAGTAGCAAACGAGGATCAGCAAATTCCCCAAAGAAAGCATGTTGAAAATAATTAAGACTTACAACAGGTCTAATCCCAGCATCATCCATTCTCATCTATAGCAGGACGAAGGCACAGTCTATTGATCTCCAAGAGGTCCGGCCCTGCACTGCTCGAGTCCACAGTTTACCACAGATTTTTTGTATTTTATCCCTACTTTGAAATATTGGCCATCCCGCTTCTGGAACTATCTGTTGGCATCCACAGCATTACCTGAATGGTCCACCGGTTGTCGGTCCATCTCACAACGTCGTCTTACAAGGACAGTTTATTTTCTCTATTTAAAACATAACAGCTTCGACCCTAGTTTGTTCTCTGATCATATTAGCTCGTTTTGTATTCCTGAGTGTTACTTCTTAGATTATTCCTCCAAGGGTTTATTAGGCCGACATAAGTGTGCCTTCTAGTTGTTGAGTAAAGTGCCAAGGTTGAGTTTTCCAAGCGATACCGGTAGTATCTACTGCTTGTAGATTTTCCTTTTTGATGGTAGAGATCGCTAACTTTTAAGCCTTTCTGAGTGCTTGTCAGTGTGTTACAGAAATCAGGCCTATTCTGCGCCGGATTTCTTCCTCGTGGTTGGTGTCAGCACCATTATTCTGCCCGAGGTAGCTCTATGCTTTTACTCTTTTTAGCGTTCTCTTCTTTAAGCTGAAGATGTTGTTTTTGTCTTCCTTATTCCTCAATACTTTCGATATATTCACGTTCAGCTTTAGACCCAAGGCCGTCGCTTCTGACTGGAGTTCCTCAAGCATTGTCTGCAGTAGTTGTGCAGTCTCCCCAAGAAATACTATGTCGTGCGCAAGCCTCAAAAGGCTCGAGTGCTACCCTTTTATCCTTAATCCTCCTTAAGTCCGAGTAAAGCATTCTAAACACCCCTACACACATGCTTTAAATTTTTTGGGTGAGATTGGCGAGAGTTCCTCTGGCATTTAAAATTCTTATGTAGGTCTCCTCTATTCCCTGGTTTTTAGTGAATTTATTGTTGTGGCGGTGAGTACGGAATCAAACGGTTTATCATAGTCTCTAAATATCATGTGAAGGGTTTTATTGTATCCTGCGGATTTGTATTCACTTTATCGACAACATGGACGTGATCCATGGGTCGCTAGCCCTTTCTAAACCTATCGAGTTTTAGGGGTTGCTGGAACTCCAGGCTGTCACCCATGCCCTTAGCCGCAAGTTTGGATAAAAGCTTGTACACAAGCCAGACTAGGCTGATGAGTCGGTAATTCTTGAACTTCTGTAGGCCCCTCGTAAATGAAAACAATGTTGGAGTTTTTCCAGGCAATGGGAACTTTTTTAGTCTTCATGCATTCCAAAAAGATTACACCAATACTTTGCAGTACAATAATACTGCATACATCAAGAGACCCACTGATATGCTATCTTCATCAGGAGCAGTATCTCTTTTTATGACAGAGAGCCCTTCCAACCTATTTTTTTCGCTACTAGTAGAACACGGCACTTTAAATTTGTACACTCACTAGTTTCTCCCGGTATCATGTTGTTGGGAGACAGCCTCGTGTCGAATCGTTCCGCTAGTTTTATTATCACTTCGAAGTTTTCTATTATGTTACCTCCTCCTTGAATCTTAGCTTTTTGCTATTGTCAGCATTTCCTACATGACTGCCATGTTATATGCACGAATTTTGGTAATCACTTTCTACAACTTGGCTAATTCAAACTGATCGGCTGTACATGAGACTTTCTGGGTCTTACAATTCCGAATGAATATCTTCGTTTTTTTTTAGTTTTTTTTTTACATGTTGCTTCTAATGGGAGCTGACACTGATTCACTGATTGCCGACGTTTCTTTATAAATAGGCCTGTCTACATTGACCTCTTTCTGCTCGCTCAAAAGCGCAAACTTATTTTCAAGTGATTTTAAACTAGTTCGATCTGGCTCTAACTGAATGAGTGAGGAGTTTCGTAGTTTTCACGAGATTCCTCCTTTCACTTTTGAGACTAAATTCTTCATTTCATCTAACCATCATTAAATCGCTGCCGCGAATCTTACCACATCGGCGTTTTACAAAATACCTTTCTGTCACTTTAAATGACGTCCATTTTGGTTTGTGGACTTGGACATTTCTATGTCCTACTCGTTTTTTTGTTTTGTTTTGTAAAAATTGTGTTCTTCAACCTGAGGCTTTTTCGCTCTGCAAAACTCGGCAATATATCTAGTCGATTCCTGCAATTGTCTAAAAATTTCCCGCTGGCTTTTTGCTACAATTTGTTTTTAACCGAATGTTGCGTTAAAATCTATCAGAGTCGAGAAGTGTGTTGCCATCTTCACTGCTGATACAACGTCCTAGTAAAGGGGTTTACGGGTAACTTCATAGCTCATTGCTCTCATATAGGCTTGTACTATCTTTATTCTACATTGTTTCCTTAGCTTGATGGCAACATCCGCGACTCTCGCAAATGCAAAAAAAAAAATCATCCACGTTTCAAGCTATTTCTCAGTGGATTCGAAATCCCACGCCGTATTCTTTTCCTCCTGGGGCCCAATGTAGCACAGAATATGCCCACTAGTGATCTCCATGAAGTGTTCTCTTGCCTTTCTAAGTATTCTTAACCCTATATTATTTTTCTTATTGTTCGAGAGCTCCTCTAGTAGATCAGGTAAGCTTCACTCACTGGACAGTTTTTTGCGTGGAATTTTGCAGGGTAAAGTTAAAATGGCGCCCTGTCCGGACCAAAAGATTCTTTGCACCAAGTCATGTATCACTTTTCCGACCATTGCATTGAACAGGTGTTCTACAGCAGCGGGGAACTAAGGGCCAGGAGGTGAGTTTCTCAATAATGGGAGGTGGCGGCCAACTACTACAGCAGAGTATCCAGATCCTTCTCTTGTGAGCGAGTGCTGTTTGTCTCCCTAAGAGCCTTACTGTCATTGTTGAATCTTTCTAGTGTAGCCTCTAAGGTATCCGGCATGGTGGCAACCTCCGGAGCAGGCAGCACTCCATACTTGCATGCGTTACTGAGTGCAGCAAGACGAAAAAGGAAGAGAACCAAAGAGAAGTTTCCCGCTGACTCCGTTGTGGCGCACGTCTGCAGAGATATTGATCGAGCGTTTCCCGGTTTTGCTTGTTTAATACACCCGGTTGCGGGATGAATCAGCTCAGTGCTATCTTACTGAAGAGAGATCCACTCACGACTGGTAGTTCTAAAAGCTAGCCAATGCTGTGCTCGAGTGTATAGCTGCAATAAATGGCTAGTTTGAGCTCAGCTGGTCAAAAAGGCAGCTGAAGTGGTGTTATCATCCTTACTGGCCATTTTAACGTTATTTTATTCCAAAGAACTGTTTATTTGGAGAACACTGGTCTTTTTTCAGGACTTTGCGCAGGGGTAGGCAAAGCTGCGCTCTTTAAATTCTGGAAACCTTAGGAGCAAGAAAGAGGTTCCAAAACTCTACTACACATTTTTACACAGATGCTGATTACATATGCATATAGCCCTTGCTTGTGCAAAAAATAAAGTGGGTGTACTTATTTTTGTTTTGAGGGGTTGTGAAATTATTCAAATTTTACCGTGCTATTTGTGTCACCCCGGGTCACCTCCTTTGTCCTAGCTCAATACTGGAACGGCGGGTGCAACATAGCGCTGAACTTATTTAAAGTTTCTACCTTCGTAACGTAGTGTGCGATGCTGCGTGAAGTCTTCTTAATTATGCTTTTCGCAGAATTGTTAACCCGTGCCTTGCTAAAAAGTATCATTTTTGTTTCAAAAATTAACCCCGCTGGTGGGGCTGGCTAAGCTTTCGTTTACTGCAGTGTGTTTATACCGCGCTTGATTGAGCATTGGTGTTCAGCCTTTCCTCGTTTCTGAGTGACTAACCGATGAAGCGGAAGCAATTCTGACCAATTTTAACTGTTTAAGGGGCACTCCAGGAGGATTACTTGCTTATTCTGTTATGTGAACTGGCGCTTTTGTCAATAAGGGTATTGTACGGAACATTGTACATTTTGGTGTTTGGCGCTTTTTGTAAGAAAAAACGGTCCTACCGAGGTGCTTTACCTTAGAAGCCTACCGTTACAGGGCCGCCATCACGCCAGTTTGGCGTTTTTTGTACCACCCTGTCGCGGAAGCTAGCTAGGTTTGTTTTACTTGTCTTGACATTTTCTCGACCCGGACTCCCCCACGCCAAAGACAGAGAACGGTAATATCTGTAAAATTATTGGTGCTAGGGGGTTCTAAGTTGGTATAAAGTGCTCTTCAACATTATGAAAGTTGGAGTGCAATAGGAATAAAACTTCCATGGCAGATTCCAAGAAAAAATATCGAACTTCGCGCAGCTCTATGTAAACAGGTATGGCATGACTAGAATCTTCAAGAAGTTTCCAGCTGCCAGGTGCGTATCATACGCCAAAAAATTCGAGGAGCAGAATTGTTTCCATTTTTGTGTTCCGTTATCATAAGAGTGAGGTTGTTGAAAATTGGTTCCTAATTTAGGCACATCGAAGTTAATTTCTCAATGTAGACTTTTCTGTTGTACTTAACAGTATGATTTCTGTATTCTTTTTATGTCCGTGTTTGCGTAGCCTTAAAGCCTTATGTGTATAATCGATGGCACCGAAAACGCCATTTGATTTTCCAGGCGGGTAAACCAAGTGGGAAAGGCATGGCAAACTGGTTTGCGCACTTTCACGCTAACGCTGCACTAAAATGTTGATATTCACCCATTTCGTTGTTATGTTGTCTTTCGTTTGACCAACGTTACACAAGAAAAACACGATGAAACTGTGAATATTTAGCCTATTACAGTACCATGCATTATCATAGCGAGCATTGGCAGTCCAGGGGGAGGGGGGGTGGAAAAAAACGGCAGCTTCGAACGCATTTTCCCTGTTTTATTCACTAAGCAAGTTATCTGACAGCTCATAAAATCACCAACATGACGTTTCTTACCAGGTGGGTATTGCGTGCCTTGTATACATACCTAAAAGGCATTATTAAGAGCTGTCTTTTTTGTTGAGCTACTATACATACAACGTAAACAGGGTCAAAAAGCCCATTGAATTTATTGTTTTGTCAACATCCTGAACAATCGGTGTAAGCGACATCTTTTAGCTGTCGTGAACTTCGAGTATATATGCCTCTATATCGCAACGGGCGGAACTAATCACGGAATAGGGATCCAAAATTATTTTTATTTTAATTGCTTTTATCTATGCTTAGTGGCCTGAAAAACTTGAATCAGAACTCTGAATTCTACGGCTAGCTATATTTAGTTACACTCAGTGACTTGAAATTACTCACTTTCTAACGCCTTACGTTCCATCCTTTAGGGGCACCTACGACGGAACCCCGTCATAAAGTGGCCGTTTTTGGTGGGGCTCAAAACAATACTTGGGCCTCAAGAGGGGCTGTTTTGACTACTCTTCACCGGCAGTTGCTGAACTGCTGAACTCTTTGAAGGCGTTTGGGCCCTACCCTCGCGATGGATATTTGAAGGCTATGGTCAACACCGTCCTGATAGCGACTTCTGTAGCGACCTTTACTGCTATAATAGCGGCTGACATTCCGATTGTGGTAGTTGTATTTAGACTGAAGCGCCTCACCGAGGAACGAATATGCCGCTAGCTACGTCTTGGTGTATGCGTTTGTGGACGCGTCACCGCCTAATTCGCCACTCTTGCCCAACCACGCGCTGCCTTGCGTGTACTAAACACCGATTCATCTGCGAAACGTTGTAGCACACAGCTGCATCTCCATCTTCTTTCTACTGTGATGTGAATTCGTTCTACAGTCTATTACTGATGGGCTGCTCCCTGGGTAATGCGACAGCGTAATCATTAGGGTCAAGTAAAAGTATGATGTACGTGTCTCAGGCGGCTCATATTTGGCCAGAGCTTTTTATTTAACAAAGTGAACTGTTTCAAAAGTATAACACCACAAATGGTGTTCACTCATGATTTTTATCTCTCAGCTGTAGACGCATACGCAGACTACCAACCCCGAGAGGAATTTGTAGCGTTCCCAAGGAGTTTATACCGCGCGTCAGCTGAAAACGTTGCTGTGCACTGTGAGGTCCTTATGACTTCCAGACATTGAACCGATAAAGTTGTTACGGTGCAAATCGTTTATTCACTGTGTTAACTAGGAACTAGAGCTTTGAAGGAGGCTGCCACTGGTCCTGTGATGGTGGTTCTAATGAAATAGCACGTACCCATTTAGCGGGATTGGCCCGGAAATGTGTGCCTCACAGAAAGAACTTATATAATTTTTGTAGGGAAAAAAATATTTAAATAATAGAATAGATTAGAGTAGATGACTAGAAAAATAAATGTAAGGAGACTACAGAGCGAAATAAAAATGGTTGAAACGAACACCATTTATTAGAAATTGAAAGTAAGGAAGTCGAATAAAGAAAGTGGTACAGACGAAGCAGTGAGCCCGGCGAGCATATACTTCACAAGGAAATCCGACAGGGCCAAATGACGTCTAACACGGGGGAAGGCCCGATTCCAGAATATTTGAGTGCAACGCACGGCAAAGATCCCCGTTGCAGAATTTCAGTTCCTTCACCCGAATTGCAAAATATGTGTAACAGACCACGGGAGGTTCAGCTGGCTGCGTCTGAGACCTGTCAGCTGAAGAAGAAAAGGTTGATTCTTCCTAGTTCTTTGCAGAAAGTACATAACCGGGACGAGGCCAGATTACAGCTGTGCAAGAATAGTTTAAATATCGCACGCGACAGCTAAAGCTATTGATGGTAACATCAGAAGCACGCGGCTGGCTTATCCTGCACTTCCATGAGTACCGGAGGTAATAGAACTCCGAGACCTCGTAACCAGAATCAGGCAAACTTTGAAGAAAGAACCGCGCACGAATGTGCGCGGACTTTTTTAGGGAAATGAGCGGCAGAACCAGCAGTCCTGGACCGCTCAATGCCATTCCCACCAGAGTATCCGCCGAATCATTGGACCAGATACCTTTTACCAAGACCAAACAAACTTCGCGAATGGAGGAAGGCGTAATGAAGCCAGGGATCGACGGGGGGTGAAGTTGATGATGTAAAGGCAGAACAAACAGAAAATCAATCCGTAAGAATAATCACCTGTCGTTTCGAGGAGCTAACGTTACAAAGGGCCAAGTCTTTTGCGAGAAATTTTGCGTGGAAAGACGTAGTAAATTTAGGCCGCCGGAGGGAAAGGTCCAAACTAGACTGGTGAGTGCGAGTGCGCTTCGTCCTTTCTGTTCCTCTTCTACCCACCCCTTGACTTATGCCCTGCTTGGGAATTGGTTACTTAAAGTTTAAAAGTCACGCTGTACAGTTCGGCTGTACAACGCTGAACGGGGCGACTGCAACGTGGAGAACGTATTTTCTTGCAATAAAAAATTGATGTAAATATGCTCGAGAGAACACAAAACAATGAAAAACGCCGCGCTGCACGGTAGCAACGCGACGGAATTGCTGGAAAGCATCGAATAACACGGGTACGTTGCCTCTGGGTCTGGGCTTCAGCAAGAGCGAACGGGATAGCACGAACGGCATAGTGCGGTGTCATGGCACCGCTGGTGAGTGGGAAACGGGAATGCCGCGCATTGGCTACCAGGTAGACAGGTCGTATTCCAGCATCGAGATCACCGCAGATGATCCAAAACTTAGTATTTGCACCCTTCACGGCGCCGGAAGATGACACTTTTTTAGCGTGCGCTTGCACGAAATCATATTGCATTCAACTAACGACCGATTCCTTCAATTGCATTGCACCGTCTGTCGCAATTATGTTGTTGTATTGCTGCTATTACCATTACGCCCTCGTTTGTAAAACCCTTCTCTAGAAATTTGCCATAAACAAAGCAACAAAGCATAAATCACGGCAATTTTGGAACATCTAAGCGTAGCCTGTTTACCGAACACATGAATAAATGAAGAACATTAAATTTTTGGGGTTGTTTGGGTGAACTGCCGTTGCATATACTGTACCCAGGACAATCTTGGGTAAATAAATCAGGCAATAAGGGCATCCAGTCGGCAAAACAGACGAATAAAGGGTAAGCAAGGCGTCGTTTTTGAAGACGTAGTGTAATTATTCGAGTTCTTATTTTGACATGTATTTTTGGGTGTTTGAGAGCACCATTTTCTCAATCTGCATGCTGTTGTTTATTTTTATTTTTGTCCAGCGAGCGACCTTTTTACTTTAACGTGAATCATGGGTCCAATCAAGCTTCATTAGCGAAGATAAGTTCTAAAACCAGCTAACCAGTTGTCGCTACCTGTGTTTAAAGAAAACCATGACGACACTGAACACCTTGCATTATCGAGGCGTTCAGAACAGAAATACACGTTGAAAGAAAGAAAATAAGCATTTTCGCCCTAGCCCGCCGTTTAGGAAAAAGTCTGGCTACGCTGCCTCGCTACCGAACGCCTGCAGCACTAAATCACTCGCGGCGTGAGGGAGGCCACAATACGATGAAATAATAAGGGTAAGGAGGAATCGCAGAACAAGTAGTCGTTATCGGCCGGGGATCACCTTTTTCCCTCCTGCTTCTCGTCTTTCGGTCAAAATTTGGCAGTGTCTGCGTGCTGAGTGGCTTTGTCCACATTTCACAGCAGCGCTGTACCTAATGGAAGTTACGCGTAACTTTTTTTGCAGGAACGTGCATCTTATGTCTTCGAAAAGTGTCAGCAGCAACGTGTGAATCTATGAACGCTGTGGTAAAGTGGAAAGCAGTGGTCCGTATTTCAAGCAACACAAAGCCAGGACTCCTCTAGCGACGACAACGTGGTGCCTGCGATTATTGGTATTTTCATGCTAGTGAATACGAAGAATTTCGCAGGCTGCGTGATTTCTAATTCGTGCGATGTGCTTCGTCGAACGACTCAAATTACACTGACCCATGCGTGACTCTAGAAGGTATCCACACTCTTCGAGATAGTGCTGCACCAAAGGGACGTGTGCTTTTTGCCATGGGATAACCTTACAGGCCTTGCTATACGAATGCATTGTAAACAGATCAAGGTTGACCAAGGCAGGGACTTCAGCTATGTGTTGACTTTACATTTATTTTTTCTCTCATTTTCTCTCAAGTTTTGCTTTTACAATAAAAAACGCCTATTTAAATTTGTTTACTTTTGTTTAAATGACCTTGTTGTTACTTCCTCGTTTTTACCCCTTCTAGCAGAGACGCTTATCATCATCATTTTCATCATGCTCTTCATGAGCTGCCGCATTCTCTCGTGGCTGCGTCGGCTCTGGTAACTTTTTCCTGAAGCCATTGCGCCTCATCGTCTTCAGACGTGTAGCTCCCTTCCCTGAGCATAGCGCCGCAGCTGGAGGACAAAGAGTTCAAACACATGGTGCCGAGGACTTGGGACTTCTAGACAACGCCAAGCCCATCAACACAGAGACGCGAAAGCCGAGAAAAGGTGCTGCGCTTGCGATTTTGGCGAGTTCTCAGCTGCGGGCGACGAATGAAACGACAGCTTTGACGAGGAAGCAGCCTACCGGCGCAACTGCATGGCCTTTTACCCGAAGCGGAAGACCAAATAAGGCGCAATAGATAGGCGGTGGCGGGAGCGGAGAATGTATTGCTCGAGCGAATCGGCGCATTTTATAGCCAGATAGAGAAGTTAGACGAGGCGATATTTCATGTGATACCGGATAAATTAGTGGCGTGAAAGACGACAGATGCAGGACCATACTGCGACAAGGTTGTCAGCACTTCCGCAAACCTTCGTCTCAAGCTTCAAAAGTACCGGTTTTGAAGGGCACGCCCAACCACCGCTCACTCAACACCGACTGGCAAATGCAAGCTGGGGAAACACCCCCCCCCCCCGGTAGCGTAGTGGTTATCGCACCAGACCGGAATTCTGGAGGTCATGGGTTCAGATCCCACCCGGAGGGCATTTTTTCACCACTTTCTTTTCGACTCAAAAAATTCTTCATCTCTTTCTATAAACCACCAACAACCTCCCCTTTGCTTTCCGAGGTTTTCTTGATTTTCAACCCTTATTTTTTGTCGTATTTCACGGAGCCCCTCATTTCCCATTTTTTGATTCGCTATATATATAATATATATATACATATATATTTCTATATGCAGTACAACTTTGAAGATGGTAGAGAACACATGGAAAAGTTCAAACAATTTAAAAGCACGATCACTGCGAACGTTTCAGCAAAGAAACTTGCTTTCGTCAGGGCAATCTTTCGCTGTGCTTGCACGCTTTATATAGGGGTTGGTTCCCAGGTGAGAGGAGAGAAGGAAAGACGGAAGTGAAAATGAGAAAGCGAAGAGGTTTGGGAGTTTGTCGAAGAAGATATTGAGGGGGAAAGAAGGTTGTATAGTTTGAGGCGCTAAGTAGGTCACAGGGAAGTCCGCCGAGGGTTGATATTCCGGGACTTTTTGGAGAGAAAGAATGAGAGGGTGTTTGTTGACCCGCCGCACGGCATACCGGAAGTTTCTCAGAACCGCCGGAAGCAGAAAAGGCGGTGAGAGTGGGGTCCTTATCATAAACTATCTGCAAGCCTCAAGTCTTAAAATGTAACTGAAACTCAAAATGTACTAAATGTCATAACGTAATCCACCTGAAAATGTACTCAAACTCAAAATGGACTCAAAACTCAAAATGTACTCTAACTCAAAATGAACTCGGAACTCAAAATGGGCTGAGAACACGAAATGAATTCAGAACTTAAATGGTTTCACGACTTTCTTGTGCTAAGAGTTCACTCAGGCTCAGATGGACTATAATTTCGTTAGCATTCTGTGTTTTCAAATTCACGCGTGGTAAAAATATATGGGTGCCAATTCGTGAGCTCAAACTCTTGCTTTCGGCACGACATGACACCGGAGCTCCTGTGAGATCGGAAACAATTTTCGTTGCTGATTTATATAGCTATACCTGCTGCCCATGGTAACGAACGCTGGTTGCAAGCAATTGTACGTACATAGTGGAATGCAAACTCTTGGTGTAGGCTCCGTGTTCGTGTTTATTAAGAGGTGGTCCAAACTTCGATGGTGTGCTGGGTCCTGGGTCGAAACAAGCAAGATTGAGCGAGGGGCACTCCGCTCAGTGCTCCGTTCAGTTACGTCGAAGCTGTTTAGGGTTGCAGTTCCAAGCATTCTTGCAATGCATCCTGAAAAAACGCCTTGTGCAAAGCGAACTGTCCCTTCAAATCGCTCAAGCGCGAGGCGTTCACGGCTTTGCCTTTGCTTTTATAATGTCTAGCACTCTTTGCCGAGTAACCCCCTCGCGCACCTCCCGCCAGGATCATGTAACGCCATGTATTTACACAAAAATGCAGTTATCAAGAAAGTTCAAACTGTAATCTTTATAAAACCGTAAATGTCGAGAATGTATCAAACTAAATATTAAAAACTAAAGAAAAAAAAATACCGGAAAAAATATCTACAATGGTGAACCGTGTAACACGGGAGTCATGGATAGTTTCAGATTGGGTTAACATGAGGGGGATGTGGCGCTAAAGAATGCAGGGTATGCAAATTGAGGGTCCCGAGGGGAGAAATCACGTGGGACAAACATAAAAGGGCTCGTTGTTTGCTGAGGCACTTGTATTAGCTTAATATAGCCTTTGCTAGTTTGGATAAGCTCTTCTAGCTCGGAAAAGCGCCACGTTGTCGCCGTAAGCAATTACCACCACCGTACCCAGCTGTTATCTTCCAGCATGCACGCGTGTGCGTGTGCGAGCTGCGAGTGCGTAAGCGCATGCTGCGGCGTTTGCTTGCATGTGTGTGTGTGTGTGTGTCTGTGGCGTCAGTCATCTGTTCTTTCATTGTGTGTTACGTGTAGTCTTTAGAGAACTGCAGAGCCCCGTTATTCTTTTCCTTGACATTTTTATCATGTGCTAGTTTCGATATCTTGCGCTGATTTCTTATTGTAATAAAATCAGTTCTAGCACACACACAAACTGCGCTTGCTTATTTTTCTGAAATGTTTTTCTGAAATTTTTCTGAAATGTTTTCCTTCTGTCGCAATGTCTGTTTATGTCTTGGTTGCTCTATTGCCTGTCTATCTCCTGCACTCTAGCAAAGTGGTAATGTCTCACATGTAATTGGCCAATTCTGGTATCGAGTGCACGTTGGTTCAATGTGAAAGGAATTACGGACACGAAAGGCGGCCGCAAGGCTTATTCATAAAAAATGTGAAATTCGCCTGTCTGATAAGCTCTGATGCCCCCTGTTACCTATGGTCGTCCACTATTTCCACGGCACCATATGTGTCGAAGGATTTGCTTGTTTGTTGGGACACGGGGAAAAGTAGCAAGTAACGTTTGAACGACAATTATTAGCAGAGAGCTCTTGGGTATGGTGATTTAGGTTCGAGAGCTGGCATGGCTTTTGTTTTTACCCCATGCCATCCTGCCTCAATGATTCAGAAAATAGACGCCATTATTTTTTTTACGATATACCGCATTGATGGACATCTGTGGACAAACCTTCGCAAGTATATAGCACAATTCCCTTACGATTTGGTCCAGAAATTTTGGTTCAACTCGACCCAGCATATAAAGAAAGATACCTTTTCCTATACCCTCGTACCTATATCAAGAAAGCATTTTTTATATTTGTCCCACGTGATCACCCTCGACGACACCTTCATTATACTCCACACACCCTAGCACGATCACATGGAATTCATACCAGTCAAAATAACCATGACTCTCATGACTGTAACCAGGACGCTATATTTAAATGTCTGATGGGATTCCCCTAACTGAAACCTTCAATTTGACACCCCACATGCTTTAGCGGCCTCATCTTGAATTTAACCCAATCTTTGACTCATAATGACTATCTCATAATTATAACCACGATGCCTTTTTTAATTGTAACACGTGACCCCTTCGTCAATACCGTAAATATGATACCCTACACGCCCTAGCGGGTTCACTTCGAATATAACCCAATATAACACTCGCCATAAATATCTCATGGCTAGAACCAGGAAGCATTTCTGTATTTCTGCCACGTGATTCCGCTCATCAAGGCTATTAATTTGATACCTATCACATCCTAGCAGAATCAACTTGAATGATAAACAAATCAATAACTAGCCAGGACTATCTCATGATATAGCCATACCGCATCTTTGTCACACGTGATTTGCCTGATCGGAACTTTCAATTGATTCCCCGCACACCCAGTGGCGTCATTGTGAATTTTAACCTAATTTTAACCTAATGATAGTAATCAGGAAGCACGTGATTACTCTCATCGGGACCTTTATTTTGATACGCCACACACACTAGCGTCATGAACTTGAATTTTAACCGAATCTGTGACTAACCATGACTATGTTCCACCCTCCTCCACCTCATCTTCCCCACCCAACACTCTTCCCTCTGTGCTCACTGTTCTAACGTGGCACCCTCTACCATATACTGTGGGAGTGCCAACGAACTCCAGACTTGCCCCCCCTTTCCAACCCAACCTTCGAGCAGTGGAGGGCTTCCCCTGGCCAGCCCGGACCCGGATTTCCAGCTTAAGTTGGTGACCCGAGCACTGACGGCCAGCCGAAGTCAAGGCATCCCGGACTAGGGACGCCTTCCACAGGGCAACGCCCACACATCAGCCTCTGCTGGAGAAATAAAAATATTTTCTCTCTTTCTCTCTCATTATATAATCATAACGCATTTTTGTTCCAAATGAATTCCCACATTGCCACCTTGAATTTATTTCACCGCATGGCCTCGCAGCGTCATTTTTATTTAAACCTAATCGACGGCTCATAATGCCTGCCTGATGACTACAATCAGGAAGCATTTTTTATTTATTCCGCGCGATCGCGTTAATTGGGACCTTTGATTTGATATCTCACACGCCTTAGCCTCATCAGTTCGACTTTTCACCCAGTCTAAAGTGGCGTTGCCCAGTCAATTCAGATATTTCATTTGAAACAGAAGAAGGGGCAGCCCCCGGCCTTTTTTGCCCCCGGCTCTCACCTCTTCCTTTGTAACCGCTAGTTTATCAAGCCGATAACAAAAGCAGGCGAACAACCAGCAAGCAAGCGCTGCCTTGTGCTTTCCCACCACCCTTTCCCACCCTCTTAGGACGACAAGTTAAGAAAACCCTTTTTATGACCTCAGCAGTCAATTATTACTCACGCGCCCAGCCGCGAAGACTTGGTATACAGCAAGTGCTTAGGGTCATGAAAATTCCACAAGAGATGGAAGTGAATCAGACACCCCCTCTCTCCCAAACGATCATGCGGATCGCCAACGATGCCGTACCCGCAGGTACCTGAATTCCGAGCCCACAGCGATGCATGAAACTTAACAGCCAACCATAGCTGCCTGTCAGGCTACTCATATGTATTAAAAGTTGAAATGGACTCAAAACTCTATATGTACTCATAACTCAAAATTCACGTAAAACTCAATATGTGCTCAAACTCAAAATGTATTTAAACTCAAAATGTACTCAGAACTCAAAATGGACTCAAACTCAAAATGTACTCAAAACTCAAAATGAACTCAAACTCAAAATATACTCAGAACACAAAATGGACTGAAACTCAAAATGTACTCCCAACTCAAAATGGACTGGAACTCAAAATGTACTCAGAACTCAAAATAGACTCATGATTTCCTTTGTCTCAGACATACTTAAACTGAGTCGGGCTCACCCGGCTCAAACTCACTCAAGCTCAAACGCACAATGCCACACCAGCCTCGCGCTTACTCAACCTCATGCGTGAGTTTGATTTCATTGAGTCTGAGTGAGAATAATATATATATATATATATATATAATATATATATATATATATATATATAATATATATAATATAAGTCTGAGTGAGTATCAATATACTTATAACTATATATATTTAGATATATTATATATATATATATATATAATATATATATATAATATATATATATCACGTGACAACGCGGAGATGGGTAGTCAGGAAGGAGGTGTATTTACAAAGGACACCGTAGCCACCGGCGAAAAGACGGGTTGATGGCGCAAACCAAGCGGGAGGCTCGGGCTTCAGATTCTACTTCCTCTTCATTCCGTTGGACATCGCCCAGCGTCTTTCCACTAGAGCACATACCCGATAGGGAGAGATTGCCCCGTGTACGTTTCTCGGGAATCTGTCCGAAGTCTGTGACACAACTCCCCCCGCCGCAGAAGCACCGTCCCGGTGCCTGTTATGAGGAGGAGCAGTAGCAGGTAGACTCCGTCGGTGGTACGGCTTGAGGCGGCTCACGTGAACGAGCTGAGGTACTGAGTGCCCAGACGAGGTCAGAGGCAAAACAGGCACCGATTTCGTAGGTGACGGGGGTGACGGCACGCTCGACGCGGTAGGGGCCAGTGAAGGGGGACATGAGCTTCTCAGACAGTCCAACTCGGCGGAGAAGGGGTCCACAGAAGAACCAAGGAGCCAGGAGCAAAGTGTGCAGGGCGGTGACACTCATCATAATCGAGACTTCTGGATGCTTGTGAGGCCAATAGTCGTTCTCGGCAACCTGGCGCGCCAGTTCAGCGTGGGCGATGATGTCACGAGCATATGCAGTGGTCGGCTCAGTTGAAGTCGGCAGGGTGGTGTCGAACGGTAAAGTAGGCTCACGACCAAAAAGAAGGAAGAAAGGAGAATATCACAGCCGTGTCCGTGCCGGAGGAATTATAAGCAAATGTGACATAAGGTAGTGTAACGTCCCAATCTCGATGGTCTGTGGAAACGTACATTGCAAGCATGTCATTGAGCGTTTTGTTGAGCCGCTCAGTAAGGCCATTTGTTTTGAGGATGGTATGCAGTCGTCAGTTTGTGCTTTGTTTCACAAGAGCGGAGAAGGTCCTCGACAACCTGTGACAAAAGTACCGGCCACGGTCCGTGAGCAAACTGTCGCGGAGCACATGACGCAGGAATGACGTTCCTCCAGGAGGAAATCGGCGACATCTGTAGCACAACTCGTTGGGAGCGCACGGGTGATAGCGTTAGCGGGTGGTATAGTCTGTGGCTACCGCCAATCCAACGATTCCCGGAGGAGGACAACGGAAAGGGGCCTAAGAGGTCTAAACAACACGATAAAATGGTTCGGTGGGAATGTCCAAAGTTTGCAACTGGCCGGCGGGGACGTAATGGATGGCGTCTTTCGACGTTGGCAAGGATCGCACGCCGCGACATAGCGACGCACAGTCCGGTAGAAGCCCTGGCCAGTAAAATCGTCGGCGGAACGCGGTCATAGTGGCGAGCAGCGCCAAGGTGGCCAGCCATCGGACGTCGTGGAGCTGGCGGAGGACATCCGAGCGAACGTTGCTCGGGTACCGCCAGAAGCAGGCCAGGTCCATCAGCCCCGGTAGTTGCTGGCTGGTATAGGATACCATTCCGCAGCACGAACGCGTTCAGAGAAGGGTGCGTTGGCTGTGAGTTGGAGACGGGTCGATAATAGGCCGAAACGTCGGATCACGGAGCTGGTGTTCCCCGATGTCTTTGAAAGTCCGACAAAGAATAACGCAAATATCAGTGTCGAGCTCATCAGTGGGAGGCTCCGCCGACGGGATAACGAGATAAACAGTTCGGCATCTCTGTGCAGTTTACCGGACTTGTACACAACTGAATAATCAAAGTCTTGGAGGTATAGAGCCCAGCGAGCAAGCCGACCTGTGGGGTCTTTCAGAGAAGAAAGCCAGCATAAGGCGTGGTGGTCGGTTACAAACGGTAAACGGCCTGCCGTACAGATATGGTCTAAATTTGCCGACGGCCCAACACCAGAGCAAGTCATTCACCTCGGTGATTGAGTAGTTGCGCTCGGATGGAGACAAGAGGCGGCTTGCGTAAGCTATCACCCGGTCGAGGCCCGCCTGTGTTTGGGCTAGCACTGCCCCTATTCCATGGCCGCTGGCGTCCGTGCGGATTTCCGTCGGAGCAGAAGCTGTCAAAGTGAGGCCAGGACTGGCGGGTTCGAGAGGTGGCCGATGAGCGCGGAAAAAGCCGACTCGTGCGCTTGGCCCCAAGAGAACGCTGCATCCTTCTTAAGAAGATCAGTGAGGGGGCGAGCGATGGCAGCGAAATCCTTGACAAAACGGCGGAAGTACGAGCACAGCCCTATAAAGCTGCGCACGTCGTGCACTGAACGCGGAATGGGGAAGTCTTTAACGGCGCGTATCTTCTCAGGATCGGGTTGAACACCGGTGGAGTCGACTAGGTGGCCGAGAATCTTGATTTGGCGGCAACCGAAATGGCACTTTTTGGAGTTCAGTTGCAGACCGGCTCTACGAAAAACACCCAGAATGTCCGAGAGACGTTGCAGGTGAGTCTCAAATGTGGGCGAATACACAACGACGTCGTCAAGGTAACAAAGGCAAGTTGTCCACTTGAACCCGCGAAGAAGAGAGTCCATCATCCTTTCGAATGTGGCCGGCGCGTTACACAGTCCGAATGGCATGACTTTGAATTGGTACAAACCGTCAGGTGTTACGAAAGCGGTTTTTTCTCTGTCTTTTTCGTCAACAGCTATTTGCCAGTATCCGGACCGCAAATCGATGGATGAAAAGTAGGAGGCACCATGTAGGCAGTCGAGGGCGTCATCAATTCGAGGGAGCGGGTATACATCTTTCTTGGTAATTTTGTTCAAGTGCCTGTAATCAACACAGAAGCGCCATGAGCCGTCCTTCTTTTTCACCAAAACAACCGGTGATGCCCATGGGCTAGAGGAGGGTTCAATAACATCCCTTCTGAGCATTTCGTCAACTTCCCGCTGAATGACACCTCGCTCGGTCTGAGACACGCGATATGGGCGTCGACGTATCGGACTTGCATCCCCGGCATCCCCGGTGTTTATGTGATGCGTCACAACGGACGTCTCGGACCTAAGGGCCGGCCGTCGAAGTCAAAAATGTCACTATGGCTGGCAAGAAGGCAGCGAAGCTCGTGAGCATGGTGCGCTGGAAGGTCCGGGGAAATCATTCGTACAAACTCCTCTGATTTTGCGAGGTTGTGGTGGTTGTGGTGGTTTTCTTTGTCAACTTGGGCTGATTCAAGGGCCATGGCAGAAATCTCGCAGTTATCCAATGGTGAAAGCTGGGCAAGCGCTATTCCTTGAGGAAGGACTTGTGTCGAAAGTCCGAAATTTAGTAACGGCAGTGTGATCCGATTCTGGGCAACTGTTACGACCGAAAATGGGAGAGCCACGTGTCGGTCGAGCAACACGGCTGTAACCGGAGAAACGATGTAATCACCATCCGGCACGGGCGGAGACGAGGTCAGCGGAAGGTAGGTCACTGCCTTTGGGGCCAGGCGAATGTGCTCAGTGGAACGAAGCCGGGACTGAGGTTCGACATCAGTAGCAAGGGGGCTCGGTAGCTCGAGCCGAAGAACACCTGAGGCACAATCGATTAAGGCTGCGTGGTCCGCGAGAAAGTCCAGGCCGATAATAACATCATGAGGGCACGTGTCCAGGACAGCAAACATAACAGGGATTTGGTGGCCGGCCAGTCCAACACGCGCAGTACACATTCCGGCTACGGTGGTCATCCCACCATCGGCAACTCTCAAAACACGGGACGGGGCAGGCGTGAGGACTTTCCGTAGGCAGCGGCGAAGGGACGAGCTCATGACGGACAACTGCGCACCTGTATCGACTAAAGCAGTTACCGGGACATCATCGACATGAAGGGCTAATAAGTTGTGCTTTCCAGAACGAGGAGGTAGAGGATTTTCGGGCCGGGTCGGGAATGCAGCATCACCTCTGGGAGCTGCACTGCCTAGTTTTCCGGAGAGTACCGGGCGGCACGGTCGGGAATCGGAGACGAGCGGCGAGGTTGCGGCGATCGGGACTGGCGGCGTTGGGGCGAGGGTGAGCGGTGAACCGGGTGTGCACAGGGTCTGCATTCAAGTGTTGGGTATCCGAGGTTGGGGAAGTACGGCGCTGCGCATCGGGAGTGTAGCCGTAGGAGAAAGGCCGAGAGCCGTAACGAGGTGACGCATTGGGCGGGGGTGGAGTCCAGCGGCTCCTACAGTAACGAGCGATGTGGCCAATACGGGAGCAGTTGAAGCATATTGGTCTGTCGTCAGGCGTTCGCCATTCAGCTGGATTGCGGCGGCGGTTACCAAAAGGCGCTTGGGGGCCCATGTGCGTGGTCGGCGAAAACTGTTGGGTAAAAGGAGGATGGGGATGCCCGATACTGCACACTTGATGGATTCCCATGCTTGCCATTTCATTGCGAACGACGGCCTGGATTGCAGCGATCGTAGGGAGTTGGCAGCGATCATCTGCATATGGCAGTGTGGGGGTCGGGACCATCGCTTCGATTTCGCGGCGCACGATTCTGGTAATATCCGCAGACGGGGCGACAGGGTCCGGCCTGCGTGGAGCAGGAGCGGGTAGATGGACGTCATCGCAGGAAGATGTCGCAGCAGTGTGCGGGAGCCGGGCAAATTGGTGAGCTATACGGCGTCCCTTGGCCTGCTCAAATCGCCGGCACTTCTTTGATGATGGAGTCACGGTGGCGCAGTCCTTACATATGAGCAGGTGAAAGGCGTCGTCGGCGATGCCCTTAAGGATGTGACCAACCGTGTCCATTTCTGACATTCCTGGTCAACTTTGGAGCATAGGGCCAGAACGTCGTGGATGTAGGCGACCGTAACTTTCAGTGGATGTTTGAGCCCGTGTTGAGAGCTCTTGCTTTGCCGCAAGCAGGCGACCAACGGGCCTTCCCGAACACCTTTCGAAGCTCTTCTTTGGAAAACATCCCAACTGGTAGCCGTGCTTCATTGTGTCAAACCATGTCTCAGCCGTTTTCTTGAGGCACAAAGCAGCGTTGGCGAGCTTAAGGGTGTCGTCCAATCTGTTGTGAGCCACTCACCCGTTCGAACCTACGGAGCCAATCTTCTACATCAATGTCGTTCCGTCCCAGTGAAGTCGCCGGGGTCCCGAGGGTGGGACACAACGATGAACGATGAAGGGGATCCGGCTCATTGGCAGGCATCGCGGGCCTCGAGCGATGCGCCCACTCCGAAGTTCCGTGTTGTAAGAAGCCGCGCTGGCGAGAGGTACAGGAAACCGGAAGTCCAGCACCTCCACCAAAGATGTCACGTGACAACGCGGAGATGGTAGTCAGGAAGGAGGTGTATTTACAAAGGACACCGTAAGCACACCCGGCCGAAAAGACGGGTTGATGGCGCAAACAAGCGGGAGCTCGGGCTTCGTCTGCTTCCTCTTCATTCCGTTGGACATCGCCCAGCGTCTTAAACACTGGGCACATACCCCGATAGGGAGAGATTGCCCCGTGTACGTTTCTCGGGAATCTGTCCGAAGTCTGTGACAATATATACAGCCAAACAGAATAGGAAATGAGGGGCTCGTTGAAATAAGACAGAAATAATGGTTGGCAGTTGAGAAAACCTCGGAAAGCAAAGGGGATCATATGGTAGGTCATTGAGACAGATCAAAAAATTTCGAAAGCAAGTAAGTGGAGAAAAAATGCCCACCAGGTGCCATCCGGTATTCTGGAGGTCGTGGGTTCAGATTCCACATGGTGGGCATGTTTTCTTCACTTTCTTTCCAAATTCTTTATCTGTTTCAATGACCTACGATACCCTCCCCTTAGCCTTCCGAGATTTTCTTGACTACCAACACTTATTTCAACCTTATTTCAACGAGCCCCTCATTTCCTATTCTGATTTGTTACAAAACGAAGGCCCCTGTTCTGGCAGTTTTGGTGCCAAAGGTAGCTTAAGAGGGTTCAACGCTAGTCGACCACTCTCGACATGTCGTAGACACTCGAGTCACTGCCGGGGGGTTAAAAAGGAAGTACCGTTCACCCCGAGTAGGCCGAATGGCACTGGCTACCACTACTAAATGCAGGAAAAAAAAAGATACGTTAACATAAATACCCAAGAAAGCTGTAAGAAACAGCCCCGCTGGTATCGTATTGCTCATCGCATCAGACAGGTATTCTGGAGGTCGTGGGTTCGGATGCCACCGGGGGGCCTATTTTTCACCACTTTCTTTCTTACTAAAAAAATTCTTCGTCTGTTTTCTGACCTAACCGCATTCTCCTCTTTTCTTTCCGAGGTTTTCATAACTGCCAACCATTATTCTCGGCCTAATTCCCCGAGCCCCTCATTTCCCATTATTAGAGTCGCTACATGCATTGCGAGGGCCTCTGTTCTGGCAGTCTTGGTGCCAAAGGTAGATTAGGAGGGTTCAACGCCGGTCGAAATTCTCGACATGTCGTTGACACTCGAGTGACAGACTGGAGATAACAAGAAGGTCCCCTTCACCCCGAGTAGTCCCAGGGGCTCTGGCTACCATCTTTAGTAACGAGAGACCGCAGGACGTTTCCACAGGGTAGGTTTAATGAGAACGGAACAGCAGAAAAGGCAAGATGATGATGGTTCTGCGCTCCACGAGACAAGTCTTCTTCTTCACTTCTACTGGGAATTGTACGGGAGATCCGTGAATGATCATCTTCAACAGGTTCCCGCCTGCCGAAAATGGGTCAATGGATCGATTATGCGCCCTCACTTGAAGCAGCTTTCAAGCGGATATATGTGTTTGTTTATCTTCCTTACAACTTCTTGCCGCTTGATCGCAGAAGACATGATCTTATTCTTCCATCGCTACCAGGATACGTCCGTTCTATCCGGACCATCCTCCCAAATGTCCTGGGGCCTTTGTCTTTGATGAGTACGACGTCGCCTTCCGATAACTGTTGGCTGCTTGCAGCGCTGGCTCGTACCGTTGATCCAAGCTCCTTCAAGTATCAATTGCGCCACCTCGCCCATCACTCTTGCGTGATTCGACAACGGCTTCTCCAGGCATCTTCAATGTCGCGGTTGTGTTGCTTGCCCGGGGAGTCATGAATCTGCAGCTTGCCGCCAAATATTTCCGCTGGTGTTAATGAAAGTGGCTCGTCCGGCTCGCCGTATACGTATGTCAGTGGACAATTATTCAGCGCTTCTTCCACCTCTGTTAGCACAGTCCGTAGCTCCCCAAGAGATGTGATTCTTTTGGCAACTACCTTGCGTATGGATGCTTTCATGCTTCGTATTAGGCGTTCATAGAAACCGCCCCACGAAGGTGCACACTCCGCAATGGCCTTCCACATGATCTTGTGCATACTGGTGAAACAGGTCACTGGAATATTCATTAATGCTTCAAGCGATCTGTTTATGTCCCTTTCGCCTCGTTTGAAGGTCATGGCATTGTCGGAGTATATGACTTCAAGGAGTCCTCTTCGAGCTACAAATCGTCGAAACGCTTGTAGGAAACTGGTTGTGGTCATGTAGTCTGTCAATTCTAAGTGAACTCCTCTTGTCACTGCACAGGTGAAAATTTGGATGTATTGTTGTACTTGTTGGCCTTTGTACGTTGCGTACAGTTTTCCAGTGAAGTCTACTCCAAACACTTCGATTGGTTTCGCTTCGTTTACCCGATCCGCTGGCAGTGGAGGTACTGGCTGTTCTACGTGTCTTGCGTTGTGTCTTTTGCATGTTATGCATTTGTTGATGATCCGCTTCACCGCCTGCCATCCATGTACGACCGAGAACTTGGTACGAAGTCTTGTGAGAGTCTCCTGAACACCACCGGGCAGCACCAAGATATGAACGTGCCGGATCAGAAGCTCGGTAAATCGTGCCTCCTTTGGGAGTACTATGACACGGCGATTTTTAAAGTTGTGAACTGTAGTCGCCCTTTGTGTGGTATGATGTCTGCGTCGTCCAAGTACACTTCATTTCCATTCAGCTGAAAACCTCCGTTCTGACTGCTGCCTATGTTGGTTAGGAAAGGCTTAAAACACTGCTGAGTTTCCGTAATCCAGTATTCCTTGGCCTTTGTTATTTCCTGTGCTGTTAGTACACCTTTTATACGTCTGCTTTTTGTATTTTCAACGAAACAAAACATCCAGGCTGTTACCCGTAGTAGCTTGTTGTAGGAGCCATAGCTTTCTATGTTGAGTATTGATGGTGCTGCTGTCTCTCCTGAAAGTTCGTTGCATTGTACCGTCTCTCGCTCGACCTCAGTGTTGATGTTCACGCGTTGTCTCCTGTGCTCAGACGCCGTTCTTCGGATTTCAGGAAGCTCGAACCGTGCCACCACGATTTTGACTCTATTAGAGACTTTGCGCTCATTCCGCGTATGAGCATGTCTGCGGGGTTTCCTTCCCCCTGGACAAACCCCCCACTACGCTGGTTTGTTCTTTCACGTATCTCATCAGCTCTCCTGTTGACAAATACTTCTCTCTTGGCGTCTCCTTTGATCCAGTGAAGCGTTATCATTGAGTCCGTCCAGTGGCTGACACTTTCAAAATTTTCGGCGTAACGTTTTCGTATGCACTCGCTCATCCTCGCAGCCAAAACTGCTTCCAAGAGTTCGAGTTTGGCCAAGGATAACTCCTTCATCAGTGCCACTCGACTTTTCGACATCAATAAAGTCACTTCCTTTGTTTCGTCTTTGAACGCGTGCACGATGTACGCTGCAGCTCCGTATGCCGACGGGCTTGCGTCAGACAACACGTGTAGGTGCCGGTTTTTTATGTCCTTTTCCTTGTTCACGTAACCTCGTTGCACCTGGAGACGTTTTAACTGCTTTGATTCTTCAAATGGTTTCTTCCATTGCTCGCTCTCTTCTGATGCTAACGGGTCGTCCCATGTTACTCCAATCTTCCAGACGCGCTATAATCCTATTTTGGCTCGTATCGTGAATGGCGATAGTAGCCCGATTGGGTCAAAGATTTTCGCTGCCCCCTGTAACACTGCTCGTTTAGTCATGTTTGTCGTGGTTGCATGGAACATCCATTTTTCTACTGGGAATGACAGCATGTCTTCTGAGTGTTTCCATCTCATACCCAGTATCGTTGTGTACCCTTTCGATCGTGTTTCTTGGTGCGCTGTGTCCTTTTTGTTGTCGTCAAATATCGTATTGAGCTTTTTTTCATTCGCCGTCCATTTTCTGAGGTTCATTGATGCTCTTTGAAAAATCTCTTTGGACTCCTTGTACAGCTTGACATCTTCCTCGACTGTATCTGCTCCAAAAACCACGTCGTCGACGTAAATTCCCTTCATCAGCTTCGCCGTGGTAATTGGGAATTCATCCTTCATTTGCTTCAGGTGATGTTTATTTGTTGCCGCTAGGAGGAACGGGCTTGGAATTGTTCCAAATGAGACTCTGATCATTCGCCACGTTTCGAGTTCATTGGACAGCCCGCCTGCATCATCGTGTTTCCACCAAATAAATCGTAAGGCGTCGTGGTCATCTTCGTGAAATGCTCTTTGAAGAAACGCTTTCTCAACGACGCCCATTAGAGCTACTTTTTCTTTCGGAAAGATGAGAAGTAGCGAAACCATATCTTCGTTGAAATTAGGACCGGCTTCCAAATTGTCATTCAATGATTTTCCCTTCATTGAGCTCGAAGATGCATCAAAAACGACTCGAACTTTTGTCGTTTCCCGGTCCCTCTCGTATTACTGCCTGGTGCGGCATGTAATAACATAAAGTGGACTCGCATCCTGAATTTTCGCTCACTTTCTCGGCAACTCCTGGAACTGAAGTATTCTGAGATGGCTTTGTCATACCTTTCGATGACCTTTTCGTTCTTGTTTAACCTTCTTGTCAGCTGAATAAGTCGTTCCATTGCAGTGTCCGTGTTCGTTTGCATGTCGATGTCTTCCTTCCATGGCAAGTTCACCTTATAGTGCCCATTTTCTTTGCACACCTGCTCTTTTAACTTTTGGGCAACCATGCTACCTTTTCCATCTGGCTAGTCCTTGCTTCCATTCCGATGGCTTCTAAGTTCCGAAATCTTCCCAGTTCCGTCTTCAACTCGACGTTACTTGCCTCAACCTCGAGTACCATCACCTCCTGTGCCTCTTTCAGTCTGATCCTACTGTCGCTGATTGGTACATGCACTCTCTAGCCAAGTGTGGTCTCGGCTGCGACCAGTCGGTTCTCTGATATGTCGTATATTTTCCGGTGACGAACTCCCAGTAGTGATCTGAACCGATGAGAAGACCGGTTGTCACAACTGCTTAGTTTCAAATTCGTTGTCCGCCAATTTTAGCTTGAGTTCCCGCATCTTGCCTCCGATGTTTATGTCGGGTGCTGGGAGATGGCTGTTTGAGATGCTCCCTGTTTTAAGGGCTTCTACAGCTAAAACTGACTCCTTTTTTTGACTCTTTACCATCACCTTCACGACGTCCATGCATTGAAATTTTTCGCTCACTCCGAAGGATCCAATTCCTAGCTTTTCTTGCCTTAGAGTTTTTGCTCCGATCTTTTCCGCCAGAGATGTTTTAATGAATGTCCTTTGACTACCACTGTCAAGCAGTCCTCGACAGATGGCTTCTGATGCTTCTCCTTGTACCCAAGCTATTGCTGTCGGCAGCAACACGCAGTTTCCAGTCGGGTTCCCCACTGATTGCATCAGGGAAGTTGCTGTTTGCTTTACTGTGGTTGATTCCTGGCTTCTTTTGTTGTCTTTACTCTTGCATATTGATGTTGCATGGCGGCCTTTGCATGTCTTGCAATACACACTTGCTTTGCAAATCCTCGCCGAATGATTTGGTCTAGTACATCCGAAGCATGATCTGTTTTAGGTTAGCAGCTTCTTTTTTTCTACCATAGGTAGGCTTCGCGTGCAGTCTTCAATCAGGTGGTCAGTTTGCTTGCAGAACAAGCAGGCCTTGTGTTTTTGTTCTCCTTTTTAGGTCGAGTACCTGCTGTCTCCTGCTCCCGCTGAGCGTCCTCGCGTAAACACACCTGTTCCTGTAGAAATTCTATCATTCGTTTCAGCGCGTCGGCCCTTTTCTTTCCCGTTGGTTACGTTTCTTTCGCTGTTACCCGTCGACCTGTTTTCAGATGCCTCCTTTGTCTTGTACAGGATCAAGGGTCTGGTGGCATAGCCTTCTTTAGTCCTGGCATCAACATTTGGGCGTAGCACTCTGTGTTCACTCCGAGAGCCTGTAGTGCCAGTGTGTGTATCTGCACCTTTTGGAAAAGCTTTCGAAGTGCTTCCGTATGATAGACTGATGGTACCTTGTCGAGTCGTAACAGCTCTTTCATGTGCAGGTCCATCAACTGCTCGGGTCTCCCAAATGTCTCTTTTAGAATCTTGATAGCTTGTTTATAGTTGCTTTCGGTCGAGAACTGAAGTCCTTCAATCGCTGCGGCTTCTTGACCGGTTAGCGACATGAGGTAGTTGAACTTCTGTCCATTGCTCATTTAGGCCTCAAGTGAACTGCTGATTCATATTGCGTCCGAAATCTAGTACATTCAAGGGAATTTCCACTGAACTTAATCATTTTTAATTTCGGCAGCTTCACAAGCTAGGTGGAGTCTTTCGAGTCTTGCGCACCGTGCGCTGCATGAATCACCGATCCGATTCTGTGTGCTTGCGTTTGAGCTGATAGCATGCCTTCCGTAGCCTCCTTTATATATTTCTCGATCTTTGAAGAGATGGCTACAAGTTTCAAGTAGTATTCTCTCACTCTCTGGGATTCACTTTCCTCCGCTTCATCCGCTGAATACCCTTTCATCTGCTCGTTGCACTTCGGCTTGATGCCATAGCCTTTATCTGGGCTTGCGTGGCGATCAGATGCTCTATGTTGGCTTGTTGCTGCATTTGAGCCTCTACCGCATTATTCAGCTGCGTGACGTGCGTTCGCAACGCCTTTCTCTTCTTCACGAGGACTTCTTTGCTGATTTTCTTTTCCGAAGTGAAATTCCACCTACGTTCGGAGATCCGTTGGCTCTGGGGGTGGTCGGCCTGCTGCGATCTTCTCGTCTTCTCCTGGCTGCTTCGCTGCTCCTCCGCCGTTGTGTTCACTGCTGCGCGATGGCAGGTTGTCTTCTGTGGGTTGCGGGGAGTTGTACCCTGGTCACGGCACCATCTTTAGTAACGAGAGACCGCACGAAGTTTCCACAGCGTAGGTTTAATGAGAAAAAAACAGCAGAGAAGACAAGATGATGGTTGTGCGCTCCATGAGACCAGGCTTCTTCTTCTTTACTTCTATTGGGCATTGTACGGAGATCCGCTGATGAAGATCTTCAACACCACCCCACGTTCAGGAAATAAAAAATACCTTACAATCAATAACCGAGAAAGTGGCATCTGTTTACAACAGAGGCACGTGTAGACAGAACGGCCATGTGGCTTGCGCGTCTGCGTTCAACTACCCAACTATTGCTGTCACGTGTGAAGCAATTGCTGCTTTGAAGTACGAGCTTATTCAAGAAAGGATTGAAAGTTGTTATTTTAAAAGAAATAAAAAAGGCGAGAGTCTGGAATATATTTTAAAAATTATATGTTATAGAGAGGGTTCATAACCTCGGTTAAGCGTGTGTATGCGTTGTTTGCACACGTGTTGTACGACTTTGTGTAATGGTTGTGTGTATATACATGCGCACTGACTGTGCGTATCAGTGTAGCTGTGATGAGCGTCTTATTCGTTCCGTATCATTTTAAGAAAATGCATAATTTTCTTTAGCTGCACTCCCCCAAAAAGCAGCAAGGCGTATAGCTGTTTTTTGGGTGTTTTAGCGTTCCCTTCTACCACTCACACTCTGCTTCATTTTTGTGACTTTCACAAATATTTGTTATGACGTGTTTATTATTTATTTTATATACCTATTTTCCGAATACTGTTAGCCTTTCGGCTGTTACAGGGGTAGGACATAAAAGGAATGTCATATAATAATAAATTCCGATCACACAGCGGTTTAAACCGCAACACATCAACCTAGACATGTTACATTGCATACATTGGAAACACTGACATTGTGGCTTAAGAAAAACATTGCAGTAGTAGTAAGCATACAGGCAAATTAAAATAAATCAAAGACCATGCTTACACAAAAAAGATTTAAGCTCTTTCTCAAATTTTTTCTGTGAATCACAATGAACCGGTCGCAATTTCAAAGCATTCCACTGAAGAATTGATTTTTCAAAAAAAAAACAAATTCTCGTGTACATTGGCACGCTGTTGTGGCACTTATGTGTAATCTTTTATACCACTTAGATTTCTTCCACGGCGCGGTTTTAAGTTTTTTGTTGTAGGTATATTTAATCGATTTTTGAGAATAAAATTAAGAACTTCATCCTTGCCAATTACCGACGTTAGGCTAAAGTTGGCAGTTGAAGAGATCGTAACATTTTTAATAATGACTCGGTAGAAGGGTACTTTGAAAGAATAAACTGGAAGGTCACCGTTGTAATCTTTCTAGGATAATAATGAGGCCGATTTCAGAGGATCACATACAATGCTGACATATTGTTACGTGGTGGCAGCAGGAATGAGGTGAACGATGGGGATGACGACGCGATATATTTAGAGTACGAGATGACCTATTGACATTATTTACAAGGCAGCTGTTTCAGAGCGTAGGCTGAGGCTGCACGCCCCGCACACACCTCTTCTTCATCGTTCTTCATCGGGCCGGCAGCAGCGCATACCCTACTGCGCCCTTCTTTGTCTCCTTGTGACATAGCCCCCGCGTCGAAGGCGACCGTCCCGGTCGAAATAACAATAAATGTTTTGTTGCGGTGAGGATGCGAATGAGAGGAGAAGGGAGGGGAAATGTTCTGACCGCCACGCATTACGATGCTTCGATGAGCTGCGGCCCCTCAACAGCGTTTCCCGCCGTTAGAGCGAAGCAGCGGCAAAAGCAATTGAGCTCCGCCGGAGAACTGGGCAGGGGATTGGCGTCGTCGTATTGCTGTGTCGCGGCAAGTCACGTTGGAAGGTCACGGCAGATCATTGTCTGGGGGAACGGGGCTGGAGATGGTCATGTCCATGACTCACCAGGCTTGGCAGGCAGACGGGATCCAAGAGGCTTGTACCAATAGCTTCAAGAGACCCAGCAGCTCCACTAAAATGTTACGTGGTGGCATAAGGAATTAGGCGAACCATGGACGATGACGACTCAATCTATTAACAGTACGAGATGACCTATTCACATTATTTACAAGGCAGCTGTTGCAGAGCGTTCGCTCAGGCTGCATGCCCAACACACAGCTCTTGTATGTCGTTCTTCATCGGGCCTACAGCAGTGCATACCCTACTGCATCCTTCTTCGTGTCCTCCTAACAATATTCTAATTTTGTCCCAATATACGTAAGATATGCTGCTAGCTTAACAGCAGTCGAAACTAGTTCTAATTTTCTTCTCAAGTACCATAGTTTCCTCTCCGCCATATTTCAAATGTTGTCCAAATGGGCCTTCCAATTTAGATTAGTGGATATTACTACACCTAAATATTTTATTTCATTGACGGTCGACAGGCGGGTAGGGCATAGCGTATAATTGAAATAGAAGACACGCTTACTTTTGTTTTTGGCGCGCAAAGCAACTGTTTAAATTTGGTTTATTTCCCTTTTATATTTAGTGCACCAATTACTGACTGCATCAAGAGTATCACTAGGGTTGTTTTCGATCAGCTTCACAGTGTAGTTCTTTATGGATTAGCCAGTCGTCTGCAAAAAGTCGCACTCTAGTACTTGTATCTATGCCGTATGAAATGTCATTCATTCATGTAAGTTAAGAATATTATTGGTCCTAAAACAGAACTTTGTGGTACCCCTTAGGTAACATTTAGGGACTCAGATTTGAAACATTGTATTTTTACGTACTGTCTTCTGCCTGTCAGGGACGCACCTATCCACTGTATTAAGTTATAGTTTATGCCTAGATGTGCTTACTTATAATTAACTGCCCATGAGGAACCATGTTAAAGGCATTGGAGAAGTCCAGGAAAACTGCGTCAATCTGAACACTATTATTTAAGGAACGCGTGAAGTCGTGGACTGGTTTTGTTAATCGGGTTACAGTGGATAATTTTAGCCAAAAACCATGCAGATTAGAAAAAAATTGTTTTTGTGCAGTCAAGATACTTGTATAGCTTTGGATATAATATCCTCAAAAAGCTTGCTGCACACAAAGGGAACGAAAATTGGACGGTGGTTTTCCACCTTTGATCGTTCCACAAAACAAAGTGTTGGTACAACCTCTGGCGCAAGCCATTCGTCTTGGAGCCGCCTTGTTCAGTTGAAGGTTTATATAGTATCTATGAATCGTGGGACACTCATTCAGCGTACCTTCGCACAAAATCGTTTGGTATGCCATCTGGTCCGATTGACTTTTTGACGTTCATGTTACGTAATATTGACATGACGCCTTCATAAGTAATCTGAACGTCATGAATTACTTGTAAATGAGAAGGAAGTGCTGCGGTTGCATTACTATCATTAGGACAAGCACTGAACACTGACTGGAAAAATCTGTTATGTAGGAGAGCGATAGCAGAGCAGTCTGCCAGCAATTCATCATTGACCACGAGAGAATGCACGCGTTTTGAGTGGACTTCCTTCTCAAAAAAGTGATGCCAAAAACGATGGGGGGAAGAGTTTATAAATGTCGGCAATATTTATTCGTAATACTTCGTTTTAATTCGACCGGTTAAGGGCGCGAAACTCTTGATAAATTGCGTATCTTTGATTGGTTATTGTTTACTTTTTGCCTCTGGCAGTAATGGTGCCCTTCAGATGTATTATCTTCATATTCATTCAATGATTATATTTATTTTCTTTCTTTTTCTGGAAGGCCACAAAGTTGTTGATACATAGCGTGACAACTTCGTTAAACCTTATCCACATCCTATTGACGTCACTTTCCTCATTGAACGCGCCAAAGAAAACGACATGTAATGAATTGTACTTGTATCGCCGCCCTTGTTGAAGTTGCGCACATGTCTAAACATTTCTTTTTTTGCGTGTCAAAGCACCATTAGTGCTTATATCCACTGAAACAAGTCTGTGGTCCGATAACCCATGTTAAATTGAAAGTTGTATGTGGAGATCCGCCCGTCAATAAAAACTAGACCCACTATGGTATGCGGATACCTTGTTTCACTTGTACTATCATTGATGACCTGCGTTGGGTCATGGAAGAATGTCATGACTAAAAGCAGTTGGTAGTGTATTGCTTCCTTCGATTTATTGCAGAATATGGTCCAATAATTTTCCCAAAGATTGAAATCTTCCGCAAAAACCAGTCTTCGATTTTCGGTAGCAATACCGTCAAGTTATTGCTGCAAACTCTTCAGATATGAACTAGGGGCGCCTGGAGGCATGTAAACGGCTCATAAAGCAAGAGAAGTTTTGGGTAATTTTATTTCTAGCCAAACACACACATGGTGGGCTATTCCTTCCATAACAACTGCTTCAAAATCTTCTGCAAGTAAGATCACTACACCGCCCCCTCGTGAATCGCGGTGTTTCTAAAATATTTTTAGCCGGTGGTGTAATGTAATAATAAGCTTTTTCTGGTCGCACCCACGTATTTGTGACGGTAATTACGTGTGCTTTATAGCTGGCTAATTTATATTCTAGATCACCGACTTTATTGGCAAGGCTAGAAGCATTTACAATATTAGGCGAAGGCTGCTGGCATTTGACTCCCAATGGGATCACTCATTGTCGTCAGAGCAACGTGGTTTTTTTCTTTGTGCGCTATAGCTTAACTAGACATTCTATGGCGTAGTCCCAGGAATACACGTCTTTGTCGATGACCAACTAATCGTAATTTAGATGCATGCGTTTTCTTGCCTCTCTTTCTTCTTTTTCTCTTTCGGGATTTTCACAATAGCTTATGATTGGCTAGAGTTTCCTTGCAAAAGTGGTCCCCAACTGATATACTGCTGCCTTTTAGCTTGTTGCAATTTTCGAAATGTTAACTTCTATCGGGAGTCGTACAAATTCATAATGACTGGACGCAGCGAAGTACCCCCTTTGCGGCCTATTATATGGAGCCTTTCAACCGTATTTTTATCGACACTAAGTTTGCCAACGAAAATGTCCTGCAGTAGCGCTTGTTCCAGGCCTTCTGTGTTTTACGCCTCTCCTTCTTCAACCCCAAAACCCAAAAGAATATTCCGCCGACTGCTGTCCACTAAGCTTATTTGTCTTCTTGTCTTGATAGTGTCACGTTATGGTTCATGAAAGTTTTCTTTAGCTGCCCTATTTCTTACCCTGATCTTTGATTGTTTGATGGGCGTCTTTTGTTTTAGTAATTTTTCTTCTTGAGTGCTCATATCTGCTTGAATTACCTTCTGACCTTCAGAGACTTCCTTTAGGAGGGCTTTCACACCAAGGGGTAGGTTGAGGTAAACGTCCTAAGGCAATAACAGGCACAAAGAGGAAAATCCAGAGAACAGTACACTTGGCCCGGCAGCACAACAACAAATCTTTTGTCAGTTTTGTAACAGTATTCTAAGAAGAACCTGACCTGTTTGGGCAACGAAGCCTCAGATTAGGCGGCAATGCTTTCGCAGTGCTGCTGTGCCCCCTCAACGCTGCTGGCAGGGGTCCAAGTTTATAGGTTCCACGAAGAGCCGCTCAATGCACATTCAAGGGTGGCTGCACTCGACGGCAGCGTCGACGATGTGTCCGTGTTCGATAACAGCGGCGTCAGCAGCTGGTAGGGTCAAGCATCTGCTGGATGCACCTGCTTGTAGGGATGCGCAGAAGAAAAAAACCTGTTCGAGCTACAGAAGCAGAAGATTAAGCGACATTGCTTTCGCAGTGCTGCCGTGCACACTGAACGCAGCTGGCAGGAGATTCAGTTTTACAGGTTCGGTGAAGAACCGCTCGATGCACGTTCCAGGATGGCTGCGCTCAAGGGTAGCGTCGACGATGTGTCCGTGGTCGTTAGTATAATATATCCGGGATCCCCATTCCTTCCACGCCCTGCTTTTGGCAGCGAGCAATATTTGATGAACTGCGCCTCTGCCACAGAAGTTATATGTATTCTACTTTATTCATCTCCGCTTTTACACCAGCCGCTTAAGGTCGGGTCCGCTTTTGCAACCTGCAGGAATCTTTTAGGTGCGGCCATGTTTATTTCAGGTATTGTTGCCGCGTTCTAATTCTTTCGGCGCCGTAATTTTGGAAGTGCGCAATATTTTGTGCAACGTCAATCTTTCTAACGTTGCTCTTGGAATTGTAATTACCTCCCCTTAATTTCTTTCCATGCCACCAGTGCGGCTATTCTCTTCCATTCTCGCCACAATCATACTTTTTTGAAATGTGTGCTCGTTTTTGGGGCCAGTGAGAATATTACCAGAGAGGTATATTTTCTGCTACAGTACTCCTACTAAAAAAGCCTCAGGTGTCTTAATTACCCGCCTCTGTTTGCTTTTTCTCTTTCTGTTCACGCTCTTCCCTCCATTTTCACAATTTCCATTATCAATTTCAGCAGGGGCATATTTATTCAGTTCAACGTGCCCAGTTCTCTTTCCTTCCGCGCCCTCTCACTTGCAGCAAAATGCATTTTTGCAGGCTGCACCCCTCCAGAAGGAGCTCACCTTATTGTAGATTACCTCTGTTGGCTTTCCCTTCCGCGACACACGCTCGTCTCGATCCTCACAAATTGACTTCATAATATAGGTGTGGGCTTGTCTGTTTCAGTTCAATGCACGGGTGTTCTGTCGCCTGGCGCTGTCGATTGCGCGGCAAGAGATACTTTTTTCCAACTGTTCCACGCTAAAACGAGCCCACGTTGTATTAAGTTCGTGCCTCTATTTTCTTTCCGTTCTGCACGCAGATGCTCCCCATTCTCAAAACGTGCAGTATTTTTTCAAGTCTTGTGTAGTATAATTCACTTCCAGAAGCTTGCATTCTCCTTCACTGACCGCGCTGTTTTGGGCAGGAAAAGATATTTTGTAGAATAATGTGCCCCCAAAAGGGCCCATGGTATAGTTTTTACCGACTTGTACTCGGTTTCCCTTCAGCTACAGGCGTTCTTTCCAATTCTCGCAAATGGCATGTATCCTTAAAAAGTAGGTGTCTTTTTTTGAGTTCAATATCAGGCGGGCTTTTTCCTTCTCGCCTCTTCTTTTCTGCATACCCGACCTGTTTCTGCAACGGGCGAACTTTTCTGACAATTGCGTTTTCCCTGAAGGGGGCCACCTTATCGTAATTTCTGGCATCAATTTGCTTTCCCACCCCATTACTCTCGCTGTACTACCTCATTCTGGAAACTCGCATGTAATTTTTAAATGCGGATGGCTTCTCTCACATCAATAGGCTAGCATTTTTGCCTTCCCTCTTCTTTTCCCGCATTCTCCTGCATCTTCGGTACCGCGGCCGATATTTTAGTCAAGTGCACTCCTCCCACAAAAGGATACAGTATTGTCGTCACCACTTTTATTTTGCTTCCCCTCCGGCACTCACGCGCTTGTCCGTTCTAGCAACATGCATGAATATTTCAATATGTGTATTTTTTGTCCACCAAACATATAACCATCGAGCCATATTATTTGCTATTACACTCCCAAAGCAGCATTTGGTGTTGTTCTTAGCGGTACCTATTTGATATCCTCTCCCTACTCATAGTGTTCTCTAATCCCACAACTTGCATGATTACTTTGAGTGTGACCTTGTTGATTTCCGTTCATTATGTGGAAGGTCTCAGTCCTTCCTCGGCCTGTGTCCTGCAGTCAAAGACATTTTCCGCACACTGCACGTCTCCAGAAGTAGCTGACGTTAGTGCAGTTAGTGCAGTATATTTGAACTTTAGGCTTGGTTTTTGAGTTCATTCTTTTTTTGAGTTCACCATACATTGTACCAGCGCTCTGCAACAATAATTTCAAAGTTTGTGAAATCAGCTTACAAAGCAGCGTTTATGAGAGCTCGTCATTTTAACGTTATTTTTCTTTCTATAAGAAGCTCTGTAATCGCTTTGTTTATTGTAAAACCGACACACCATTTTATGAATTTATTAGCGTTGTTACCTGATTTCTCTTTGTGCCGAACCGAAGTGATTTAAATACAGTTTTATTTGTTTAGGCTTGCATGCCATTTCCATAAAATACCTTACAGCGTCACAGGTTTCCTATGAAAATAAATAAATTAAAACCAACAGTGATGAGATTAGGAAAACGACAAATGCGTCGAACCTAAATCTTAGGCAGAAAAAAACAGGTTTATTATTTGGTGCTTTCACCTGACACGAAGGAAAGAGATTTTTGAAGTATCCACCAGCTGCTGGAATCTGGTAGGAACTCTAGAAAGAATGTTTACCTTGCTCTAGCTTGTTGAAGTTCCGAAGCTGCAGGTAAACTTGGACATCGGTGTTAATCACACGTATATAATGGTTTCGTCTTGCTCGGTTTTCTTCCCAAGAAAAACTCGAAGAGTGTCACCTGCGCATTTTCCTGGGTGACTCTGCTGAATTCCAATGGGAAATACGGTTCTCTATGTACGTTGAACGCCAGCGTACATATAGACAATATGCACTGTTGTTTTGTTAGGGTGTCTTGTCATTCTGTTCTTTCGGGGTTTATGATGCATTTCTTTGATGCTTCGTGTGGCCTTATCGCTATCGGCATTGCCGTAATAAGCGATTTCAACTTGAGAAACTTCACGTTGCAGTAAAAGGTGCTTTATGTAACATTTTCAGACCAGTTTGCGGTGTCGTTAGAAAAAAAGGCGCTTGGTGTTAATGGCTTCTTATAGTGTATTACAACAGTATTTGAATAATTCTCGCTGGAAAGCATACAGAAATGCCGTGGAAGGCTCATTAGGACGTATTGGAAGAGTGTGATTGGTAGGGCGATATGCAACACCGGTTTATGCAGTTGGAGCCTTACAACAAATGACATTAACGGCATCTTCGCAATACCAAAAGGCATGCACACTCAAATCAAAGAAGAAAAGACGTAACACTTGCTAACGCTAGGTGCGAGTGATGCACTGGATGCTGGTTTCCCTGTAATCCACACAAGCCCGCTGCCGCAATTCTGTACGACGCTAGCCAAGTTGATGAGACTCTCCAACTTTGTGCTAGCAGTATGACGGTCGAATTGGTGTACGGCTAATGAAATCTTATTTGGTGAGATGCGTATTTTCACCAATACACAACGTGAGACCATCTAAACAGTAGTAATAGAGGAGCTGCCTAAAACTTTACAATGGTTCCGCAACCCCTGGCGCTTCGCTATGCGACATCACCCGAAAAGCATTCGCAGTACAAACGCTGCAACGGGCGGCTGTCCAAGCACTAACGCTGCAACATGCCACGCCAAGGCAGCATGATGTAGGGTGAACCCCTATCACCGTCCGCTGTGCAACCAATGCGGATTGATTTGATTGATTGGGAGAATAATGCGCCAACGCTACACTGACGATGAGGCACACCGTAGTAAGCGGCTTCAGATTTATTTGCACCACCTCGGCATCTTTAACTTGCGCCGCAGTATCGAACACACGGGGTTTTTAACTTTTCGCCACCGTCAGACTACCCCTTCGCAGGTTCTGGCCCAACACACCTTCATATCGAATTCAATCGACTCCGGCTATTAGGCTGTTTCATGTACGCCCGCATGGGCAACGAAAACAGCACCCAAATGATATCTCAATTTCTTCCATTGCGTAGTGTAAACCGACAAGGAACAATACCAGCAGACTGTTGGAAGGACGCGTGTAACCCCAGTGATGTAGAGCGAGAAAGTGTATTTTTTGCGCGAACGGTCATCTCATAGAGGGACACCCTTTGTGATGTAGCCTACGGCTTACTACACACCTCGCCTTAGAAGAGGAACTCTTTTGGGGATACTTCAAAGAAAAAAATTTTGGTCTGTCTGTATGTCTGTTTGACTGTCTGTCTGTCCCTTGATTCAACTAAGTGGTCAAAGTTTAACCAGATAATAAACAAGGCATTTATATACCCACCACTTTTTCTTCACATTTAAACATGGTGGAAATTTCATGCTTGTCAAGATTTGTTAGCAAAAAGCAAGTAATTCCGCATTTCAGCGCAAAGAATTTCAGCATAGGTGTATTTGCGATGAATAATTCAGACAATTTGAATGAAAAATTCAGACTTCTCCGAACTTTTATTCGGTGATAAAAACTTTGACTGGTTCTTTTTACAAGTATTTTGCCACCTCCTGTATCACTCCAGTGTAATTATATCCATTCGTTTTTACTCCGGTTCCTCCCGCTTCGGTAAAACAGCTCGCGCTCTTCTTTTTCGTAATTTTTCTTACCGCTTCACACTTCGTGACCGGCTGCATTTTTGTACTTTACAATGTCCTTATACACACAAGTAAAATTGTGTTATCGCCCATTATTATCCTGTGTTTTCAAAACAAGTACAAGTTGCGTTCTCCACTTCGTTATAGAATATTTTTAACTACGCGTGTACCAGGTGATTTTTAGTAGTTGGGTTGCGCATATTTGCATTGCTTCCAACTTGCAATGTTCCCATGTGTCACTGCAAATGACTTTTTTGTACTTTTTCTTTATTTTCTCTTTATTTACATATATCGTGTTATTTGCTGTTCCGTTCATTCAAAGTTCATTGAAGTTTTGAAGTTCCCTTACATATCTGTCGCGACACTCACCATTTGTTACCTCCCTTGCACAATGCCCTTCAACAAGGGCCTGTAAGGTATTTTAAATAAATAAATAAATAAATATAAAAGATTATTTGAATTTTTTATTGTAGTCTGAGAAACTGAAGTACTCAAGCAACCGTAGTGAAACATTGGCGGCGTATCTGCTCCTTTCATTTCTAATGTCGACAATAGATTATAGTCTTTATCGAATTAAGCAAAGTAAATACCTCCCTTCACTTTCGTGCTCACCTCTCATGTTCTTCCTCTTGCGTCGCGTTCCTCCCAAGGCAAAGACACCAAAGTTTTACATAAATAATTTTAAAGATACCGCCTCCAACTGCTTCAGGCAGGGTGAATTGATGCCAACGCTGCCGTATGGCGGATAAGCGCGCGAACCGAGGCGCCCAACTTTAACGTCGATAGAACCACGTTACCCTTCTCCACATGCGTTCCAAGCAGAACGTGGAACCTATCTAGTGGAACCTTTTGTAACTGTTGCTGGTTCATTTCTTGTAATGTCACAGAAATTACTGTGGCGCAGGAGGCAGCAGGCGACGAAGGAGTGATTTTTTTTTCTGCAGTTCAAGAAGTATCTACTTTCTCAAAAATCAAGCATGTAGGATTTTTATAAAGGAACACTGGAAATGTCAGTCTGTGTAGATCGCCACCAGGTGGCCGACCGACGTGGGCATGCTTCGCATCAGCTCTGCTAAGCACAGCTCGAAAGACGCGCCAACGGCCTCCAGAGCTACAAAACGTACACCAGCCGATAGACCTCGTCAACGCGATTACCGGGACACCAAGTTTCCCTCATGCAAGCCCCTACATTTTATTCTACGACTCAGGAAATTCAAAGCGGCGAGCGCCACGCTAGCCCTAAATGTAGGGTTAGCCGTGGTGACGGGGTGGCTTCCTCGGCAAGCTCGCTACATCGCTCCAGCTCGCCCACACCGACGCCACCACAGGGACCGTTGCTGCGATTGCAAGCCTGTTGCTGCGCGTTCACAGCAGCCTTGCCCTCCCGACCATGGCACCCACGGCGATGACCGTTGAAGTTGCACCAAAATACCCCCGGAATCGTACAACCCCTGCAAATAAACCCTTATACGAAGACGACAGCAAGCCCACCAAGCGACGGCGGTAACCGGCACCTCGGCTTCTTCTAGCACAGTAAATCAAAGCAACACCCCTGGGAAAACAAGACACGCCCGCAAACTAACGCGCCTCACTCCACTCCCGGCAACGGATAATAAAGTGGTTCTCCGGCCGTGTGCAGGTCTTAATATCTCTGAGACCTCCGCGCTAACCATCGCCACACCCATTCAACAACAAGCTGGCTTGGACATGAATGACACGGACCAGCTGGGACTTCGCAAAAAAGCCAACTTCATGATAGTCAACACCCCGTCTGAGGAGAGAGCAACACGCTACGCAGCCCTCAAATGTCTTCAGCTGGGTGACTGCACCTACCCCTTGTCCACACAAATTCCGGCCCCATCAAACACATCTTCAGGTATCGTCTTTGACCTCCACACCCAGGAGACGTCCGAAGAGATCACCGAACAACTGATCCATTACAAGCCCCTCTTCAAGGTGCTAGATGCACGCCGCATGGGAACCACTTCTCTTGTTCAGATATTGTTCGATCGGCTCAGGGGGCTGTACTGGGTCAGGTACAGAATGACGACCCACCGATGCAAGCCACTGCGCCGGAAAGTGGAAACTTGTGCCCTGTGCTTGAGCACGGGACACCGGCAGGATGTCTCCCGCAGCGACCCCCCCCCTCCAACCGATGCCGGACGCCACTGAGACACACGCATGTGCTCCCAAATGCATTGTCTGCGATGGAGCACACGTCACGGGCTCTCCGGTCTGCTTTCGACGTTTTCGTCCAAACCCCAAACCAACGTATGCACAGATGTTGCAACGCAAACCCCGAAGAACCACCACCAGAAAGATCAACCCTCCTTCGAGTCACCTTCAACCTGCCAGGATCCCCGGGAACACCCATCGACAGCGCTCTGCGCCGAATCAACACCGCACACAAACCAACCCTTAAGAGCAGCCAGAACCACCCATCATAGAGCCACGCTCCCACCTCTCCGCCTCAAACGGACATAGCATGCATCAGCCAGGACCCTCTCGCCAGGCAGACAATCTCTCAGAGGTGAGCGGCCCAAGATCATTCAATCCAGTGGTCACTCAGCAACCCCCATCTCATCAGCATCCGCCTCCCAACTTCCCCCTGCTGTAGTGCCAAGAAATGCAGGCCATGCGTGCCGAGCTCACGGCAATGAGAGCTGAAAATGCCTCCCTACACCAAACCCTGGCCTAACTTCGTACTCTCCAGCCAAATGAAAGGCATAACCCAATCCCAAGGCCCAATCCCCCACTGACCACGCTGCAAATGCGACTCCCTGGGAATATAGGCTCACGCGTCTCGAGCAGCTTCATATAGAGCAAGCTTAACGTATCCAAACCCTCTTGCAGCGCCAAGCTACAAATCATTCTCACGTGGAATTTATAAAACAAGAGGTGTTCATGCACTTCCGTGCAGCAGCTGCAGAGACGAATGCCCCTCCTCCTCCCAATGCTGCTACTTTTGACATAACTGATGATGGCTCGCTTTTAAGGGGTTTTGGTTTGGTAGTGGAACTGTAGTGGTTCAGGCAGAAAGAAAGCCCCCCTGGAATGCCTCCTCGAGTCCCAAAATGAACAACGCCACATTATCACCATACAAGACCCCGCCGACCGAGCAAAGTGTCGTGGGTATACCACTTATCGACATACCAACGACACAGCCATTCTTGTACAACAGGACAGCCTTGCTGACAGCCCTATCCCTCACGACTTCTTAACTATTTTCCCCGCCAACAGCACTCAACCACCAATAAACATACTCAACATCTACAGTAAACCCTCCAAATATAACCACAACTTCAAACCCCTATTTGTAGCCGCCAAAGTCGATGCTGCGCCGCAGCCCCTCAATATTACTGGGGACATCAATGCTGCACACACGGCCTGGGGCTATCCACGCGATACAATGAAAGGAAGGCACCTCTGGAAGCTCCTCCAAACTCAGCATTTCACTCTAGAGACTCCTCCTGATCAGCCACCACGAGAAGAATATAGTGTTCAAAGAGACACTATACCGGACCTCATGATCACCTATCACAAAGGGCCCATCACCTGGCAGCGTCTAGACCATACACTTGGCAGCGATCACCGCATTATACAGCTGCAATCTTTAAACCAGCCACGTAACCCCCCGCGCAAACTCCAAACTCATATAACCAATTGGGCTGCCCTCCGGGAATTTCGTGTTTCTGCTAACTCCAATGACCCAACACATACAGCCCTAGCACAGTGGACTCAACAACTTCTCCGCGATGTCCACACGCACCAACATTCCCTAGACCCAGCCAAACTGCTCCCATGTAGACGACAGACTACACCACATGTGGGAAGCTCATGGCAGCCTTAAACGTCGCTGGCGTAAGCAACGTTACAACAGGCGACTCAAAACCCCCATTGCCCACCTCGTAAAGGCCATAGACACCCACTCCAAACACTTGTCCGGGCAGCCTGGGACACTGTATGCGACAACATTCGAAACGGCCTCAGCTTGAAGCGCAATGGGGCTCTCCTAAGACACCTGATGGATCCCAATTCTTCTCGAACTGTCCAATTTAATCGTGTAAAGCAACTAGACCGCGAATTAACTGACTCCAATCACACCTGGCCCTATGCACTAACCCAGCAGTACGTCCCCGCAGGCTCATCTGAGCCACTGCCTAATGGAGCGAATGGAGCGAATAGTACTTGCCTTGTTCCATAGCTACTTTGAGGGCAAGCAGTTGCTTTCCCACACATGTATGATTCCATGCAGGCCTTGCGGCTAATGATGTGCGGCTGCGCCTGTACACAGATCTCCTCCAGCAACCGCCCAAACCCGACTATTAGGCCATCTTAGCCCTATACGTACAAAAAGCATTTGATTAGGTAACTCATCAAGCCATACTTCGAGGCCTTGCCAGCATATCTCCCGGGGATCGTACATATAATTATGTAAACGCATTTCTCTGAAATCGCACGGCAAGCTACCCATTTAGTGACATCCAATCCGCCAACTACCGCCTCCCATCTATCGGCACTCCTCAAGATTCAGTCTTCTCCCCCCTCCTCTTTATTCTCCTCTCTCCCATCTTCCCCCCATTCTGGACAATGTGCCTCGGCTATGTAATAGCAAGTACACTGATGATATCACCCTTTGGGTAACTGGGGGCAGCGACGCGGATACAGAAGCAACAATGCAAGCAGGAGTCTCAGCGGTACAACAGGCAGCCCAGGAAGCAGGTTTAACGTGCTCGCCATCAAAATCCGAACTCCTCGTGCTATCACCACACGCCACCACCCCTACAACTGCACCCAGCGTGCATGTATATCTAGATAATGCCCCTTTAACAACTGTGAATAACATTAAAATAATCGGCCTAGTCATCCGATCGCCGAAACACATCGGTCCTACACACCCTTTCCTCACACGTAACCCAAATCATAGGCCTCCTGAGGCGCATAATTGCTAGGGGCCACGGCCCGACGGAGAAAGGCCGTTGCAGATTTATCCAGGCATTTCTACTTAGCTGCACTACCTACTCTCTCCCATATCTGTCTTTTTCTACCACGGAGGTCACCAAAGTAGAGGGACTCGTCCGTAAGGCGGACAGGGCTTCTCTCGACTTGCCTCCTCACGCATCCACTGCCAAAATATGGGCCACCGGCACCTACAACTCCTTTGGCGAATTGATGCGCATCGTATGGGTAAGATACATCGCCTGGCTAAACACACACCTGGCCATCTCTTACTTAAGAAGGTACAAATACATACTCCTTTTACATCAACCCCCACGGCTCGCATTCCACCCAATTATAGAGATAACATCACAATCCGGCCACTCCCCCGTAATACGAACCATTTTCATCATACTGCCCGACAAGCTGCTCGAGCGCGTGCCCTCGGTACCACTTTCCCACCTCGCCAAACACCTTCTACGTAGATGCTGCAGCACACAGGCACAAGCTGGCCTTCACTGTGGGTGTTGTCTCCTCGCCGACTACTACTCCTCGGACGTCTCCCACTATTCCCACCAGAACCCCACATGTTGCGGAAGAGGTGGCCATAGCCCTGGCTCTCGCACACCGACCTCCCCCTGATCTAATATTATCGGATTGAAAAACGGCCTTCAAGAATTTTGCTAGTGGCTGTATCTACACTCTAGCCTACAAATATCTGCTCCGAAATTCAGCCCCCCAGCTTCCTATGGAGCTTCCTCTGGTTACCGGCACACACGGGACTAAACGGCGCGGAGTGGGCTTATAAAGTGGCACGAGCACTCGTCACCCGTGCGTCACCACATCCCGTCAAGGAGTTTACTCGGCGAGTAACTCCCTCACCACTTACAGGGAGGTTACAGATTACTACCGCCTCTCCCGCAACACGCTGCCGCCGGATCACCCAACCATAACCCCCTCGGAGGAACGGCTTTGGCGCCTCCTCCAAACGGAATGACTACCCAACCTAGCCCTCCTTCATCACATTTACCCATCCGTCTACGCCTCTCTGCTCTGCCCGCATTGTGGATGCTAAATCCTCAGTGCAACACCACATGTGGGCCTGCCTCTCTGACCCCCACGCCACCACAACTTCCCCTGGGCACAGGATGAAGGCTCTGGCCCGGTCGGACGAAGACTCCCAGGGCCCAAGGGTCACTCGAGCACAAGCCGTGGTGGCGGCCCTTCGGCCAGCGATGGCGGCCTCTTAGGCCAGTGGCGTGAATAAAAGTTTTTATCTATCTCTCTATCTCACTCTGTGTTAATTTGTTGTCTTATGTTTGCGTAATGTCTTGTTCTTCTTCAACAATGTTGGCACGTAGGAACATCACACAGCATGTAGACGGGTAGATTAAGCTTTGACTATATAAAACTTTTGCGCAGGCCTTGTTTTCATGTGACCGGGTGGCTGAATCGAGTAACAGATATACAGACAGACCAAAATTTCTTGGTTTAAGTAGCACAAGATACACTATCGTCTTTTAAAAAACGCTGTAGAAAAGGCCCATGTTGCAGTGTCCTTGGGAGAGCTTCCTTGTGCGTTTCTCGAAGCTAGTGCGAGGTGGCGCCACTGTTGTAAAAAAACGTCTACGCCTGTACGTTGCGAGGTTCAGTTTGGTTGTATGGGAGTGCAGAGAGCTCTGAAAGGGCAGCGCGAAATTTACAATTTCATATTCTTAGTAACAATGGCAGTGGTGATAAAATGCCAATTCCTCCGCGAATGCACCGCCCCCCAAAATGAAAAGGAAACAGAGGACGACTTTGCTCCATAGGAGTGCCTGTGTCCGAACGCCCGTCATCCCAAGCGTGCCCAGGAAACGTCCTATCAACGATCCGAAAGTGAGGGAGAGAGAGAGAAAATTATTAGCCCTTTAGGCTATAGCCTGCCCATTTCAGGGGCAACTGGATTTCCTCGTTAGTTGGTCTTCCAGGGTCCTTGACCGGAAGTCACTGTGCCGATGGTCTTTTGTACAAAGCTTGCCAATGATAGCTGCTGCTCTAGCGTGGCCGGTTCAGTCATCCACTCCCTGCGTATACGGCTTCTGTTTACCTTGGGGCATAGCCATAACACGTGATCTTGATCGACCAGTACGGGGCATTCGTCACACACTAGCGGGGAAGTGTTCATACAGCCTTTGTACATGTATACTTTGTCGGGTGTGAGTAGCGTTTGCGTTTGCGTCAGCCTTAGAGTGGTTTGCGATTGCCTGGACAATTCCTTGTGCGGAGGAGTGAATCTGCCTTGGTTGTCTGCGTATTCTTAGGGCTGCAGTCTTGGCGATGTCACGGGCTTTTGGGTTTGGCCACAGTTGGCAGTTCTCCGGTGAAGCGCTTCGCAGGCGAGCAGGTTTGCTCTTTTATTTCCTGGCAAACCCGTGTGGCCCGGTAACCAGTTTACCCTTATCGTGCCTTTAGGGTGCCTAAGCTCTTCTAAAGCCGTTTTGAGCATGAAGCCTTGTGTCAAAATTGTGCAGACCTTCTTGCAGTCTAGTATAGCTTGGTAAGAGTGTGCTGTGTTGCAGGGAAAGCGGCTGCCCAAGGTACTTCAGTGGCCTCGGCTTCTTCGACAGCATAGCCACTGCCCTGGTTTGTGCCTTCTTGTCCTGAACTGCTCGTGGATGCAATGCCTTAGCTACAGCATTGCACTGCCCCGTCGGTGTAAACATAGATCTTAGGCGGATTTCTGGTGGCTTTCTTCCCATAAAATTTGACCCGGATGAGTCATCTTGCTGGGTTGTTTTCCTTGTCCATATTTCTTGGGATGGGTGCTGTATGAATGAGGTTCGAATGTTCCTGTGGCAAAATCACCAGTTCTTCGGTAGGGGTTCGGAAGGGGTTGTAGCCCGCAGCGCATAGAATCTCGTGGCCTTGCCAGGATTTTCGCAGTTGATCCAGTTGGTTGTGTCTGTGGACAGGCAATACTTTTTGGATTGTATTGATGGTGCCTGTGTCGAGAGGCAGCTGCATGTGTATTGATGGTGCCTGTGTCGAGTGGCAAATGTACGCCGAGGGGAATCGTTATGGCTTTCCGCAAAAGCGTGTTAAGTTTGTTTTCCTGAGTACTATTGATATTTACGTACGGAATTTGATATCTGATTTTGGACGTGATGAGAGCATCTCTCAGAAAAAGCAGGTGGTGTTCCAGGAGTCCTGTGTTTTAGTTAGAGATTCTCCAAAACATGTGCAGAATCGGTTCTCCCTGTGCGATATTGTCATTCACCGCTATGTGTAGTCCTCCGTCACTCTGCAGTCGCAGTCCTAGTACCTTGATGTGCTTTCTATCGATGACTATGGACATCTGGAAGCTCTGTTTTCTGTACGGAGAAGTTTAGCCCTATCTCGAAACCGGCACCTACTGTGGCGTCGAGAGCTTGTGGTAGCAAGTCTTGTATGTGCCCACGATTACCTGTGTTGACCTATACGGTAACGTCGTCCGAGTACAGGGTGTGGCGAATGTCTGGTACCAATTCCAAGGCCCTGTGAACCTTCAGCATAGCCAGGTTAACTAAAATCGGCGATAGTACAGAACCTTGTAGGATTCCTCGCTGCGGGTGTGGAAATTCTTCTTATGTGTTCTCGCCAATTCCAACCGAGAGTTCTTTGTATCGTAAAAAGTGTCTGACATAATTATTGAGACGTTCCCCACAGTCAGTCTTACCGAGCTCCTCTAACATTAAATTATGGTCCACACTGCCAAAAGCTTTGTTAAAATCTATTGCTAATAAGGCTTTGAGTTGCGAATTTTCCGGTTCTATAGTGAAATCTTCGTAGATCTGATGTAGTGAATTTTTGTAGAAACAATTGATCCGTACGTCACCATGTTGTATGGCAGACCTCCTTTCTTTCAAGATTGTCTTGAAGGCTGTACAAGGCCGTACGTTGCATCATTTCGCCGGCGCTTGAGGTAATGTAATCGGTCGTAGGTTTCCAAATCAGATTGGCTTCCCTGTCTTGGGTACGAAAATCATTTTTCCAATTTTTTTTTTGCTTCGCCAGGGGTTGTTGACCCACCCACATACTAGTGTTTTCTCTAAAAAGTGCCGACAAGTCTTCTTCAGCTAGGTTCCATAGATTCGCTGAGGTTAGGGCATCTGTACTCGGTGCCTTCTTTTCTTTGTAGTGCCTAATGGCGCGTTTCAGTTCTGTCATGTCCAATTTTTAATCGATGTTTTTTTATTTGGGGCGCCCGTATTGTTAGCGTATTGCGGTTGCCTAGGCGCTGGGATGTATGTGTCTTTGATGGATTCGATGAGCTTCCCCGGATCGTTTTTGTGTTCTTTCATGAGGTCCTGTAGCGTTTGCTGCATAATAGTTTTTGTCGCATCCGCGTTGGTGAGTGCTCGGAGTATCCATCACATTTTCCCAGTGCGAAGTGTTCTTTGTAGCTGTTCGCACGTTTCCATCCACTGCCCATGACGTAGTTGCGCTGAATAGGTTTGTATGTGCTCGTTCAGCTGATTGATCCGCTTCCTAAGTTTACGGTTGGTCTTATTCTTTTTCGAGCGTTTGATCAGTTCCGTTCTTGCTTCCCAGGAATGTGGAGGAGTTGATCCACTCCTGGTTGGTCCTGCATTTGCGAGTATGTTTTAGTGTGCTTCTTCTTTGCTTGCGTGATTTCTTCAGTCCAGGCGTTTATAGTACGTGGGTCGCAGCCTTGACTGTCTAGTCTGTATTAATTCCAATCTGTGATGTGCTGTTTCTTCCACGTTCGACGCTTCGGCGTAGCGTGGGTGATCACTTGTATGAATGCATGGTCGCTGCCAAAGTATTCTTCAGTGTGTCACCATTGGATGTTAACCTGTATTGTGGAAACAGTGAGGTCCAGACTTGTGTGTCTCTCGACAGAATTTCGCGATCTCGTATATTCACTTAGGTCGTATGTACCGTGTATTCGGCTTCGAGTAGCAGAAGAAGTAATCTGCTGCCCTTTGTAGTGTTTGTGTCGTAGCCCCAAGCTGTGAGCGGAGCGTTGATATCGTCTGCCAAAAGGTGGTTATAAAATGCACGTGAGTAGTTGGGTTTGATGAGTTCTTTTATTTCCTGTAGTTTTTATTTTGGCGGGCTGTAAACTTTGGTACGTGAACAGGGCACTGCTGTGTAGACACAGATATTCTTAGAGTTGCATCCATGTGATGTTCAATGTTGGTGGGTATACGTTTACTGACCAGGGTGGCGATGTTTTTTTTACAAACTAATACCTTCCTCGGTTACACACTTTTCACCGGCTTTCACGATGCATGCTCTCTCTACTTTTGTCCCGTCTTTACCGCGCCAGTTAACCATATTTCACAGTTTGAACGAACTAGCCCACATTTAGGCGATGCCAAACGGTTGAGTGCATTCGCCTCAAAGAGAGGAATAACAGTCAATCCGTAACGACCCTCACCAACCGATTGGGGGGTACGGAGCATCTCGAAGACGCCCACGTGGACAGTGGAGTCGCCATCACAGCAGTTGAAGTTTTATGTCAAGTGTCGCGCCTCTCAGAACTGTAAGAGCAGTTTCAATTCACAACTAGATGCCCCCAGAGCCTTGGTGTTCCAGCCTCAGAATACGCGGTGATTCTGCTTCACGTTCTCAAGCACTCGTTAACTGAATTCCTGGCAGTTATATACCATCGGTGCATACAGCAAACCGCCAACTACCGCAACGTTGAGCCAACGGCTCGAGAAGAGCAGGTCAAGGCCATCATTGCGTTCTTGAAGGTTCCGGTGGAGAGCAGTGAGGAGACTCGAGCTTTTCGATGGGACACTGACTCTTAGGTGCCTTCTATTCGACAATTGCCCAGAACCTGCTTTCCTGACTTCAAGTCCGCCTTCGCCTTGTCAGCATGCTCTGCCCCGGGTACGAGGAACTTCTCGACGGGATCCGAACAGACATGCTACCTGTGCAATGGCCAAGTCCACAAAGAAAAATATTGCCGTGCAGTGTTATCAATAAAGGTAAAGCGACACCGCCTTTTGAGGCACCACTGCTGTTTTAGTTGCGCTAAGAATGGGCACATGACTCGACACTGCCGTACTAGCACGTTCTTTAAGTGTTATTCCTGTTGGAGGTGACATATTACGGTCCTTTGCGACATGTGCTAGAGATTGGCGACCAACTTCCGAATGCGACTGACTTTGACACAGATGGCGATCATTATGAACTCTCTTAAACTGGCCGTAGCATAACGACCGCTTTAAATTGCAGGCCTTTCTTATCTTCGGCGCTTCTTCTAACTGAGAGTGTGTGCGTATATGATACCTGAGGTCGTGTTCTGGCACGGATACTTCTCGACACTGGCAGCCAATATACTTTCTTGTGGAGCGACCTGGGACGACAGCTTTACGTGTCTTCTTCCAAAATCGAGGACTTGACGGATTTCAAGTGTGGAAGGTCGAACCGTTTATGACAATATTATCCGGAAGGCTCCTAACGCACTCCGCTACCGCGTTCAGTAGAGTAAAGTTATTTTGGTAGCGATCGAGGTGCCAGAAGTCTGCCCCGTCTGTCCGCGTTTTGATGCCCGAACCGTCACGATATTTCACAACAGCAATTTACCTTTAGCCGATGAATTTGAGGTAGGGCGATTCTAACCACATGAAATAAGTGTTTTCTTTGGTTCGGACCAATACTAGAGAATGATAAGCGGACGTGTAGAGTGCTTTACGACCTTCTATAATGTCGAAAGGGCGAAGTAGGTACGCAATTAAATGAACCTTTTCGCCATTGAAACAGTGTTTGGCTAGGTGCATGAGGGTCCATATGCAAAACAAAATATTTCTCGTCACACACAGAAGTTCGAAAGCCTTGTTTTTAGCATTTATCAAAAGATCTGGCACGCTGGGTCATCTGGTCAACCCATCAGACATGTGTATGTCGCACTCCATACAAGTTTCAGGCACGTCTGACAAAGGGCAACGGACGGCTCCTTGGTTCCGTATGTCTGAGATCCCATGATGCGGAAGTGAAGGCGCTGTGCTGCTGTGCAAAGGCTGCGTCGTCGCTATGCGCCAACAACCACACCTTTTGTGCGTTAGAAAAACGGAGCCAAGATCCGTATTATCAAGCGGTGATGTAGCGCAGAGGTACTACGAAGCGTCAGTAGTGTCGTATCATCAGGTACTGCTGCGAGAAGCCCGAAAGCTTTAACGCCATCTTCCGAAGGAAGCGCGGCACCAACAGCACGACCATCGTCAGCCGGTTAACGTGCTGGACAAGCTACAGAAGAGCCGACACTGCAAAACGTCATTTATATGTCGCACCATAGGCACAACCTTGAACTCATAGCGCTTGCTGCGGTTTGTGCCGTGATGTGCTTATTCGGGCCAAGCTCCAAAACGTCGCGCACGGGAGGATTTTAAATCTCTAGAGGGCATGCACCGCGTGAATAAGACGATGTCGGTAGCGCGTCCCTAACGCGGGGTTGATGAGACGATAATGAGAAACAAAAACAAGCCGCATATGAACTCGGAATTGTAGTTGGCTGTGTTCGGTCTTCTCTGCCGTCAACATAACATGGTACTGGCAACTTTAAATGGACGAAAGAGACAGTGCGAAGACTGCCTTCATAACGCCGGATGAACAGTGCGAGTTTCAGGTATGTCGTTTTGGCTGTGAAGGGCATTCGCAATATTCCAATCTTTTAGGAACACTGTGTCGGCCATCCTGAAGTGGCCCACCTGCCTCGTCTGCCTTTACGACGTTTCCGCGTTTGCCAACAGCTTCTTTGAGCACCTGGAATTGCTGGCGTCAGTGCTCGAGGCAATCGGAACCTCAGGATAGATATTGAAGACATGAAATGGCCTCTTTGGTAATGAATAACACACGTTTTTGGGGCACATTGTCTGCGCCAAGGTGGTCCTGCATGATCCTTCCGCAACCGAATCATAGCCAACTTCTTAAGGCCGCAGGACAAGGTAACCGTACGAAGATTTCTCGGGCTGTGCTCGTAGCAGCGGCTCTTCACTGGATATTTTTAGCAGCGGCTCTTCACTGGATATTTTTAGGAAATCGCGGAACCTGTCACGCGCTTAACTACAGCCAGTAGTCACTTCATCTAGGCGGAAGCACAGCAGAAAGGTTTCTGCGAGCTGCAAAACAGTTTGCGGTGGCCGGCTGTTCTTGCACATTTTGACTATTACGCCGTGATAAAATGAAAACCCACGCCAGTAATGTAGCCTTGCATGCCATTCTTGTATAAAGGCAGAACGGCTGCGAAAATGTAACAGCTTATGGCAGATATGGTATGTTAAAAAAAGAGTGAAACCATTCATGGATCGAAATATTTTGGGCAATTTGAGAGTTCCGCCCGCATGTCTAAGGCACACCAGTTAATGAGATAACCGACTCCAGTACTGTGCGTTGGATCGCAAATCTGAAGGAGCCCTCTGAGACCAATGCCGAGACTGAAGCTCTTCCTTTGGGTGGCGCAAGAAGTGGCTAAGGTCTTCATTCACCACGTTGTGCAGCTACCTCAAGGAATTTGTAATTAGAGAAATTAAAATTGCCTTTACGGGGAAGCGTTTACAAGAAATCTTGCGTTACAGCAACACAGATCACCGACAAATCACTGCGTACAACCCGAAGACGAATAGGCTAACAGAACGTCCAAAAAAGACAATCGCGGTTTTACTGCTTATGTACGTCGACGTTGAACATAATACTTGGGATAAAGCCATCCCGTATGTCACGTTTGTGTGTATCACGGCTATCCAGAAACTAAGCGGATGACACCCTTCGAACTTGTCTACATAAGACGACCGACTACAATGCTTCACATGCACCCACACGTTGAAGAGGACTACCTCAACGCCGACTTCCAAGGATACCCAGTCAGCGTGAAAGAAGTTCGCCAACTCACCAAAGTCATCCAAAGAAGAAGCAGTGGTCGTATGTGAGACGCTACAGTTCCGACGCCGACACGCCAAGTACCACCCATGAGATCTTGTGTGGGTTTGGACTTCCATCTTACGACGTGGACTCAGAAGCCTCTGTGGTGGTACGTCGGACCGCAACAAATTCTATGACGCGTTTATCAACTTACAAGGTGATCCTCGACAGTTATTCTAACAAGTTACGGCAACTCACAAGGCTCGAAATGGTCAAAGGCATTCTCATCAAGTATTACTGTGGAAGATAACAGGTTTATAGGGGCAAAACAACTCAGGGGATCGGACCGTCGGCATCTCCTGTCGTCGTCTCTTATAGTGAGGCTGCATCAGGTTGTCAATCTATGGTAAAACAAATGTACAAGAGTAAAACCGGTTGAAAGTTGACTATATTTCATAAAGTATTTTAAATATAGATGTAATGAACAATCCTTCCATAATAAGAAGAATTTAATACCTTCCGCCTCTGACTTGGTTTAAAATGCCAGATTTTGTTCTGGTAAAGCAGACTTCTTAGCATACTGCGGGGTGTGACCCGAAGAAAACTTACGACTAGTTTGCCCCTCAATTTATTGCTTGAATCCGGTTGAACGGAAAAGATAGCGCTAGCGCCTAAGCAAGCACGCAATTGCTGTTACCACGGGCTCTTCTTGTGAGCCCAATAAGCGCGTGCCATGTGGAAAGATATACGTGCAATCTTTGAATACACTTGTACACTGCATGCTTCACCCCTCCCCAGATTTCACGTCAGTGGATATGATCAGATTTTTTTTCAGACTGTCGTATTTTTTAACATATCGTTGTTTCAGTCTTACAGTGAATTAATGCCACCAAATGTAGCTAGGGTTGGTTATTTGAGCTGTGTTTTTGCCGTCCGGCCGTGCACACATGTGTTATAGGTGTGCCGATCGAACCTCAGGTTTTGATATTTATTTTTTATGCCACGCAGGCTATCTTATTGACAGTGGGTGAGTTTTAGCCCTGACGTTACTAGACTAGAATATCTTCTTTCATCTCCAGAGTTCTCGATGTATCCCGAAGGTTCGAGAAACAATCGTGCCCGGAGATGTATGTAAGCAGACAGACGTGGCGGCATGTGATTCACCGACGCTAGTCGGCGCAAACAACTTTGTTGACGGCTTCCGCGCTGTTTGTAATTACTCTGAATTTTATAGGAACCCAACGTTTATCCAATACACCGTGGGTCTTTAAATAAAAACTGTGTCGTACTTGGCTACGTGACAGTATGAACGCGGAAAGATGTTCACAGAGAAAACTGCCCAACATTCGAATTGCCGATGTTTTTATCTACACGTGACTTGGTTATTGCTTTGCGACGTTTGTGCTTTTTGTATATCTCTGAAGGAACAACTTCGCTGCAAAAAACATTGTTTAGAAGATGAAAACCGCTTTTGTCCTTGATGCCGGCCTCCTCAACAGTCTTTGCTTGAATGTAACCTTACCTCTGCGAGCAGGATTTGTAATGGCTGTTTATTGTCAAGGCGCTGATTCCCGGACTTAGTTATCGCTGAGAATGACCAACGCTTCATTGTGACCCGGAGTGTTTGTAAAGAAAAGGCCAATAGTCTTGAGAACAAGGTCACATTATACGGTCACACATTACACTATGCTGTACCAGCAACCAAAACTGGTACATCAGTTGCATTCCTTCAAAAAACTTAGAAAGCCAGCGCCATTTCATGATCAAATACAACGCGGTATTTTCTAACAGAGAAAAGTCAGAAGGGAAAGGCTTTGCTGAACAGGCAACAATAGAAGTTTTTGTATACGTCGTAGTTGGTAGAGATGCCCGTGGCACAAGACCATATTATAACTGAATACAGAACCCACCCAATGGGATAACAACCTGGTAGCAGATATAAACGATGCGAATATTTGGAGAGGCTCAGTTGTGGTATCGTTGAGCACAATCAAAGCCCTGCTCGGATTCTGCGCTGTGAGAAATCATTATGCCTGGTGGTAAATTTTCGCCAGGCAAACGTCACGTCATTCAATTAACCTTGGTTCTATTACGCACGTCACTCACCGACTGTTTTTCGATGTTTGCTATTGTGTCCTTTACAATAAAAAAGTTTGATTTATTAAACCTTGTTTACTGGAATAACAGGGAATCGTTTCTGACTACGTTGTAATATTCACAACGGTTAAAATTAGGGTCTATTTTTCCAATGCAACACAGCCTCTTGTGTACTATTTATTAGACATGAGACATATGTGGCGAACTCATTTCGTGCGTAAAAAGGCACACATGCATGGCGGCAAGCAACATAACGAAGAACTGCACGCTTTTAGATATTGCAAGTGATCTTAAGACGGAACCGGGCTGTAGGGACACAAGCACAGGAATACGTATGATGCAAGATGTGCGCGCTTGTGCGCTTGTGAACGTGACACCGCTGCTTAATGGCTTGCCTGTTTCCCGTTCTCCTCTTCATAGCGTATTGTTGACACACCAGCATGCGCAGGTCTGGAGCATTGATGATGACGCATAGGAGGATAAAAAAAAACGTTTATTCGTATGGAGCAAAAGTTTGCTGCTGTGGGGTTCTGGCACCCTCAGTTCAAGGCACCATAGTCTTGGTCCGTGGCTCGAGCCCTGATCGCCAGCATAAGCTCATCGTTCAGGTCCGAACTGAAACAGCTCTTGTATCACGTTGTCCCTGCCAGACAAGCAGACCACGTAATTGGACGTTCTATAATGATATGAGCAGGCACGCTATGCTCAATCTGGAATTGTGCCTGTTCAGTCTTTCCAGGCCGTTGGTCCCAGAAGCTCCCTCTACGCACTGTGTATGATTTTTCGGGAGCAACAGGGGTTTTGTCACGTGTTTGTTATAAAATACCTTACTATATCGACGCTTTGTTGGAGCAGTTTATAAGGACAATTTGAGACTGCATAAGTTTAGTTTGTAAAAATATTTTGTCTCATAGTATAAAGGGTATGGTCACCCCGCTGCACATAAGAAGTTAATACTGTCCTTATCAGCATTTCGGCAATAATAAGTGGTAGAGGACAACTGCAGCAATAGTCAATATCTTATTAGTAGGTTCACTTGCTACGAAACCATCATGAATATCTTAGACCCCTTTTTGTGTATACCTTTCTTTTGCTGCCATACTGAATTGAAGTTTTAAGTTTTTACAAGCGAAACTATTACACAATCACGTGACGTGAATAATTAGTGGCATGGTGTTGGGGAGATTCCCTCTTGTTGCAGGTGCTACACAGGCTTCACTTGAGGATGGTGGCAGCTTAATGGTTGTTCAAAAACATGTTGGCTCTTTTAGTCGTCTCAGGAAATGTACGCGCCATGTTGTCCTCGTTGCGGAAAAGTATTGGCAACAAAAACTTTTCTTGTACTCCTCGTACAAGACTTTTTAACCACATAGTTAAGAATTGAGGCATTTCTTCATTGGTGATTTCTTGTTGCTTAGCAATTTTAACGGCTTGTTGTTGAAATAGACTGGGGCCCAACCTCACCGACCCCGTCGCATGTCCTCTGTGTTACAGTCACCTATAAGCTGACATCAGGTGATTGAGTTCAACTAAGTTCCAATATTCGATTTGCTCATGTGGTTCATATTTAAGGTGAAGAAGTCAGTAAAAGAAAACCCCACGCTCTGCCATCGCATTTAGAAGTATGCGGTATGAGCATTTTATGTCGCGTCCGCCTCAGTGTTTTTTGTAACATTATGTACTGGCAAAATCTTGTGTGCATTTTCGCCACGGTCTGCGTGCCGATTTCTTCCTTTAGCTGGTCATCATGGTGTTACCAGTTGAGTTCAGCTCCTTCAACTCTTTGATCATTTAGTACCAAGCTATTCTTGAGGGTTGGCAAAGTGGCGGGTTCGGTAGCGGCATTGGCATACCGTTGGAACATGTAACGCCGAATTTTTCTGGTATCAGTGGAGATTCAGGGGTTACGAGAATAGGAAATCGGAGAATTGCAACTGTAATTGCAGAAGCCGAGGACGAAAATTATTTGCAGCATGTAAACTCTCACACTAATTAAAATAGAGCAGGACTACCAAATCTGCATGAAGATTCGTGTAATAGATTGAGAGGTGGGGTAATACATACGCCCACTTTGGCTGGGCGCTCCCTTCAATAACGGTAGCAGTGTTTTTGTCGTGGGTGATTGGGTCACTAACTGTGGCGTAGAGGACTTCACTTTACAAACAGAGACGAACAAAAGAACGGGTGGGAATCCCAAGTTATACCCTGGAACGAAGCAAAATCATTCCCGTTTGGTTATGCAGTCTCAATAGACACAACACCCATAGAAGCGCATGCACTTAGCTATGTTGTTTTGAGTTAGGCGACTTAGCATATATAAGTAGGGCCGGCAGCATGATTAAGAAGCACCAAAGTATCTAAATTATGGAACTTACTTGATACGCCAATCGCACTTGGTGCACTGATTTAGGAATATGTATTGCAGGCAGTTAGCATTTCCGGCCTAATAATAAGTGTGGCATTGTCCATTCCGTATACTTTAAGGCAATGCAAGTTCTGTCAAAAACTAAGTGTTCCTTAATAAGTGGTACCATCACGACAAACGTTTGTTTTCAGAGTGACGTAAGTACAAATAATTTTTTTGTGCGGAAGATATTCAAGGAGCGGCATGTTACTATTATCCCCTGCTAGATTAGCTGGCTTTGCCACGGAGTAATTTTCTGAAGGCTGAAAACCGAAGAAGCAATTGTTGATGATTTCTCATATCTGCAGTAATAAAAAAGAAAATGTTCTGCTTCTTGTTATTATTCAACTGTCAAAAACAAACCTCATAAATTTACGCCATTCAGTAATAACGTCAGGCTTTTCGGGGTTTCAGGCAGTAAACCGTCGTTAAATATAGACTTTAAAGTCCATGATTTATTCCGAGAGGTTTTCACGTGTTTTATAAAAAACCAAACATTGTGGGGCATTCAAATTTGGTAGAGAGCTTGAACTTATGCACTAAATATTGACGCCGAAACTTTCGATGCCTTTTCGTGACTCTTCATGGTCTCCAAGAACAAGGTGTTATTTGTGTTTGAGTGTACTACCATAGTCCTATGTATATGACCTATCTGTTTTCGCGATATCAGTAGAGGTTATAACCAGAGACGTATTTATTGCAAGCGATTTTAACTTGAGTACTGCAAATATATCCCCGAGTTTCGCCTCCCGCTGCTGCATGTCGCGCTGTTAAAACAATTGGCTCAATTAAGTTTTATTTTCCTAAAGCATCCCGGCAGAGAGCAACACATAAGTGGCGGTTAAAGATATTTAAAGATGTTAAAGACACAAAAGGAGCGTAAAGGTGGTCAAAATGGTGGTTCAAGATAAAGATATAAAGCATACATCAGGTACCAAAAAGCAGCAATTTTATATTTCACCATTAATTTTGCCAGAACCTTTCATTGGATAGAATAACGAAATGAAAAGTTGGAGAAGACCATTTCAGTCAGGAGCTCTTTGGGAAAAAAGCGGGTAAAAGTACTAGTATGAATAAATGGGTGGTGAACTGTAAACAAAAAGGGAGTCAGTTATAAGACGTTTTTCGGAGGAATCATATATGGCGCTTGCCTGAGCGAACCAAGGTTGACGTTGTAAAGAAGCAAACACTACCAATGTAGCGACGCCACGTTGTGAGCCTAAGCTACGGGGCAAACCTCATTGAAACGCACGAGTTTACGTGGGTAATACATGGGTTATTAGCTAGTTTTAATGTTCAAAAAACTTGTTTGGCAAACATGCCACTGGAATCAGACGCCATATACGCGCAAACTCTCGTGCCTAGAAGCATATATTTGATTGTTTTTTTCGCCTAGAGGTGAGTTAGTGTTTGATGATCTCAATGAAATATACCTCCTTCTGGCCACCACAAACATGCGGCATGCCAAGTGGTGCACAAGTATGGAAATTGTGAAGGAATATTCTTGGGTTAATCTTCATTTGCAGTGTTGCCATAGTAATTTGGACAGCAGTCTGCTTGAGCAAGAAAACATGGAAGTATACCCCAGTTTGCCTACAGGTAATTCTTCTTTCCGCGCTTTTACTCTGTCGTCGCCAACTTACCGTAACGAATATTTCTAGGCAAAATGTCACATTCATTGACCGTACCAAAAACGTGTGCCCACCTTTGTTAAACTGCGCAAGTTTGAGTCAGAGCTGTTAGCGTATTAGGTAAAGTTATGTTTTTAAAGCAGTTGTGGAACATGCAACTTCAAGGAGGCAATATATGCGAAGGGCACCGTTCATTGAATTAGGACATTTAGGAGAGCATTTTTGGGTGTTACCAATCTTATCTGCAGATCCGTATCCAATATGCCACATTCGTGCACCCTATTAAGCCAGCCATGCAGACGTCTCTAAATTTTGGAATTTGCGATAGGGATTTCTCGCGTAATAGGTGTATCTTACGTCGCCAAAGTGTTTTAGGAACAGGCTGTTTTAAAGAGAAAGAATGCGTGCTTAGGCCATGTGCCTGCAGTTACTTCCAGCTCACCTGGTACTTTTGAAGATATGGCTGGTTTTCTTTCTGCACATCAATCTGCAATATGGCACATTCATTGAACCATATACAAATGGCCCATATATAAAACTGCAAGTGTGAGTGCGATTTGTGGCGTAATAGGTTTTTCGGTGTTGCAAAACCTGCTTATTTAAAAACCTTTCTTACAAGACCCCATGCACACGTACTCCATGGTGCATACAATTTTGGATATTTCAGAAAACTTCTTTATTATCACGAATTTCACTCTGGGTAGATTTCTGTAGAACGTACAAAAAAGAGCCCTTTACATGCCGATTGCCCACATATGCGAAATTGAGTCGCTCCAGTCGGGTGTGCTGAGCCTAAATGCTATTGTTATTTCAAAGCCTCTTTATTGAACGTGCCAGATAAACAAAACAACTTGAACGTGTAGGCCAATATGCGTAACATTAGATTTATTCACCGTTTTTTTGTCATAGCTAAATTCCCGTTCATCTGATTTCGAAACAATATGCCACATTCAGCCTCTACACATACAGCTATGTGGCCCATACATCTGAAATTATGGTGAAAATGATATACAATTCCTATTTGGTCTGTGGTACTTTTTATGTACCAAAAGCAGTTTAGAGACAAGCTACTTGCAAGAACCACCTTGATTGAACTTGTATGTTATGGTCCGTGCAATAGTGGCATAATTGAGGGCGTTTCTTGAAAGATAAGTATTTCGCTTCCGCAGATCCGCAGCTAATTCACTTCCGCAGCCGTATACAAATTCTCCGCACCCTTTTAAAAGTGTGGCGATTTTTTTTTTGCCAAATAAATGTTGCACTGGGTAATTCATGCTGTTCAAGGAATTTGCAAAAGCTGCGACGTCAACGAGACAAAAAGCAGGCGTCTGACGCAGTACATAAAATTTGAGCATAATTTAGCGCGTTTTTTGTTATGCCTGATATCATCTCCGGCCGATCTGCATGCAAGATCTCTATTCATGTAGCCGTTTACACAAGGCTTGTTATCTGTGTCAAATTGTGTCACTATATATTGCGTGGACACACAAGGTACTCATCGAGTTCCCAAAGGTGCTTTGGGGTCATGCATCTTGAACAACACAACATGTCTGCATACGCCATTGTGCCTACGATTAGGGCTCAATTAGGAGTTTTTTTTTTGTTTTGAGTCACTTCATCTTTTATTCCATACTACGCACATTCACGCACTCATTTTCACACCGCAGGCATTAGGGTAGAAAATTGTGGCAGATCTGATATGCAGCTGTTAGCGTAATGAAAATGTTATGTTGCCAAATCAGCTTGAGCGACATACTGCTTTTCTGAGACCCCGTGTACACATGAACCGTAGTAGATACAAGTTACCCATATTAAACAGCGTCTTTTACTGTTACAGTGAATGTGCATCCTCCCAAATTGCACTGAATATGCAGTGTTAATACCCTGCTCTAAATCCGCCGGGAAACCGGTGTAAAATTGGGGCAGAGGGAATTATGAATACTTCGCATGTACGTAATGTTAACGTTGCGAAAGCTCTTTCTAGAACATGATAGCTGAAAGAGACGAAATGTACGCCTGCGTCTTCGGAACTGCCGTTACGAAATACTGAACGGGTTTCGTGGGTTTTGCAGCTGAAGTCACATTCCCCAAATGTTGACGCAAAATGCCATGTTTCAGCAACCCAGTATGCATGGCACGCCGGCATGTGTAAATTTGTTGCGAATTTTACTGTGAAGTTGTGTCGCAATATTACAATTCTCCTACTCGAGACACCAAGCAGGCGTAGTACATAATGCCAAATGGTGGAATAATTGAGGGCTCATTTGCGTTATGAATTATCTTCAACTGCCAAATAACGAAAAGGCACTGTGCCCCTCGCATGAGCCAATTTGCATGCAGTCAGCGTTTTTTTTGAAATTCATTGCATGCTCGAGTGAAATAATTAGGTGTTAAAAGTACCTTTGGTGTTCCAATATTTCTTTTGCCCACATCCATGCACGCGTAAGCCATACTGGGGGAAATCGCATTTTTGGGGGATCGGTCGAGGCATGGATTAACTTGAAACTCGAAATATATCCTTGGCATTAGGGCGCATATGAGAGGCATCACACCCACCGTGCGATTCCCGGAGTAAAAGGAATGAAGGTTTGCGAGGTATTTGTTGTTTTTTTGTAGTAATTTGTATGTTCTAACATCTTTTTTGGTAACATGGCTTTTCCACAAGTCGCCATGCACTTGTCACCACACCTGAGTGCAAATACGGTACACGGTATAGCGACATTGCGTGGTGGTTTACCATTACAGCCAAATATCTCCAAGGTAATATCCCACCCGAATGTGCCTTAAAATGTATGGCACGCCTTCCTGTACAATGTTGTGACACGTATGGGCGGATTGCTTGGGTGGCGGTCAATTTCTATGCTAAAAAATTCCTCTATTCAACGTGCACTTTAAAATTTAAAAGGCACGTATGAGCAATCCCGCATAAAAACTGTGGCATAATTGAGCACTGTCTTCCATTTCAGCTGAACGTTATTTCTCAATCTCCCCTAGCAACACGCGTCATAGATGATACTTTGTAAAACAGTTCGAGTTCTGGTGTACAGCAGCACTTCTTTAGACAGGTTCATTTGGCGTAACGAATAATTTTTATGTTCCCTGATATCTTTTACACTACTTGCCCGTTCACAATAAGAAGGGGATTGCCATATTTTATATTTGTATGCTATTTTCACTGATCGTTTATTTAGAACCTCTAAATATTCCCTAGGAACATGCTGAATCGATACTCATCATTAGCAAACCAACGGTGGTTGCGGTAATAAATTCCATACTAGTTTTTTGGGAGTGTTTATAATTTGTGTGTTCCCAGATGCCCTTTTGCAAACATGCCATTTCTACGAGATACCATGCAGAAGTTCGTCACCCTTCGAATGATAGGCCTTGTTCAGCACTCTTTTTTATAGGTTGTCTTAAGCACACCAATACCACCTATGTGTATAACAGCTGAATGAGCTTTGATACACATTGCGCGCTTTGCTGCCTGAAATCATGAAATATTTCTGTTAGATTACTTTTGGGTTGGTATTCAAAATTTTCGTTGTTAATTTTGAATTTTATATTCTAATTTTTGTAATTTATCATTCTAAATTTTGTATTCCAGACACAATTAGGCAACATGTCTTTCCACCAGAAACGCGGTATGCTTATTCCAACCTGCTTAAAATTTAGCATAGTGGAACGTTCTTATGCAATATGATTTATCCCTAATTTTTAAATGTCATTTACAAATAAGCCTTTTCAAAAAGCTCTGTACACAAGGCATACATCACTGTGGGATATCACGGCATTTTTTTGTGGCATAGTTGGTGTTAGGGGTAGTTTTTATTTACAAGGTAACTCTCTCGATCATACCCCTTCTCCGAGGCATCATGCACATAAAGTATAATGTACCAAATCAAATGGCATTTGGAGTGCATTTTGCGTAACGATTTATCTTGAGCCTTCAACAAAGCCTTACACAGTGTTCCACCGTGATGATTAATTTATCACACGGCAGAGCTTTTCTAGGAAATATCATAGCATATTTTAGTGAGCTTTTTTGCCGTAATGGCTAATATTTTGGTTCCGATATCTCTTCATGGTTTATGTGCTATTACCATCCGAACCTATAGAAGCACACCGACAGGCCCAACTATCCCGCCTTGCCCTAAACAAAACCGGCAGAACCCCCCTATTTTCCCTGAATATTAACCCCGCCCATCCAGCTCTCCATACCCTCTCAACCCATCCGGAATATAGAGACGTTCTCTATCCCGTCTTTACTCTCCACAACATGCACCCCACCTACCACACAAACCGTCGCCTGGCGCGAGCGCGACACCATGCCCAACACTTACCTCCCTCCTCAGAGACGGTATACGTTGCTGCTGCAGAAAAGCAACCCCGCCATACGTACAACAAAGGAGCAATGTTCAACACACAGACCCACTATCTCAGCAACCATCCGCTCTGCCCATTTTCATGCGGCGGTGGAAGCTGCAATTGCCCTGGCTACCCCCGTCCACCCCAACTCTAGCCTCAATTTCACGGACTCACGAACGGCTGTTAGAAATTTCTGCAGGGGCATCATTTCGCCTCCCGCCCGCAACCTTCTCTGCTCCCACCCCCTCCGGACCGCCCCATCTACATTTTGTGGACTGCTGGCCGTATGAGCTTTGGCGGCGCGGGGATGTCACACTAGGGAGCCCGAGTTTTGACACACCGGACCCCTCAGCAGAGCCCCCCCGCACTTGAATCCCCCCTCACTTAGAGCCACTGCTCACCTTCTGTGAAATCACGCTTCAACATGGGCTTTCACGCACCACCCTTCCACCCTCTCACCCCGCGTTATCCCCCAATAAAGCATCCCTCTTGAGACAGATCCAAACCCATTTCCTCCCCACTCGATCAATCCTCACCCACATATCGGCATCCCCCTTTCACACTCCCTCTTGTTGCCACTGCGGGGACTATGACGACATCCCCCGCCATGTGGAAATGCCCAGCCTTCTTCCTCGTCCTGAACGCCACCCCCCCCCCCCCCCCGACTGCTGGATGCCTGCCCTTGCGCGCTCGAATGCCCAGTCCCAGTGTGCCCTGCTCGACAGGGCTGGAGCCTATAAATCTGTGCTTTCGCGGCTCACCGTCTGTACTAAGCCTGGCCAGAAATAAAATGTGTTTCTCTCTCTCTCTGTCTCTCCAAGAGACAGGATGCACATGTAGGCCATCCTGTGCAAAAATATGGCTTATGTCTGTGCTCTTTTGCGCCATGGCATCATTTCAACTTTCAAATATTCCCTACACACTTGGCTGTGTTGAGAATTAGTTACACCCACCGTATACTATGCTGCGTAAAATGATAGGAAACTTGAGTGAGAGTTTTGTAGTGTTGTGTTGTTCTAATATTACCTGATCTTATGGGGCACCATGCAACTTATTCAAGTCACCAAGCACTTGTATGCCATGTTGTATAGAAATATGGTAGTGTTAAGTGGTCTTTTTTCGTCGGGGTATATCTTTAACTTCCCCTTATGCCCTAGTCATTGCCCAACGAGCAGGAATTTTTATCTCCACGACAACAGTTCTGCGTAAAATAATAGTATGGTTGGTTGAGAACGCATTGCCATCCCAGGAACTCATGTTCCGGATCTATCTGAACAACATGCCCATTCCACAAAACCCTGTGAACGCGTAAGCCACCCCGTAGGAAAATGTAAGTGGGTGGAATAATTCGCTATGGCTAATCTTCAATTTCCAAATTTAGTGTAGGCTTAATCCCACTTAGAGGGCCTTTTTCTGACGGTATATTTTCGGCTTCAATTTATCACATAATTGTTTGCAATTTCTGGCGTAATGGGTAATGCTTATGTTCCCGCTCTATTTAAGGTGAATTTACCTGACACGAGAAACATGAACACCTTGGTCATCCTGTGTAAAGGTATGGCATAGTCGAGTGAGCTTTTGCATCATAACTCCACTTCAACCTCAAAATGAGCCGTACGATACAGGCTGTATGGAAAAGTCAAAATGCACACAGAAAAATTTCCTGCATAAAAAAGGCTTATTTAAGCATGTTGTTTAGTCGTCACGGGAAATTATTTTACAAGACTGTTTTAGGCATCATGCTACCTCTGCAAAATATCATGTTCATGTATTCCATTCTGTGGAAAGAAAAACATAGTTGATTGCGTTTTTGTTATAACTTATCGTGAGCTTCCAAATAATCCCTTCGCAATAAGCAACAAGGAGGGGTCATTATTCGCAGGACACTCTATCTTGTGTAAAATTATTGCACGGGTAAGAGGTTTTTTTTTTATGAGTATTTATTATCGCGCCTAAGCTTTATTTATAGTTCTAAAGGGCATTCAGCTTGTCTTGTTAACTTTTCAAAACACCATTTTTTATACTTTTGACTTTAAATTGGGTACTTGGTTGAGCCCAAGGAAGCTCATAATTGCTGTTTTGACAACGTGGTTTTCGGAAGGAATATACCTGAGCAAACCATAAAAATAAACACTTTAGTTACCAATATTTTTGAGTTGGATGTTTTTGCAAAGTGGAGCGTTAAAACCCTTAAAACCGGCCAACCCGTGTCCTTCCTGAACATAGTGTTATTGCAGCAAAGGTCCATCATTAAACATTGTGCAGGTTTTTCAGAACACGCGGTTACAACAAAACGCCATCTACTTGCACAAAACGTTGGCACAGTTACGGTTTGACCACCTCCATAGTGATTTCGAAAAAAAATCAGTTCCCTTTCGCTTTGTGAATATGACGAACCGGCGAAGGAGCGCGCTCTCGTAGAAGCGCACAAAAAAAGTGTAGTTTGCGATTGGCCACATTTCCTACAATGTAGCAGAATAAAAACTGGAAGCACCAATATTTTTTCGGGAAAAAAGGCAGGGTTGTAAGATTGCGCTCCCGTCTCGTAGGCATGGAAATTTTGATAGAATTTTCTGACCCACATTTGTGGACCACAAAGAAAAGCAGTCAAATCGCGTCATGCCGTGGAATGTGCACGTGAAAACATCATTTCAGAAGAACTCTTATGTCAAACCTCAAGTCTGAAGGCTGCGCACCCTTGAAGCCTTTCTGTGGGTGCAACTCCCCCAGCCCGAATTGCACTCACGAATCGTTTGGTGCTCATTCTTTAATGATTCAGAAATAATCAAAAGGGGGACCTTCAATCGCCAACTTCGGTGGTTACCCATGCTGCGGAAGCGGTTTTTGTGGTTTTTTGCCATTCTGGCGTTTTTCGTAGGAAATATTCTTTCATTGTTGGTCTACTTTTGAAAAGCGAACTACATCAATACATTTCAAACAGTTAGGTCCTCATATTGCTGTTGGCGACTTCTGAAGCAGATTGCACAAACACTCAAATGTTTATCGTGCATACAGCGCGCGGTTAAATCCTACAGTTTTTATATGCACATATTTTCAGTGTTGTAATAATGGCCTCCCTTTTCCTCCTTGGTAATACAAAAAATCAGTACAAGGGTACCAAAGAAGCAGACTGTTTGTCACATTGTTCACTGCTGATGCCAACGCTGTTTTTCCGGTGTGAGAATACGAGAAAGCCACAAATCGTTGACCACCACGGGCGCCACATTAGCAGGCACCACGTCTTTCACGCTGATTCCCACTTCTTTTCACTCCACTTTTGTTGTGTGTGCACAGCACGTGTACGGTCACTTCGAGGCAGGGACGAATGTAGTGCGTCCAGAGTGTACCCAAAAGATGTCTGGATTTTTACACTGCAACGCAATTGCCTGCTTGCTTTTGTTAGACGTGATTTTAGGTTTCTCGTGGAATATTTCTTTTGAACTCCCTTGTTTCCCATTCAAAAAAATATATATAACTCTTTTATCCCGCCACTACACTTGCAAAGTATTGTTAGAGTACCCTGCCACAGAACTGACCCCGCTATTGATATTTTCAGAAAACCTAGCTAAAGCAATAAATGCAATTTTGTGCAAGAGGCAATTATTTTTGTATTTGTATAATGTGTGAACATTTTTATGCTTCTTATTTGCAGGCTGTAAAGATTCCAAGTCCAGAATATTGCGTAAGTAATTTTTTGTTACCGTCAATCAGGAGCTACGTTTGTAGTTTTATGCCATATTTAGAGGAAATTTGCACCGAATACATTTTTACGTGAGCAATACTCAAATTAAAATGACATTTCAATAAAGCAAAATAACAAATTGTGTTAAAAGGAACACTTTAGAGGTCCGAATAAATGGCCATAGGTCAGTGTGGCATCAACTCAAGTAACTCATTCCTGTCTCTTGAGGTGCAAAAGGAAAAGCAAATGCTTGAAATAGTTGTCACTGTGCCATTAAAATTACCCCAACAAAACTTGACACGTTATCACTCGCGAACGTTGAAACAAGACCGCGGTTGTTTGAGTAATCATTCTGTCTTGGATCAAATCGTCAAAACAATCACCACGGCAACTGTTTGCTCCAAATATTTCTGTTGAAATTGCATGGTCGCACGTATCTATCACGTTCGCCAAGGTACGAGGTTTTATAGCAGCCACATACAAAGAGGGCCTCACGTGGCGCATTATCAGGCTGACCACGTACAATTTATTTATAAAAATTGAATACAATGTCCATAAGACCTTTGCACACAAGAAAGATTTTGTGGAAAAGAGCAAAAATGAATCCTAGATATATAGTAACAATATATACAATTTTCGGCAACGGTTTTATTCAACGTCGATTAGGCTGTCAAAAAGGCATATCGCTAAAGTTTGCTCAGCTGAAAAACGTCATAACGCAAATGACCACAATATAACCGGTGACATTGCAATTATGCGGGGGCATTTCTAAGATGAAAAAAAATTGGTCAACTGCAACTCATGGCGTCCTGCTATTTCCGTGGTGTGAGAGGCGTACAGTTCGAAGGAGAAACATTTCAAATATGGTCACACTCGCTCGCCGACCGCAGTCTCGCGGTCCGGTTTTACCAACCTTGCCGAGACCTCATGCAAGGTATGCGTATTTTGTTACGATTGGGCGGTGCGGCATCAAGACGCAGGTGTAATTGTTTGTTTCAAGGGGGTATTTCCGAGTCGGTATTTCTACATCACAAAATCGTGGTGGGCTCTTTTTGGGCGTAGCTTCATTAGCTGCTCCAAATGAGAGCTTTCAGGCTGCATCTATTACTGAAGTGCTTGTGAAAAGGGTCAGCGCGTAATGAAATTAGTCCGAGAGAATAATAAGAGTGTTGTTGCTCCACCACAGTAGCGGCGCCAAATTGCACAGGATCTGCTTTATTGCGGTGAACGTAGGCGGCGGCCAATGTTCAGTGCTGGGCAGGGGTAGTTTGTGTCCATCTATCCAGACACCGGGCCAGATAGCGCTCCTGTCTGTGGCGTATTGTTCTCAAAAAAAGAAGTGAGTCGCAGCCAGGACTGAGGAGTTCAAAATAGCTTTTCAAACAAAATTTGCGCTTCTAAACAAGAACATGTATAGTGTATACAGGCTAAATCACAACCTTACGGCCATCACAGAATATGCAGCCGCTGTGGGAGAAGCAGCCTAAACGACGAAAATAAGGAAATCTAATCAAGGAAACAGAGGCATAATTGCAAAACATAGGACTATGAAAGCGTCAAGTTCGATGTGTGTCAGGTTGATTTAGCAGAGCTTTATCAATGCATAAAAGAAGTAAAGGAACAGTTTTCTATAGTACCCGCATCATTGTGTCGGTTTGTTCTTTCTTTTTGTGTCGTACTTCTGTCCTTTTTACTCTATTATTACTTATACCCTGTGGAAAGAACAATAAAAAAATTACAACGCCCAAAGACATGCAATCGCCATTGGGAACCTATGTACAAAAAATATATGCAGTAAAACAATGTATTCTTTTCCCATGGTTTTGTGGGGACAATAAAACATTTGTTTAAGAAGAAATATTTACTCAGTGGTTATTAAAACCCAACGTAAAACCATTCGTTGCATCCAACAATTTTTCGTTATGAGTTTTGTTTTTTCCATGAATGACATACCTATCACCAGCGACAAACCATAAACTGGTGATTGACAGAGACAGCTGGAGAATCATGGTTATAAACGAATAATAGGAAAGGCCTGAGAATTCGGTCTTGCGTGACTCTGAGGCAAACTGTGTGCGAAAGAATTTGCACCCAATACACTACCTATATAATTAGCGGCGCGTAAACAATCTCTTAAATAAGTTTAAGGCTTCTTGATGATATATCTTTGCAACACTGTACAACAAGCAAGATGCTTTATGTGTCGCGTGCTTACCGAGATGATAATGAGGTAACAAGCACGCTTCGACAATTTAGCATGTTCGTGGAATACTTCTTCGTCATTACACTTACATCAGCTCTCGAATCAACAAGCGCCAGCAGAGCGATGATTTTTACAGAAACACAATGAAATCAGGACGTGGAAATGGAGGACTTGTGGGTTGCAAGAATGGACGAAGTGGTTGATTGGGAATTTTTCTTGACTCGTTTTTTTTTGGCGTTGGATCTTTTTTTTTGATGCGTGGAGAAACACCGCCAAGGCGTGAGGACGACCTTCGGCTATAAAATTACGGTTTCACGGCATGTAGTGGGCTCCAAGGCGGTTAATTGTTCGAAAGCAGGCAGCAGCGACAAAGCCGCTGCTCATGCAATATGCAGCTCCGGGGCCGAAACGACTAATCGTAAATCGCCGCTTGGCGGTGACAGTAACCTGCCACGTGACCTGCGAGAGCAGAAGCAAAGCCTATGTTGCAGTTTTCGAAAGCTTTTGAGAGGCGCGAACCGCGCATGAAGCTCTGTTGACCGTGGGGTGAATGTTGGATGCGCTTAAATCGAATGTAGCAATTGTTTGTGTCGGTCAATTGCACTGCTCTGCAAGCAGCCGGAGACACCTACCGTCAGGAAGAAGGCGTGAGCTTGGGGCAAGTGTTTCAAGATCGCTCATCGAAGCTTAAAAAAATAAACTCGGTACACCTCAGCGGGTGCACACTATGCAAGACACAGTTCTCGACATTTTTCTGGGAAGATGGAATGTGGCATTGTAGAATTCAGGGAACGCTCATTTCTTCTTGTAGCCAATTCCGAGAAACCCTCTCCCTTTTGTGACGGTGAGCACTGATTGGGTTTACATCATATGAGTACTTGCGTATGCTACATTTCAAACGCATATAATTGTTACTGATTAGGCAGTCGCAGAATAGGGAAACACGGCTTTGGGTTGGTTCAGAAAGTTTGGGGTTTATTGTGAACACCGGTCGGATTGTACAAGTTAAAATCTGCGATCGCCCTAGTTGATCAGTTGTATACGGAAACTAGCCGCAGGTTTCCCTTAGGCCATGTTCATCCGCGGTCTTTCTGCATAGGAAAGCGACGCAAGCAGCACAAGCTCCTCTTCAGGCCAACTTTGCAGAGGCCAATATTTTGGCAAGCAATTGATTGAAAGATTTTAGGTTTAACGCCCCGACGCAACGCAGGCGATGAAGTGCGCTGTAGTGGACGGTTCCGTATTTTTTTGACCACCTGAGGATCTTTAACGTGCGCCGAAATCTGTATACACGGGTGTTTTTTGCTTTTCTCATTCTTCAGAAAAGCGGGCGCCACTATTTTGGCAAAATAGCGTTCTCGCTAAACGTCACCAAAAAAATTACACCATCTTCCTTTTAGGGAACGATGTGTATTATGCCAAACAGCCATGGAGTCGACTGAAGCTCCCATTAGCTTTCAGTTCGTCGTTTCTGTTGACGTTCAGCTTCGCATGCCTTCATTGTATTAGTAGCTTCTTGACGTAGTGTGAATGGTAAACGACATACGGCGCGTTCCTAGCACATGCTCTTGTCTCAGTTTCTAGCGCAGTGGGAAAAGCGCTACCTACTTCCATTTGCGGCCAGGGAATCGTGGGATCGAAACTGGGCGTCGCTAACTATTTATTTTTATAGTGGACTGCGCGGACGTCAGCCGAAACGCTGATGGGGCTGAAGTGACGCGCATGCGCAGTAGAGTGCGGAGAGCGGACAAAAAGGGAGGCACACAGCCCCGAGCATAAGAGGCTCCGCATCTAGAATCCCAAGGACGGTTTGGGGTTTGCTCAAGCGCAGCATGGCGCCTCAAGACCCTCAAGAGACCCACAGTGTTGCACCCATATTCTAAAACACTCTAATATCGTCTGAAAGTCGTCTCATCGGTTCCTTGGAGTACGTGCTTGATCTCGTTTGCCGCACTTATAAATGTGTCTCCTCGTTGGCACTAGTCGACGACGTATTTTATATTATTTGTAAAATTGTCAAAAAGTGTGCCACCGGCTGTCAAAACCGTTGCTGGATTCAAGGTTTTACAGAATTGTGGGTGACTAACGCTTTCTGTAAAAGATGTCTTAAAATCTGACGACTACTGCAAGGTGACTTTGTCATCGCGCTAAAAGATTTTACTGACGGCCGTAAGGTAGAAGATAACACGGTTAATCTTCATAGCAGCCTTAAATTTTCTTCTGCGTTTTGACTCTGTTATACGAGGAAAACTGATTCTCGAAGTTGTCATCATCAGTACCCCTGAAGATGTTTGTGTCTGCCTCGAGAAATACACTGTAGCAGACGCCAGGCAACCAAAGGTACAGGTAAAGACCCTCACTGGGTATGTGGCAGCGTTAGAAATTCCAAGCGAGGCAGTTCCATTTAAAAATATTTCACAAGGCAGTATCATCATCATAATCATCATCCGGTCTACGCCCATTGCAGGGCAAAGGCCACTCCCATAGATCTCCAACTATCCCGACCCTTTGCTAACTGGGACCAATATATCCCCGCAAATGCTTTGAGCTCTTCTGCCCCCGCACTTTCTGCTTTCCCCTGCCACGCTTGCCTTCCCTAGGGATCAACTCTGTTACCCTTAATGACCAACGGTTATCTCGACTCTACATAACATGCCCTGCACATGGCAATTTCTTCTGAGTTTCCACTGATATGTCCAGAACACCCATTTTTCCGTGACCCAAACGGCTCTCTTGTCAATAATCCTTACACTTATAAGTCTTCCATTCCGGTACTTGTAAATCGTGCTGAATTCAATTCTTTGATGCTCAGAATTTTCTTACATTGCTTAAGCATGTGAGACGTTTTGTATGATCTAAAAGGAATCCGCACAGCACAAATATGAAGGCAACAAAAAATTCGGTTATTAGGATTGACACTTGGACACACTGGGCACTGGCGGCCCATAGATCAATTTAACAAGAAAAACCTTGATCACCATTATTATGGTTCAAATGAAGACACAACGTAAAGTTTGCATTGCTATCATTTGTAATAAAAACTAAATTACACAATTTAGGTTACCTGTCACTAGACCGCTGAGCCACCCGAGCTCGACGCGAGTTGACACGCCTAAAAAATACTTTTTTAACACACGGAAGTACGTCCCGCCTTGTCTATTTTAGCTTTTGAAGGTCCAGCATTCTTTGTCTGTGGATGTATTGTGTTTAATGTCGATAACACCAGAAAGTGCGCGAGAAAAATAATATTGTTTGAGTTGTTGCTCCTGAGCAAGACTGCGCATCAAAGGGTTAAGTTGAACCCTTTTATTGAGCCTCAAGTTTCTGCTTCGTGGATGAGTACTGGAGCGATGCAGCTGCTATGCACATTGCTCTTCTGGCTTAGATAAACAATGTCATGTATCCGCTTCAAGACAAACAATGCAATATCATAATAACACGAATAAAGTAATTCATATAAGTTATGACAATGATGATTAGTAGTTCCGAGAAATCCTATACATTTCTAAGCAGCAGATTATAGCAACAATGCAGATTTGAGAAACAGATACAGATATGACCAACCATGCAGATATGAAAACTATACAGATTTGAGCAACACCAAGAATATACTGAACGGAGGAGTAGTTTACCAGAGTTAGACGTTCAGGCAGTTACGACAGAACAAGTAAACAAGGCTTTGTGAGAAACGCAAGGAGCAGAACTAGTGGTAATGATCAGTCAACAGCTGACCTTTTGAAGGGTGATGGGAAAATTATACTAGAAAAACAGCAATCTCGTATTCGCAATTCCTAATGTCAGTGACTGTACCGGATTCTAAGAAGAACGAGAACATCATCTTAATCCATCTGAAAGTAGACACTAATAAATTGCAAAATTACAGGCCGATCAGTTTACTATCACAAGTCTACAAGGTAACGCAAATCTACAAGGTAATGTAATTTCTTCCACCTAAAACCTCTCCGTAAAGGCCATTCAAAAACAGACGATGTAGGCACGATCAAGCAGGTGATAGAACACAGCGCTGATTCAACCCTTATATATTGCCTTCATTTATTATGAGAAAGCGTTTCACTATGTTGAAACCTCAGCAGCCCTTCAGGCATTGCGGAAGCGGCGTGTTGACTTGGCATTGCGTCAAAATACTAGCTGATATCTACAACGGGTGCACAGCTACCATAGTCCCTACAATGTGTTCATAGCAATCATGAAGCAATAAAACACATGTAAGGAAGGGCTTCAGACCAGGAGACACAATATGTCCTATATAATTAAGAGCATGTTTACAAGATGTACTCATAACATTGTACTGGTAATAGGTGGAAGTAAGGGTTAGTGGAGACTACCTCCGTAATCTCAGTAAACTTCGACTTGCTGATGACGTTGCCTTGCTATGGTACTTGGGGAAGAAATTGTGAAGTAATATTAACACACCGGACAAGCAGTGTAGAATGGTGTGTCAAAAATAGTAAGCAGAAACATTCTGTTCAATAAACCCAGGACAAGCACAGTGGTATGTGATAGGTGGTGCGGTAAAGGAGGTGGCAAGCGAATATTTGTACTTAAGCCACGTGGTGACCCCGGATCCAAGATATTTGGACAATTTGTTTAGCAGAATAAAGATGCGGCTTGCGCACACAAAGAATGCCCGCCTATCATTGTTCTAGAAGAGGAAGGTGTATAGCAGTTCACTACAGGTACATATATATATATATATATATATATATATATATATATATATATATACATACACAAGGTGAAAGTACGCTCTTCGGAGTCTGTATTTCCAACGGTACCACCTGAGACAGGTCTTCCACAAGAATCATATATATATATATATATATATATATATATATATATATATATATATATATATATATATATATATATATATATATATATATATATATATATATATATATATATATATATATATTTGTCTGTTGTGGCTTATGCCTCGGGTGTTTTGTAATCACATTGTGATCCCCAATGCTGGTGTTCACGGAGTGCACGCGTCCTTGCTGTCTTTCAACTCATGTTTTGCTTTGTTTCTCTTTTTCATTGTTTCGCTCTTTTTCTGTCTTTTTTTCCTTTTTTTTCTTTTTCTTTGGTTGCCCCAGAGGCACGGCACATAGCGACGGTGACCTCTCTCTTCTTGTTTTCATGTTTTTTTTAAAATTGCCGCGCTCCGACATATTTTTGTGTATGTGGCCCAGTGGTCCACGCGTGCCGGCGACAGCCGAGTACTAACAGTTAAGAGGCCGTGCATTGACCTGGCGTGACACGACGCGACACCGTGTACGAAGGGAGGCGTAGGCGGAGAAGAGGACGCCTGAAATGGGCTCCCCATTGGCTTTTGTGAGACCCCCCAAAGTCGCGGAGGCTGCCTGCGCTTCAGATACAGTAATGGGCCCCGCTTGCATACTTGACCATGCCGCTGAAGACGGTCAGTAGTTACTCCTTGTTACCGGTGACGAGCATGTAAACTCACTGCTCGTGGCCGCGTGTGCTTTGTAGTTTTTCCCTCCCGGAGACACCGGATGTTTTTGGGCCTTTCGCCACCCGTGAACTCGTCGCATTTCCTGTTATCCCCACCACCCGCGTTCTTGCAGTGTATTCCTCCTTGCCTCTTTCTTGCCTCCTCCTTGCCACCTTGTTCCTCCCTCTTCCTTTCGCTGTCTTCTTTTTTTTCTTTTTTGAAGGCTCTTTTTTCGCCTGCCTTTGGCAGAATAGGCTCTGTAGGGTGTGTGTCGTCATTTGTGTGTTTGTTCCCATGTGGCTTGTGTTTCGGGCGCGCCCCCACTCTGAGTCCGTACGATTTTACCCAAACGCTTTCGTTCCTGAGGAGACATGTCTCATGTCGAAACCTTTGGAAAAAAAGCCTCCGAAGAGCGTACTTCTACTTTTGCGTATTCTGCAGCACTAAGATTACTTCACGACTATATATATATATATATATATATATATAGTATAGATATATATCTATATACATAGATATATATAATATAGAATAATTATATATTATTATATAATATATCTACTATTAATATATATATATATACATATGATATATATATATATATATATATATATATATATAATAATTATATGTCTATATATGTAATATATAGATATAAGATAAACGGTTAGGCTACTGAAGGTTAAATAGTAAAAAGGGGCGCAATAAAAAACATAACAAGTTTACTTCGAAAAACATAACTTTACATCGACATTTCGCACGGGGACCATCATTTATCAAGAGTCACCGTCGTTTATCAACTCTTGATAAAGAACGGACCCCGTCCGAAACGTCGATGTAAAGTTATGTTTTCGAAGTAAACTTGTTATGTTTTTTATTGCACCCCTTTTTACTATCTCTCTCTCTCTCTCTCTCTCTCTATATATATATATATATATATATATATATATATATATATATATATATATATATATATCTATATATTATATATCTATTGTAAGGAAATGAAGTGCTCATTCAGGAAATACAAAAGAAAGGTGGGCAGTCTACAACGCCAAAGGAGGCACAGGGGTTTGATTAGGCTCTTTTTTTACTACGGGTAATGAAGTTAACATTTTTTTAATATGCAGAAGAAAGAAAATAAGAAAGAAAAACACGCGCCCACAGTGGGGACCGAACGCACGCCTTTCCATTATATCTTGAATGCCTTACCAATTCGGCTATCTGGGTGGCTGTGTGCTCCTTCACTTTCTGAGCTATTTATATTTCCTAGAAGTGTATCTGACGCTTCAGGGTGGCAGCCAGCGCCACTCTGACTAGACGGGGAGAAGGGGACCTTCTTTACAATTCCCGGGGCGTGACTCGAACGTCTACAGCCTGTCATGAGCGGGTAACTGGCGGGAAGCCCTCTTATGCTACCTAGGCATCAAGGCTGCCAGAAGCGACATCCTCGCTAGGCTTTCGCAGAATATTATAGTAAGGAAATGTGGGGCTCGTTGAGGAAATACAAAAAGATAGGTGGGCAGTCTACAACGCCAAAGAGGCATAGGGGTGTGGTTAGACTCTTTTTTTTACTACGGTTAATGTAGTTAACATTTTTTTAAATTGGCTGCCCCAATTTTTTTAGGAGGGAAGAACCCATTTGCAGGTTCTTGAGTAGGGTTTCTTGTTTGGCGACTAGGGCTAGCCACAGTCATTCGATGGCGCTTTGACAGGTAAAAAAACATTCATTCTAGAACAAAGAACGACGCAGACAATAATACTTTGACGAGCACTACCAGAGAGCTACGAAAAACCCAAAAGGAATACCTGTTTTTCAAAAGTGACATCAAGAAATTTAAAACGTCTGAATAATGTACAGAAAAGCCTATGCATCTAAACGCAAAAAAAGGGCTACAAAAAAGTTCACAAAGAGTTCACCGTGGAGTATCATAGTACTCGGTCTTCGGAGTGTCGCCTTGCGTTGAGCTGAGGCTCACGTCGGGAAGTCTCGCGTGCTGTGCCTTTGACGATGGAGCTCCATCGCTCCTCCTCCAGGAACGGTACTTGCATGAACGGTCGTGTCCAGAACCTGGTGACCACCAGGCACCACGTCACGGAAGGCGGCGGGCAGTCGGCACTCTGTAGCCACCAGTAGAAGATGATATCCAGGCCGTGGTCGTTAAGAACGGTGGCGCGCCGCAGCGCGAGTGCCTTCCACGGGCAACGACACTGGGGAATAGGACGCTGGTCAGGGGACGCCTTGGTGTCAGGTAGATCCCTCTGAGCTTTGGTCCGCGAGAACCGATGGGCTCTCGATCTGCGCCTGGACGCCGCTCTCCTCGAACCCCCCTCTCGGGTCTCTTCCACTGCAAGGACCGTCCTTCCTCGTTTCGCTCCATCCTCGTCACCGCCCGCTGTGGCCGGGTCTCAAGTTATTTCTGATCACCGCTATCGGCTTGTGTGGCTTGCCAGTTCTCCTTTTTCCGCCCTGCCGAAACGAGGACAATCTCTCCACGGGTGATTGTCCGCGATGTGTCGTCCCCGCCAACTGAGTGCTCCACCTCACAGATGTCTGAGAGAAAGTCATTGGTATCCTTAATGAAGGAGGGAAAGCATTGTAGAATGTCGCAAATGAGATTATCCACATACCTCGAGAGGTTTTCGCTAACAGTGCCAATGACAGAAACAATATGGCGCCCTGTGCTGTTCACCTTGTGAATCTTTGCGAGAAGATAGTATTTACGTGCTACTGGCAAAAGCATCAGGAAAAAAGCCGTGGTTTGATTTTTTTTGAACAAGTATAATAAGTTTATCTTTGACAATTCGCTTATGGTCATAGGTGGGATAATTGGAATTGCTTTACAGAACGTCGATACCGATAGTTGCTTACTGGCTTCGTAACCATAGTTGGGGTTGTCAAGTAATGCGACAGCACCTTTCTTGTTGGATGGTTTATTATATTGGTCGAGACAGATCTAAAGTTTATCTTGGGCTTTCTTTTCGTAGGTAGCCATGTTATGGTTGAAAGAGTTTTGTGTTTGGTATGCTTTTCGCACATCGGGTTGCATAGCTTTGATAGACATGTCGAGGTAACTATGACGGTGTTTGGGAGGGGTCCAGTGCTTATAGCTAGGTAGGGTGCTTCAGGCTTCTTCCGTCGCAGGGTGATCGTGGATGCATTCTCGTAGCCTCATGTGTCTGGCAAAATTACGTAAGTCCTTCAAAAGTTCACATTCATCAAAACCACCAGTAACCGGACAAATATATATATATATACATAGATAGATAGATAGATAGATAGATAGATAGATAGATAGATAGATAGATAGATAGATAGATAGATAGATAGATAGATAGATAGATAGATAGATAGATAGATAGATAGATAGATAGATAGATAGATAGATAGATAGATAGATAGATAGATAGATAGATAGATAGATAGATAGATAGATAGATAGATAGATAGATAGATAGATAGATAGATAGATAGATAGATAGATAGATAGATAGATAGATAGATAGATAGATAGATAGATAGATAGATAGATAGATAGATAGATAGATAGATAGATAGATAGATAGATAGATAGATAGATAGATAGATAGATAGATAGATAGATAGATAGAGATAGATAGATAGATAGATAGATAGATAGATAGATAGATAGATAGATAGATAGATAGATAGATAGATAGATAGATAGATAGATAGATAGATGGATAGATGGATTGATTCAATCCCGGGAAGTGCACATGTATTTTGTTTGCCAAGAGGCGTGGTATCCGGCCGGATCCAGACATTCAACTCCACGGTGTCTCTATTCCTGTAAAAAAGAAACACAAATTCTTGGGTATTATCTTTGACGAAAAGCTGACATTCATCCCACACATAAAACAACTAAAACATAAATGCTTAAAAACAATGAATATCCTGAAGGTTCTGTCGCACATCTCTTTTGGTGCTGACAAACAACTTCTCTTACGTATTTTTACCAGCTTGATAGGTTCACGATTGGACTATGGTAGCGTTGTTTATGGGTCAGCAAGTAAAACATCCCTCAAAATGCTAGACCCAGTGCTTCATCTCGGGCTCCGCCTGGCGTGTGGCGCCTTCCACCTTAGCACGGTCGAAAGCCTCTATGTGGAGTGCAACAAATGGAATCTACAACGTCAGCGAGCTTACACAGATCTCCTTTGCGCTTTTAAAATTTCATCCATGCCTCACCATCCTTTTAAATCAGTTTTTCATGATACGTCCATGACTGAACTCCTTTTAAATCGACCATCGATCTCTGAGCCCTTCTCTTACTGAGTTAGAGAGGAGGCGTCAGAGCTTGCTGTCTCCTTTTTAGATACAATCCAAATTTCTCTAACGGATTTCATAGCACCATGGCATCTCCGCCCTGTATCATGCGACGCATCTTTTACACATCTAGATAAAAGCGAGCTCCCAATTGTGCAATTCTGCAGCATTTCTTGTATTTGCAGCAGAAGTATGAGTGCTCTGAATTTTATACGGACGCTTCTAGATCTGCCACCTCTGTGTCCTGCGCGGCGCATGGGCCCGGCCTTAGTGTCACTCGAACTCTGAATAGTCATACTAGTATCTTTACGGCAGAGGCTTACGGTGTACTTCTTGTTGTCAATCATATACTTCAAAACTACAACCGACAATCCATTATCTATACAGATTATCTCAGTGTTGTGCGGGCACTGTCGTCAACAGTGCCTTCGAAAAACCACGTTGTCAATCTGATTGCCAAGGGTATTATGTCTGTGTATGTAGGCAAATTTGAACTGGTTCTTTGCCGGATCCCTGGCCACTGTGGTATTGCCGGGAACGAAGCAGCGGACCGAATGGCTGCTGTTGCTACACTCTCGAATACAGTAGACCTAACCACATTACGCTACACCGACGTGAAATCACACATCAGACAACCACTTCGCAAAACATGGCAAACACACTGGAGCGAACAAACCGACAACACGTTACACGTAATAAAACCTCAATTGGGACCATACACCACCGACACACGCAATAGATACACTGAAGTCGCCTTGTCTAGATTACGGATAGGGCACACTCACGCAACGCACTCGCACCTGCTCACTGGATCTCCAAGACCTGTGTGCAGCAGGTGCCGAGAGGCCCTATCCGTGATCCACATCCTCATAGAATGTAAGGCACACGACACTACATGAGGCACACACTTCCCTCAACTACACACACGACATATTCCACCACACCCATCATACTTCTTAGGAGATGATGCCTTGTTTTCTGTTCAGCGCACCTTTAAGTTCCTATCGAAGTTCACTTTTTACAACTCATCTCATACCACCCATAGCTTTACTCCTGGTCCTATACACCAAGCCACCTTATTTATTTTTAACCACCTCTGTTCTTCATCCTGGCACTTTACACAAGCCGTACTCTTAGTTTTGTCTGATTTTATTTCGAGTTGTCTCCTCATCAATAACTTTCTGTTTGGCCTCTTTGCCCCGTGTCAGCCTTGCGCCAAAAAAATCAAACCATCAATCAATCGATAGTGGATAGATAGATAGATAGAGAGATAGATAGATAGATAGATAGATAGTATAGATATATATAGATAGATAGATAGATAGAATGATGATAGATAGATGATAGATAGATAGATAGATAGATAGATAGATAGATAGATAGATAGATAGATAGATAGATAGATAGATATGATCGATAGATAGATAGATAGATAGATAGATAGATAGCTAGATAGATAGATAGATAGATAGATAGCTAGATAGATAGCTAGATAGATAGATAGATAGATAGATAGATAGATCGATAGATAGATAGATAGATAGATAGATAGCTAGATAGATAGATAGATAGATAGATAGATAGATAGATAGATAGATCGATAGATAGATAGCTAGCTAGATAGATAGATAGATAGATAGATAGATAGATAGATAGATAGATAGATAGATAGATAGATAGATAGATAGATAGATAGATAGATAGATAGATAGATAGATAGATAGATAGATAGATAGATAGATAGATAGATATCCTGACTCGGTTCCCCAGAAAGGCACCAACTCCCACGAGGCCACACCTTTACTCCGATGAGAACCAGTCCCACAGACAGACAGACAGGCAAAGAACTTATTTTTGGTCGTGAGGACCTATGTTGGGGTTGTAGTTGTGCGCCGCTCCCACGTAGGGACAGGAAGGGTGTCGTTCCCCACCCTTTCGCAGGCCCTGTGGACGGCCGGGAGTTGCACAGAGAGGTCGCCGCTTTGCACGGCTTACTCCCAATCCTCTTTGAACCTAAACACAGCATAGCTTATTGTGGTGCATTGCCAGAACATGTGATTTAAAGAGCAATACGCCTGTCCGCAATCCAGACAGTGGGGGTCAATGTTGGGCGCAAACTGACTAAACCTGCCCCGTGAAAGGAAGGACCCAGTCTGGAGCATTCTCAATACCGACGACTCAGACGGAGTAAGCATTGTATGAGGGGTAAGTGAACCATCCGAGAGAAAAGATAGTGAGTTACGACCTTGTAAAATTCTAGAAGGGGATCCCTGAACCTCTCTGCGTCTCCCCCCCCCCGCAAATCCGCCGGGTCCACCGCGGCGAGATAATCCTCGCGCACTGTCATGGGCCAACTCGTTGAAGTTGGGAACGTCGGCATGGACATTGGTCCCCTTTAGGGCCGGGAACCTTTTGATTGTGTGATGTCCAGCTGCCCCCTTATGACCAAAGATTACCCCAGGCTGCCGCGATATCTATCCCGAGTAAAATGCTTGAACTGCAGCCCGCGAGTCCCTTAAGCAAGTTAGACGTAATGGGTATTTTATGGCCAAGGCGATGGCCACCTGCTTGGCCAAGGCCATGGAGACATTCCTGACCGATGCAGAGTTGAGCCTCTGTTAACTCGGAGAGGGTGTTTTGAATGCCTAGTACATGAGCTTTTTTGTGCTGGTGCTGAAGGCAAAAGGCAAACCTAGAACACGCTTATTGCTTCTACGAATGAATTTGTTGATTTCGGCTTATTCAGATGTGAACCACTCGAGCGCCGAGGCAACTAATTGATGTAGCGCATGAGAAACGCGTGATAGAGCCGAAGGACATTGCTCTCCCTCACTACTCCTTTGTGGTTCGAGATCTTGAGAATAAGCCTCATCATGCTCTCCGTCTTGCAGGTGAGGCGGGTTATAGTCTGCGTAATACGACCCTTTGATTTTAACAGAAGCCTAAGCACCCTGATGGAATCGAGTCAAGGTATCGTTCGGCCGTCGTGTGTGCAAGGTGATAGGGACCCGGTCCCAGGGAGTAAGGCCGCTAACTCTCCCCCGAATTAGCCAGTAAAGCAAATGCTCAGACTTGGCTGGAGAAAGACTGAAGCCTGATTCAGCTAAAAACCCTTCTGTGATGTCCAAGGCGCGCTGGAGTGCCTCCTCCACCCCGGTGTCAGATCCACTCAAACACCACACGGTAATGACGTCCGCCTATAGCGTATGGTTAGTGCCGCGCACAGTGTCGAGGTGCTCCGAGGGGCCCTTCATGGGGACATTAAAAAGGAGAGGAGAGATATTAGCTCCTTGTGGGGTGCCCCTAGCGCCGAAGGTGAAGTGTCCGTATTTCATCTGAACATTTTATTTGTAGATTTCAAATTCAGAGAACGGGGCTTCCAGATCCTCAACCGTAGCCACCCGATAACAAGAATATTCCGCGTCCTCCAAGGTGCCCAGCGGCAGGTAGCTGTCCGCTATCTGTTGAAGGAGTACCGCTTCCTACACTCCCTTTCATTTTTGGCATGAACAAGCCTGGTAATAGCCAATCTTGAATTGCATTTAGTTGGCATAAAGAAGGGGTTCCCATATGCGTGGAAGTGGTGAACCAGTCACATGTTCCAAATGGCCTCGAGTATGAACTTCTGCGAAATGTTATCAAACGGTTCGGCGAGATGCATTGCTAGGATAATCCAAATTTTCACGGTATAGTCATATATGATTTGACGTTGGATTAGGAGCATTACATCTGCATGGACAATGCACGCGTAAAACTCACCATGTTCAGGGGAAACAGTTTTTTTTCTTCGATGTACCGCGACACTCGATTGTGAAGAGCATGCTCGACCACCTTTCCCACGTAGGACGTGAGCGAGGTCGGCCTCAAACTCTTGGGCGCAAAGAGCCTGCCCGGTTTTTTTTAGCGCCACCGAGGTGGTCTTCCAGGATTCGCGGATGCGTACCCAGAATTTGTTGATCTTCTCGGTGAGCTTAACGATAGATTTTCTATCAAGGGTACGTAAAAGCTTGTTGGAGATAGAATTCCCCCCCCCCCCGGGGCAGAGTGTCCATTGAGTTCAAGGAGGAGCTCGAAGATTTCAAATTCAGAGAAAGGGGCTTCCAGATCTTCTACCATAGCCACCCGATAACAAGAATATTCCGCGTCCTCCAAGGTGCCCTGCGGGAGATAGCTGTCCGCCAGCTCTTAAAGGAACACCGCTTCCTACACTCCCTTTCGTTTTTGGTAATGAACAAGCCTGTTAATAGCCAATCTTGAATTGCATTTAGTTTGCTCTTCGTGAAGCCGTTGGTTCAGGAGGTTCTACTTTCCTCCACACGCATCTGCCCATCAACCGGGGAACAAATCTCGTTGAACTGCTGTTTGCACAGTTCGTCAGTGTAATCCTCAATCTCTCGATTAATCCCCGCGATCCTCTTTTGAAGCCTGCGTTTCAGCGTCTCTTCGTCTTTCAATGGCCAAGGATGGAGTTTTTAGCCTCTGAGATGTGCGCAAGATGCGTGTCCATCCTATACACAATTAGGTCCGTTTTGACTACCTTGGTCGTAGCTGTGTCATCTTCCTTGAGCTTTAAGAAGAGGCTGTCAGGGCGGTCATACTACTCTTGTCCCTCCTTCCCCAATTTCCGACAGGCATCCTAGTCCGTTACTTTAAACTCCCTAGGTGGAGACGCGTTTACTTCTAAGGTGATTGAGATAATAAAATGATCACTTCATAGATTTTCCTTCAATTTGTGCAACTTGGTACCAGTGAAGCTCTTGCCGAACTAAGTCTGAAGATCTTGACGAACGCCAAATCCAGAGTTGCATAGGTGTTGGACCGACGATCCCGTGCGCGTTGCGTAATGCGGATGCGTAAGAAGTTGCAAAGAGTAGTTTCTCACCTTCTGTAGTAGCTTAACACGCTTAGCTGATTGTCTGGTGCTGCCAGCACCAAGCGTTGTGCGCAGCGTTAAAATCGCCTGCCAGTACGAGTTGCGAACACTTTGCCAGTGGAATGGTCTTTGCCAAAATCGACAAATATGCCTCTCGGGGGTCTGTCAGTGAGCTGGATATATTTAAACTAAATAGACTATTCCTGAGCCAGTTGTCGGGGATGATTTCCAACATAATCCCACCTCCCCTGGGTTTGCCCAACTTTAATTTAGGTACGTGTTAGGAGTATTTTCTTTTGAACAAGGTTGCGAAATTTCGCTTACCCTCCTCGCTGTCCGAGGTGACCTGGTAGCCTGTGAAGGTCAGCTCCTCTCCGAGAGCCTATTGCAGTGGAATTGCGTGCGGTTTGGCTTCCCATGATGCGACAAACTGCTCCAGCGTAGTCATGCGCCTCCAAAAACAGCCACAGTTCCACTGCCAAATTACCAACTCACTAGCATTGCACGCCACGGGTGTTATCTTCGTTTAGCTACTCCTTGGGAGCCTTTGAGGCTACCGCCCCTGCAGACGACTGCACCATAGTCGGGCTTTTCGATGGCGTGCGTGGTGAATCCAACGCCCCCTTTGTGCTCTCTACTGTGGACATCCTTTTAAGGAGTGACGTGGTGCTTTCCACACGCTGTGTTATCGTCTGCTGGATGCCTTTTAATTTTTTGTTACCGGACTCGGTTTCTATAGAGTCGCATTCTCCTTGCGGGGCCGGGGCCATACGTTTACCAGAGCCCGGAGCCCAAATCAATGGAGGCATCTGCTTATATACGGGTATTCTCTTAAACGAGTATTGCTACCCTGGGGTCTTCCGTATGCTCTGGCAATGCTACCTGTGTTTCCTCTGGTAGTGCTCCTGCCTTCGGCTTGGCACCATCTTCCCAGGTAGGTTCATTCTGCATCACCCCCGGGACCGTTAGCGCCCGCTGGAGCGGGAGCGCCTCCTGGAGAGGCTGCCCCGACGACTGGCTGGCGTGACGAAGCGCCCCGTCCGGGAACACTTGGCACGCTGGTGTCACTTTAACGGCCATACTAGGCCAGCTGTGCTGAATCTTCGTGGCCCGCTTCTTGCGCCATGTTCTGAATCTAACGACGTACGCAACATAAAAGCGTTGTGTGCACAGTCTGTCTGCCAGGGGGTATCGCCCACATGAAGAGAAAATATCAGCGAACATGGGTAGTCCTCAGTTGGGGAAACGAGCCCACACCCTCTGCACACCTTCTTGCTGGGATTGGGGCACACGTCGGACCTGTGGCTGATGCCCCAACAAGCGCAGTTCATGTCAGCTTGTAGCCTGTAAAGCCTGCAGCGCAGCATGCGGCAACCATGTAATACGTAGTTTGGCACCTTCATTCCGTCGAAGAGTACTACTACCGTAGTGGTGTTCTTCATTCGTTTATTCTCTAGAACCTTCGGATTTCGTTGGTTGACGATCATTGACTGAAGCTTAGCGTCACAGATATAGGCGTTCACCCCACAGAATGTAAGCAGCCACACTGTACGATCCTTCGCCTTGCCGAATGTGCTGGATCGCTGAGTATGCCTGCACGTTCCTCTTCGTCGGCGTTGATACGAAGAGAATGTTCTGAGCAACCTTAGGGCAAACGATGTCACCCTCGGTACTTGCCGGGGCTAGAGCCGCCACTATGGCCAGAGCCTGTGCGATCCGAATTTGACTGACTTTTAATGTCTAGGCCTTCCTTCTGCCTGATGAAGATGTGTATTAGGTGTCTCGGCAGGCGAGGCAGCCTCAATGCGGCTGCGACGTAGCCACAGCCTGCGGGGAAGCATTGCAGTGGCCAGCCTTCACGTCTTCGTCTGGTACACTGCCCTTCTAGGTTTCCGCGCACCTTTCTAGTTCTGCCCACCGCTGTAGTCCAGCCAGTGCGATTCGCTTCTTCGCGTGAGATTTGTTCTCCCTTTACTATCTCAACTTTAGGCATGGCGCCTTTCTTCACCGGGTTAGGACTGAGCCTACCCGTTCCTCGCGGCCGGCGCCGTCTAGACGGTTAGGGTTAGCAGAGTCAACCGTGGTCCGACAGATAAGTTCAAACAGTGCGGTTAATGAACCACTCACCGAAAATGTCCGGTGTCAGCGTAGTCCTCAGAAGCGACGTCCATTGACGCAGAATTTACCAAGAGGAACAAAAGATGTCCAACCAGCGACATTTACAGCAGCTGGAGCCGATACATCCACGCCCACACAGGTCGGCGCCCCGTGTGGCAACCACCATTCCCACAGGTATAATTTGTCCGAGTACTCAGCTTGAACAAACAGACGTCCGATTCTTCAGAAGACCTGGCCCGCACAACCACAGTCCCTTGGCTCGTTCCACGTGCGCAATCTGTGCGTTCCCCCTTTCCTTCTTTTTCGTGATTTTCATAAAAGATGCCACATTCTACACTCGCTCTATAAAAAAGGAAAGTAAAGATTCATCCGGCGTGTTGTATTAAATGGTCAGGTGTAAAGGGGGTGCACAGGAGGTCAGGCTAGTGGTAAAGAAGGCAAAGGCTGCCACGACGGAATCACCGGTTTGGGGGCCAGCAGAAGCGTTTGCTGCAGCCATGTTGGCAGTCATGCGACCATGGCTGCGACATGCTTTTTTTGTTGTTTCTTATTCGGTTGTGGAGGCGCCAAACTTGTTTATACGAGGCCGGCCACTGGGATTTTTTGTAGTCTAAGTAGTTTGTGCTATTATTCTTCCGTTCGATCCAGCTTAGCCAATTTATGGCACGTTGGCATGAGAACAACACGTCGTAAAGGCAAACACCAGCTGGGCTACGGCCCATCGTGTTGGGCTAGTGACATGTGTCAGGTTTTTAGACCCCAGTGGCCCACACACTCCGGCGATGCTGGGGAAATAAACGTATATATAACATCTTCCAGGTGCGTGGGCAGATGGAGTTGTGGCATCCGGCAGTTATGGCACCGGATGTGGTGCTTCCCAACGGCGTAGAAGGATGAAAGTTTCCAGGTGTGCCGGTCAGAGTGTAAATGGCTCCTTAAGGGTTCAGGAACAACGACCGCTTGATTGCCACTCTCGGGACGAGGCTGGAGTTCCCAGGGGAGGCGAGGCACCCTTACAACCACGCAATAACCATGCATGACACCCCCAAATGGCCACATTGCGAAGCTTTGATGGAGTGCCATGACGTGGCGACCAGGCCGCCAGCGGTAAAAACTGGCCACTATACGCCCAGAATGACCCCATCCGCGAGACGGCCTAGGAAGATATTGTGTTGGCTGGGTGAATCGACAAGAGTGTGGAGATGGAAAATCGGAGCACATAAAAAAATGGAAGGTAAATTTGAAAAGACAAAACAAAGCAGCAAGTATGTATGTGGTGAACACCGCGATAATTATATAGAACGGATCAAGAATAAGGCGCAAGAAGAGGTGGAATAAAAACATAGAAAAAAAAAGGATGCAACGGAAACAAACATGTCGTCGAAAGTTATTATTCCATGTGTGGAGACGCCATCGAGAAAAAAAAATCTGTAGCATCAAAAGCAGATGTGTCAACGTGATCACGTTTAAGATCTGCTATGTTCACCGGGCCTGCATGTTTACGGGTACTGCTTTTGCGTAAACAGTACGTTATAGAAGACATCTTATCGCTTACACCAAATCGGCTAGTCTGCCTTAAAGGGATGGTGTGCTTAAAAGGGTTGTCTGCCTGCTGGGGACAAGCATGGCAAGGTGCTCCTGGACAACCTCTACGGCATCGTGCGCACGCTGGCGGTAAGCCACAGCATCGTGCAAAAGGCGAGAACCCGGCCCGTTTTTGGAAAAAGTGCGATAGGACATGCCATCTCCATACACGTAATTTTAATCGGCCACCGTGAACGCAGTAGAACGATTCACCTTGTTAGGGGTGGCAAATGCACTTTCAAGTGGGTGTACCCAGCTCTTGTTTCGTTCTACCTGGGCAATAACGATTGCCTTCAGGTTACGATTCCAATGTTAAGTTATGTTTGCTTAAGAGAGGTATGTGGTCGTGTGCTTGTGTATCTTCCACTATGGGTAAACAGTTGTCCTCATACATCATATTTCTGAAATACGTAGCGTTATAAGTGATGAAAACAGAGGGCGAACAGAGTAGAACCGTGGGCCTGAAAAATTAATATGCAGAAAACTAAAGTAATGATCAAACACTTCGGGACAGCACAGCAGTTTGAGATAGGTGGCGAGGCAGTGGAAGTGGTAAGCGAATATATCTACTTAGGCCAAGTTGTGACCCCAGATCCCAAACATGAGGCAGAGAAAATTAGAAGGATCAGAATGGGGTGGGATGCATATGGCAGACATGCTCAGATAATGAATAGCAGCCTACTATTGTAGCTGAAGAAGAAAGTGTATGACAGCTGCATCTTACCGGTACTCACCTACGGGGCAGAAACTTGGAGGCTCACTAAGAGGGTTCAACTTAAATTGAGAGCGACTCAGCGGGCAATGGAGCGGAAAATGATAGGTGTAACATTAAGGAACAAGAAGAGAGCGGAGTGGGTCAGATAGCAAACTGGTGTTAAAGACTTATTAGTAGAAATTAAGAAGAAGAAATGGACGTGGGCAAGGCATGTAATGCGAAGGCAAGATAACCGCTGGTCATTAAGGGTAACAGAAAGGATCCCTAGAGAAGGCAAGCGTTGCAGGGGGCGCCAGAAAGTTAGATGGGCAGATGAGATCAAGAAGTTTGCGGGGATAAATTGGTCACAGTTGGCACAGGACCGAGGTAATTGGAGAATATTGGGAGAGGCCTTTGCCTGCAGTGGGCGTAGATAGGCTGGTGGTGATGATGATGATGATGATAGGTGATGAGTTGGGTAGAAACGGCAAGCTACACGAACATTTCAGTGAGGCATATCCCAACATTGACAGTGTTTATGGAACATGGAAAGAACTCTGCCCAGTTGGTGAAGTGTTGCGTAACAAAAAGCAAAAGTAAAAATCCCTCGAACTGGGGGGTATTGCCGTGAACCATGTACGGGTTTGTTTATTTATTGTTTGTTTTTAATGCCCGGCCGCGCCTGGCTCTGTTATCTGTGTCCCGTGTGAAGCGCGAGTTCCATTCTTTATTTTTATGCTGCACGGGCTGTCTCATTCAGATAAGCAGAGTCTTTTGCCCTAACGCACTAGCCCACAATAATCTTCTGTGATCTACAATGTTCTGTATGTGAATCTACGGTCCCAGAAACTCTCGCGCCAAAGATAAAAGCCTGAACAGCAGACGCCGCGGCATTTGATTCTGCGACGCGCGCCGACGGAAGTCACTTTGTTGACCACTGCTTCACCGCCTCTGTATTCTATTGGGTTTTTAGGGGAGCACAAATTCGCTCCAATAAACTTGTTTCTCGTTCAAGACAACTGCGTCGTCCTTTTCTTCGTAACATCTTGTGGAGGTGCGAGGTAATCACCTCTATGCTCCCTACGACATCTGGAAGCCGCCAAGCCAGTCCAACCAGAGAAAGGCGCCGACCGCAAGGATTGCTACCCGACTTCGGTCTTATGCCAGATGGGCCCAAGAGAAGAAACGCTGCAACCAACCCCATGGTGCAAGAAACAACGTCGCTAATCTCCGGGAGCAGCCCCGGGAACCGCCATCGTTCCGTGGAGCTCCCGCTGAAGACCCCGAGGAATGGTTGGAGAAGCTGGATCGCGTTCGGACCTTTAACAGGTGAGACGATGAAGAAACCTTTTGGCATGTTTTCTTTTACTTGGAGGATGCAGCTCGAACTTGGTCCGAGAACCACGAGAGCGCCTTGACCGACTGGACGCAATTCGAAAGCGCGTTCCTTAGGACCTACACAACCGTGGTGAGAAAAGAACGAGCTGCGCTTTTACTGGAAACTCGAACGCAACATCCGAACGAAGGAATCGTAATCTTCGTTGAGGAAATGAAGCGACTATTTCGTCGTACGGACACGGATATGACGGAAGAAAAGAAACTGGGGTTTCTGATGTGAGGAGTAAAGCAAGAACTTTTTGCTTGCCTTGTCCGCAACCCCCCCCCCCCCCATCGGTGGCCGAATTTGCATCCCAGGCGGCCGCCATTGAGAAGACGTTGAAATGCGCACGAGGCAGTACGACCGTCCCATCAATGCGCTAGTTGCGGACACGATCGATGCCGGGGCTCTTAGCTCTGACACACTACGTTATACAATCCGCGCTATCGTCAGGGAAGAAGTGCGGAAACTCTTCCCTACAACGCCTCAACCCCAAGTCATCTCTATGAGCGACGTGATTGGGGAAGAAATTGAACTCGCTTTGGTCACTTCTACGGCTCCCGAAGTACCACGTGAGCCTCAAGCATGACCTACTCCACGGCTTTTCGACGACCCCGCCCTGCTCCGACCCGTCTTCAAGAAGTACCGCCGTACCACAGTCCACTGTCGCCCGCCCGACCCCCTGCACGCCAAAACCAGGCGCCGAGGAAGACGGACGTATGGCAAACCACCGATAATCGTTCGCTGTGCTTCCACTGCGGAGAGGCCGATCACACCTACCTTCGCTGCCCGTAGAGGAGACTCGGACTGCGTGGTTTCTCCGTCGACGACCCACGCCCCCTACCCTGCCAGCGCCCTACTGAGATCGACAAATACCTGTCCAGCACTAACCGAGGCCCAGCCCGCTTCAACCGATCGCCGTTTCCCTACCTACACCAGTCGCCCAACCGCCTTAGCAGTGTCTGACCGTGGCGTGTCTGTCTCAAGAGGGATTGCGTGGTCTAGGCAGCGAAAATCCCACGTTTTGGTCACCAATTTCAGTAAGGAGTACCAGCATTTAAACAAGGGCGCATCAATTGTGTTTCTCGAAGAAACGCAACAAGCAAGTGACATTATCGCGGTTGCCGAGTTTCAACGCGCAGCCGAAGATACCTTCAAGCTTCCAAATCCCTTCGACGTGAATCCGACGTTACCGAAGCAGAACGAAACAAATTATTGGCTTTGTTGCGTCGCTACAGGGAGTGTTTTTCATCGAACTCAAAACTACGTTAGACATCTCTAGCGAAGCACCCAATAATAACCGAAGAGGGAGCCCGACCTACCCGACAGTCACCGTACCGCGTCTCTTCCCAAGAGCGGGAAGCCATCCGGACTCAAGTCGACGACATGCTAAGCAAAGACGTTATACAGCCATCGAAAAGCCCCTGGGCTGCGCCGGTGGTACTGGTGAAGAAAAAAGACGGCATATTAAGGTTTTGCGTTGACTACCGGCGACTGAACAATGTGACCAAAAAGGAGGTATACCCCTTGCCACGAATCGACGACGCCCGCAACCACCTCTGCCATGCGGAGTACTTCTCATCGAAGGATCTGAAGACCGTCTGGCAAATTGAGGTGGACGAGATAGACCGAGAGAAGACCGCATTTATAACACCGGACGGCCTATACGAGTTCACGGTGATGCTGTTTGGGCTGTGCACGGCACTAGCAACATTTTAAAGAGTCATGGACACTCTGCTATCTGGCCTGAACTGGCACACCTGCCTCGTATACCTCGACGACGTTGTGGTATTCGCCCGGATTTTCGACGAACACCTTGCAAAGGTTAGAATCTGTACTCGAGGCCATCCGTACGTTGAGGTTAACGCTGAATCACGAAAATTTCCGCTTCACGTACGAGGAACTCAAGTTTTTGGGACACGTCATAAACGCCGCGGGAGTCGTGCCTCACCCAGCCAAAACATCAGCCATAGCGAACTTCCCAATAACGAAAGACAAAAAGAGCGTGCGAAGATTTCTCGGACTGTGCGCATACTACCTTGACTTCGTCGCAAGCTTCGCACGCATCGCCGAGCCACTCACGCGCCTGACAAAAGGTAGCACACCTTTCGCATTGGAAAACGCACAAGAAATAGCATTCTGCGAGCTGAAACAACGCCTGCAAAGCCCGCCCGTGCTCGCTCATTTCGACGAAAACGCCGAAACAGAAATGCACACGGACGCCAGCGATATAGGTTTGGGGTCCGTCCTCGTCCAAAAGCAAAGCGGGTGCAAAAAAGTAATCGCCTATGCAAGCCTTGGTCTCTAGAAAAAGAGTGACTGCAAATCAAATGAGCCATTTCAAGATTTCGCCCATACGTGTATAGTAGACCATTCAAGGTTGTGACAGACCATCATGCGCTGTGTTGGCTCCCCAATTTGAAGGACCCCTCTGGTCGCCTTGGGAGGTGGAGTTTGTACCTGCAAGAGTTCGACGTTACAATCGTCTACACATCAGGCAGGAAACACTCCGACGCCGACTGCTTGTCCCGCGCCCTTGTCGAGATACCACCACAAGACTCCGATGAAGACAGCGCGTTCATCGGAGTTGTTACGGAGAGCGACCTTGCCGCCCAGCAGCGTGCCGACCCCGACTTGCGGATAATGATCGACTACCTCGAAGAACGAAACGTCGCCGTGCCTAGAGCGTTCAAGCGGAACTTACCAGCATTTAGCCTCAAAAACTCCGTCCTCGTGAGAAGAATGAGACCGAATTGTCTACTTGTCATCCCCGCAGACCTTCGTGACGAAAGTTTTGGAAGCGTCCTGCGACGACCCGTCTTCCGGACATCTCAGCACAGCTCACTTTATTGCAAAAATTAGGGCGAAGTACTTCTGGCCCCGCCTTACATCTGACGTCACCCACTACGTTCGGAGTTTCCGTGACTGCCATCGACGAAAAACGCCGCTGATAAGACCCGCCGGACTTCTGCGATCGATCGCCTTCCCGTCGGGGCCCTTACAACACATTGGAATGGACCTTCTAGGCCCGTGCCCTACGTTACGATCAGAGAACAAGTGGATTGTCGTAGCGACAGACTACATGACGCGCTACTCAGAGACCGCCGCTCTTCCGTGGGGGACCGCACAAGAAGTCACCAAGTTCTTTTTAAACCAGGTTGTGCTGCGACATGGAGCCCCTGAAGTCCTAATCACGGACCGCGGAACGGCCTTTACCGCGGAGCTTATGCAAGGAATCTTACGCTACAGCAACACGGATCACCGAAGAACGACGGCGTACCAACATCAAACGAACGGACTAATGGACGTCTGAACAAGACGATTGCGGATATGCGGTCCATGTACGTCAACGTTGAACATAAGACTTGGGACGAAGTCCTCCCGTATGTCAGGTTTGCGTACAAGCTTGTGTCAGCTTGTGTACGGAAGACGGCCAACTACGATGCTCCACGCCATGCTTCCGCATGTAGAAGACGATGGCCTTAACGCCGACGTCCAATGATACCTTCAACGTGCGGAAGAGGCCCGCCAGCTCGCTCGAGTCCGTATAACGGATAAGCAGCTGGTGGATACTACCTCCGACGCCGAGACGCCGAGTACCAACCAGGGGATCGTGTGTGGGTTTGGACTCCCATTCGACGACGCGGACTCAGTGAGAAGCTTCTGCGATGGTATTTCGGACCCTACCAGATTATACGACGTGTTCGCCAATTAAGCTACGAAGTGATCCGCAGTGGTGACTCCGGCACATCACGACGAGGCACGCGACCCGAAGTCGTCCACGTGGTTCGCCCCAAACCGTACTTCTTAAGACGACGAACTCTTTTTGTTGATTGTTTTGTGGTGGCTGTTTTTCGGACTGTCGTTTTATTTTAGCATCGGGTCGATGCTCTCTTAGAGGGGGGTAATGCCGCGAACCATGCACGGGTTAATTTTATTTTTTGTTTTTATTGCCCGGCTGCGCCCATCTCTGTTATTTGTGTCCCAAGCGAAGCGCGTGTTCCATTCCTTATTTTTATGCCGCACGGGCTATCTCATTCAGATAGGCAGAGTGTTTCGCACTAACGCCGCTAGCCCACAATAATCTTCTGTGATCTGCAATGTTCTGGATGTGAATCTACGGTTCCAGAAACTCTCGCGCCTAAAGATAAAAGCCCGCACAGCATAGGCCGCGACATTCGATTCTGCGACGCTCTCCGACGCAAGTCCTTTTGTTGACCGCTGCTTCGCCGCCTCTGTATTCTTTTGAAGACAACTGCGCCGTCCTTGTCTTCGTGACAATATCACAAGAGGCGATTTGCCAGGGGCTCTTACTATCGGGAGACTGCATCAACCCGGGAAGGTACGCAGCTGGAAGGTTTGCTGTCGGTAGCATGATAGAGCTTCTAGCATCCTCAGTACATCCTGCCTGATTACTGGCCAAGTGGCTGTCTGTCATATCTTCTCGTACTTGCTGCTGCCAAAGCTGCGTACAGTTAGGGCTCAATCGCAAAAGTAATTGAAGAAAGCTCTCCAAGGCTTACGCGGTACACGCGGAATGGTGACAGCTTCGTCTGAATAATCCAGAGTCGTAAACACGCTCGCACTATCAAAAGAAGAAATAGTACATCTTACGAGATCAGCAGGATAGGCGTCTCTCCCAGTTAAATGTTTGATATCGCGATAGGCTACGCGGAGACACATGCTGCCTTTTGTTTTTGGTTCTAACACGTCTGGAGACGCGTGGGCGCTCTTCGACGGTGCACAGCTCTTTTTGTTTAATACCTACTCGAGAGCGACGTTTAGTTTTGCCTTCTTTTAAATGCTAAGCGGCCATGGATTGCAGCTCCAATGAGGCGCGTCCCACTTGTCGATCCGATGCCTGAGCAGTGTTTTCCGAAAGGGGGCCGGGGTGAATGTTTCACAAAAGGGCTCCGGCACATAGAGCAGCTGCTCTCGCTCATATACAACTGCAAGTACACTCCTCAAGCAACTGAATCATTTGACCCGGCGGATCCAATTTAGTGGCGACTGCGGAAGACTTTGCTATGTTTGCGATACGCGTTGACCCCAAAAAAGGTATTACGGTCCATCACTACGCAATCGGTAACCACATGCCACCAAGTCAAGCAGTATGACCTCCCGTATTATTAGATATCCACCCAAAATCACGGCACTCGCAAGTCAGGATCGTACGTTAATCGCTGCCGATACCTTTCCCTTGCGTAGAAAATTTGTAGCCGCACAGCACCACGCACTTGAACAACAGCACCATAGGCCACACAAAAACGGGCGCTGCATTTGCTTAACCTGACACCATGTTATCCGCAGTGTTCAAAGACTATACTACGAATAACGAAAAAATGCCGCCAGTGTATATGAAAGCGAAAACACCTGTTCCAAGCAGATGAACAGAAACATCTAGCACTTTTGCTGTGCCCACGCTTTAACACTCGAAGCAGAGGTTAAAACTGGCTGTGGTTTAGCTAAGCTAACCTTGGATATGCAAAGCAAAAGCTTGGCTTAGTCTGGTTGTGTTTGGTATCGATTGGTTAACCTTTGATTTAGCTGTATTGCCGACCACGTCTCACAGCCGTTCGGTTCCATGCAACGCCCGCACAAGGAGTCTCGGCAAAAGCGGCGTTCATTCATGGCGGTTGCACAATTCCTTTTTGTCGGCCGCGAGATGACTCAGCACCAGCCAGCGCCGCATGCATGGGAGGCTGCGGCGCTGGTTGGCTGCCTCGGGAGCCGCGTGGGTGGCGGCCACTATCGGCGAACATAGGCGCCAACAGCGGCCCCAACGAATCACTCGATGCGCTTCGAGGGATCTGCCACTGGTGGTGTGCCTCCAGTCAAAAGGTCCTTTGTATACCCTCCACGAAATTGTTGGACGGAAGTAGTAAAGTTTCACTTCAAAAGTACAAGTTTTTGGCCTTCGTCATTTCCCTAGCCGTTAGCTATTAGCATCGCGTGACATACTGGTTTCCTTTACGGCTATTTTTATTTTGGCGACTAGCCGTCACATCAGGACACTCAGGACGAAACTTCACAGGCTGTCGATATCGGTAACAGCGGCCAGTTTGAGTTCCGTAAGGTACGAAAGCACGCGACCTTCCAGTCCTTGAAAACTGACCAAAAAGGACTTCCAAAATTCAGAAGTTTCCTTGTTCACGCCAACGGGAGAGACTCGGGTCGGAGACTGGTGAGCCTGCCATTAAAGAGGGTCTATTTTCCCGATGCAAGAACCATTGGTTTAGAGCCGCTCCCGGAAGATTTAAACGTGGGCGGCACCGTCTAGTGGTTTTCCGCGGTCCAACTGCCTATCGCCACGTGCAGAAGGACCCATTGCGCGGGGAAAATTCAAGCCCACCGCTGCCGTACGTTGCCTGGTACTGGCTTTGGTGAAGCATCAACGTTGTCTCTTCATTCAAAACCGCTCAGGTGCCTCTCCTGCTTGTAGAGGGGCTACATAACTCACCTTCAAAATAGAAGCATTTTCGATTCCCCGGGATTGTTTTGCCATCTCCTACGGCCTCGACTAATAATGACCGTGTAGGTAATGTCGGCACCGCGGTTATCAGCGTCGTAAGACGTGCTGTATCGTTTCTGCATTAGGCGCGCCCGCGACTACTGCTTTCAAAAGCTCCCGAAATACTGAAAGATAACCGAGAAAAGCCTCACATGTTGCCGTGTAGGAAGCGTGCCTCGAAGTCAGCGCCGGACAGGAACGGTGTCTCGAGGCGCCACAATGACCAGCCGAGGTCTCCAGTTTAAAAGGCAAGACGCTGGTTCAGACGAACTCATCCGAAGAACCGTGACGCTGTCTTAAATATATTGAGGTCGCACAGGAAATCAGCGACAGACTTGCAGTCAACATAGCTCGTCAACAGTGGCACTGTGAGGATAAGTTTGAACGCTGGCACGCCCTCTGGTGCCGAGAGGCTTGTTGTGGGCGGGCGGTGCATGATCAATAACAGGTTGGCCCACCTCCGAATTTACTGTCGTGGGACAAGGTTCAATACTCTATACGATCACATGGGTGCATCCTAAAGAGGAGCTGAGAGGCTCCGTCGCGCATGGACGTCGCAGCTTCCTGGCGAGGCATGCGCTCCACGATGTGGTCTAGCGCACCACAAAGCGATAAAATGCCCATACAATGATTACGCCATTGGGTTACCCCATAAAAACTGCCCCCACTTGCGCGGAAAGCGACACTAACAAATCGAATAAAATATCAGAAAATACCGCCGACATCACCGACGCAAAACAGGGCCGCTATAGAACATTGAGAAAGACCGCAATGTCCTTGCCGAACATCGACGGCGGCCTCACTTCATGCCGCCAACAGGGGTACCTAGGTCCTGGAACCCGGCTGCGTTTCCCCAGAAAGAAACCGTGTCGCAGGAAACCATACCTTTACTTGCACAAAACCCCTGCCACAGTAGCTTGGCTCTTGCCACGTGCAGACGCTGCCCGTGCCCCCTATTGCAGTCCATGCAAGTTCCCAGCATATATATATAAATATATATATATATATATATATATATATATATATTTATATATATATGCTGGGAACTTGCACGGACCGCAATAGGGGGCACGGGCAGCGTCTGCACGTGGCAAGAGCCTAGCTATATTCTGGTCATGGCATAAATGGCTTCAGTAACGGCACAGACCGCATCCGGTATCGCTGCGGAGGACCATTTTGATATCAAGAGGCGCACACTTGGCGACTCTAATCACAAATTGGCCACCGACACCACATCGAGGATCACGCCGGCTGATTATGGGGTACATTCAGAAGAGGCTGCTGGTAAGTGGAATAAAAAGTACCGGTCACGCCGCACTTCGCCACGCTACAATGACGTTGCCGTTCTCGTATGGCTAAGCAAACGTTTATCGTGCTATTTCGTTCTCTCAACAACGTGCGTGTTGGTGACATTCCTCACAGGGCACTCACACGCCTTCTATCAATGATCGCACCCGAAGATACTACGAAGGAACTTACCTCGACAGTGATAAATCATCGTGCACATTTATAACGATCACGTTTTACAGTGCTATCAGGCTGGTAAACTTTCCAAACAGAATAAAATGGTCATTAGAGACTGCAACATTCAGTTAGAGGCGCAGGTTTTGCGCCCCAGAGGTACATCCCGTGGCGTTATTCCTATTTATCCTGGAGACTCGTAGCCATAAAACATGTTAGTCAGCCAATATTGTTGACATCCGCCGCCTCGGTAAAACAAACTTGGCCTTGGTGACTTTCGATAATGTCATACCGCCCAATACCGTGCGTATTTCACGGAACTATGCCCTGGAAACCCGGTTGTGCCAGCGCTGTAATCGCGACGAACACTTCTGAAAGCACTGTACCAATGCTGCCGTGTGCTCCCGGTGTGGCAAAATGCAAAGCGGAGACACCTTGCCGCAAGACGTGCCCTACTGCAATATATGCCACGCGAGTGATCCCACGGCTGTTGCGCGCGATTGTGGAACCAACGTCGCCCGAATAGAGCACTGGCGAAAAAATGAAACGTTCGCGCAACCAAGGGACGTGTGGTGAACATCCAAACACACGTCGTCCAACGTTCAAGGCTGCCCCCTTCTTCCACCATGGTGGCATTCCAGCTCCATTGACCTGCTGACAAGACCATAAATGACTCTGGGACGGCACGACTGGTACAGCACTTCCCTTCAGAAATCCGCAGCCACTGCGATCAACCGACATACTCTGCCGTTCTCCAAGACAGCAGAGCAGATAAATCCCAAACCATCGAGAAAAAAGTGACCACTCCCGGGCAAAATGAGCCCCTTCCACCAGTTTTACCCGACCTTTCGTCGCCTACATAATAAGCTGTATGCCCTGTAGTACCAGTACAAGGAGACCCTTGCTGAATAGCAGAAAAAGGAGAACGAGCTCCGGGGGAAAATTTCCGACCACCATCGCGCCATCCCACTAGTCGCCATGATCTGGCACCTTTGAATAAATAAAATACGGAGGATATTATTACCAAAGTAATCGAGAAATTTCTACCCTAGCCTCGTGGTGTACCAGGCATACGCTCTGGCAGGTCATTCCAAGAGACCGCTGTGGAGGCGCCATCTGAAGGCGTGGTGTCTGAAGGCACAATGGCTACGCCCCACCACTATGTCCAACATATTGATGCCAACGCAACTGCTGCTGCAATGGAAAGGTTGCGGCCTACAAATGAATATGAAATAAATGAACACCTGCACGGTACACCAAACAAGCCGGCTGCTATTCTGCTGCAAGAGACGCGGGGACGTGGCCCTGCGATACGCGGTTACATCAAGATATACCGCCCCAGCCATCTGACGGGTCCTTCTTCGGAGATCGGGATTATTGGAAGCCGCACAAGAGGTCGCCGTTTACGTCATTCAAGGTGTTTCCCACTGCCAAGTGCCTACACTGGGTGTACAGGATAGCGATGTACAGGAGGTGGTGGGAGTGAGCGATGGCAGCGATGTACAGGAGGTGGTGGCAGTGAGGATTTCCCTCGGTTGTCAATCGCTGTTAATGGCGTCTGCTTACGTTCGACCTTTTGTAGAAGATGCGGATTTCGAATGGATTCGATGACTCCGTAGCCTCTATCTGCTGGCACGGCAGTGTTTGGAGGTGATTTTATTGCGTAAAGCCCAATGTGGGGACACCACTGCTCATCTGGTCGAAGTCGCAGCCTGGAAAAGACAGCCGAGAATGGCGACCTGGTACTGGTAAATGATTTACCAATGGCAACCCGTCTAGGCTCAGAGCCCCGTCGACGAGACACAATTCCCTATTTGTCATTCGCCACTACTAATGGGGTAGCCAATTGGTGGAGCGAAAGCTCTCCATGGGGTAGTCACCACTATCCTCGATGGATTCAGCTCAGCAGTTCTATTCGAGCCACGCTGAGTAAGAAGCAGCTCAGATTTACATATAAGCAACGTTTTCGAATACTACTAGCCAAAACACCATCCCGGCAATTCCAATAGCCAGGCGATACTCCTACGCTTGCCCTGATTAGCCGCATTGTTGAGGCAGGTAAAGGGGCTACTGAAACTTCACACATAGAGCCTGACACACCAGCTACATACAACCACTGTATTACCTTGTGGTGGATTCGAGACACTTTATAAAATAAGCTTCTGTGCTGTAAGCCGCACATATTCTGATCTCGTGCGAATACGCCCCATCAATGCCCGCATTCGTAGTCACGCGAGGCAACTTGCGAGGAACCGCTTTGGGGGACCATTGCGTTACATTTTCTCCCCGAGCCGAAGTTGTGGGGAACGTTCCGGACCATCACTGGTGACCCGAGCGCCCAGGCGACAGTCCCGGGTGTGCTTCTGCGCATCGGAGCCACTCACGTGACGTTTGAACGAGAAGCTGTAAGGGCGGTCTTCCCGCAGCCATTCTCTACACCACCCCAGAACATTTACTTCTCGGAGCCGGTAGACGAAAAGGACCCCCTTGAGGCGTTCTTCACTATTACTTAACTTATAACTGCCCAGGAGCAAGTGAACGCGCGCTGTGTGCCGGGCAAAGATGTCATGACTTTGTCAATGCTGCAGAATCTAGATGAACAAACTAGAAGTGCCATACTGAACTGTTCAATTTCATTTGGGCCTCAGGACATCTGCCAGAATGTTTCAAGCACGCAGTGTCACACCCATTCTTAAGGCGTGATAAGATTCATCCACGATGTCTAATCTATGGCCCATCTCCCTTACGTCGGCACTGTGCAAATTACTTGAACGAATGGCCGCTACCCGACTAATCCCGTCTTTATTTTTCCACCCCGCGCTTACTGCATTCAGAACCAATCTCGCAGTGCAAGACAGCATCACCTCCTTCGGCGGGTACGCCGTCGTACACGACATCAAAAACCATACATCTTGGTGGCTCTAGACCTTTGCAAGGCTTTCGAAACCGTCTCCCATTTTGCGGTAGTACAAGACCTGTCGAAAAGTAATCGGGTAAAAGGTTGGGGAATTTAACCTGGTAAAAGGATTTGGAATTTCATGCTAGTCTTCCTGGCAGAGAGGACATTTGAAATACGCTCGGGACGTGGGAATACCCACCATTTTAATAACACCTGCCGGGTACCACAAGGGGCCTAATGCCCACGATATTATTCAATATCGTAATTGCAAAGCCAGATAGGGGCGTAGCTGCCCTCACAGGGGTTCATGTCATGGCTTACGCTGACCACGTGACCATATATATGGAGGCCAACAATCACCCTACGACTGCTGCCGCCATACACCGCCTGCAACATGGTTTGTACCCAATCACGGCACTTCTAATACCAAGTGGCAAGGAAGTGTCAGCAACAAAACAAATTACTTAGTTGCGCGCGGCAAAGCCACTAATCATGAACGTATTTATTTAACTATCGAAGGTCAACCCCTCCAAGCAGTTCCAGATGGCTGGATCTGCATACCGGGTGTTCCGTTTTATGAAAACGGGTGAGCTCAAGAGTGGCTAAGACAGCTGAAACTATTGTGGCGACATCTCGTACACATAAAACGTCACATCTTTGGCAATTTCGGTGGTGCTTCGCAAGATATCGCTCGACGCCTAGTACAGGCAGTGCTGGTATCCAGAGCGGTATACGGTGCCACTTGTTACGATCTCAAAAAGTACCAACTTCAACAGCCAGAAGTCTTTTATCGGAAAGCGCTGAGAGCTATTACTGGCCTGCTCCGTCACACACGCGTCAAAGAGGTGCACCGTTGTGCCTGTTTGCCCACACTTCGGAATACCGTTTCTGCCCAAATAGCAGGCGCCAACGACCGTTGCCACTTGACACTGCATAGACGCTGCTTGCTACGTCACGACGCTAAGAGACTACTAGTTGAGCCGCCCATCTCTCTGCAGTTTCACCCATGGGAATAAGTGCTGATTAGAGAGCGTTGACCAGCACCCCAAGAAACTGCCCGGGCTAATTATGCGGCGCAACGTGCCACACTGGTGCAGACCACCCAAGCCACCCACGCTGCGTATCCGCGGACATTACCCCGCACGGCGGCTGTGGCACTTGCAGCTGTAGGGGCTGACAGCAATGAACGCAGCGTTATAGCTTACATAGTCGACTCCATTCTGGACACCACCATCCTTGCGCTGCGTGATATTCAGCAAGGCCTATGCCTAGCACGTTCCGTTTTTCAGGCATTTACCCAGCGCATGTACTACCATGTGCACAATTTCGCGCACCGTGCCGGGGCCTTAGGTCCTCTTATAAGAATTCCACTGAAACACTCCGCAGCACAATGCATTAAACGATCATGCAGCTCCCTACACAACACCTTCCACAAGCCCGTAACAGTACGGTTGATCCCCGGCCAGGAAAGGCATCCCGGTAATGAAAGCGCCCACATTCTGGCGTGCGAGGCGCCTTTGTCGTACCGCCGTCAGATCGGAAAGACCATTGCCAGCGGAGCCCGCTTTGATCCTGAGGAGGAGCGCCAGCGTGACGTCAGGTCAAGTGTATTTCCACATAGCAATGCTATATTGAGGGCCCAGACAAAAGGCCTCTGCCCCGCGCACAGTTACAGCAGCGTTGTGGTTAAATGAATGTGTCCTGAACTGATATAAACCAGAAACAAAGCACAGTATTACCATTATAGTGTAACATACAAACACATGCACAAAAGGTTCGGTAAATACATGTGCCACACAATTAAACCAGCGCAAGGGAACGAGAACAACATAAGAATTATGTCTTTACACAAAAGCGAAGGAGTGCAAAGCAACAAGAAATATAAGGGTACAATATTAAATCATGGATGAGTTTAATATAACAGGTAAATAAATCTATGCATTGGTCTTCGTAGTCCAAAAATATGGTATATTTAAATGTCGTTACAGCGTGTGTCAGAAGTGCTTACCCGAACTGTAAGAGCAGCAACTTCTCTCAAGAATGAATCATTCTTTTTAATGCATTATTGTAATGCGTAAGTAATATTGAATCGTACAAATTTTGCACGGAGAGTAGTATCAGGTTGTGAAAAATTATCCCAGTATGTCCGTCGTAACGAACATTTACATGAGCTCTATCAGCTTTTTTTAAGGATCTGAATTTTACTTATATTTGTCGTTGTCCTAGTACCCCATACAAGAAAATAGGTTTGCATAGACAGAAAAAAAGGAATTATAACTCAAGCTTTTTACATATTGCGCTAGGACATGACGCAAGTGGGGTAATACACCAACTGTGCAGGCAATACAACGGCACACAGTTTGTACCTGCAGATTCCCTGACAAGCATTCACTATAAATTATACCTAGGTTTTTTACCGTTGCAACTATTTCGATGTTACATGTGCCAAGGGTTAGGGATAATGACAATTTAACGTTTTTATTTGTGGGGCAGAAAGGGACTGATTTGGTTTAGACACGTGTATGCTTAGAGAATTTGTTAACCTTCATGAATTCAATAATGCTAGCAACTTGTTTGCCTTTGTGTTATGTTCTGTTATTGTGTTCGCAGAAAAAAAAGACTGATGTCATCAGCGTACATAACAAAACGACAGTCTTCATCAATATGTGAGATATCATTGACATTGATAATAAATGATTATGGTCCAAGAATTCTTCCTAGTCGTATACCCCCATAAACAAAGAAACGTTGATGTTGAACTTGCTGCTTGCGTTCATTCAAATAGCCGTTAAAAAGCTGGCATGTCGCCGACATGCCCGGCGCCTTCACCTCCAGTCATTCAGTCATCCTCTGCCTCCTGGCTTATCTCGCGGCGCCCAGGTTTTTCTCACCCGGGCCCGTTTCGGCTTCGCCGTAACAGCCGACATCGTCGCGCGGTGGCGAGGACGGCTAATTCACTTTGACTCTTCGGGCAATGAATCCGAACAAGACAGGTTCTCTGATGTCAACCTGGCGGGAAACCCCCATTCTGTATTCCTGGCACGTCTTCTACAGACCTGAGCTTCTCCCAGTTCCTCCCATTCTCTTGGACTCCTATGTGCTGTGCAACGCAAGCCATGGCACATCGAAACCTGACGTGGATTCGGCCCTCTTGGGGCGTCAAGGACACCTTGACAGCACTCTGAAGCTTCGTCTGTGCGGGCTCGATGGCTGGACACTACTAGCGTCCTTCCGGCTTTCCCCTTCCTCTGCGGCTTCGGGTTATCATTTTGTAATAAAGTTTTTTTCTTCCTTCTGCCTTCTTGACGATGCTCGTCCGAAAATGGTATATAAAACCATCCAGCTGATCGGTCAACCAGGAACGCATTCCAAGCGAACATTGTTGGCTTATTTGGCCGCCCAGCTGTGCGCAAGATTCGCGGTGAACAGAGCTTAAGAAGTGGGCTCAACATGCCGGTGAGTCCTTTACCAGCTACATTGAGGATTTGGTAGATCTCTGCCGGCACGTGAATCCGTCGATTCCTGAGCCAGACACCGCCAAGCACATCCTCGAGGGAATCGACGAGGACGTGTTCCAGATGCTGAATGCGAAGAATCCCCAAAACGTAGGCAAAATCATAAGCTGGTGCCAAAGTTACGCCGAGTGGCGCACGGAGCTCACCTTGACTCGTCGCCGACCGGCGGAGGGTGCACTGGAAGTCGACAAAAACCCGTCCTTGCTGCGGCTCATCAAGAACCTCATTCGTGAGGAGGTTCTACGGAAGATCTCTTTCTTGCCTTGTTTACCCATCCAGTCTTCGACAGCTAAAGATCCTGCCCCTTGGTCTACACTCCGTAAAATGATTCGGGAGCAGGTGGCTGAAGCCATCAGAACTACTCCGGAGCCTTTGCCTGTTGCAGCTCCGGTTTGATGTGCAGAAGTTGCGGCACGGACGTCGCCAAACGCTTACTTTCCTCGACGCCGCCAGCAGCCGGAGCCAATTCTTCCTCTGGTACGCTCGGCGCCGCTCCACAGCAACCACTAGCGGACGCATGATAACCAGCCGATATGTTCCTCCTGCAGAATTCCTGCCCACGTCGCACGTTATTACAGCCATAGTGTTCGCCGCCAGGAGACTCTTACCGACGACTGGCCTACGCAGACAACGCGTAGATTGCTCCCCGCCCTTACAAAGACGCCCATGCCGAGCCACCCTACTCCCCGTCTTATCGTGGCGAACTGTCTTCCAGTCCCCGTCGGTCCTTCTAACCTCGACGCCATTCCATCTCGCCGGCACGGTGTCGACCGAATTCCCAGGAGGAAAACTGATCGCCGCCGTTCCAGAGGCAAGAACTGTGGGGCCGTCGAAATACCAAAGCGCTCGTCAGTGCCTTGCGGACACGGTTGCAGTCGAGGTAGAAGGAATTCCAACTTACGCCTTGGTTGGCACTGGAGCTGCGTTATCAGCTATGGATGAAGATATTTGCCTAAATTAGGAAAATTGAGGATGCCAATTTGCGGTTTTCATATCAGCACTGCCACAGCGCTTCACACCGAGCACCTCGCAGTTTGAACCGCCCGGATTCTAGTACAGATTGAGCTTGAAACATCATCGAGTTTCTCATTCTGCCCTCTTGTTCCCATCGCATCTTATTAGAAATGGACTTCTTGTCACGTCATAGCATTAATATTAACTGCGCCCGTACCGAGCCTGCATTACTTCCTCTGTTTGATGCCGATACTTAGAGTATTCTGCTTTTTTCTACGTTATGCGCCACCGACCACTGCACAATTACGCCAGGTTCTGCCGTTTTGATACCAGTAGCCTCTGACACAATTTCCGAGGCAACAGTACTGTTCACGCCGTTTAATCTTTTTTCCCATTGCCAAGGTACCCCTCTTATCTATGTCGTCCTTACTATCGAGACTGGGGCTGCAGCTATGGCAGTCTGCAGTGCATTTTCTTCGCCCTTCACTGTGCTTCGTGGTGAGTCCCTTGGGCGTGTGGAATATGTTGGCACCTACCTCGTAGACTTCCCGGATATGTCAACTGCTCTGTCTATTATTTCGTTGAGCCGACCTCTTCCTTTTGACTCTGCTGCCTTCGTTACCGCAGAAGACGGCAGTCTCGATCCTCTTCAACGCGACCACTTCTGACCATTCTTCAGAGTTTTCAATCCACCTTCGACTGTCAGAATACTTCTTTGGGTCGCACGACGACTGTCTCTCATCAAATCGACAATGGCTCCCATGGTCCTTTGCGCCAGCGACAGTATCGCTTTTCGGCCAAAGACCGTTGAGTGATCAAATCCGTTTTGAGGAGATTCTCCAGCGTGGAGTCATTCGGCCATCTAATAGCCCTTGGGCTTCTGCAGTTGTACTTGGTAGGAAAAAGCGTGGATCCATCCGATACTGTGTGGATTACCTCCGACTTAACAAGATTATTGGGAAAGACCTGCTTTTTTTATCCTACGCTGCATACCGCTCCCCGGGCGTTGCGACGTCAGCCTGCGCACTTCGCCATCTCTGATGAACTTTTCTTTCTGCGCAATTATCGTACATCAGGACGCAAGTGGTTGCTCGTGATCCCTCGTCCCGTGCCTACTCCCATTTGTGAAAACTTCCGTGCGGATGTGCATTGTGCCCATGCAGACGTGCCAGAGAGCACGAACGACTGTGACAGCGCTATATCTGGAGAGAAATATAAACCTTCGTGATAAAGTTATTTCGGGCATGCGAAGACTGTCAGCTTCGGAAGTCGCCGCCCCAGGAACAAACCGGCCTAATGCAGACTGTACCCTGCCCAGCGCGCCCTTTCGACCGGATCAGCATTGAACCACGGCACCGGCAAAGCGTTGGGCCGTGGCTGCTTTCGACAATCTTATGCGCTAAGCTGATACTGCTGCGTCCCGGTGGCCACGGCCAGCGAAGTTGCTTGTTTCTTTCTACTTCGTTTCATCCTTCGTCACTGACCACCACGTGAACTCTTACGTTATAAAGGGCGTGTTTTTTTGTCGGAAGGGATAGAAGATCTCCCGGAAAAATGCGATGTGACTCACCGCTGCACTGCTGCCTCACACCCGCAGACGAACGGGCTGACGGAGAGGATTAACCACACTCTTAGCGATATTCTCCCCAACTATATCTCTTCCGAACACTCCAACTTGGACACGATTCTTCCCTTTGTGACGTACACATATAACACCGCGTGGCAGTCCACCACAAGATCATCTCCCTTTTTCCTCCTCTACGGTCGTGAATCATCCTGAACTCTCGACACAATTCTCCCCTATCGCCCTGACGTTTCTTAGCACACGATTATTTCTCGACTCAGCAGCCATGCGAAGAATGCGCCAGATTGCTCGACCTTTCACTTCTGAAGACCAGTCACACCAAAAACATCGTCGTGATTATCACCACCCAGGAGCGACTTTTTCGTCCGGCTTCATGGTATGGCTTTGGATACCGACTACTACTGGTCTCTCCAGCAAGCTGCTGTCAAAGTACGACGCCCCCTACCGCGTCGTAGAAAGGAAAACAAGCCCCCAGCTTGGGGACCGAATCCGAAGGCGTGGCTTCAGTCACCACTTGGGGGGCGTGTATTCTTTCTTTCTCACATAATGAATAAAAAATATTGTAACGTCACTAGCGGTAAAAAATAGTCTAACCATTCTCCTAAGCCTTCTTTGGCATTTTGGACCACCGACATTTTTTTCTGTATTTCCTAACGAGCCCCTCATTTCCAAACCTAGATATATATATATTGTTACGAGGCAGATGCGAATAAGCTGTCTATTTACGAATAATTACAGCTGAAGGCCAAGAGACCAAAGCCAAGGAATCCAATGCAGCTCGTGCCAGTCCAATTCTGCTAGATCTCTTCTTCGTCTCTCGGCTTGCAGTACGCGCCCACTGATGACGCTCATACCCATAGGTGAAGTGTACGATAGATTGACCACCTGGAGGTCCAGTCCAATGCTATGTGACATGTTCCGGGTGTTTCGTTGCATGACATTCTCCGGCGGGGTAAGCACCGTTTCGGTGCACATTTGAAATTAGGCTCAGGAGGTAGGTGGGGCCGTTGAGAAATAAGGCTTGAGGCGGCCGACCTGGACTAGTTGAGCTGCAGGGTCCAGGGACGGTGAGGACGAAGCAACAGGAACGATTTCGTAGGTGACCGGTGTGACCATGCGCCTAATGCGATAGGGGCCTCTAAAGCGAGGCTGCAGTTTTTCGGAAAGTCCAATTCGGCGGCATGGCGTACTGACCAGGACGAAGGAGCCGGGCGTAAAATGGGCGGTGCGATGTTGCTGGTCATAGCGGTGCTTCTGATCGGACTGGGAAGCCGAGAGATTGACACGGGCAACCTGGCGGGCCAAATCAGCGTGAGGGACAGCATCATGAGCATATTCTGTAGCTAGAGGTGTCGCACCAGCAAGGAGGGTATCCAATGGAAGAGCGGGTTCGCGGCCGTAGAGAAGAAACAATGAAGAATAGCCGGCGGTGTCTTGCCGGGATGAGTCATACGCGAACGTAAGAAATGGCAAAGTAACGTCCCAATCGAGATGATCCTCGGAGACGTACATTGCGAGCATGTCGGTGATGGTCTTGTTCAATCTTTCAGCCAATCCATTAGTCTGAGAATGGTAGGCGGTGGTTAACTTGTGTTTTGGGCGACAAAAGCGGAGGAGGTCATCAACAACCTGAGACAGGAAGTACCTGCCACGGTTGGTGAGGAGCTTACGAGGAGCACCGTGGTGTAGGATAACGTCTTGAAGCAGGAAATCAGCATTGTCTGTGGTTGAACTGGTGGGAAGGGCACGCGTAATAGCGTAGCGGGTCGCATAATCGGTCGCGACAGCAATCCAGCGGTTTCCTGAACGGGACAGAGGAAAAGTACCTTTGTAGGTCCAAACCCACACGAAAGAAAGGTTCGGAAGGAACCTCTATGGGTTGGAGCGGTCCGGCTGGGCACAAGGAAGGGCGTTTCCGGCGCTGGCACAGGTCACACGCCGTGACGAACGGGCGGACTGAGCGGTAGAGTGCAGGCCAATACAAGCGCTTACGCACACGGTCACATGTTCGAGCGATGCCAAGAGTGCCCGCCGTCGGTTCGTTGTGCAGCTGGTGAAGAATGTAAGGCCGGAGGTTCTCAGGCACAACGAGAAGCTCGGCAGGGCCATCTGCATGAAAGTGCCGCGGAATAGTGGCCCGTCACGGAGCAAAAATGCGTTTAATGCAGGGTCTGACGGGATGTCAGTGAGACGGTCAATGATCGACCGCAATGGTTTATCCCCGGCGCTGGTGGTCTGCGATGTTGGTAAAGTCGGATAGTGCAAGGACGCATGAATCGATGTCGTGGTCAGCTGTGTCCGGCTGGTCGACTGGTTGACATGACAGGCAGTCGGCTTCGCTGCGGAGCCTACCAGACTTGTAGACCACTGAGTGGTCTACAAGTCTGGTAGGCTTGGGCATGGGCCAGATTGGGCATGGTGGTCAGTGACCGCGGAAAAAGGACATCCGCAGAAATATGGGCGAAATTTGTTGATGGCCCATACAAGAGCCAGGCATTCCCGTTCGGTAATTGAATAGTTTCGCTCGGAAGGTGACAAAAGGCGACTGGCATACGCTATTACTCGTTCAAGGCCAGCGTGATTCTGAACCAGTACGGCACCAATGCCGTGGCCACTCGCGTCTGTGCGGACTTCGTTCGGAGCGGAACTGTCGAGGAGGGTTGAAAAAGCGGCAGCTTGATAGGGCCCCAAGAAAACAGCGTATCGTGCTTAAGCAAATGCATGAGTGGTCTGGCAATTGCAGCGAAGTTCTTGACGAAGCGGCGAAAGTAGGAGCAGAGCCCTACAAAGCTGCGAACGTCTTTCACAGATAGAGGAACAGGGAATTCTTTTACCGCGCGGAAATATTCTGGATCAGGTTGAACTCCGGTAGCGTCGACGAGGTGCCGAAGGATCTTGATTCGACGACAGCCGAAGTGGCATTTTGATGAATTGAGTTGAAGTCCAGCTCTGCGAAAAACTGCCAGTACGTCAGAGAGGCGATGTACGTGGGTCTCAAACGTGGGAGCAAAGAAGATAACGTCGTCCAGATAGCAAAGGCATGTCGTCCAATTAAATGCATGAAGAAGCGAGTCCATCATTCTTTCGAATGTGGCTGGCGCATTGCAAAAACGAAACGGCATGACCTTAAATTGGTACAGTCCGTCCGGTGTCACAAAAGCGGTGTTTTCTCGGTCCATGGCGTCGACTGCAATTTGCCAGTATCCGGATCTAAGGTCAACTGACGAGAAATACGACGTGCCATGCAGGCAATCGAGGGTGTCGTCAATGCAAGGAAGTGGGTAAACGTCCGTTTTGGTTATTTTGTTCAAATGTCTGTAATCGACAGAAAATCGCCATTAGCCGTCTTTCCTTTTAACCAATACGACTGGTGACGCCCACGGACTCGAAGATGGCTCAATACCATCTTTTTTCAACATCTTCTCTACTTCCTGCTGAATGATGGTACGTTCGGCGTGAAACACACGATATGGATGGCGGCGAATAGGGGTCGCGTCACCAGTGTTAATGCGATGTGTCACGCTAGACGTCTGGCCAAAAGGACGGTTGTCCAAGTCGAAAATGTCCCAATAGGACTCTAAAAGGCATTGGAGCTCATGGGCTTGCGGATGTGGAAGGTCCGACGCTATCATCTTCATAAAATCACTGGTAGTCGGGGAAATGTCCCGTTGGCTGTCCCGTTTGCCGTCAGAGGTGTCAGTGGTAACTGCGGAAAGCTCGCATTGGGCCAGGGGGATGAGTGTAGCCAGCGACATTTACCGGGGAAGAACTTGGGTGGAGAAACCGAAGTTCAAAAATGGGAGGCTTATTTCGTTCGTCTCGACCGTCGCAGCTGTATAAGGAAGAGCACATTGGTGACGGGAGAGACGAGGTATTCACCACCTGGGAATGGCGGGCACGACGATAAAGGTACGTAGGTCATGGTCTTCGGTGTTAATCGAGCATGCTCGGTGCAGCAAAGCCGGTAAACAGGCTTGGTCTCATCAAGGAGCATGGTGGGCAGCTCAAGACGTAAAACCCCGCGGCGCAATCAATGAGGGCGGCGTGGTCAGTCGGAAAGTCTAGTCCGATTATAATGTCGTGAGGGCATGCGTCCAAGACTGAACAAGACAGGGACGTCTTTTCCGGCGATTACGACGCGGGCGGTGCACATTCCAGCTACGGTGGTCATTCCTCCTTCGGCGACTCGTACGGTGCGGCATACAGCAGGCGTCCTAACTTTGCGAAGAGTGCGGCGAAGGTTCGAACTCATTACCGAAATATTGGCGCCTGTGTCGACTAGCGCGCTAACACGAACACCGTCAACGTGAACGTCTATCAAATTGGGTTTCGTAATTGTAGTCAACTGAGGATTTCAGGCCGGGTCATTATTCCAGCATCACCTCCGGGAGCTGCACTGGCTAGTTTTCTCGGATAGAGGTCGAGAAAGTAGGCGGCCGGTTTGGCGTCGGGGCTGCGGCTAACGCGACTGGCGACGCTGGAGTGATGGCGAGCGGCTAGTGCTGTTGCGTCTTGTGTTGTCCGCTGCGAAGGGCTGCTGAAGACCGGGAGGAAATCGTCGAGGGTGGTAGTCGGAGTATCGGTTGTCGAAGAACCGTGGACGTGGAGATGACGACCAGATGCTACGGCAGTAACGGGCGACAAGGCCAACGCGATGGCATTTGAAACAAATGGGACGGTAATCGGCTGTTCTCCATTCGCCAGGGCTGCGCCGTCCGAACCGTGGTGGAACATTGTAGCGCGGGGGGACATCACTACGAGTAGAGGGTGCGCGGACCCCGTCGCGGGGATTGTAGCGTCCTAAGGCACAAACCGATTGAAGGCCCAGGGCGGCGATCTCGTCTCTTTAACGACGGCTTGATTGAGGAAAATCGGGGGGCGGTCCGGTCATGCTTGTAAGGAGAAGCAGCGACTGGGGTCATAGCCTCGATCTCCCGGCGCACTATTTTGGTCAGGCTCTCAGTCTGAGCCGCCAAGTTTGGCGCCAGTTGTGAGCGCGGTGGCAGCTTCACATCTTGACAAGACGAAGTTGCCGCCGTGTGAGGCAGTCGAGCAAACTGGTAGGCAATGCGACGACATTTTGCCTCCTCAACACGTCGGCTTTCCTTAAGGATGGCATCAACGGTAGTGCAATCCTTACAGATCAAGAGATGGAAAGCGTCATCTCCAATGCCTTTGAGTACGTGGCCCACCTTATCGGCTTCGGACATTTGCGAATATACCTTTGAACAGAGGCCCAAAACATCTTGTGTGTACGTGATGTAGGATTCGGTTGTCGACTGGGCACGGGATGCGAGCTGTTGCTTTGCTGCGAGCTGGAGTACGACGGGTCGGCCGAATACTTCGCGCAACTTCGCTTTGCACGCATCCCAGCTGGTCAATGTGTGCTCATTTGTCTCAAACCAGGTGTTGGCTGTTTTCTCAGAAGATAAGGCACATTAGCCAGCATGATTGTGTCATCTCACCTGTTATGGGCACTGGCACGTTCAAACATGCGGATCGATTCTTCCATATCGGCACCATCCTCACCGGTAAAAAAAAACCCTGGGTCACGGGGCTGGGAAACGATGATCACTGGTGCGGTGGGTGACGTCTCGGGGAGAGGACACATCGTTCGTCGACGAATGTGTCCCCACTCCGAAACTCCGTGGTAGGGTGTAGCTACGGTGGTGACAAGCACAGGAAGGGAAGTCCGCTACCTCCGCCAAAAAGATGTTACGAGGCAGATGCGAATAAGCTGTCTATTTACAGATAATTACAGCTAAAAACCAAGAGACCAACGCCAAGGAATCCAATGCAGCTCGTGCCAGTCCGTTTCTGTTCGATCTCTACTTCGTCCCTCGGATTGATGTACGCGCCCACTAATGAGCCACATACCCATAGGTGAAGTGTACGATGGACTACTTACCTGGTGGTCCAGTTCAATGCTATCAGAAATGTTCTCTCGGTGTTACCTAGCAATATGTATATTTATTTATATATACACACACACACACACACACACACATATATATATATATATATATATATATATATATATATATATCTGCTATGATACCGTCCGCCGTTTTATGCATTCTACGGGAAAATAAACCACTCATTTAATTGCTCCAGTGCCGCCTTATGGGATATAACGATTGAATCGGGTTACATAAAGCACCGACGTGGATTGCTTGGATCCACCATCCATGTAAAGCATCCATGGATCCATGTAATCCACCAACGTGGATTACATAAAGCACCGACGTGGATTTGGCGTGGATTGCTGCACCCCGCAATCCACGCCAAAACGCCGACATCATACGCCACGAAGCGTATCGCATCCCGTCCACTCCTAGGAAAATGAGTCAACTGCGCCGCTTACGAGACCGCGAGAGGAGCCGGAAAACAATTCTTCCAAACACCCCTTCTGATGCTGCCGCTTTGGTGACGTCCCTGTGCTTGTTGCTTTGAGTTTGACTGCGTGCTTCTTCAACTACCGCAGGTTTTGGCGGATCAAATGTCAGGGCCGAAATTTTGGTAATGTCTCAGTGCATCACTGTGCGCGGATACGTGTTGCGCACAGCGGTGGCAACGACAACTCCAATGACGCTGTTGCACAGCCTTCTCGGGTACCACCGTCGCAGGAGGCCCAACGCATTATAGTCTCTCAGAGACTTGGTTTCCACCAAGGACCCTTAGTTCAGCTATTTGAAGCACCTATAGATGCTCTTGAAAATGATTTGTGCCACCTTCACGTGGAGCAAAGCTGACAGAGTATGGCTTCTTTTAAACAAATAGGTAGCTGTACAACCTTGCTTGCCTGCAAATAAAATGTTTTGAGCTCTGCTCCATCTATTTATTTTGAAACCCACTTATCACAATTATAGGTTATAACGATAGGATTTCTTGGCAATCCGATATTGTATATATATATATATATATATATACATATATATATATATATATATATATATATATATATATATATATATATATATATATATATATATATATATTGGTCATTGGAGGTGTACTGTTGTGATATTTATGCGTGGAAGTGACATGACCATTGTTATATCCAGTGCGAAAAACGGCGGGTCAATCCCTCTGTTCCTTCTACCATCTAAACCCATCGCCACTGTCTTCTGTATATTACCATCATCATCCCCCCACAGTACAGTCTTTCGGTGGCCTGTGCTCGGGAGCCTAAATAAAACTGGTCCTTCCGTATCTCGGAGCTCTGTCTCTCAATATATAAATATATATATATATATATATATATATATATATATATATATATATATATATATATATATATATATATATAAGGGTTGCCAGTCAAGAAAACCTCGGAAAGCAAAGGGAAGGTTGTGGTGGGTCATAGAAAGAGATGAAGAATTTTTTGAGTCGAAAAGAATGGTGTAAAAAAATGCCCGCCGGGTGGGATCCGAACCCACAACCTCCACAATACCAGACCGGTATTCTGGAGGTAGTAAGTAAACTTCAGCAAACGTCAGTAAACTTATTTCTAATTTCTAAGTCGTCCCGTTTGTCTCTGTCTCTACTAACCTTATATACATATATATATATATATATATATATATATATATATATATATATATATATATATATATATATATATATATATATATATATACTAGAACCGGGGTTATTGCGCCCGGTCGCGGTTCCGCACAGAGACAGTGTGCCTCCTCAAATCACACCTGTACTGGCGGTCCCATCCATCAAGGTCCGCCCCTTAGCCGATACGGCGGCGAACACTTTGTCCAGCACAGTCTTCCTTGTTTTAATCTCGCCCCACATCTTCCTCTTCACCCAGCACATGTCCATCGCCGGGGATTGTCCTCACCACTGTTTCCTGGCTACCACACTATCCGCCCCTCCGAAGAAAAGGTTGAGACTGTCTTCAGGGATGCCGAGAAAGACGAGAATAACTGAATGGATTAGACGTAGGAACACCAACATCACGTTGTCCACGAAAGTGCTGTGGGACAGCAATGTGGAAACTTGAGGATGTCCTCTGCGAGTGCAGCCACCAGATCATGCCAGCGTAGGTAGTGTCACAGAAGCATCTGAATCACTGGCGTTGCTGCAAAAACCTATTACAGCTGAGGCCCTGTCTGACAGGCTCGGAATGAAGGGGTAAGGCCTCCAACCAGCAGGACTCAGTGCCAGAGGGAGCCGAGAGGAGCACAATGCAGTCCAGTTCATTCACCAGAGCACCGACGTCCAAGGTGGAACAGTGGATGCCAGTGAGCTGCCTCGACCTAGCGTAAGCACTGCATTCCGGGAAGGCGGTCCCTCGGCCAGGGAATCAGTAGCCCAGGATGTCACCGGGTCATGCACAGCACGCATGTTGATGTGGCAGTAGTGGGAATACTGCGAACGGTGCGGCGGTGATTGCGGACACAGCCGGAGCGAATGCGAAAATGGGTGCGGACACCAAAGAAGTAAAATAAACCCCTGAAAGCAAATACACCTGTAGCTAGGAAACAATACAGACGGGCCTCACGTTCGCCTCATACAGCATCAAGTTCTGGGCTAAGAAAAGGTCAATCAAAACAAAATCCCAGAAAGAATAACGTAGAAACATGAAATAGAAAGGTAACATTACGGGTGCGCAGACACCATTGAGAAAAAAGAGGCGATTCGGTCAAAAGCACATAAGTCCACATGTACCGTTTAAGGTATGCGATATGACCCGGGCCGGCATGCTCACCTGTGCTGCTGCTGCGTGAAAGATACGTTATGGACGACAGCTTCTCGCTTACGGTAAAAGGGCCCTCTTATTTAGAGGCTAAAACCGCGGCAACCTTGCGTGAGGCATCGCTCAATGGCCGAGTGCGCCAGAGAACAATGTCGCCAACCGCAAACTCAACATCTCGACGGCCGCGGTAGTACTGGTCTGCCTGATGAAGGCGACCAATGTCATGCTGCCCCCGGGTAGCCTGCATCGCGTTACGCAGGCGTTGCCGGATGGCAACAGCATGAGGTGACAGACCAAAACACGCGACCGTTTCAGGAAGTGTCCTGTCGAGAGGAAATGGCATCTCCTGAACGTAATAAAATAAGGCCAGCGTGAACCCGGTTGAACGATATCCTGTGGTGCGATCTCAGGTAGCTTAGCTTACAAATCTTTGAGTTCCTCCATATGCGCAATTAGCATCTCCTTGAGGTTGCGATTTACGCGCCCAGGTATGTTTGCCTTGGGGTGATATGTGGTCGTATGTGTGTGTTTCACGCGTACAGATGGGCAGTTGTCCTCAAATAACGTGCTCGTGAAATACGTACCATTATCCGTAATGAGCTGTGCGGTGATTACAAAGCGCCAAACACTTCCATTAGGCACCTCCATACATTCGGGGCATTGATGGTACGTAGCGGGAATTGCTCTACCCAATTAGTGAAATGGTCCATCTCCCCAACCAAGTAACAATTACCAAGCGGGCTGCGGGGGTAAGGGCGCATGATATCCCAAGCAACGATTTGCCAGGGTTTTAAGTCTCCACATATTGCATAAATCCGGGTGGGCAACCAACTCGAGGTTTCGCTGTCTGACACAAGTGACCGCTCCTGGCCTACCTCAGATAATCCTGTAGCTTTCCCGGCCGTGTGAAATACCGACATACTTCTCATACGTTTTGCTGCCACAGCTGTGTCTTGCCAGGGCTGAATCATGAAAGTAACAGACGAAGGCCTTCCGAAGCTTAGGTGGTACAACAGTGCTTAATCCTGAATTAGCTTCATCGTCTTCCTGCGGGAAAAGACCGTCGTCCGCCAGCACTAATGAATCAAACTGAGCGGTGTTGCTGGTGGAAGCAGTGACCTGTACACTGAGATGCTCAATCTTGTGACGGGAGAGTTCGTCGGCACATTGCTCCGCGTGAAGTTGTGCCCTACTCACCAGCGTGCCCCAGTGTGCGTCAGCATAGACTGCGGTCACGAGCGCAAGCACTTCTGCGTACGACGATGACGCGAAAGCCGCGTGTGATAGCACGTCATCGACTTGGTGCTGCGAAGCCTTGTTCTGCTGGATGGTAAAATCGTAGCGGTGAAGCACTAGCACCCAGCGCGCAAGACGACCAGCAGGGTTTCGTAAACGCTGCAGCCACGTTAATGCCATGTGGTCTGTCTGAATAGTGAAAGAGGCACCGTCTAGATATATGTCAAACTTCTTCAGTGCAAACACGATTGCAAGGCACTCCCGTTCTGTGACCGTGTGATTGCGCTAAGCTGGACTGAGCGTATGGCTACCAAATGCGACCGGACGGAGAACGCCCTCAACCTCCTGCAACCACACTGCTCCCAGTCCACTGTTGCTAGAATCGGTCTTCAAAACAAAGGGTTGCTAAGGTCTTGTATCCTTAACACCGGTGTTTCCGAGATTGAGCGAGACTGTGCTTCAAAAGCTTGCTGATGACACCCCCTCCTATTTAAAGGCATTCAGTAGAAGCTGGTTAAGCGCACGCGCCAGCTTTGCACAATGAGGGAAGAAGCCACGCATAAGCCTATCATGCCCAAGAAGCGCCGCTCTTAACGTCACGCGGGCATGAATACTCCGTAATTTCCTTCAGTTTGGCACCGTTAGGACGCAGCTCTTCGTTGTCTACGACAAAACCGAGCAAGTGAACCTTGCGTGTCACGAGTTGAATCTTTTTGGATTGATGGTGAGACCGGCGCGTTTTATGCGGTCAAGCAAGTTCCTCAGATCCGCAAGATGCTCCATAAAGGTACGAGAAAACCCGACGACGTCATTGATATACGCCATCGCGTACTTATAACGTGCATCGTCAAGAACGGTGTCTATTATTCTTTAAAATAAGGTCGTTGAGTTCTTTAGCCAAACAGCACGCGGACGCACTCGAAAAGACCCCCCTAGCATGTGAAGGCTTTTTCTAAATATGATCCGGTTACATTTGAATTTGGAAAAAGCCGTGTGAGCAATATGGAGGCGCAAAAACGCGTGAACCACCAAGCGAGGAAAAGGATGAGCGTCTCTCACAGTTAAGTCGTTGACCCGACGGTAGGCTTCGCAGCGATGCACAGTGCCGTCTTTTTTTGGCGTCAACACGATTGCAGATGCGTGGGTGCTCTGCGACGGCCGCAGACCACCCGTGTTTAGCATCTCCTTGAGAGCCCCGTCCAGTTTCGCCTTCTTTAGGATACTGAGCCGCCGCGGATTGCAGCCCTAAGGAGGGGCGTCCGCCGTGTCGATGCGATGTTGGAGGACGGTTGTCCGCCCAGGGGTCTCCATGAACCTTTCAGCAAATGCCCCCAGCACATAAGCGAGCTGCTACCGCTCATAGTCACTGCAAGGACACTCCTGAAGCAACTGCCAGATTCGTTCTGGAAACAACGGTTTAGTTGCGACTGCAGCTTACCTTGACATGGTAGGATACGCGTTGACGCCACAAAAGGTGTCAATTATGCGTCATTTACAATCTGTAACCACGACCCACAAAGTCAGTCAGTAGGCCCCCACAGATTATAAAATCTCTGCCCAGAATCATGGGCACGGCCAATGCAGGGCAACACGTAAAGCGCTTCCGACACCTTCTGCGTGCGTAAGAAATGTGCAAGCGCACAGCACCACGCGCTTCAACAACACCTCCATTAGCCACTTTCAAGCGACTGCTCCACTTGCGCAACTCGACAGTTAAAGGACTGTATGCTCGAATAGTGACAATCTGCTGGTGATGTCAACCAGTACGTAAACATCCGTTCCAAGCACATGAACCAAAACATGTGGTGCTATTGATTGTGCGCCCGCTTCTACACGGCAAGCAGTGGGTAAAAATCACCAGTCCTCGTCACCAGCCAATTCTGGAGCCCTTGTCGATAGGTTAGTCACCATCATTGCCTCAGGCTGCTATCTCTCATTTAGATGGCTATTTGTATTTCGGTGACCAGTGATCACACGGGGACACTCACGACGAATGTGTCCTGGCTGTTCACATAGTTAACAGCCGCCAGCTTGATTTTCATCAGGCACGTAGCCACTTGGCCCTCCCGTCTCGACAGCTCGACGAGAAGGACCTCCTGAGTTGAACGGATTTCGTTGCAGACCCCAAATAGAGCAAAAATCTCTACAAGTGAAGTAATCTTTCTTCACCTGACTCTGTAAAGACTTGTACCTCTGAGAGAAGTATGTTACAGGGGGGCAGGAGTGTGATTCTCACCAGCGAAAGCCTTCCCGGCAAAACGTATACTACGCCCCATACTATGAATAAACATGCAGTTTGCCCAGAAATACGAATAATAGTCCAAAGGGAAGGCAACGGGAAATATATATGTTAATAACCTTCTTTTCAAAACTTCTTTGGTCTATTGATTGTGTGAACTAAGCGCGGTTGCATTTTTTTGCAGACGCACACTGTAAGTATTACTTCGTCGTAAGGAGGTAATGGCCCAGGATTCAGGGTACAGTGAACTTGCAGGACTTACTCGCCGCAGGAGAGCGTCTCGGGATGCGTGACCGCGGATTTGTTAGCGAAAGTTGGCGATGCTCTCGCGCAGGTGCGAGAAAAGAGAGCTGCAGAGCTCGAGGCTGCGTGACTGCAGCTCCAGCTACAAGAAACGAGAAAAAGGAATTAGCAGTTGCAGCTCATTCTGAGGTTTACAGAACTTCCAAAGCCCTTAGGGTAGAGCAGCGAGGAGCTGTCGTGGTGGGTGCTCGATCAGCAAGAAAGCGGGAGCGAGAAAGGAGGCCTAGAGATTGATTCACTTAGAGGGACGGCAGAAATTTAAAAGCGATATTCACAGCCTTGAGAGCCACTTGCGGAAATCGAGGCGAAGCAGAAACAAATGCTTCAACTGGTCTGTAATACATACAACTCTGAACTAGGACAGGGAACGCTAAACATTACGGTTTGCTGATCTGGTGAACCCGAGGTGGAACATTACTTTAGAACTGGTCTTCCGGAAAATCCCCCTCTGAAGCCCCTTTTTGTTACAAAAAAAACAGTAATATTAGAGTCGGGGAAATCGTAAGCCCCCGTTGTTCAATCCAGGTAGTCCAAAATGCTCAGAAGAAATTTCATGAGCTAAGAAGGCGCTATTTCAGTCAGCTAAAGGGGCGAAACCATGTAACACCGAAAATTGGGGAAAATATCTGCAGGACAGCGAAGAGTGGAAAGTTGATGCCTACTGGCTGTTCGCAGACATATTCCACACACACAATTATAAACTATCGCGCACGATGCCGATAGACATCCGGAGCGTTTCTAACGGGGCGTGAAGGCTATTCCTAGCACTGATAGCCAGGTCAAGAATAGACACCGAGGGTAGCACTGCAGCCAGTGGAGGGAAAGGGACCCACTACCTGCCATATTGCATTTTGGTTGACTTCTTGCCTGTGTGTACTCGCGCATTCGCTGTGTAAATGTCATCAGTAAGTTTTTGTTTTGGATAATAATTGTAGTGTTATCGGTTTCGGTGAACTCAAATTATTGTGGTAGAGTTTTAAGTGCGTGGATTTATATGGTGTTCCCCGAGTGTGCATGACGGTGCTCTAGACGGGATAAACCAGCACGATTGTCTGCTAGTAGATTTTTTCTCACCACCCTGTGCACTGTTTTTTGCAAAAAACTTCTCCAAGGGAGGGTATGCGTGTGGTGACGTTCCTGTTGTGAGGACGACAGCGATCATAACGTCGTGGGAACATACCCACGCCGACTTCTTGCGGAGATTTCTTTTACTGGGGTTGCGCGAACAAGAGTTCGCAAGCAACACGCGGGCTTACGCGAGCCAATGGGAGACGGATACACGCGAAGAGCTTGGAACGCGCGACAGGAACAAAGAACGCCGGTAGCAGTTCACGGAGCAGGTACGACGAGCGTGGCGTCAAGGAGAAAGACTTGAAGCTAGTCGGGTTTTCGGGACTTGATCTCGAGTCATGAGTCTAGGCGTGACTCTTCACTCGTGGAGGAACGGAACGTTTGCGGGCTCCAACCCTGCGAACACCCGCCGCCAGCTGCCCGTCGGCCACCGGCAGTGCACGGTTGCCCCCTGAAACAAAACGGAGAGAATAGCTAGTTGGTGAATATCCATCAGTTAAACGTAAGCGCAGAGAGACAGAGAGACGAGAATGGGAAAGAACACTAGCGCTTACTATCAACTGAAAGCTTTATTAAAGCCGAAAACACATATGTACCGTGCAGAGAAATAAATCTTACTAATGAATCTTTCTGTTGATAGTAAGCACTATTGTCGTTACCTTTTCTCGGCCCTGTGGGCGCTGGCGCTTAAGTTTTTCTTACGGTTGCACCCTGCCTACTGCTACAGGGCGCCATGTAATTAGCGGCTGCCAGGCAGAGAGTTGTATACGACGACAATGGTGCGTCTTCCTCGTCGATGCTCCGGCGTCTGTGAAGCCATCGTCAAACCCGCGCGACGCCACACCCCGCCCCGTCCCCAGCACCAACGACGCCCTGGGGACGGCGCCTCAACGCCCGGCACGTTTGGTGGGGAGTTTTGTTTTTATTCTCTTTAGAACAAGTGGTTCTCAAAGTTAAGTACATTTGACAGACCTTTGAATTGTAACTGGCTTTCGAGTGTAATCTTTAGTGGTTTACGTTTCTTACGTTTCCGTAAGAATATGTGTTTCTTTGAGCCGTTAGCAAGCGCCCTCGTCTAATTATTGGCACTCTGGCAGGTCCCAGTCGCCACAAAATATGTGAAAGAACCTGCGAAGAAGTATTGCCTTATCACACAGGCCTAGAAAAACGTGGACTCCAACAAAATAAGAGGCGTTTATGACACCAAAATGGCATTCACAGTTTACATTCACATTTTACAGCGTTCCTGCGGGACAAAGAAGTTATTCCGTGACTTTCAAAGCTTAACGTTGTAGAATACCAAGCAAACGTTAAACCTTGACGGAGTGTACAGTATAGCCTACGAACACAATCGGTGAGTACGAACCGATACACTGATAATACAAGGTATTGGTGCAAGTATCGGTTGTTGCAGGAAGTGTTGGCACAACAACACAATGCGCTGGCACTTCCGTAAATGTTGTGTATGCTTTGTTAGACCAGTAATATTCTTTCTGTTTGCAAACAAAATGATTTGAATGGAATTACTTACTGGGTTATCGTGGCGGTTGGTGAAATATTTTGACGAAAACACATGTATACACTATCGTAAGGAGCATTGTGGCTTTTTTCTGCTCTCACTCTCGTGTTTCATACATCACAGCGTGCACAAGCCAAAAAAGACACATTGTGCGTACAGCTTTACTTGTAATATTATATGTAGTTACCAGTAGGTCAGCATTTTAGGCTTCCGTCTAGCCCGCTTTTTACCGCTACGCTATACAAAGCCTTTCGCATGTTTTTTTGTGATTAAATTTGGTAAACCTATATATCATAATTGAATAAGGAAAAGAAAACGAATATCATGAACTCTGGCATGCATTCACCGTCCCCTCGCAATGTAGTCGAAAAACCAAAGACACTAACAAGCCTAGCATTGCATAGGAGAAAGAACGCGTTATGGCCGAATAGACTCTTCTGATCAGCCCTCCCTCTGCCCTTTGCTCTAATGAGAAACGAAAGGAAAATAGAAACTGCAGTGAGAGATTCCTGCTATGTCGAATATTTTGGCACGGAAGTATTGACGGCGCGATTCTTTCGTGTACAGTTTGAGCACAATATTGGTACGAGTTCGTGGGTATTTGCGCTCTATTCTAGGTTTTGTACCTCCAAAAACTTAGTCATCAATTGACACATTTGTAAAGTTTGTTCCGAGTTACTTTCAATTCCTCAATTGGTACAGAAATCTGGTGAGTTGGCCATTTGATATCAGGACGCCCAGGGGCGTCTTCAATGCGGTAGAAATTCATTCATGTAAAACTAATTCGGCGTCAAAGCGACGTTTTCCAACACAAAGAACTTTACACAAGTTCTGTTTTTTATTGATTTTGAACTTAAGGTTGCATTTTATGACATACCATTTGGGTTAAAAATTTTTAAATTTCAAAATTTTGTTCGCCCAGGGTGGAGCGTCATCACTCACAGACTGCGGCTCGGTAGCCTCCCTTTGTACTACTAGCAAGACGACTTTTAAGCTCTAGAAATCTCCTTTTTCTTCCTTTCAAATGTTGGTCTGTGTCAAATGCACGGCGAATTCATTTTTCATACAACAGCAACGCACTTTGCATTTTCCATAAAGAAAAATGTGTTCGAAATGAAAAACAAGCGTGGGTGCTACTACCCTGCTGTGACCATTTGTTTGAGCGGTAGGACTATACATGTGTTTCTAGTATTTAAGCATGAGCGGAGCGTAAACGCCAGTACACGCGTTTTCTGCTAGCCTCCGTGAATGTGCAGGTTTTCAGCTTCGCTGAATAGTGAGATACAACTCGCCCAAATAGACTTACGCACTGCTCGCTGAAATAGGGAAATCACATGCAGCGTATTGTTTTACATTTTGACGCGTCGGCGTCGCCCCGTGTTTAAGTGTGTTTGCGGGAGCCGTGAAAATTTAAGGCAGTGTGAGATAATGCACCACCAACGCGAGTGTCTATGCTGAATGGCACCTATGCCCGCTTGGGGATACTGGTAAATTTACAGGCGCTCACTGTGTTTTTTAGCAATTGTGCCAACAACAGAGCACTTAACCAGCTGCTTTTCGATTAAGTGATCACCTGGAGGCTGGTGTTTACTTTGGTTCCGACACTGTTGACAACGCGGCTACAGTCCCCGTACAGAGTCCACACGGCCCCGTTGTTTAGAGCAGTTAGTGAGCCGTTTAAGCGCTGATGTCACCGGTGAAGAACGTTCAGTGAAAATTTGCTCCAATGAGAATGCTTACGCTTGGACAGGTTTGACATGGAAGGTTGAAACGGCAGCGAAGAAATGCATGGCGCTATGTTGGGCATATTTTTGTGCTCAAGGGCTTCGATTTCAACGGTCGGTTATCGTACTGACTGTAGGGAGTGCTTTGCACTCTCTTTTATCTTTTTCGGCGAAACGTTTTATTAAAAATTCCGGCAAATCTGGCATTTTCCATTTTCAACTTGTCATACAACGATGAAAGGTTGTGTCCAGTGCGGCCTATGCAGCGCAATCTTTTCCCAGTCCTCCAGTCGTCGCAATGAAACTGTTTGTTGCAACAAAACCTCTCCTAAGTTTTTGCATTCTGTCTTTTTCGTCAATTTTCAGCTCAGACATGCAGGCATCTGCCCTACGATCTTTTCCTTCGCAAGGGCGGATCGTATCACAGTTCTGATGCATAGTCGAGAACAATGCATAACTCAAAAGTATATCGCCGGTTTTCGTCCTTTTCTTTAGCTTGTAGGAAGAGCATTTATCACTGGACGTCATCAGTCCTTCAGGTTCACGGCTCCCTACTACAACATTTCTAATGTGGAAAAGATGATCTTCCTGTTGACCCCCATGCTGATTTTATGAGAAGGTGTTGATTGTACTGCACAAAACCCGCATCTGGCTAGGCTTGGAGTTATGGTTTCTTCAAAAAACGACCATTTTCATCATTGTGGACTCGGCGAAAATTCTTGAGATGGCAGACCACCTTGCCTATTTTCATGCATTGTCTGCAGGCTGTTTAAATAATCAGATAATCCCTCTTTTCTCAGATTACAGAACTTTGTGAGGTGATCGTATAATATAGGTGCCGTATTGCCGAATGGTTGCGTTACAAGTCAATCGCGGTTTCGTAGCTTTAGTTTGTAATTGGTAGATCGCAGATAATATTTTCAGCACTTTTTTTAGGTTAGCTCTCCAAATATATATATATTTGTATGCAAGTGTGTTCATCCTATGAATTGTAGAATAAAATTGGTCCCAAAAGGTTCTCCCCACTGCAAAGTCCCCTTAAAATATAATTTGCTGTAGTTACGGAAGCCTGACCTCACCTCGTTCATGTGCTACCGCACCATTCGCGTGAGGAGCACCTGATGCATTCACTTGCTGTGTTGTAGCACTCAAAAGAACGCGTTTACATAAAACTAAGTGACGTAATACATTTCTGATAGGGTTTACCGAGGCGATTCTCTCATTTAAATCGCCACTCCTAACAACCTGTTCAATATCTTTGGCGAAAACGGTGAGTGTACCTACTTTAAGCTTTGTGAGCCGAATACTTTATTTAGCTTACCGTTGAATATTTGGTGTCGTGTCCATCAAGATTTGCAGTTCATTGATCACTGTGGTTGTCACGGCTCGAGGATGCGCACGTTTTTTTCTGCAGTCGTTCTATGGTGAACGTCGAATGTGCGCCGTTGTTTTGAACCGGTTTGCTGGTCTAGATCCGCGGGTCTTTGCTGGCCCTGGTTCTCTTCAGAAGGCTCGCTCTTGGGTGGGGTCTTAAACGGTAGCATCGTACATGCTGCTCACGTTCCCGATGTGTTGTAAACCAAGAAGCGGCGATACAGAAACTGGTCCACTTTATTGCGTCCTCAGCAGCATGTGTAGTTCGAACACACTTAAGATGACGCCACGCGCCATCGTCCCACACATACAATGGTCTCCTGCCAGCACTGCCATCGCCTGCTGTTCCTAGATATTTTATATTCGGGACCACACACACTGTAGCATAGGCTTGCGCAGAGGGGTTTCAAGAGGGGGGGACACTTCTCTAGTCATCTGAGGGGGGCGGCAATTTTACAATTTTCCCAATACGTTCATTCAATCGAACCTGTCTCGTAGTGTTACGACGAAGCGTGTGTTTTTTAGATAATCTAAGCCGAAGAACACTGATGTTACCCTCCAAAACTGGTTTACTTTCAGGCCTGGGAAGGCAGAGACTTAAAGCATGCTGTTGTAAGAAACACGTCATCACTTAATTTTTTTTTGGCATTTAATGCGGATCTTGTCCTCTTTCCACTTTTTCGCGTAAATGACGTGCGTTGAACCCAACAAAAAACAAAGAATTTTATAAATATTCCTGTACTTTGCAACTCGTTGTAACCGTTAGGCCTTCATGCGAAGAGTTCTGGAGTTGTCGGAGACGCGCTGCGGTAAGACTTCGCCTCTTCCTTGTCTGTCGCTGAGTGAAAACGTGTAGCCTGCAAATTTGAATAACATACCAACGCTTGGTGTGATTATCCTTATCTGCCTTATACTTAGGATTGAGTACGCTAACCATGTAAAATATGTGCCTTGTGTAAAAACTATTCGAAGCGTACAGGTGGATACTTTGCGGGCTTACTTTTGTCAGCAATTTACTCAGTTGTTTATGTATTTGGAGTTTGAAATTGGTCTTTTCTTTCCAAGATGGTTTTTAGTGCTTGCAATCTTTTCGTTATAATATTGTCCAGATCTCCTGGTACGGCACCATAGAAATTCCCCACCGCTGCTAAGTACGGCCACTGCAACATCCTTGTCAGGAACCGTAATGCCCTATATGCTACAGTAACCAACATTAAGCCACCTATTGTCACCCCTGAGCATAGTCTGTCATTATTTCGTGGATAATATGCGTAACGTGACATTTACAACTGAATATTTGATTTCATGACCGAGGCATTAAAAATGATTGATTGGGGTACCTTGGCTTGTGTGAGTGCCATACTGTTAGCAGTAGTTTTTACGTTTGTGATGCACACACGGTAAATCAACGTAACTTTTATTGGTAGTGCCATACTTAGGGTAGGTATGACTCCTGAAACAGCCGTAGCACACATGAAGGCGTCGGTGTGGATAAGGGAGTACGGCTGCTTGCGCTGCATGTGCCCACAACGCTGTAAAGTAAGTTCTGTTGGTGGAAGTTTTTATTGTTTCTGCACACGACACTACGAAATTGATTGTTAAAGCGCCCTATGGCTCAGAATGGGCGTATTCACTCGTTTTGTATAGCTAATTGAGAAATAACGAGAGTTTTGAGCTTGTCGCATTCGCAAAAAAGCAGACAAAGTGACGGGCAATTCAAAACAAATTTATTGCACTTCAATGAACGTGGGTGCAACCTCAGTTTGAGTAACCTGGGTGACGTCAAAATCTGACATACCGCTGGTAGACGTCTAGTCCATATACTCTTACATGTGGTTTGAAGAAATTCCAGCGCGCAACCTAAGTAAAAAGCTCCATGTACGGTTTTTCTGGGTACCATGACTTCACCTTCGTTTTAGGTATCTTGTATAGGAGGTTGTAACGACGTTTCCTATGCTCTGCAGGGCGATGGAAGCGACTTCAGGTCCTCCAAAATATTTATCTCAAGAGTCACCATGCGAGTAGAATTTTCTGGCCTAAAAAGTTTTATTATTTATCAGCGGGTTTATAAATTAATAAAGCAAAGCCATACAAAGGATGGTACCTTTTGATTTGCTGATGATTGATGCTAGTGCAAACAGCGTCCGGATATATATTACTGCCCTATTTGCGGACAACCTAAGCGACTTTTTAGTTGTTTGATAGTTCGACACTCTCATTCCACGGAGAAAGTGCTTTGCATGTCATCTGTCTCATACAATTCCAATTGATCGGCTGAATTCTCTAAACGGGCAATCTTCCAAGGTGGTTGTGATAAAAAGGAATAGAGAGAGAAGAGAACAAAACTGATGATAAAAAATACAGAAAAAAATTTGCAGTCAAATACTGGCATTTCGAGGTCCATCATAGTGGATACCTGCCAAAAACTTCGTCTATACTGTATTCTCTAGCAAACATTGTGCGAACAGGTCAACAACTACAATAAACCGATGAAATGTAGCTGTTAGTAGGGCAACAGCCCCTACAGCGAAAGGAGCCAGGCATAGAAAAAAAGTTTCCGGCCGACAAAGGATTTTTTTCGATCCGGCATAGGCAGGCTCCGGATAACCACAAGATGAGTGCAGCAGTGAACAACCCAAGATGTAACAGCAATGAACTAAAGAGACAGGGGTAAGGCGCACCGGACAGTTTTTCGAAATGTGTCACAAGCTAACTGATTGCAGCTGACCGAAATCAAATTATTCCTAGATTCCATTCGCCCACTTCCCTGTGCCTTGGCAGCACAGCCAGGATGATGAGTGCCAGGCTCACAAATTCTACCCTCATCTTCCTATGCTTTCGATTTCACCACGCGGCGATTCCTCCGCATCCACATAGTGTGACCTGTTCCCACAGCAATGTGGCCAGGGAGACGAGCTTCATCCTGCTGCATGGAGGGCAACGGGCGAGCCACAATAGCCTGATATCAGGGTACATAGCGAAAAAATGGCACCTTTTCTCACAGCCACTTTGTTTCATGAGGCTGGCCCTACTACCACCCCAATGGAAGCCTGCGGCTATCACCACGTCCAGTAAACTCAAAATCTCTTCGACGTCAGCTTTGGTGAAGTCATTTGCCCTTCCAATATGGAGAACTAGTAAATAAGACAATATAGAAAGTGCACGTTGTAGAGAGCGCAGCAACTTGTATAAAATAGGTAGCCTAGCACTGATCCCAGTGTATTCTCTTGGATTAAGGTTTTTCTCCAATCGCTCCCAGTTTGTTTTTACTACTGAATATAACGACGTTTGGTTATTTGTTTTTGCATATGATGTCTCTTGTGACTTCGCCGACCCCTGCACGGCAGTGTCGAAGCTCACGATGTACGGCGTCGAGCACGACGTTAGTTCATACGTATTGGCACCTCAACGGACAGTGAAATGAGTCATCAGAGGAGTCCCCCTCACGGAATTGCCCCAAGAGATAAAAAACTTTGTCATCCAGGAGTTTAACTCGACAGCCGTGCAGGCAAACAAAATGGGGAAAACGTCTGTCCTCAGAGCGTTCAGCGGTGGGAAAGTTCCAAATTATGTCAAGTACGGCAACTTGCAGGTGGAGTGCTCACTGTGCAGGAAGGAAATTGACAAAGGCTTTCAATGTCACAGGTCGGGACCAAGAATCGACGTTTTCCTATATGCGACCAAGCTTATCTGCCATGGCTGCGGAATAAGAAACCCGGGAGAAGACCACAAACACGACTGTAAGCCGAAGGTATGCGTATGCGGAGAAGACAACCTCACACCAAAGTATGCAAAGCCCGCTACAAGACCATATACGTCGTGCGCAAGCGTAAATGGGAACGGCAAAGTCTGCGTACGCAGAAGGTCCCAGAACACCTCAAGTGGAGGGTGGTGATTTATTAAAAAAGCACGAAAGAGAAAACTGGTGATAATGTTGAACTCAATGGGGAGTTCACCCTCACACAACGCAGTCCAATGAAGGGAAAGAGGGTCCAAATGATAGGAAGACATTAAGAGATGGAAGAAGGAGGTGAGTGGGGTACAGCCTATATAGCATTCGTCTCATTCAAGGCTCGACGACTACAAACGATGCACTAGTCCTGTGACAACCGGGAGGTTGAGAAAGAGCTTGAAAAGCTCCAGTCGGAAGGCATCCGTACACGTTGAGAACAGGAAGACTTCCAGCTTGTGGCTTAGTGAAACGACTTGCTTGAGTGCGGCCTGGAGTACCTCCTTTGCGGTGTCATGCTGGTGGCAACTGCTCCGTAAGGGCTCTAGCGTCTCGGGCTCTGGGCAGTCGGCGCGGGTGGTGGATGCCCGGCGGCCCTGGTTGAGCAGGCCGGCTCCCACTTTGCAACAAATAGGCCGCAGGCGAAGCCGAAGCGACCGGGAATCTCTGCTGATGCGTTGGGGCAGGACCCGCGCTGTTCCACCGCTGACCACTCGGGCAGCTGGATGCAGGACCTCACCACCCATGCAAGAACAGTCCTTGCAGCGTCGAATGGCACCACGTACGGGGAGGATTGAACCCCTGGCTTGTGAGCAGCACCCTTGGCCAGGGCGTCTGATACCTCGTTGCACATGATGTCCACGTGCGATGGCAGCCAGTGAATCCGAAGTGGACACCCGTGGGCCTCCACCGCGTGAAGCTTGGACGACAACGACCGCTCTACCTAGGCGCTAGAGCTGCCTGGCTGGTCGGCAGCTCGCAGATGGAGGAGGGCAGACCGAGAATCAATGATGATGATGGCCCCCCAGACCTGTATCCGCTGCTGTAGAAGAAGGTCTGCGGCCAAGTGGAGTCCAGTCAGCTCTGCATGGGTGGATGAGGCCGGGAAAGGCAGGCTGCACAGCCGGCTGGTGCAAAGTTCTAGGGCCCTGCAGGCGGCTCCGGCTCTGCCCGTCGACTTTTTCATGGAGCCATCGTGTACACCTGCAGAAGTAGGCAGCATCGTCCAGCAGGGGGCGGGCACCTCTTGGTAGATGGCCTGGGGTAGAGTGGAGTTTTTGCTACGACACCACGACAATGGGGTGGTAATATGTAGAGCTTGCCCCACGCGTTGGTGTGGTCGCACCATGCGGGGCCCCGCTGCGGCAACGCGATATTGCTCTCGTAGGCACTGAGCAGCCGGGTTATACTAGAGTTGTGTCGGCTGCGGTAGCGATGGAGGGGTGCCACAATTTCCCATGTGCCGTGCAGGCGGTGGGTGTGTTGAGCCTTACATGCAGGACACGCATCTGAATAGGCCAGGAGCCTTCGTCTGTGTACGTCGCCGCCTCCAGAGATGTGCTCGAATGACCCAGGCACAGGCTGATAACCGGGTGCTGATCCACCTCTAGCTCCTCTCACCGGTGCAGCTTGAGTTGCACGAGAGCATAGCATAAAGCACAGCCGACGACGCCATCCAGTGATACACCCGCGGGGCAACGGTGTGTGTGTGCAGCCCTGGTCACGCAGCATCAACGTGTGCACGGCGTGGAGGACCCTCGTTGGGCATTGCCAGAGCGCCTTCAGGGCAGGTAGCCAGGACAACTGGCAGTCGACCTAGAGCCCCAGATACATGGCTCTGGTGCACCACGAAAGAGACTGGTCGTTTGAGGTGAGCGGCGGTGTCGCCTTACATGCCCTGTAGTCCCTCGAAGGAAAACAAAGCCCTGCGTTTTCGACTAGTACAGCTGCAGGCTTCGCTTGTCAGGAAGGCGGCGACCACCCACAGCACCTCCTGAACGCACGCCTTCAACTTGGAGAGTAGCCTCGTTGGTCCGTGTGACAAGGAGGCGATGTCGTCGAGATAGACTGCCATCCCCACGGGAAACGGAAGCCCAGCCGGGATGCAGTCCTGGAGTGGAGCCAGGACGAGGTTGAAGAGGAATGGCTGAGCACACTCTCCTGAGGAACCCCAGAGCTGACGTCACCTGGGACGCTGGTTGCTCGGCCCACGTAAGCACGAAGGGTCCGGTTGGCGCCAGAACGCCCCGACGTAAATCTGGAGGCCCCGACAAGGCCCACGCTTTCCAGAGACTACAGGATGGCCGTGTGTGGGACGGCTTCGAAATCACACTTCTTGTGCAGGAGCAGCAGCAAGAAGGCAACCTACTTCTCATAGCGGACCTGCTCCAGCTTAGATACCACATCGCCTAGGGAGTCTGCTGGGAAGCGGTGGCGTCTGAAGCCGCTCTGCTGGTCGTGGAAGACGCCACGTCGTTCAGGAATCCACTGTAGGCGGGCCAGGACCATGTTCTCCATCAGTTCCATGCTGCAGACTTCAGGGAAACCAGCCAATACGAAGCAGGCTCAGTGTATGTCTTAACAACCTTCAGCATCGGCTGGAGAAGTGCCACCCGCAGGAAGGTGGAAGGCTGCTCTCCTTCCACACCAGGTTTATGAGCTGCAGAAGCGTATCTAGTGGGTGGCGCCCAGGTTCCGGAGCATGAGGTATGTCACCCTGTCAATGCCAGTGGCGCTCCGCCGCATGGGGTATCGATCCAAGGCAGCCCGCAGCTCCTGCAGCCACAGCAAATGGCCACCTCTTGCCGGTCCTGCGGGATCACCGGCAGGACGTGCAGTTGGGTCGCAGTGGCAGGTAAAGCCGGAGTGAACTGCTCGGCTAGCCGCTGTGCTAAGGCTTACTCGGTGATGCCCAAGGATATGGCGGAGTCCAGCACAGGGCATCGGTTGGTGATGGCAGACTGGAGCAAGGCCTGGAAGACCCTGCAGGCTTTGGCTGGATCCCTATGCGAGTCCATGGAGGAGCACTGCAAATTTGAGCTCTCCTTCAGCCGCAGCTTGGCTCTCCTTCTTCACTGGGCATCCACCTACCGGTACACTGTACAGTCTTCCAGATGCCGGATCCGGATGGCCCACCATTGAGGTGGTTGTGCCTGGCCTGTAGACTCAGAAGCTCCAGGTCTGGCAGGGCCTTGCAGAGGGGTACCTTCCGTGGTACCGTAGCCTTGTTGGTTCTCTGCAGGACAGCTGCCAGGAAATCAGGCTCTGGGTTCTCCAGTCACTTTGCCGTCTCCTTGCGGTAGTTGGTCCAGTTGCTGACCGCGTAGACACTCGTGTCTGCTGCCTGCGATCGCTCCTAGGCGTGACCTGGATGGGGCCCCGCCCCCACTCGCTCGTGGCAGTTTCCAGGTGTAGGCACACCACTGGGACACCAAGGTAATGTCAATATGAACAGCTGAACACCTCTCCATGGGCCACGGCTGGCTTTGTTGGCCACGGACAGGCCGCAGGCTATGGATTCATCCAGCAGCTCTCTTCCCTTTTGGATGGTGCGGGGGCTGCCCCAGGGTCGGTTGCATGCGTTTAAATATCCGCCCACTACAACGTCTGGGACCAGGTGGGTCCGCATCCACCCACTGCTGTGGCATCCGAAGATCCAAAGAGGCGCGTTGGGTGGGCGTAGATGCTGGAAACCATGGTTTCCGTGAACCCCATGTGCACTGTGACGTCGGCGCATTCAACGGGGCCATCCACGACAGAGCCAGGTCCACTATAGCACTGCTAAGAAACAGCGCTCAGGTAGACAGCATTCTGGGACTTCCCTGGAGGGTGGCTGGCGTCGTGGCATGGATAGTTGGTGCAGGAGCACACGGTACATCTGGTTGCGCTGGCATGACACACGTACCCAGGCAGGTCCACAGAGCTGCCACATACTTTGGTCTCTTGTAGCGCCAGCATATCGTAGTGCTGCCACAGAAGGTGCTCTGCCGATTCAGCATGGCGTGGGCCCAGGTGGTTGCAGTTCCACTGCAGGATGCGTGACCGCTGTCCTGTCCTGCAGGGTCTGTTATTCATGCTTCGGGACTGTGGGCTTCTGGTGTGCCATGGCGGCAGTGGCCACAAGCCATGCTGGGCCCTAAACAGCCAAGCCACCCATGGGGCTGTGCACAAAGGCTAGCACACTGGGCACCAGCTACTCTTGGCCGGTTGCGGCAGAAGCCGCGTTCATCTGCCCAACAGCTGGCTGTGGACAGCTCAGAAGTTGAGGGCCTGGCCAGCTAGCGTGGCTTCAGCTGGCGTCTCTGGGTAGTTGCTGGCTGCTGCTGCGGCAGCAACTCGGTTGACTGCCTGCGGTCGCGTGTCATAGCTGTGGCCACTTTGCGGTCGTGTTACCAGTTGGGGCAGCGGGGTCAGTGAGTTGGTGGGGGCAGCTGTAGTTAGTGCAGCGTAGGGTATAGGCAACGCACTGCTGTCCGGTGTGGCCTCCACCGCAACGATCACACTTCGGTTATTCCCTGCAGCAGGCTGTCAAAAGGGCCAGTCGATCAGAGTGGGCACATTGCGTTATACACGGCCGACACCCCTGCACAGACAGCAGCAACTTGTCCACAGCCATGAACGGGGTAGGGCAAGGGGCAGCAAACGTGAGCAGCACAGCCCCGTCAGCCTTCCGTGCCACACCACTAAGCGCCACCTCACAGCTGATGTTGGCCCGGATCTCCTTGACAGTGAGCTCATGGTCCACGCCAGAAACGAGTCCGCAGATGGTGGATCCACTGGCGGGACGTCCGGGGCGAACAACAAAGCCAGCCACTGTGTGATTGGCCAGGAGGGCAGCCAAACACTCGTTCGTTTCGGCGTCGACAGGAACTACGATCGCCTCCCTCGATTGTATGAGGAAGGCGGCAGCACGGTTCGCCGGACAGATCAGTCAGGTGCCGGTGTCCGGCTTCGTGATCGGGAGCCGCGCAGCCGGTTTCTCGGCCTTTCACCGCATTGCCTGGTCTTCACCGCATTGCCCAGTCATCGCGTTGCTCAAGAACGAGTTAAGAGGCCGAGGAAACACCCGAAATGCCGGCGCAAGTCGCGATCTTCGTGGGGAGCGGAGTTATAGGCAACTTGGTTTTATCCTGGGCGCCACCGTCTGCCGCGATGACCGGACGGGAGGCAGCAGCGGTGGTGCGAGGGATGGGCGGCGGCGCGCGGCGGCTCGTGGCCCCGCCGGGAGAGGTCACAGAAACCGGTAGAATATCAGGCAAGCGAGCGGTGGAGTCGGCAGCCGATCGTATGGCTACCTCGGGCGCCAAGTAGGGGCGTGGGGTAGCCCCGTCGCAGAGGGCTCGTAGTGAAGGCACTGTTCATTCGCCCAGCGCCTGGCAGTGCTGGCTGAGTGAGACGCACTCTACATGAGCTGGGTCCGCTGGGTCGTGCGCGCAACAGCTTCAACAGGCTGTACATTGCTCGTGTGCTTGGAACATGATTTGATCCGCGGAGGGAAAGTAGGTAATACTGGCCAGTCACAAATGTCCAGTTCGCTGACGTGATCACACGTAGTGCATTAGTCATCATCAGCCTTCCTGCCACTATCCCTCGCGTGCTTTCTTAGGTGCGTGAAATCCATTTCTTCCTCAGAAACCTCTTTCTGGGTATGATAAGGCAGAAAATTGTCTCGGTCGTAGTTGAGGCGTTCAGCGACGCAGTCGTACATACGATGGCATGCCTACAGGCAGGCGTCTGTTTGGGCGGCGAGGCAAGTGCGTGGCAGGTGTCGTGTGGCTGGAGACCAGTCAGGAGTAGGTTAGCTCTATGGTAATAAGCCCACAACAAGGTCGCTGCACGTTTCTGTTCCGTGATAATGCGGTCGCATGACTTGATGAGTAGCTGAAGGCTGCGTGAACAGGTGTAACTGCTTGAGCGACAATGTTCGGGTCTGGCTGGTGGCTCCATGCTGTGTAGAATGCAGCAACAGAGGCCTAAGGAAAGGCTGTCTCGCTCGTAGCCTAAGCTGTGGCGCTAGGCCTGATCAGGACTAGCGAAGGTAGCCAAATGGAACAAATTACAGGTAGCGATTAGTTACCGCTGGGTTGACGTATCCTTTCCAAGTTGGTGTCTGGTTGATCCACATATTGTAGAGAATCGTACGGAAATGGTGTAATGAGCATGCGGTCGACTTAACCATTCAACTTCGCTTTGGAGTCTGGAGTCGGTGTGCCGTGCTTGCTCATGCCGGGGCCCCCTGGCAGTGAGTCCCACCTCAAGTTCTGAGGAGACATCAGCAGCGCAGGAGTCCTCGCCCCCTAACCAAGAGCGCCACAGCCAGCGCTCCCTCTCCAAGGGGAGGGGAAGGAGACGGAGGAATACCGGCGCCGAGAGTTCAGCTCACAGTCACCCGGCTTGCAAGTGAAATTGGCCCTATAGAAAGGGGTGTTGCAAAAACGCAGGATCTTTGTTTTATTTCCAGTCCGGACCGAAACCAAGTCTCGCAGGCGTCAGTCATGCTCGAGGTCGAAGACTAGGAGCGGTACGCCAAAGCGGATCGCCGAAAACATGTGGGTTGGGCAATTGGGTCTTTGCGATCACAGCAACGTCAATAATTCCCCCCTCGCACCCCCTCCCCTCTCAGAATCAATAAAAAAGAGTGATCTGAACAAAAAAAAAGAATGTGGCGAGCTAAAGAACTGATAGGGCAACAAAACCAACTGATTAAAACGCTCATGAAAAGCAGAGAGGAATGCGACAGAATAGCGAGAAATCGGAGGACAGTAGCAAGAGAAAGGTGGGTAAGAAAGACACCCTTCCTTCTTAACTCCCGCAGGGGAGGTAATAAAGGCCGACAGGTAAAAACCGGCTCGATCCTGAGCAACGGATTCGACTGTATGATGTCTGAAATTCCAAATCAACAGTCTTAAACCCACAATAAAGTGGGAATTCTTACCGAGCCATTGGGAAACTTTAAGTGAAAACTACACAACTTGGACAAGTGTAACCAAGACAACTCAACAATGTGGAATTTCGACGCAAAGCTCAAACACGCGGCACTGGTAATGAGGAGGTCAAATCAGAGTGCGTTCCACAGCAATCCCAACCATGGAACATATCCCTCGGAAGCTAACACAGCGCAACACGATGAATAAATGTGGAAACAAGCAAAGCTCGACCACATTTTATAAATGAAATTACCGGCGGTATAAAGAAGAAATTAGGTTACTTCCATCTATACATCGAAACTCTCGGAACAGAAACCAGATGTTATAGTAATCTAAGTACAAACGACTAAAATGGCAGGGTACACAACGTTTATGGACACAGGGGAAAAGAGGACGGTGACATTGGTCGCAACAACCTAGCGGTCAGACAACATGTGACAACCAAAAGAGGTTTCAAAGACGTGCTAGATAAATTCACACCAGAGATACAGGCACCAGTAAAGACACAGCCAAAATAAATGCCTACTGCCGACCGTTAAAAAGGACGCGTACATCAAAGACGCCATGCGAGATTGCATCTGAGTAGCAAAAGCAAGACTGACGCTGATATTAGCCAATTTCACTCCCCGCACACGCAGTGGGGATACAAATTCCAATCGAGAAGAGGCGAGGTCTTATCAACGCTATAGAACAACATATTGTAACGATACCAAGCGAGCGGAACACCCCTAGCAGGACGGCCACGAGCACTGCCAGAGACACCATGCCGGACCTAACACTCCTGATAGGAGACCTGGACGTCATTAGGGCCAATTTAAATACTAACCTCTGATCAGACCATGACATCATCTCCTTGAAGATAAGGGAACTAAACTTTAGGGCACAATTAGGACTGGCCAGGATCAATGACTGGGATCGCCTCGGGAGAAGAGAGGAGATAATATACGAATACGTTCAGACAGCTTGGAACTACGGAGACTTGACAAAAAACTCCTAAACGCGGAGGAAAAATCACCCAGAAAATAGACACCACAATAAAATTTCTAATTTTGACAGCAAGCTGGCTGAAATCTAGGAGGCGAGACGTGCGGTAAACAAGAGATGCAAATGGAAAAGGGGTAGTAAAAAGCTACAAAAGAGCATGCACGAGTTCAATAGGAAGGTGGGCCAATACGAACACTAGCCCTGTTAAAAAATTGGTTAAGTTTACACGACCTTTACCAGTGAACCCTCTCTGCGAGGAAAACATCGTGCTTCCTACGGCACTCTATTAACCCTCTGAAAGCTAATCTGCGAGCAACCGTAATCTCAGACACATGCTGCATAAATTGGGAGGAGACAGCAAACGACTGATGCACGTCAAGTAGTTTACTTCTGCTTCGCCGCCTGTGTATTTTTTATGATGTTAGGGGAGCCGCGTTCACTACAATATCTTGTATTTCCTTCTAGACACCTGCGTCGTCTTTGGTTTTGTAACACTAAGTAAAGTTAGATCAGCAATCCCCCGTTGCACAATTTGTTTTTGTTAGTTCTTGGGTATCACAAAATATCCCCGCTGCTGTGCTCTATTAAGCCGTTTTGTCTTCCTCTCACTTCGCGTATCTTTATATTATTGCACCTAACGACCAAGAGCTTCAGTAAAGGTGAACCTGAGCTTCCCTCGCTCGACACGGTTCGCGGAATCACGTTTTCACGGGTTCACGTTTTAAAGACGGCCTGTCAAGAATGCAGGGACTTTGAGCAACTTTTACGGAATCGCTGGCCCTACCACCGCGCAGTGGGGTGCTGAAGATCTGCTCGAAATAAAGTGATAGTTGCATTAGATAGAAGGGGAGGAGAGGAAATCTTACTGCACAAGGGTGGCCAGAACCTTCTCCGCCGACGGGGTACTGTTTGTGTGCGAAACGTACCTAATTACGTGGTTTAACAAAACTCGAATACTTGCGGGGTAGCGGATACTTCATGAGTAGGCGGAAAACTATACCTGCATGGCTGCTGCTTTGAAAGCCAGAAGAAGAAAAGAGAACGTAAAGGCACAAAGAAAGAGCAAGTAGTCGAAAACAAATATAATTTGCTGCAGTGAACGCACAAACAGACGGGTTAAAAAAAATTGCGCACATTCCACCTTTCTCTGTTTCACCCTAGCAACGCCACCTCATACCGCAAAATGAACTAACTTATAATTCCACGACGAAATTCTTTCCATTTTATTTATTTTGAAGGAGAAAGGCGCTAAGCCGTTTCCGCTCTTCAAACCTTCCGCGTCTGCATATGCGAAACAACGGTTGTGGTTGGAAGATATACAGCCATATAGACACTTGCCTTGGTTGCAACTATTCCGCGAGCTTTGCATATTTCTATCTGTTACGCGTGGAACAGAACCTGGTAAGAAAAAATACACAATGTAAGACAGGAATCTGAAATGCCTTTGATTGCGATGATCGCGAAGGAAGATGCCTTCGAACACTTTCATCCTCTTTGTACCGCTCCGGGTGCGTATCGTCAAAATGAACAGCGAATATGGCAGTTATAGAGGCATATATACACTGTGACTGGTTTCAACTTGTCCGCGCCCATTGCCCTTTTCCCTTTTTTCGGTTGTAACCCTTGCCCGAAGGAAAAAAACAAAGAAAGATTTCTGAATAAAATAGTTTTCTTTGTGATGATCTATAAGAAAAAAATCGAGCGCTTGCAGCCAGTTTGTAACCGCGCAGATTGCATGTCTTTAGACTGCTAGAGGAGTCGTGAGTGGTGAATGTGGACAGTATGACTGGTTTCAACTGTTAATTGAGAATTTCTCCTCTCCTACATTTCTGGCATGTAATACCCTCTACAACTTCGCAAGAAGTAATAAAATACAGAAATACAAAATTGTGATAGTGTCCAGAATTGCTCGGCCAATACAATATTTGGGACAATTTTGTATAGTAGTGACAAAAACCACCGATAAACCTAATTTTACAGTTGTTCCAAGAATGACTTTTCTGAAAAGCCTTTTCTTGATCGTTTGAAATTTTTTGATCGTTTACATAGAAAGACTTAGCAGCTTTAACTTTCCAATATCCCTGTTAGTACCCAATATTTGTCATTCATTTTTATGGTAAATTAGGTAGTTAGATACAAAACAAAAACGGTCAGTTGAGTATTGAATGTGATTTGATAATAAAAAGTTGTTTCGGCTTCGCTACTTAAAAATTCACTCTTTCTTACACAGAGAAACAATGCTTCTAGGACATTTGGTGGTCCTACTGTATACAAGGAATCATAAAGTAAAATAACAGTAATGATAATATTGTTACTTAAAAAAAAACAGCACCAAAAAACGATGTGACAGGGAGTAACGACGATGATGATGATAATTAGTGGCTTTCCCTTTAAATCGGGGGGTCGGTTGTCAGCAACCGACTTGCCAGTTTTATTACGCCTACTCGCCCTACTCTCAGCTAATCTAATAGATTTGTGTGCTCCCTCCCATCTCCCTCTCTACCCTGTTTAAAAACTCATCGCCCCAACCCCGATTTTTTCTCCCCTCGCTGTTCTAAATTGTCATCCGTATGATTACTCCGCCTGCGTACTCATCCCTTCCCTACTTTTCCTCCACCACCACTCCAGTCGCTTCTTCGTCACTTCTATGGCCTTGAAGTTGAGGTTCACCCTCGCCCCAAATCCAAGAGCCTCCACCAGCGTCGTCCCCCTCACCCCGCGGTGGTCGTATCTCTGTGCAGTTCCTGACAATATGGTCTATAGTTTCCCGATCACTGCCGCAGCACGCACATGTTTCATCCTGCTGCCTGTACCTACCCGTGTATGCCCGGGTTCTCAGGCACCCTGCCCGTGCCTTGAAGAGCAAAGTACTGCCTCTCGTATTGTCGTAGAATCCCTCCTCCTTAATTTCCCATTTCTCTGCCCTATAGGTCTCCAGGGTTTTTTTCGCTTCCATGCTCTGTGCCCACTTCGTCGTCTCGGTTTCCTTTACCTGCTTTTTAACTGTTGTGTACACACCACTTTCGCCTACCGAATTTCCGTACCGTTTGGTCAGCTGTCTGGTCCTCCGTCTCCACCGCGTGTCCACGCTCCTCATATGCAGGTACTTAAACACCCTCGCGGCCCATTTATCGTCCTCCATGTCCAGAAGTCGCCCCTCAAACTGTATCTTGCTCTGCGCCACGCTCGCCCCGAAAGACGACCAGCCCAAATCCCCTTGTACCGCTTCTTTTGTAGTTTTGCTGTGGGCCCCTAGGGCCAATCTGCCTACCGCCGACTGATTTACCTCCAGGATGGCTTGGGTCTCTGGCTTCATGCACAGAGCCCAATTTGCGAAAGTTAATCCTAGTACCATAACCCGTTTCCATACTCCCCTTACTTCCTGGTATTTGCTGTATCCCCAGAGGGCTCTATGCTTCATTATGGCCGCGTTCCGTCTTTCTTTTGTCTTAAAGTGTGCCTCATGCACCTGCGTGTAATCTTCGCTCTCGTTCAGCTATATTCTAAATATTTATACTCTTTAACCAACGGTATTTCTGTTTGCTGCACTGATACTGTTTTGTGCTCCCCGCCGTCGTTAAAGACCATGATCCCCAATTTTTCTCTGCTAAAGGATAGCCCTAGGTGCGTCGCTTCTTCACCACATATATCCATCAAGCCCTGCATAACTATCCGGTTATCCGCCATCAATAATAGGTCGTCTGCATACATTAGTCCCGGAACCCGTTGTTTCACCACCTGCTTGTCTTTCATGTATCATAAGTCGAACCCCAGCGTACAGACTTCTGGCTTCCTTTATAACCCCGCCATGTAGATCACGAACAGCAGCGGAGAGGGCGGACATCCTTGTTTCAAACCCTTGTAGGTGTATACAGGCCTATCGTATGTTATCCCCTCTCACACAATTTCAACTTGGTTCTCCTGGTATAGCTCCCTGAGTAAGATAGTGAATTCTGCCCCAATTCCCTCGTTCTCCAGGATTCTCCATAGTCTCAACCTGTCTACCTTATCATACGTCACTTTAATGTCCGGAAAGGCTAACCACAAAGGTCGGTTTTGCATCTTCGCCAGCTCTATGCATTGGCTCACCACAAATAAGTTTTTGTCGGGTCTTCTGTCCTTTCGAAACCCATTTTGAAGTTCTTTTAATATCCCATTTTCTTCCACCCACTGCTCCAATTCGAACTTCACTGCCTGCATTGCTAACCTGTACAGCACTGACGTGACGGTTACTGGTCTATACGAACTCGGGTTTGTCTTGACTTCTTTGCCCTTGTACACCAAGTTCTTCCTGCTGTCTTCTGTCCTTCCCTTGCTCTTTGATCGTAATTGGTTAATCAACTCCATCGGTATCCGATCTGTGCCTACCGATGTATTTTTGGGCACCTTTTTCTGAGCTTTTTTCCATTTCAGCTTCTCCCCATCTATCTCCAGGCATTCCGGCCTACCCGTCGCGACACCTCTGTGTCGCTGCGAGGCCTCTTCATGTATCTTATAGAACTTATCCGTGATAATTTTGTGTAGGTTTGACAATACTTCCCCTCCCTTGAGCATCTGTCCCTGCTCGTTTTCTATAGTACCGCCTTCTGCGGGACTCGTGCATTTCCCTAATGCCTGCACATAATTCTAAAACCTTTTCGGCGCGTCTCTACCCCTCCCTCGTATTTGCTCTACCCGTCGCTCGCTGTCCACCTTTATTTTCGCCTCCACTAACTGCTGCACTTCCTGTTTAATTTGCTTATATTGCTCCCATTTTGGTCCAACTCTTCCTGCTGTCTGCCTGCCCTCTTGGCCTGTCTTGGATCTCTAGACGTCTGTCTACGTCTCTCTATCGCCTTCTTGATTTCTTTGTTCTACCAGCTTTTGGGTGTTTTCTTTTCTCTCCATCGATTGGCCCCCTCTGGCTTGAATATTTTTTCCTGTAAAGTTTTGATGAGCCTGTCATATTCCCACTCTTCTCCAGGCTTTCTTTCGATGTGAGCCTGTATTCTTTTGCCTATAACCGCAATTTGCTGGCTGTTCAACTTTGTGCGCTGGCCCGGTTTACCCATTTTGACGCCTCCCAGTTTCCCAAAACCCCGGTTTATGCGCTTGTGGCACACTGCCCAGACTGTGGCGCTCTTAATCATCTATGGTCATGCCGTCCAACCATTTATAGGATTCCTCTGAAATAAGGCAGTAGTCAATACTTGACTGTCTCCAACCACACTCCCATGTTATTTGACCCTCGCATTTTTGTTTCCTATTTACTATGATCAGCTCTTGGTACTCACACATATATATCTAGCATTAGATTTCCGTTGAAGTTTGTGTACCCGTCTAGATCTTCAAATTGAGCGTTCACGCCCCCTACTAATAGTACCTCTCCGGAACGTTTCAAATCCTCGATGTCCTTTTTTGGCACGCCACCAGTTTTTCGTTTTGTTCTTTGCTATCCTTACCCATCCATAGATACGCCACCCCTAAAGCTATCTCCCTACCCTCCACTATCCCTTTCTCCCACACATGTTTTTTACAGTCTTCTTTCACTCTCTTCCAATTAGCCCCCTGCTGTATGAGCATACCTACTCCTCCGCCTTTTCTATATCCAGCCGTCCTATTACAACTTTCCCATACATAATCTCCGATTACCGGAGGTTCTGCCAAGTCTCGTAGGTGCGTCTCGGTCACAGCGTATACCTGGATATCTTCCTGTTCTAGCTGCTCACTAATCTCCATCCACCTTTCTCTTTTCCTGCTGCCCCGCTTGTTTATGTATGCAATTCTCAGTTTCCTCCCTCTCTTCTTTACACGCCGTCGTCGTTCCTTTCGTTTGCCTGCACTAAACTGCACCAACCCCGCTATCTCACTTTGCTCCTTGCATTCGTCTACACCATCTTCGCAAAGGCCTGTGGCACCCCTAAAAAGCCACAGTGCGCGCCGCTTCTCGTCTTCCGATGGCTGCTCCCACCTGCCTGCTGAAATGTACTCCGTCACGCTGGAACGCCCTTTTCCGGCCCACCCATCGGACATCCCTGTTGATGTCTACGACAGCGAAACTGAGCTCCTTGCCCAGCTCCTGTATGTCTCGGTTTGCCACTACAACTTCCCTTTCCACATGCACCCCTCTCCCAATGATTTCTGGTATTGTGCTAACGACGACCTGCACATGTGGGCACAGCGTCCGAAGCTTCTTCACCTCCTTTTCCAGTTGCTTGCGCACTCCCGCGCCCCATCTCTGCAAAACGTCATTGGTTCCTCCTCGATAATCACTAGGTTCTGCCATTGCATATTTTCCCACATTTTATCCTTTGCCTTTTCTAATACTACTCTGACCGTTTTCCCCGGGAACACGCCAACCTTACTCTCTCGTCCTCTCTCACCCGTCCTCTAATCTCTATCTCTGAGTAGCGCATGTTGGAATCCCCCGTCACAATCACCATGCGTCTTTCTTCCTTTTCCTGGCTGCCTACCGGCGCGGCCACGTGCTCCCGCACTGGCTGAGTCAGCGCCAGTCCGGGGTCCTTTTCCGGCGTGTCGGCTTTGTCCTCCTCCTTTCCCTTCTCGGGGTCAAGCCCTGTCGACACACCTGCCTCGTGTCCTACGTCGTTCTTTCTCGGGAGGTCACCCTTCGTCGCGAGTTTGACCTCTGTTTGTGCCAACCTTGCTTCGACTGATTTTCTCTGCCTTTGTTCATCTTTCAGCTCGTCCTGTAGCTCGCCTACCTGAATCCTCGAGCCGCCCGAGGCGCGACGCTAGCACACACACTCTGCACCTGAAGTCCTGCCCTTCCGCGTCCTCGACCGACTCGAACTTCGTCTCCTCGAGCAGGTATTCGTGCTCGCACCCCGCGCACACCACACCCCGTGTCCTCTTCTGAGGCATGGTACTGCCCGTCCAAGTCTTGCAAAGCTCTGACTTAGTTCACTGCCGCGTTCTCGCGCGCTCCCCTCCAATCTAAAAGTATCCGGCAACGTGCGATTATTTCCTCCAGGATCAAGTATTCTTGCACTAATTACCCACTAGAATCACCAACACGCTTTCCAACCGTCACGTGCAACAACCACGCGACACATCTGATTCGGTCACTTCCCTGCGCTAACAACTACCGCTCCTTCAACTAACCCCATTGTCTAAAACTACATATCTCTATAAAACCTGGTCAATCTAAAAAACGAATATGAAATTTCAAACACTTATCTGTTTTTGTCGTCGATGTCTTTGCCGCGCTCTGTACGTCCGCACACCTCGACAACACATCCAGGCTCGACAACACACAAGGACGAACACTGCGCTGAACTCCCACCTAGGGTTTATTTAGAGGAACAATTAATATATGCTAGAATCACGAACAAGGAGGAGAGACAAGGTGACAAACGGAGGAAGAAACGAGGAGAAAACAAGGAGAGGAGAAAAACAGGGTGGCAAATGCTATGTCGGGCACACTGGGCGCTGCAATAACGACCGGCTCAGGGATCACGCAAACACGCTGCGGATAGGCACTGGCAGCTATCTAGCTGCCCACTGTGCAAAGCGCCAGCAATACCAGATATTCCCGCCAGCATTGTAAGCGGCATTGTAAGCGGTACCGCCGAAGCGTTATTGTAAGCAGCACACGAGGGAGATTCACGAGGCTTTCGTCTTCCAAACAAGTGGAAAAAGGTGGGTGAGCACACCCTCTATCGAGTTGTGTGACAGACAGATAAAATACCTAGGTATATGATCGATGCAGTACACGTGGCTGCTTTCATTTCCACAATCAACTTCCATTTTGTTTGTATGTGTTAAGGATTTTCTTCTCTCCTCCTTGTTTCTGATTCTAGTACAAATTCATTGTTCTAAATATACCTTACTTGGCAGTTCAGCGCAGTGTTTGTCTTTACTCACGGTCGTATCGTTTTTGGTGCGGTTTTTTCTAAGTACATCATACACCAACTAGCCCGTCTCAGTTCACTTGTCTAGTTCGATAAAATTACTTCGGGTAAACTACTTCGTAATTAAAATTGCCAAAAAGGTTACATAAATATTCGCTAAGAAAATATTTTTGCTGTCACACCTTGCCTTGTAGAAGGTAGAGAACAATGTAGAGCAGAAATTATTTCGTGCAGTTCCGTGAAACAGACTGCGCTTTGAGTGATAAAAAGGACTTTTCTCTAATATGCGCGTTCATGGGCACTAGCTATCAGAGAGTAACATTAGGTAACTTTTCTCCGACAACTTCCTGCTGATTATGATTCGACCAAAGTGTTTCCCGCTGGGCTATATTTTTAGATATTAGGACAGTGATACCAGTATTCAATGGTTTTTAAAATCAAATTTCATAAAGATAAGTGTTATGAGTGCACGCCATTTTAGTGAGTGATAGTTAGTGACACCATAAAAAATTATTTCGTTTCTTTTAATCGATACCATTTTGCTACTTTGCACGAAGAATTACTATTTAGGTTGTGCAACAATAGTGTATTCCTCAAACGCGTTAGATTTTTGTTAATGAGCGCGCTCTTAATGCGTACATGTTGCTGTGAATACCAAAAAAAACATTTTTTTTACCTGCTAGTACATTCTTGATACGTTTATATACGTTTTTTTTTGGCTAAATAAAGTGCTCAGTGCACTGAAGACCTGTATCACCCCACCTTTTTACGTGGACCTAAATTTGTATTTTTGCGAGGCTTACCTATATCTCCACTTTCGTTGTTAAAAAAGAAGAGTTTATCAATGTGTAATATGCACAATTGTTTAGGAACAAAACCTGTCTATATTTTAAAAACCTTGTACCCGGTTAAAATTTCATACAAGAGCTTGATTGCGTATTATTCTATTTCTTCGCTGGCAAAAGATGTTTCAAAAATTTGTAAAATATTATCACTTGTCACTTGATTCCAGTGTACTGTAAGTTTTTTTCCTGACATCCACCACAGGCGGTCACCCCAATAAATTTACTGGGGCAACTTCACTGTGTTTGAATAGTAAAGTGTTTGGTCTAATATAGACTGTGACATACAGGACAGTGTAGAGTAACATTTGCATCAATTCAATAAAATAAATAAGGTATTTTGGAGCATACACAGTCCTCTTTTTACCGTCGCTGCAGCTGCGACCATAGCCTAGGCGTTGTCTTTGATACTGGGCCGACATAAATATCCATGCCGTGCTGCAGGACTTTTCCCCGTTTCCATCGATGTTCTCTTGGAATAAGCCTGTCATGCATGATAATTTGTGGAGATATATCTAGTAAAGGTTTCTGTACCATGTTATCTCCAGACTACCGGAACATGAAAATACGGAGTGTATTTAATGAAGATATTTCTATATATTGAAAAGTTATCTTTGGCAAAAGTATAAAGCTAGTACATTCCCACAATCTATTTTGTACCCAAGAAGATGGGTAATGGCAGCCACATTTCCTTCATTTCCTTCATTGTGTCCAATGTAGCATCACCGCTGCAAATTATACAAATACGCCTGGCGTGAACTGCTTTTTGTCTTTGCATCCCTCGATAATAGCAATTTATCTCCGTTGCCTTTCAATAAAAGGGGGAAGCATATTTATCTTTTTAAACAACAGCCTGGGCATTGCATCGTCAACTTTTCAAAAACCGTGTTCGTAGTGTAGTACCTCATATTCTCTACATATCTAAATTCAACTATATTTTTCCTCGACCACTGACAAGGTCGAAGTTGTAGTTTTGAGTGAAGAAAAGATGAATGCTTACATTGTGAAACGGTTACTTTTGGTAGATTTTTAACCGACCAATGTCAAGGTCGAAGTTGTAGTTTTGAGTGAACAAAAGATGAATGCTTACATTGTGAAACGGTTACTTTTGGTAGATTTTTAACCAACGTTTGTTGACTTCTATGCCGTCCTACTCACTATTGTGGGAACACTCTTGAAAACAATCTTGTTAACTTTCCATTTGTTTGGGAGCAAAATATAAAGACGAATTTGTTCTCTAAATAGCTGGTGTCCTAGCCGACATACATCACTTCATCCTTCCAAACCCGCTTCGTCTATCCGGCGAAGGAGTGACCTTTTAAGATCTGTGTCGGGCGCTCCCTCAAAATAAGGTCCTTGGCAGCTGCAAGACACGCCTGGCAGCAGCACATCCTGCTGTGTAATAGGACTTGAGCTATTGTCCACCTGAATCTCACCACGACATGTTTGCGATAGTTTCCAGGAGAGGAGTTTTGTTATTTTAGACACTTACAAGTTCCTGAGTTAGGCACTGGAGCCTATGTATTCTAGGCACCTCATAAGACTTCATAACTTGCTTTTCTTGGACCAGTTAGCAAGCATAATGTACACTGTCTCCGCGGAGCTATAGTAGCTGCAGACGTTATTAAGCATTGACATTAACGCGTCACCACAGTTCAATAATGCCACGTGGCTTTCAAAACTCTCCAAATTTTATGCCGAAGAGTGAGTGTTGTACCTGCTGCAAGAATTTCGGAAGGTTCTGGTTCCTGAGAAAGACATTTGATAAGTTAATTGCGGTACCGAATGGGTGCGCATTTTTACATCGTCCTATGGCCCTGCGGATACCTAGAAGCCTATATTCCGCACTCTTCATGGCATGAGCTACTCCCCCTAACTCTGTGTAGTGCTTTATGAAAGCACGTGATCCTTGCCGCATCGAACCTCCAGTATCGGAGGCCGGGCACGTTGCTCTATTATGTCTATATGTAAAAAATTTGCGTATATAACCACTACCCACTGGCCGCGGCAAGGATTTGGTCGGGGCCCTTTTTAAGGTTAAGGCTACGGATCGGAGTGTTGCGAAGGGTCCAAGGCGTCAATCATCTGTTAAGTTTTTTTTGTCTTCGGCGTTCGACGCATAACAAACAGAACATGTGGGTAGAAGGCAACCATATTTCAAGTGCCACAATATTCTTCCTTGTAAAATCCTTACGCCCTTATAGAGGTAAGAAAGCCGGCTTGAAAAGGAGTCCTTCCGAAAGAAAGCTCATCCCTTTCATTCTTTTCCAACTCCCAAAACGACTTCTCTTCGGCACCTAACGATTTCCTTGAAGCCAACCTCTTCAACTTCTTAGGGGAAATGTGCCAGTTTACGCAGACCCATACTCCTGACCCAGACCCATACAAAGACCAATACTCAGTGAGTACATAAAAGTTATCTGAGGGGCTTGTTGGTGTATAGACATGAGGTAATACATGCTCAAGATGGGACAAAAAACACAAGACGCTGTGTGCTGTCTTTCTTTGCTTGTCCCGTCTTCAATTGCGCATTTTTAATACATCAGTGAGTGCGTTTACCCAGTATTTTATGTCCACCCTCGGATGTTGAAACATTCATTTCCTATTTGGCCAATTAATTTATTTAGAAATTGTTTTGTAGTGGTTTTGCATTTACCGAATGACTCTCGCAATGGTCATTCCACGAGCAAAGAAACCTTTTTGTGTACAGAACCACCGAAGAATACATCAGACTTCACAGGATGTTACCACTTTGCATACCGGCACTTGTATCTTGTATTCTTTTTGTCAGGTTGCACGCACGCATATTTATCGCTTTGTTTATTGCCTATTCGATAAGTTAACAGCTATAAAAACACACAAGGACAACGGGAACCAACTAGACCAAACATCAACCTTACCTTGTTTACTGGTTTGTCCTAGTTTGTTATATGTGCTGGGGAGTCTGTCTTATGGTCCTCGCAAAAGCATCTCCAAGCAGTAGATGGCAAAGGTAATAATGTATGCTTCATATCTCCAAGATCGAGAGCTTTGACGATAAGGAGCTGGTTGATCCTTATGCAGCCGCGACGAAATTTGACAGTCTTGCAAAGCACACTGCTTAGTCAATTGTGGCTTACCAATGTTTACCACGTATTTATATTATACTGTGATGAGGTGCAAATATCAAAAAGAAACCCAATAATAAAAACCCAGCACAAGGCGACACCGCATTATGAATTAGAAGTCACAAGAATCATCACCATGTTGCATGTCTTAGTAGTGACCAGAAGAAGGCAAGAGGATGGCGAGGAGGAAGAAGATGTCGCCTTTTAAGATGCACTGCCCCGCACGGGGCACCTTGAGCAATCTTGGTGACGGTACTGGCGATACCGCGGACCCCGAGCCCCCAAACATACGCTGGATCCAACCGTGGCAATGTGTTTATAGGTGGAGGGTTAGAAACCACGAACGGTGGCCGTCGGAGCCCAGGTCAAGTTCCGGCGGATGGGCTCCCTGTCTCTTCACCAGGCAGGGAGCTTCGGGACCTCTTTGGCTACCAGGGTAAGGTCAAAGAAGAAAGTACCCCAGTCTCCCTGCTTTTATACTATGATATATGGCATTTTCAAACCCCCCCCCCCAAACGTGATCGGTCCCTGAAAAGGGGCCGCACCGAAGTATATTTTCCCCAATTGCCATCTTTAACATTTCCTGAACCGGACAATTTTTCTCAATTTTTTGTGATGGAATCGCTCAATCCAACCCATCCTCTAGCATCTCAGTCAGTCTTCTTGATCGCCAAGTATCTTGAAGCCATAGTAGGAAAATCGTAGAAGTGCAAAAAACCAAGGTCTGGTGAACTCCTAATTGAAATAAATGACAAGCAGCAGTCTGCAAAGCTTCTTGCTCAGACTAGACTGGCTGATCTCGACATCAAGGTCACACCCCATCGGAGCCTCAACAGCTCGCAGGGTGTGATATCCGAGACAGACCTCCTGAACGAAACGGATGCGGATCTCCTTGCCGGCTTGAAGGATCAGGGCGTCACTGCCGTGAGACGCATCACTATCTGCAGATACGACAAGGAGATTCCCACCAAGCACATTATCTTGACTTTCGACCGCGCAGTTCTTCCACAACACATCGATCCAGGTTTTATCCGTTGCTCCATCCGTCCGTACATCCAGAATCCGCGGCGCTGTTTTAAGTGCCAGCAGTTCGGGCACGGTACCACCTCTTGCCGTGGCCGAACAACGTGTGCGAAATGTGCGGCGCACGATCATCTGACTGACAACTGTACATCCGAAACCCTCACTTGTGTGAGCTGCGGCGGTCCACATGCAGCGTACTCCCGCAAGTGCGAAAATTTAAATTGGAAAAAAAAGATAATTAACATCATGGTCACGGAGAACATCACCTTCCCAGAGGCGCGAAAGAGGTTCGCCTCTTTCCCTTTGGGGAGGTACGCCGACGCGGCTCGCCGGGGGGCGGAGCGGCGTCTCGTTTCCACAGGGACCCAGTTCAGCGAGTCTGACCTGGTCCCTCCTCCACCCCCCTGGGTTGCCTCTGGCAGCCCAACCCGCCATCACGCCCCTTACTGAGGAAGCAGCGGTTGTGGTGGCAACCTCTTCCGTCGGGACCGGTGCCGCTCCCGCCTCTGTCTCCCCGTCCTCCAGTGCGTTGGAGGGTACCGAGGTGATGGACACCACTGGCCCCGCACCGGTTCCCACTGCCACCGCACCGCCCGTGCCACCTTTGGCGCCCCGGACGCCCTCAGCGGTGGCGGCTCAAACGAAGGGCTCCCGAGGGGGGGGCCAAGTCCGGGGGGCCCGGTCCGTCGGGCACCCCTCGGACATCCGATGACGACATGGATGTCGGGCCGTTCCTGCTTGCAACGCAGCGCAAGGAACGCGTCCCGACGCCAAAGCCTCCCGACAAGCCAAAAAAGGCGAGAGTCACAGCCCCGAAAGACGACACATAAACAAACACACACTCCAGTAGCTCTCACACTAAATAATGGGAAGAGAAAACATAATTCAATGGAACTGTAGAGGCCTTCTTAAAAATATTGACGATGTATACGAACTACTGCATGCTAATCAGCCAAGTGTAATGTGTGTTCAGGAAACACATCTGAATTCCAAGCACACAAATTTCTTGAACAGTTACATGGTCTTCAGAAAGGACAGGGATTGCTGCACACACTCTTCTGGCGGTGTTGCCATAATTGCCCGGAAATCCTTAGCCTGCCACCCTGTCACTCTGAACACTATCCTTGAGGCTGTAGCAATACGCTTGATAATATTTATTAGGTTGATAACGGTATGCTCCATATACATTCCTCCTGATGTTTCACTTTTAAGCTCTGACTTCGAGGCGCTGGTTGATCAGCTGCCCGAACCATACATCCTAACAGGCGACCTTAATGGTCACAACACTCTTTGGGGCTCTTCTCGCACCGATGCCCGAAGTCGCCTTATAGAGAAATTCCTTACATCTTTCAGGAGCATGACTTTTCAACAATAAACAGCCTACATACCATAGCATAGGACACAACACATACTCATGTCTTGACTTGGAGATTGCACCTTGAGTATTCACGGTGACGGTGAGCAGCGACACCGCGGACCCCGAGCTCCCAACATAAGCCGTGTCCAACCGTGGCGAGGTGATTAAAGGTGAAGGGTAGAAGCCGTAAACGGTGGCCGTCGGAGCCTTGGTCAAGCTCCGGATGATGGGCTCCTTGCCTGTCTACCAGGCAGGGAGCTCCGGGACCTCTTTGACTACCAGGGCAGGGTAAAAGGAGAAAGTACCCCAGTCTCCCTGCTTTTATACTATGCTTTATGGTATTGTTTAAACCCCCGCCCAACCGTGATCGGCCCCCTAAAAGGGTCTGCACCGAAGTATCGTTTCCTCCATTGCCGTCGTTAACCTTTCCTGAACCGGATCATTTTTCTCGATTTCTTGCCATGGAATCCCTCAGTCCAACCCACCCGCTTGCATCTCAGTCAGTCTTCTTGATCGCCAAGTATCTTGAAGCCATAGTAGGTAAATCGTATAAGTGCAAAAAACAAAGGTCTGGTGAACTCCTGATTGAAATAAATAACAAGCAGCAGTCTGCAAAGCTTCTTGCTAAGACTAGACTGGCTGATCTCGACATCAAGGTCACACCCCATCGGAGCCTCAACAGCTCGCAGGGTGTGATATCCGAGACAGACCTCCTGAACGAAACGGATGCGGATCTCCTTGCCGGCTTAAAGGATCAGGGCGTCACTGCCGTGAGACGCATCAGCATCCGTAGAGACGACAGGGAGATTCCCACCCAGCACATTATCCTGACATTTGACCGCGCAGTTCTCCCACAACATATATATTTAGGTTTTATCCGGTGCTCAATATGTCCGTACATCCCGAACCCGCGGCGCTGTTTTTAAGTGCCAGCGGTTCGGGCATGGTACGAACTCTTGCCGTGGCCGAACGACGTGTGCAAAGTGCGCGGCGCACGATCATCCGAGCGAGAAATGCTCAGCCGAAACTCTCACTTGTGTAAACTGCGGGGGGCCACATGCGGCATACTCCCGCAAGTGCGAAAAATTTCAACTAGAAAAAAAGATCATAAACATTAAGGTAACCGAGAACATCACCTTTCCAGAGGCGCGGAAGAGGTTCGCCTCTTTCCCCCTGGGGAGGTACGCCGACGCAGCTCGCCGGGGGGCGGAGCGGCGTCTGGTTTCCACAAGGACCCAGTTCAGCGAGTCTGACCTGGTTCCTCGCCCGCCCGCACCCCCCCCCTGGGTTGCCTCTGGCAGCCCAACCCGCCCCCACGCCGCTTGCTGAGGCAGCTGCGGTTGTGGTGGGAACCTCTTCCGTCGGGACCGGTGCCGCTCCCGCCCTGTCTCCCCGCCCTCCAGTGCGTTGGAGGGTACAGAGGTGATGGACACCACGGGCCCCGCACCGGTTCCCACCGCCACCGCACCGCCCGTGCCACCTCTGGCGCCCCGGACGCCCTCGGCGGTGGCGGCTCAAACGAAGGGCTCCCGAGGGGGGGCCAAGTCCAGGGGGCCCGGTCCGTCGGGCACCCCTCGGACATCCGACGACGAGATGGATGTCGGGCCGTTCCTGCTTGCAACGCAGCGCAAGGAACGCGTCCTGACGCCAAAGCCTCCCGACAAGCCAAAAAAGGCGAGAGTCACAGCCCCGAAAGACGACACATAAACAAACACACACACTCCAGTAGCTCTCACACTAAATAATGGGAAGAGAAAACATATATCAATGGAACTGTAGAGGCCTTCTTAAAAATCTTGACGATGTATACGAACTACTGCATGCTAATCAGCCAAGTGTAATGTGTGTTCAGGAAACACATTTGAATTCCAAGCACACAAATTTCTTGAATAGTTACATGGTCTTCAGGAAGGACAGGGATGGCTGCACACACTCTTCTGGCGGTGTGGCCATAATTGTCCAGAAATCCTTAGCCTGCCACCCTGTCACTCTGAACACTGTCCTTGAGGCTGTAGCAATTCGAACAATATTATTTAATAGGTTGATAACGGTATGCTCCATCTACATTCCTCCTGATCATGCACTTTCGAGCTCTGATTTCGAGTCGCTGGCCGACCAGCTTCCCGAAACATACATACTAACAGGCGACCTTAATGCGCACAACTCTCTTTGGGGCTCTTCCCGTACGGATGCCCGGGGTCGCCTGATAGAGAAGTTTCTTGCATCCTCCGGAGCATGCCTTTTCAACAAAAAACAGCCTACATACCATAACTTAGGACACAATACATACTCGCATCTTGACTTGGCTATTGGTTCCGCAGTTCTCTTTCCATGTCTTGAGTGGGGTGTGGGCACGGACCCATATGGTAGTGACCATTTCCCCACTTCATTAACGTATATAGGTACAGGCCCGATCAGTCCATCTTCCCATAACAGGTTTAATTAATCAAAAGCAAACTGGAGCACATTCACACAAACATCTCCACTACACCACACATCCATAAAACACCTACACGTTGAGGAGGCCGCCCAACTCGTCACGGCGCACATCCTCGACGCTGGCGAAAAGTCCATTCCCCAGGCTTCCAGTGGGTCCCGCACCCCAAGGAGGCCCTGGTGGAACGAGGACTGCAGGCGGGCGGGAGAGGCCCAGAACAAGGCGTGGGGTGTCCTTCGCCGGTACCCCACGTCAGATAACCTCATTTCGTTTAAACGGGCAAAGGCTCTTGGGAAGCGAGTGCGTCGTGAGGCGAAAAGGGAGAGTTGGCGCACCTTCCTCACTTCCATCAACTCATACACCGACACACACAAAGTCTGGACACGAATACGAAAACTAAAAGGACAACAGACACACATCCTGTCCCTTGTTAGTACAACAGGGGACACACTGGAAGACCAGGATAACATACTTGCACAACACTTCGAACACGTGTCCAGTTCAGCACACTACACCAACACTTTCATTAAACACAAAGCATCATGTGAGAAGAAGTCCTCTCGAGACACTAATAAGTCGAACTCATCCTATAACACCCCCTTTTCACTTCATGAGCTGAAGGTCGCACTCGGTACTTGTAAACCTTCAGCTCCAGGTGCAGACAGGATTTCATACACAATGATACAACACTTACATGCAGACACGCTTAAAACACTTCTTCACCTCTACAATAAAATATTTCCTTCGGGGAACTTCCCACGCTCTTGGAGGGAGGCCATAGTAGTGGCTTTCCTAAAGGAAGGGAAGGACCCTTCCTCTCCCACCAGTTATCGCCCCATTGCACTGACAAGCTGCCTGTGTAAGCTCTTCGAGAAGATGATAAACAGGAGACTCGTGTACTTCTTAGAGTACAGTGGTCTTCTCGAGAGCTGCCAGGAAGGCGTTAGGGCGGGGCGATCTACGAACGATCAACTCGTTGCGTTACAGTCGTATATTAAAGATGCCTACCTCCATAAGCAGTACTGTATGACAGTATTCTTTGATCTTGAAAAGGCGTACGACACTGCTTGGCGGTACGGCATCCTCAGCGATTTGAAGTCCTTTGGTATGTCGGGTAACATGTGGAACATGCTTGCCAGTTACCTCTCTGAAAGAACGTTTCGCGTGCGAGTTGGTACTGCACTCTCTAGAGTTCATGTGCAGGAAAACGGTGTTCCGCAAGGTGGAGTTTTGAGTTGCACTTTGTTTATTGTAAAAATGAACTCTCTTCGGAAGGCTCTGCCACCAACCATTTCCTGCTCAATCTATGTAGACGACGTGCAATTATCCTTTAAGTCTTGTATCCTGTCTATCTGCGAGCGCCAAGTCCAGCTTGGTGTTAACAAGCTAGCTGGCTGGGCAGATAGCAATGGTTTTAAATTTAATCCTGGAAAGTGCACTTGTGTTCGGTTTTCCAAGAGGCGTGGCATCCAGCCGGATCCAAACATTCAACTCAATGGTGTCTCGATTCCTGTAAGAAAGGAACACAAGTTCTTAGGTATTATCTTTGACGAAAAGCTGACATTCATCCCACATCTAAAACAACTAAAACATAAATGCTTAAAAACAGCGAATATCTTGAAGGTTCTGTCGCACATCCCTTTGGTGCTGACAAACAACTTCTCTTACGTAGTTTTACCAGCTTGATAGGTTCATGATTGGACTATGGTAGCGTTGTGTATGGGTCAGCAAGTAAAACATCTCTCAAAATGCTGGACCCAGTGCTTCATCTAGGGCTCCGCTTGTCATGTGGTGCCTTCCGAACTAGTCCGGTCGAAAGCCTGTATGTTGAGTGCAACAAATGGAACCTACAACGTCAGCGAGCATATACAGACCTCCTTTATGCTTTTCAAATTTCATCCATGCCTCACCATCCTTTTAAATCAGTTTTTCATGATACCTCCATGACTGAACTCCTTTTAAATGGACCATCGTTCTCTGCGCCCTTCTCTTACAGAGTTAGAAAGGAAGCGTCAGAGCTTGCTGTCTCCTTTTTAGATACCATCCAAAGTTCTGTAACAGATTTCATAGCACCATGGCATCTCCGCCCTGTCTCATGCGACACATCATTTACACATGTAGATAAAAACCCAGCTCCCACATGTGCAATTCTGCAGCACTTCTTGTATTTGCAGGAGTAGTATCATTATTCTGAATTTTATAGGGATGCCTCTAAAACTTCCACCTCGGTGTCGTGCGCGGCGCATGGGCCCGGGCTTAGTGTCACTAGAACTCTTAACAGTAATACAAGCATCTTTACGGCAGAGGCTTGTGGTGTACTTCTGGTTGTTAATCATATCCTTCAAAGCCACATCCCACAATCCATTATATATACACATTCTCTCAGTGTTGTGCGGGCGTTGTCGTCAACAAAGTCTTCAAAAAATCACGTTATAAATTTAATAGTCAAGGGTGTTATGTCTGTATATGTACGCAAATTTGAACTTGTTCTTTGCTGGGTCCCTGGCCACTGTGGTATAGCCGGGAACGAAGCAGCGGATCGAATGGCTGCTGCTGCTACACTCTCGAATGCAGTAGACATAACCACATTACCCTACACCGACGTGAAACCACACATCAGACAACACCTTCGCACAACATGGCAAGCGCACTGGAATAAACAGACTGACAACAAACTACACATTATAAAGCCACTCTTGGGAGCATACACCACTGATACTCAGAACAGACACAACGAAGTTACCCTGGCTCGATTACGGATAGGCCACACGCATGCAACATATTCCCACCTGCTCACGCGATCTCCAAGACCCCTGTGTAGCAGGTGCGGGGAGGGCATATCTGTAGTCCACATACTAATAACATGCAAGGCACTTCACACAACACGACACAAACACTTCAGAGAACCCTACAGACCACATATCCAATTACATCCATCGCTATTTCTAGGTGATGGTGCCAGTGTTTCTATGAAACGTGTGTTTGATTATTTGTCAGATGTTAAGTTTTTAAACCTTATCTCATATCACGCATAATCAAATCTGGCCCTATACACCAGCTATCAGCATTACCTTTAATTGATTTTACTATGTCCGATTTACATGTTTTATACCTACCTTTTTGTGGTAATCCCTTCGCTTCATCATATAACTGATTCTTTGGCGCTCTTTGCCCTCGTTGGCCTTGCGCCATGAAACACCAACCATCATCATCATCATTGACTTGGCGATTGGCTCCGCAGTTCTCTTTCGTCCCCTCGAGTGGGCTGTGGGCACTGACCCATACGGTAGTGACCACTTCCCCACCTCACTCACATACATAGGTAAAGGCCCATGCAGTCCATCTTCCCATAATAGGTTCAATGAAGCAAGAGCTAACTGGAATACATTTACAGAGACATCCAAACTACGCCACACATTCATAAGACACTACACGTCGAAGAAGCTACCCAACTCCTCACGGCGCACATCCTCGACGCCGCCGAGAAGTCTATTCCCCACGCCTCTGGTGCCCCGCGCAACCAGAGGAGGCCATGGTGGAACGAGCACTGCAGGCGGGCGCGAGAGGCCCAGAACAAGGCGTGGGGTATCCTTCGTCGGTACCCCACGTCGGGAAACCTCCTCTTGTTCAAACGGGCCAAGGCATTAGGAAAACGTGTGCGCCGGGAAGCAAAACGAGAGAGTTGGCCTACATTCATAACATCAGTAAACTTCTACACAGACACACGGAAAGTATGGACACGAATACGCAAACTCAAGGAACAACAAACACACAGCCTGCCTTTGGTCAGCACTACAAGGGACACACTCGAAGACCAGGCTGATACACTCGCACAACCCTTCCAACACGTTTCTAGTTCAGCACACTACACAAACACTTTCATGAAACACAAACAAACGGCCGAAAAGAAGCCTATACTAGATAACAATAGGTCAACATCTTCTTATAACTCAGAGTTTTCACTGCATGAGCTGAGGGCTGCTTTGAGCACGTGTAAACCCTGAGCTCAAGGCCCAGACAACATCACATACACAATGATACAAGACCTGCACGCAGACACTCTTCTAACACTGTTACACCTATATAACAAGATTTGGCTTTCGGGGCACATTCCAAACTCTTGGAAGGAGGCTGTAGTTGTAGCTTTCCTGAAGGAGGGAAAGGACCCGTCGTCCCCCTCAAGTTACCGTCCTATTGCCCTGACGAGCTGCCTGTGCAAGCTCTTCGAGAAGATGATAAATCGCAGGCTCGTGTACTTCCTTGAGTACAACGGTCTTCTCGAGAGTTGCCAGGCAGGCTTCAGGGCAGGGCGATCCACGAATGATCAACTTGTAGCCCTTGAATCGTATATTAAGGATGCCTTCGTGCATAAACAGTATTGCGTAACTGTGTTTTTCGACCTCGAGAAGGCCTACGATACCGCTTGGCGCTACGGGATCCTCAGTGACCTGAAGTCATTCGGTATCTCGGGTAACATGTTAAACAGTCTTGTCAGTTACCTGTCAGAAAGAATGTTTCAAATGAGAGTCGGTGGTGCATTCTCAAGGATTCACGTACAAGAAAATGGCGTGCCACAAGGTGGTGTGTTAAGCTGCACTCTCTTCATAGTAAAAATGAACTCTCTTGGTAAGGCACTACCACCCACAATCTCTTATTCCATGTATGTAGATGGCGTCCAGATATCCCATAAATCATGTAATATGTCAATCTTCGAACGTCAAGTCCAGCTTGGTGTGAAGAAACTTGCCGTCTAGGCAGACAAGAATGGGTTTAAATTGAATCCTGCAAAAAAGCTCCTGCGTTGTGTTCTCCAGAAAGCGCGGGGTCCATCCGGAACCAGACATTACTCTTAATGGCGTGTCGCTTCCTGTGAATAAGGAGCACAAGTTCTTAGGTGTGGTGTTTGATCACAAACTCACATTCATTCCCCACATCAGGGAACTTAAAAATAAATGTCTCAAAACAATGAATATACTTAAGGTTCTTTCCCCCAATCCTATGGTTCCGACAAAGAACTCTTGCTTCGCTTGTATACTGCTTTGGTTGGGTCTCGTTTGGACTATGGCAGTGTGGTGTATGGGTCGGCGACTAAGACAGCCTTGCGAATTCTTGACCCAGTTCTACACCTGGGCCTTCGTCTTTCGTCGGGTGCTTTCCGCACTAGCCTTGCTGAGAGTCTTTATGTTGAGTGTAATAAGTGGAGCCTCGAGAACAAAGGAACATACATGGACTTGCTTTATGCTTTTAAAATTTCATCGCTGAATAATCATCTTTTTTATCCTGTATTTAACGACACATCCACATGTCTGCTCTTTGTAAATCGCCCATCCGTTCCTCTGCCCTTTTCACTTAGAGTGAAAGAGCGAGACTCGGATCTCAGTGCTTCGTTTTTAGGTGTGTACAGGTCATCCTTTTCAAACAGTTTACCGCCTTGGCAAGTTCGTCCTGTGTCGTGCGACCTTTCTTTTATGAAACTTGACAAAAATTGGGTACCGCGAGCTGCAATACTGCCGCACTTTCTGTCTCTGCAGTTTAAATACCCACTTGCAGAATTTTACAGGGACGCGTCTAAAACCTCCACCATGGTCTCCTGTGCTGCTCATGGTCCGGATTTCAGTGCAGCCAGAACCATGAGCGTCCACACAACAATTTTTTCAGCAGAAGCGTATGGATTTTTACTGATTGTACGACACATACTTGAAAATCATATTCCAAAGTCTATCATCTACACAGATTCCTTGAGTGTTGTTCGCGCACTGTCATCGCATACACCCCCCAAAAACCACATTGTTAATCTTGTATTTAACACTATCATGTCTGTGTATGCGCGGAAGCATCAGCTGCTCCTCTGCTGGGTCCCAGGACACGCTGGGATCGCTGGAAACGAGTTGGCAGACGAGAGGGCAGCTGCTGCTGCACTCAGGAACACTGTAGACATAACAACCATACCATATACAGACCTCAAGCCACACATAAGACAACACTTGCGTAGAACATGGCAAACACACTGGAGTGAACAGACAGACAACAAGTTACACGCTATAAAACCACGCTTGCGACCGTACACCACTGACACACGCAACAGACACACGGAAGTCGCCTTGGGTAGGCTGCGGATAGGGCACACCCATGTGACGCACTCGTATCTGCTGACGGCATCTTCTAGACCCCAGTGCAGCATGTGCGGAGAGGCCCTATCCGTAGTGCACATACTAATCACATGCAAGGCACTTCACACAACACGACACAAACACTTCAGAGAACTCTAGAGACAACATATTCCCCTACATCCATCGTTTTTCCTAGGTGATGATGCCATTGTTTCCGTGAAACGTGTGTTTGAGTATTTGTCCGACGTCAAGTATTTAAACCTCATTTCCTATCACGCATCATGAAATCTGGCCCTATACACCAGCCATGCTCATTGTCGTGTTGTGATTTTACTTTTGTTTTTGCTGATTTTACTTAGTGTTTAAGGTTTCACCCCTATCATCGACTATTGTTTTGGCGCTCTTTGCCCCAGTTGGCCTTGCGCCATAAACATCTAACGATCATCATCATTAAGATGCACTGCCTGTCGAGCTTGATGTTCGAGGCGAGTCCGTGGGCGCCTGAACCTCTGGTCAGCACGGCATGGACCCAGGTGCTCCGCGACCGTTGGTGTATTGCATCCATTGTCTTACTCATGGTGCCACTGCTTCTTGTCTCCTTGGTATTTTTGTGTTATGAGCAGCTGCAGCGCTGATCGGTGGTTGTCAGGTCTGTGTACCCCAGCGCAGCTCATGCCTTCAGCCTTCTCATCGACGTCCTCGTACATCAGTGCCGTGAGAATAGTTTACTTCGTGTGACCGCGGAACTATTCGTTTTCTTGTGAAACTTTCCGGTGGGACTATCAGTTACTCATATCCTAGGTTATTTTCGTGCATGTTTTTCGGGCTAGCGTCCATTGTTGCTGTAATTTCCGGTATTGCATAAATGCGTGTAATTCTTTTCTGTCAAGCTGGTATCACAATATCTAGCTGCTGGCTTCAACTACCGCCTTAGGAGATCTTCCGAACCTCAACCTCATTACAAAAAGTGGCGTCTGAGACAGAACTCTCCTCTAACACCTTCGAGAGTGAGAGTCTAACACAAGAATGCCCTGGAAAGGAAAAGAGAATGCGGTAGGTCATTGAAACCGACAAATAATTTTGAAAGACAGAAATATTGTGGAGAAAAGTGCCCGCCAGGTAGGATCTCAACCCACGACGTCCAGAAGACGCGTCTGGTGCGATTACCACTTCGGTACCAGTTCTCTTGCGCTTTCTCTAGTATTTATGTAGGGTATTTTTGTCGGCTTTTGGGAGTGGTAGCAAGAGCCACTCGGTCTCATAGGAGTTACGAAGACCTTCTTTTTAAACCCCAGGCCATCACTCGAGTGTCTAAGGAACGTCGAGAGTGGTCGACTAGATTTTGAAAAACTATTAAGCTCCCCGTCACCAACTCTGACGCAACACAGACCCTCGGAATGCCTGCAGCGAATCAGAATTGGAAATGAGGAACTTGTTGGATTAAGACAGAACTAAGGGTTGGCAGTAAAAAATTCCATGAATAGCAACGTGGAGAATGCTGTAGGTCATTAAAACAGATGAAGAATTTTGAAAAACAGAAAGAAAGTGGAGAAAAAATACTCACCAGGTGGGATCTGAACCCACAACCTCTAGAATACACGACAGGTTCGATGACCACTATGCAAGCGGCGGGACTTTTCCTGTTAATTTCCTGAGGTATTCATATAAATAAATTCCGTTTCCTGCATTTAGAGGTGGTAGCTTGTGATACTCGGACTACTGGGGTGAAAAAGCCTTGTTTATAACCCCGGGGCAGTAACTCCAGTGTCTATGACATGTCGACAGTGGTCAACCAGTGTTGAACCTTCTTAAGCTGCCTATGACACCACGCCTGTCAGAGAACAGAGACCCTCTCTATGCACGCAGGGAATCAGAATAAGAAATGAGTTCGTTGGATTAAGAGAGAAATCAGGGTTGGTAGTCAAGAATGCCTTGGAAACAAAGGGGAGAGTGCGGTAGGTCATTGAAAACGAATAAATATTTTGAATAAGAGAAAGAAAGTGGAGAAAAAAATGCCCACGGGGTCGGATCGGAAGCCACGATCTCTAGTATACGCGTCTGATGCAATGAGCACTACCCAACACCGGAAGAGTTTCTCCACCAGTTTATTGCGTATTATTGTTAAGGTTATTTTTTCCTGTGCTTGCGGTTGGGAGACAGCCCCACTCGGAGTAGTCGGGATAGAGGGTAGCTTTGTTTAAACCCCCGGGGGCCGTGACTCCAGCAACTACGATATTTCGAGGGTGGTCGACAGCATTAAACCCTCTTTAGCTCCCTATGTCGCCAGCACTGTCAATACAGAGCCCCTCGCTATGCCTGTAGCGAATGATAATGCGAAATGAGGGTCTGTTTGGATGAAGACCGAAATCACGGTTGGCAAAAAACAATGCCTTGACTGCAAAGGGTAGAATATTGAAACAGCTGAACAATTTTGAATGCCTGAAAGAAAGTTGAAAAAAATTTCTTCCCTCTATACTTGCTCGGAATCAACCCTGTCTGCATCGGGACATTTCAAAAGAGAGGCAGAGAAAAAAGTCGAACGGTAGTGCCAGTCTGGCCATACCTTAAATTGTCGCTTGTTTTTGAACATATAGCGGGGTCGTAATACCATGGTTTTATTGTTTACGACCAGCCATTCAACTTCACGCATGTCGCTCCCCACGAGCACCGTTAGATTTCTGTACCCCTCCGCCGAGGATGGATGGAGAACTCGTCGTCTTCCCGGAACTCGCCACGTGGATTCCCTGTGTAACATGATGCCTGTCTCCGTTCGGCCTTACCGCTGTGCGGATTGGCGCTGACTGCAGCAAGCACCTTTCTCTGTCGCCATTACGCGACCGCTCAAAGGGCGAACAAAGTAAAATTATCACCGTCTTTTTGATAAAAGCAATGCATCTCGCATAAACGTCTTTACCGGGTTCACGAACGCAGCAAGTGTTACGCCAGTGCTGCATCCTTAGTTACGTGACTTACCCCATCTTCTCCTCGGGGCACATGCGTTGTCTGTGCATTCAAACCTTTTTCAAACCAATCAAATTCCCCTCGAAATCTTCAAATAAAAATCATGAATTTTTGAACCATGAACCATGCATTTGAAACAAAGAAAAAAGTGAAAAGAAGTAACTAAGTAAAATTTACCTGTCAATGAATATAACAAAACTATTCTCTCTCGCCCACAAACAACCTTCACTGTGCTGCATGAAGTAGTCAGCGAAGTTCGGCGCTCGTTCGGCGCGGCTGTTTTAGAACAACCGTGCGAATCTCTTCGCCATGCGAAGCCATGCCATGAGCAATTGACCGACACAATCTCCAAGCTCTTACAGCGGGCCGGAGCGACCAAATGTGCGGTTCATGTCGGTGTTGTTGCATAACGCTGGGGTGTAGCGGCAGATGACCATTCGGCGAATATATAAACTCCGATGGTGATATGGTCACTCACGAGGATACGATAGTCCATGCTACTTTTGCATATATCACGTTAGCGACTACGCAGGAGCCGTGATCTTACAGGCGCACTCGTTCGTCGGCCCAATGTCGTCGCTGGCGCTTGATTCGGTTGACGTTCTGCGTCATTTCTTTGGCGCCCATGGCGTGGCGAAAAAGAAATCAACAAAGTGTCCACCGATTGAGATTTGCGAAAGAAAGGTGCATCACGGAGTTAATTTCAGCGATGTTTACGCACGCAAAAATAGGCGTACTGCGTTTGACCAAGAAAAATATTTATCTTCTGTTCAATTATACATGCATGCGTGGTCGCTTTGCGGTACAGTGGGCCGCAACGGGGTTTCATTCTTTGCACACCTATTGATGAGCACCCGACTGAGCACACATTGCCGTAAATTGTTATCATTCATATAACGCAAAAATGCATATAATGAATTTTTCCAGGTTTCTCAGCAAGTTTATTATACGGAGGTTTGAGTGAATTTTGTATGTCGGTTTCCTCTTCATCACGCCGGCTGCAACCCGGTTCAAAACTTTTCTCCCCATCCAAGTCTCACATATTGCCCTTTTCTCATTTCAAATAACCTCCTTTCCCGCCGCTTTTTTCATTGGCTTTTTTGTTATTTTTCCCTCCCCTTATTACCCCCTCCCTTTCATCAGCGAACGCCGCACCTGCTGTGTAGTAACTGGATTTGTTATTTCCCCATGCTTCTTGCCACACTTTTTGCGAGGAAGAGGAAGGAAGGAATCGCTCCTGTAAAAAGTTTGCTTAAGGATTTCAGGCGCATTGTAAGACGGTCCTAAAGGAACGAAGTTCCACTTCCAAAATGTGGGACCAATTTCTAATATATACGTTAACCACAAAATTGTTCACATCTTTCACTTATATATATATATATTTCCATATATATATAAGGCGTGGGTTCGGTACCCACTCTGGGAGCGTGTTTTTCTTTCTTTCTTCCTTTCTTCTGTACATTTAAAAAAAAATGTTTACCTAATTAACCGTAGTGAAAAAGAAAAGAGCCTAACCACACCCCTATGCCTCATTTGGCATTGTAGACTGCCGACTTATCTTTCTGTATTTCCTCAACGAGCCCCTCATTTCCTTACTATATTATTCTGCGAAAGCCTAGCGAGGGTCTCGGTTCTGGCAGCCTTGATGCCTAGGTAGCATAAGAGGGCTTCCCGCCAGTAACCCAGTCATGACAGGCTGTAGACGTTCCAGTCATGCCCCGGGGGTTGAAAAGAAGGTCCCCTTCTTCCCGTGTAGTCAGAGTGGCGCTGGCTACCACCGTCAAGCGTCACTACACTTCTAGTAAATATAAATAGCCCAGAATGTGAAGGAGAACACAGTCGCCCAGATAGCCGAATTGGTAAGGCATTCGACATGTAATCGAAAGGCGTGGGTTCGGTCCCCACTATGGGCGCGTGTTTTTCTTTCTTCCTTTCTTTCTTTCTTTCTTTCTTTCTTTCTTTCTTTCTTTCGTCTGTACATTTAAAAAAATGTTTACTTAATTAACCGTAGTGAAAAAGAAAAGAGCCTAACCACACCCCTATGCCTCATTTGGCATTGTAGACTGCCGACTTATCTTTCTGTATATTATATATATATATATATATATATATATATATTATAATACTTTATACTTTGATTGCGAGAAGGGCTGTCATTGGTTGCCGTAGCAAATAGTAAAAAATAGGTATAGCTTCTAACAAAACTGTTTATTGGACGACGTTTCGATCGGATGCCGATCTTTCTCAAGACAACATTTCGTATTTCTGTGCACGTATTTATAAGCTCGTCGTCCAACGACGCCGAAAAAAGAGAGAGGGGGGATTTGGGGAGAGAGGAAGCAACAAACACGCTCTCGGCGAGGTGAGGTCAAGGTTTGCAAAAAAGAGAGAGAGAGAAAAAAAAAAGAAAACGCAAAACCAAAAACAAACCTAAACATGCAGAAAAGGGAGAGCAGTACACAACTCTTTCAAAAACACTGTCCTCCATCGTTCGTCAGCTTGTAGAACGAGTGACAGGTAGCGCCCACTTCAGAGGGGGGCCGCTCTGCTTAAGAAACGAAAGCGCAAAGCAGTAACAGGGACGCTCTCACACCATCACTGGGAGGCACAGAATCTGTTTCAAGATTTTGGTAGAAAAATTCGTGTTTGCGATGACGATGGCCTTCCTTAAAGTATTCAAATTTACTAAGTATTACATTCCCTCCCCCTTTACCGGCCGGTTTTACGACAATGTTTGTTCTATCACTCAGTGCTTTAAGTGCTTCGCCCTCCTGTTTAGAACAAATCGGCGCCCATGCTTTGCGAGCGTAATAACCCCGCAAGACGCCTTTTTGAACGGCCTCAATGTACGAGTCCAAGTGTTTTTTCCACTCCGATTTTGGTGTCCACTGCCGCCAACATTGAGGGAGGTTAGGGCAGTGCGTTCTTTCGCTGGCTAATCGAAAAAATATTCTTCAAGGTGCAAATTCTGTGAAACATTCTCCAGATCTTTTAGCAAGCCAAAGTCCTTGTATGGGCTGGTACTTGGGCAAAATGTCAGACCGCGCGACATTAACGACCGCTCATGAATAGTACGCTCTATTCCAGAGAGGTTAACTATGTTTTCATCTATGATATTTGGAGTTTTTGGCATTTCTTTCGACTTGCAGGGCCCAATTGGGGGTGTAGTTTTAGGATTCCCAATATCATCGTTGTAAAGGGGTGAATTGATTTGAGAAAATTCGTTCGAGTACGAAACTTTGTCTCTTGACAGTTTTTTATTTTATTTCTGAATATTTCATCGGTCTTTTTTTCTCGAAATATTGTAGTTCGCTGGCCTCCAGCGCAGAAAGGGCAATATTATTCCTAGCACGAAACAACTCCACCCTTAGAGAGGCGAGTGCATTATCACAATGATCCACTAAGATTTTAGTTAGCTGAAGTGATGCGGATTTAAGAATGCTGTTCCAATTTTGTGTTTCGCGTTTGTTAAAGGTATGCATCGATGGTGTTAATGCTAGAAGAGGGCCCCGGGAGGCGATCCCAGCCTTTATATATATTTTAAGTGTACGCACATGTAGGTCATGGCGCACCCGCTTGTCAATTGTTTTCCTTTTCTAAAAAAATTCGGCGTCAGCACCGGATCACGCGTGTCATATGAGGGAGAGGAGGTCGGAACATTTGCTTGACCAGGATGTCAATTCATGCAAATGCGACGTGCAGAGCCACAGTGTTTTCGGAGATCGTACCTTTTGATGCTGGTGGAGGGGGCAGGGCTTTTCTCGTTTTCTCGAGTGGATTCCAGCATCTCGCAGTCTCTCGCGCTCGGTTGGGGGTCTGATTGTTGTGGTCTCGTTGAAGTCCGTTGGTTGAGTTAAGATTTTCCGGGCTTAGGCTCGATCGCCTGCAGGCCTTCCGACGGAGGTGCGCTTGTGGCTGAGAGCCCTGGGTGCGGGCCTTGGGGATGTTCAGGTGCGCTGCTTGATCCGGCAATTGGTTTAGATAGGTGCAGTGCTTTTCAAGGCGTTTGGGCTTTTTTGTGGGTACCCTCGGAAGGGACGGTGCAAGGTGTTTTCCTCGGTTTTTGCATCGAGTCCGCAGAGCCTGTTTCGCCCCTTTGTGGGGCCACAGTTGTACGAGCACTCCCAGCCGTAAGCCTTCGGTGGGCGCCTGGACGAGCGACCGGAATGTGCGCCGGTTCTTTACTGCTAGCGGAGGGACTGTTCGAGCTGACCACCCTGGCGAAGGATGGTGTCACTGGCTGCAGATGGCTAGCTGCAGTGGGGCATTTGGGGTAGGCCGTATCGTCCATGTGAAGGTGGTTCATGCACGGGACGTTCGGGCTTGTCGGCGGTAGTTGCGTGGTGGTACGGGGGAGCGCGTGGTCTCTCCAATTTCCGATTTGGGGTTTCCAGGTTCGCAGCAGCAGGTTGTACAGGTTCCAGGAGAGTAGTGATACTCCAGTAGAGTTCGGGTGCAACCCATCCGCCGCCAACACCATCAGATGGGAGAAGTTCTGCATAGCGTGGTCGAGGTAGAATACGCCGGGCATTTTCTTGCACATGTCTACGAGCCGGCAGCTGAATGTGTGCGCCTCCTGGTTGACGATCTGTACTCTTCTCAAGTTGGGCGGGCGTAATCTCTCGTTAGGGGCCTTGGGCAGCACCGATGACACAAAAATGGTTCCAATGTCTGGTCTTTTGGCCTTGATTTGAAGAAGGGTACGGCACCTTTGAATTGCTGTCTCAGCGTTAGTCCTGACGATGTAGTTAGTGCCGACGTGGAGGATGAGGAGAGACAACCCTCGTGGAACGAAGTCCACCAGTTCCCCGACGTCGTCAATTCGGGCACCAGGCTGTGATATGAACGCTCGGGAGTCCGGGCTTGACGGGTCGAAGTGCGTGTGCAGGTGCTTCGTCTTGGAATCACCCACGACGGCAGAGATGGGTGCATGCTAGGGAATTTCCAGATGATCGATTTCGTAGAAGCGTTGAAAGCCATTTCAATTTTTCGATACATTGATTGCGAGAATGGATGTTGTGATACTTTGATTGCGAGAATTGCCGTCAAAGCTTTTACGAAACGGATCATCTGGAAATTCCCCCAGAATGCACCCACCTGTGCCATCGTGGGTTATTCCCAGACGAAGCACCTGCACACGCACTTTGACCCGTCAAGCCCGGACTCCCGAGCGTTCATAGCAGCGGACCTTTGCACCCATAATTCCGGTCGACGTTGTCCTCCAACGTCCCTCTGTGACGTACGTCGCGCCGGCTTCCCAGCCGCCCTCGTCAGTCGCCGCTCCTTACTCAAACCTGCTACCACAGCGGGTGGCCCGTGAGTCATCGAATAATACCCCGCCGGGACTACAGCAGTTTCGCCCGCGAAAAACGGATGTATGGCGAACACGGGACAAGCTGTATGGCGAACAGCTTGTCCGGATGTATGGCAAGCCGGATGTATGGCGAACACGGGACTGTGGTAAGCCAGACCACACCTTTCGCTGCTGCCCCTACCATGACCTTGGACTTCCAGGGTTCCGTCCAAGCGATCCGTGCTCACGTTACGGTCAGAAACCCCGCGAAATCGAAGAATACCTTCGGCGCTCAATACCGCAATTATCAGCACTTCCTCGTTGACCCCGTTCACATTCTCTCCGTCGCCCACCTTCGCCTCTCCGCTCGTCTCGCCGCGAAAGCCTTTAACCCGTGCCTCGCCGGGGAACCTGAGTACGGCAACGTCTGGAGGTGGTGTTGCCGACGATTAAAGCAATCAAGAACCTCCGCAAACGCCGCGAAGCTCCCACTCCGACTCCCGCAACCCTTTCATCTGTACTGCTGCGCCATCGAACAACCTGTCGATCACTATAGACGGCTACGGCTCAACGGCGTTCATTGACAATGGTGTTGATTACTCCGTTCTGAGCGGTAGGCTTTCCCGTAACCTACGTAAAGTGATGACAGCGTGGGATGGCCCGGATATACGTACCGCCGGAGGACACCTGGTGAAGCCTGTTGGACTGTGGACTGCCCGCCTTGAGATCCAAGGAGTACCACGCCCTGTGCAGTTTGTGGTTCTGGAGAAATGCTCCCGAGACATCATTCTAGGTATGGACTTCATCTACGAGTATGGTGCCGTCATTGACCTGGGCTCGAACAGCCTTACGCTGCGGATGCCGGAGGCACCACGGAGTCACTCCGCGCCAAGTTTCGCCTCGGCCAGGGTATTAGAGGAGCGTGTAAGCTGCCTCCACTGACCAGTGTTTTCTTGCTGGTGCAAGTTGACACGTTCCCAGAAGGGGAAGCGCTCTTATAAGGAAGTATCTAGCTTCTTCTGGAGAAGGGAATCGGGGTCGCCAGAGGCCTACTGCGGCTTCGAAATCGATGCGCAGAAGTTCTGGTGACGAAATTTTCGAAACGATTCGCAGCACCTGACCAAGGGAATGGCCGTAGCCCACGTGGAAGGCATCGCGGAAATCTCAGCTATTGGCGTGGTGTCCGACGCCGATACATCGTCTCTGCCGGAAACGGCAGCAAGTCTGGAACTCGACGTGAACTCAAAAGTTTCGGGTCAACAAAGGCGTGAGTTGCTTTTGCTGCTCGACGAATTTCGTCACTGCTTTGCTACGCCATCCGGAGTTGGCCGAACCACCGTTGCTAAGCACTGGATTTTGGCTGATGACGCCACGAATCCAACTCGCCAACCGCCGTATTGAGTTTCGCCCAAAGAACGAGAGGCAAAACAAACCCAGGTGAAAGATATGCTAAAGGACGATGTCATCCAACCGTGTAACAGTCCGTGGGCTGCATCAGTGGTGCTTGTAAAGAAGAAGGATGGGACATAGCGGTTTTACGTAGATTATCGGCGGTTAAACAAAATAACAAAGAAGGACCTGTACCCGCTTCCACGCATCGATGACATTCTCTAGCGGCTCCGCCATGCGCGCTTCTTCTCGCCAATATACCTGAAGAGTGGGTACTAGCAGATTGAGGTTCATAAGCGGGACCGAGGAAAGCGGCCTTTATTACCCCAGATGGGCTCTATGAGTTCAAAGTGATGCCTTTTGGGCTATGTACAGCACAAGCGACCTTCCAGCGTGTAATGAACCCCGTTCTCACCGGCCTTAAATGGCAGACTTGCCTCGTTTATCTCGATGACGTCGTCATCTTTGCAACTACGTTCGACGAACACTTACGACGACTTAGAGAAGTACTGAAGGCTCTCTAAACTGCCGGCCTTACGCTCAATAAAAAAAATGCCGGTTCGCGTACGCTGAGCTGAAGTTCCTAGGCGACATTGTTAGTTGCGCAGGTGTAAGTGCTGACCCAGCCAAAAAAAGCCGCGGTTCGCGCCTTACCAACACAGTCTAACAAGTCGGCAGTGAGAAGGTTCCTGGGTCTGTGCGCTTACTATAGCCGCTTCGTTAAGAACTTCTCCAAGATAGCTGCTACATTGACTTACCTTACAAAAGAACGGGGCCCGTTTGAGTGGAATGAAGAACGACATCGCGCATTCGAGGATTTAAAATCCGCTCTGCAAACGACGGCCATCTTAGGCCATTTTGACCAAGAGGCTGAAACTGAAGTCCATACTGATGCAAGTAGCTCGGGACTTGGTGCTGTGCTCATCGAAATGCAGGATGGAGCTGAGCGAGTAATCGCTTACGCGAGCCGTACGCGAACCAAAGCGGAGCAAAACTATTCAACCACCGAAAATGAGAGCCTTGCCTTCATTTGGGCAGTTACAAAGTTTCGTCCCTATCTGTATGGTCGTCCATTCCGTGTAGTCACAGATCATCTTTCACTGTGCTGGCTGGCCAACCAGAGGGACCCATCCGGACGACTCGCTCGTTGGGGACTACGCCTTCAAGAATTTGATTTTTCTATCATTTACAAGTCGGACCGCAAACACACTGATGCGGACTGCCTGTCTCGGGTCCCCTTGGAAAGCGCCAAGCCGGAAGTCGATGATGACGACGCCTTCCTGGGAGTACTACATGGCTCTGATATGGCCGCACTGCAACGACAGGACCCTGAGCTTCAAAAACTTACGGCATACCTTCAAGGCCAACAAGTTGACCTTCCCAAAGTTTTTTTGCCGTAACGTGTCCTCGTTTAGTATTCGATAGGGCGTCCTCTACAAAAAGAGCTTTGACTCAAACGGCAGGTCGTGGCTTCTCGTTGTTGCAGACAGCCTTCGCGCCGAAATCATCGAAGCTTCTTATGACCACCCCACCGCGGGACATCTCGGATATAGCCGCACACTAGCCGGGATACGAGAAAAGTACTACTGGCCTCGTCTTCCGAAATCAGTCCGTCACTACACGCAAACATGCCGAGAATGCCAGAGGCGGAAGAAGCCGCCAACAAAGCCGGCCGGATTTCTACATCCTATCTAACCCCCACTAACAGCTTTCCAACAAATTGGCATGGATCTTGTGGGCATCTCCTATCCTATTAGTATGAAGGAATAGAATAGAACATACTAGAATAACGCGCTGTTGTTATTCTCACTGCTCTCGCGCAGCACCGAACTGCCCTGCCGAGAGACTCTGTCCACGACTCCCGCCGCGAGTGTACGTTGTCAGTCACTTCACATGGAAGCGATACATTTCATAGTACAGGGGTTTATTACGCGGGAAACCACGATACAAACACTACACTGTACTACGCACCTAGCCCCTGGGGCATACAGCCGTCAGCGTGTGCCCAGCCTGTAGTCGGGCGGCAGTTAGCGTCCGCCGGCGTTGGCCGGCCGCAACGCTCGCTGACGTAAGGGAAGGGGGCTCTCTGTGGCCGCCACACATTTCAAGCCGCTGGACTCGATCGGGCGGCATCGGTGCTCGTCCGCTGACCTCAGACGGCGCAAGCCGTCACATCGCGGACGCGGGGGCAACCCACCAAGAAGTGGAATATGCCCGCGGAGACTCGCCGGGCATCCTAGATAAACGCACTGACGCAAATCGAGGCATGCGCTAATCGACACAGTGGGTGCCGTGACCCACGGAAGTGGGAAACAACGGTCAATGCAAGAAACGGCCAGAAGTGGCCGAAGGGCATTTACGTACCGTGCGATCTCTGCTCGTCACAAGGGCGGTCTCCCCCGGGGAGTCTCATGCGCGCATCCCCCGTCGCCTCGTAGGGAGAGGAGGGAAGCGCGCAAGGATCGCCCTCGCCCCACCAAGAAGAAGGACGTCGCTAGCGCCTCCTCGCCCCGATATGAGGGGCTTGGCCCCCACAACTCCTCTCCTTAAATGCCCCCCTGACTGTCGGAATGCCGACCATCAGGTACTCATCCAAAAAGAACAATCTTAATGTAAGTAAAACAAAGCTAGTGCCCACCAGCCTCTACTCCAGCCCTTATACAAACACTGCATTCACAACGCACGCTACACATACTTAAGATATACATACACACTATGAACAAGGTGTGAAACAAGAAATGTACACTGTAAACAATACTCTACTCACTTGGTAATGGAACTAATGTTACGCTATACAGAGGAGGTCAACTAAGGTTGCACTACGTACACTATACTACACGAACACAGCTGTTACTTATATTACACCACCTACGGTTAATTATAATGCACTAAGAACACTTAATGACATTAAATTACGTACACTTCATTATATTACACTAGATACATAGGTGTAGAAAGATACACAGAGGTGGAAATATTGCACTAAGTCTACAAAGGGTTGCAGTGGTAATCACGGGGCTACGCATTGTTCGGCAGTACGGGGCACAAAGGGGCGAAAAGGTCCTCCGCTGTCAGTGTTCGTTTTCGTAACTTTGGGGTGCCACGAGGCTCACCATGAAGTCTCTCATCGCAGAGTTCTCGAGGGGCGCAGATAATGGGCAGACGCGCAGGCGCGATTCCACCGTTGCGTCGAGCCGTGTCGCTCCGCAGAGGGGTGGAGGGGAAGGAAGCAGCGCGTGAGCCGACGATCCAACAGTAAGGCACCACAGCGCGTGCACCTGCTGGAAGCCAGGAGTCGAGATCGGCGCCGATGAACGGGGCAGCAGCCAGAGAGAGGAGCGGCCCGAGCTTCAGCCCCACGCAAGGAAGGGAGGGGGGTTAGGCTGAGTCGAAGGGAGACCAAGGTCAGCTCGGCCATTCAAGGCGCCCGCATTCCTGGAGACGAAGGGCACCTCTGCGCTCGGTTGTCGGCGTCCCTGGCCGCAGCTAGCTAGCCGAAGAGGCCGCGGTGCCGGCACACACCACAAGACATGGTTCGCTTTCCACAGACACGCACCACCAGCGGTGTACTGTTCGGCCGAATGAAGCTGGCACACACACACACGCACGCACGTTCATACACGCAGGTCTGCGGTGTTGTACGCGAGAACAGAACGCGGGGGTGGAAACAACCACCGGAAGCACAGTGGTCCCCCTAGGCAGGCCTGCACACACGTCACATTCATCAAGGCTGCAGACGCACAAGGCTAGCCCCGGCGAACGGACGAGGCCTCCGACGAAAGTTCGCTCACAGCAGACGCTGAAGAAAGCGCGCGCGCGCACACACACACCCCACCGCTTGGGACGAGAAAACGCAACAAAACAACAGCATATATAGCCCCCCGCGCGTCTGGCCTGCGAAAATCGTCCTAACGGCCGAGAAAGCGCGACGGACGAACCGACGGGTAGTAACTCACTCACTTCACACAAAATGAACACACACACAACAGATGATTCAACGAAAGCTACCGCCAACCCCTGCAAAACGCCGCTCCCGATCTCCCCTCATTCCTCCACGCAAGGACGAGACGGACCGCGGCGGCGACAAGACACCCGGAGCCGAGGGAAACCGGAGCACAGATGCCCCAAGCAAGGGTGCCATCACCCACTCTAACCCTACATTAATGCTCTAACCCACGTCTCGTTGCCGCGGAGAAACCGAAAACAAAATACAAACTAAACCACCCTCCGAATTTCCAAGAACCGAAGGAGGGGACAGCCCGGAGTTCCCCCCTCCACGGCGGAGGCGAAAGCCATTGCGCTTCTGTTTTTTGTTTTTTTTTTCGTCTCCTCAACACTGTCAAAACTAAGTCTCTTTTACACTTCTCTATACAGGTTGCTTGGAACTAGACAAAGAAATGCACAATTCTTATCACAACCATACGAGCACTACCATGGAAAGCTGCAAGCATGTACACACAGCGCAAACACTAACAATACACATCAAAGAATTCACAATAAAAAAACATGCGTTCTCTCACTTACATAGCAGGCTGGAGAAACGGTCAACTGGCTCACCAGGAATCGCCTCGGGAGTATTGTTGACAGGCTGGTGTGCGCGTGCGGGGTCATCAATCGGCTATAGCCGTCATCAGACCAGGCGACTCCACAAAGGTGATGTCGGCAGAAACGGTAAAATGCGTCCGCCCAAAACAGTCGGACATACCGAAGGTGCTCGGGCCACGCCGCGGATTAGCCGGGCGCGGTATTGCGACGTGCTCTAGGAATAATCCAGGTGCACAATTTCCACACTATGCTGGCGGCACATGACTACGGTCATCACAGGCCAGGTGTCTCCCAACAATGGAAAACCCAATTAAATAACTAAAAACGTCCCACTTCACACCTGCCAGTGACACTGCAGCTGATCATTTACAAGATCTTCGAGCCTACCAGACTGTATGGCCAAGGTGAGCTAAGACAATGACGCAACAATACGCACATCTGACTTTTCGGGACTTAAGCCATTAACCGTTCATACTCATTAACGGTGACATGTATTATACCACGAGCCCAGAGTCGGCCTAGCGAGACACTGATCCCCGGAACCACCAGCAATACAAGCTGGTCCCTGTCCCCAGCGCCCGTTGCAAAGCAAGTCAACGTCACGGCGCTCCGCCTACCAAAGGCGGCCGAGAAACTTCTTGGAAAAAGGAATCGTTCCGCCAAAACCGTGGCTAGCTCTTCGGGGTGAATACCTACGATACGATATGTGATGATACGATAGGCATCAGCACAGAAGGAACCGGTCGCATTAATCCCTATAGATACGAGATCAACAGTAGCTTGAACACTCTGAGTTGTGGAATGAGGTTACTTGAATTCAAGCATCTCCTTTAGCACCCGAGCGTGGCTTGCGTCAAAATCAACCTCAAAATCGAACAAAGCACGAAAGCCCTATGTTCTCATGCTCGAAGCGAGGAAGCCCTCGCGCTCTCGAGCTTCGCCGGCATCCACAAAACGAGGAGCCGGTCCGGCCGGCGGCCCAAATTCGGGTCTCACCGGAACGTACACTGCACGCAACTAGCGTGCCTGGCGCGGCCAGCCAATTGCACAAGCAAACCTCGCTACGGTATGGCAGCAAATGAGCAATCAAACGCTGCCCCACGTTGGGCGCCAGAAATGTGGGCATTTCCTATCCTATTAGTATGAAGGAATAGAATAGAACATAATAGAATAACGCGCTGTCGTTATTCTCACTGCTCTCGTGCAGCACCGAACTGCCCTGCCGAGAGACTCTGCCCACGACGGGTTCGAGAGCGAGCCACGACTCTCGCCGCGAGTGTACGTTGTCAGTCACTTCACATGGAAGCGATACATTTCATAGTACAGGAGTTTATTACGCGGGAAACCACGATACAAACACTACACTGTACTACGCACCTAGCCCCTGGGGCATACAGCCGTCAGCGTGTGCCCAGCCCGTAGTCGGGCAGCAGTTAGCGTCCGCCGGCGTTGGCCGGCCGCAACGCTCGCTGACGTAGGGGAAGGGGGCTCTCTGTGGCCGCCACACATTTCAAGCCGCTGGACTCGATCGGGCGGCATCGGCGCTCGTTCGCTGACCTCAGACGGCGCAAGCCGTCACATCGCGGACGCGGGGGCAACCCACCAAGAAGTGGAATATGCCCGCGGAGACTCACCGGGCATCCTAGATAAACGCACTGACGCAAATCGAGGCATGCGCTAATCGACACGGTGGGTGCCGTGACCCACGGAAGTGGGAAACAACGGTCAATGCAAGAAACGGCCAGAAGTGGCCGAAGGGCATTTACGTACCGTGCGATCTCTGCGCGTCCCAAGGGCGGTCTCCCCCGGGGAGTCTCATGCGCGCATCCCCCGTCGCCTCGTAGGGAGAGGAGGGAAGCGCGCAAGGATCGCCCTCGCCCCACCAAGAAGAAGGACGTCGCTAGCGCCTCCTCGCCCCGATATGAGGGCCTTGGCCCCCACAATCTTCTGGGCCTATTCCCAATGTCCAACTCAGGCAATGGGTGGATTGTCGTAGCGACGGATTACTTAACCCGCTTCGCAGAATCTAAGGCGCTGCCACACGGAACAAGCGCTGAAATAGCGAAATTTTTTATTCAGTCAATTGTTTTGAGCCATGAGGCTCCCAAAGTGTTAATAACTGACCGCGGATCGGCGTTCACCTCGAAACTGACGCAGGACATACTGCGCTTGAGTAACACCAGCCACCGTCAAACAACGGCGTACCATCTTCAAACAAATGGACTTACAGAGCGCCTCAATAAGACAATGACAGATATAATAGCCATGTATGCAGACGTCGAACACCGAACTTGGGACGAAGTGCTCCCATTCGTGACCTTTGCGTACAACACCGCGATCCAAGAAACGACGGGATTTTCTCCATTCTATTTGGCGCATGGGCGGCACATAAACACCATGCTCGACGCAATGCTGCCCCACTTGCCCAGCGACCATACCCACGAAGATGCTGAAGTTGTCTAACAGCGCGCTGAGGAAGCACGACAACTCGCAAGGATCAGGATTCAAAATCAACAATCTCTCGTCTCTAACCGCTACATCCTCCGTCGACGAGAAATACAGTTCCCCCTGGGATCGAGCTGGGGTTTGGACACCGGTACGGCGCCGTGGTCAGAGCGAGAAGCTTATGAAGTGGTACATCGGCCCCTATGCAATACTCTGCCGCATTGGTAACCTCAATTATGAAGTGAAACCTGGCACAGCGCGCACAGCCTCCTGTCGAAAACCAAGATCCGAAGTGGTACACGTCATGCGAACCACGCACCCACGTATAGAACTGGTAGTGTTCTGTCTTGCAGATGTTGATCCACGTTGGATAATGTCATTTCGCGTTCCGTAGCATTGAGTCGATGCCCTTTAGGAAGGGGGGGAGTAATGCCGCCACTATAATCACCAGCAAGTGAGGGAAGAAGTCCCGCGACTATCACCATCAGCGAAGCAAAAAAGAAGACGAGAACGCTCGGGCAAGCGCTTGTCCTCAAGCGATCTGCGCTGCAGATTTGAGTTTAGACACATTAAATCTTCTTTAGAACCTTGATCATTAGAAATACCGATTGTCATTCGTGACAATATTAACTCCGAAAGCAACCCGTTCGATTTCATCAAAGTCACACTTTTACAGAGTGAATTTTCTACTACAAGAGAACGCGAACAACGTGAATCTCACATTATTCACAAATTCAATACCATAAAGGCAGGAATAAATGTTATCACAGGCATTATGTCGTCTATACATGTGTTTGAAAATCTGACTGAAGAATATTCCCCTATCTAAATTGTAAGTCTCTGTGTTGCTTAAACAAGTAATCAAGCTATTCTTATTTTATTCATTTGCTTTCTGGGGTTTCCGCACAGGCGGCACATAGCACAAACAGACTCGAGGCGCCCACCGTCGTTTACTGTAACAAAGAACCCGAGGCACTCCCGCGTGCCGGCGGAGGATGAAGCACCCTTTCGGGGTTCATGGTCAGTGACGACCCCTTTGAGTACCCGGACAGAGCGGAAGAATAAACCTAAGTATGATGAATGCCGCCCGCCCGTCCTGCCGGTCGGCGGAACCTTGCATGTTTTGAGCCACAGTGCGGAAATCATACCTACTTACTTAACGAGCCTTCCTCTTTGTTTGTAGGGTTAGCGTCTCTAAAACATGTGTGTGGCTGCGACCGCTTCATCTAAACTATTTCCGTAATTTCAGTGACCATTGGAATGCTGTGCCCCCAGTGATTGTTTTAGATCCTTTCTGTTACTGCTTTGTGCTTCCATTTCGTGAGCAGTGCGGCGCCCTTCTGGAGCCGGCGGTCCTTGTCACTCTTTCTACAAACTGACCAATCATAGAGGAAAGCGTTCTAAAAGATTTGTGTACTCTTCTCTCCCCTATGCATGTTGAGGTTTGTTTTTGTTTTCTTTTATCTTCTTTTCTCATTTCAATTTCTTTTTTTTTGTTAACCTTTTTGCTCAACTCGCCGAGAGAGTGTGTTTGTTGTTGCTTTTCTGCTCAAATCCCCCCTCTCTCTCTCTGTCTCTCTCTTTTCGGCGTCGTTGGACGATGAGCTTATAAATACGTGCAGAGAAATACGAAATGTTGTATTGGTAAAGTTCGGCATCCGACCGAAACGTTGACCAATAAACAGTGTTGTTAGAAGCCATACCCATTCTTGACTATATATATATATATATATATATATATATATATATATAAATATATAGTCAAGAATGGTATGGCTTCTAACAATATGGGTATATATATATATATATATATATATATATATATATATATATATATATATCTATAATATATATATATATATATATATATGTGTGTGTGTGTGTGTGTGTGTGTGTGTGTGTGAGTGTGTGTACATGTGTATGTGTGAATGTTGTTTCACGCCAACTGCAATTCTCGCGAGCATTTCGAACAGCTCTGTCTGGCTGGAATTCTTAAAGAATGTTGCCCTTCTTCAGCTCCGACGAAAGCTGTGCAAACATGTAAATTAATTTTTATACATTTCCCACCAAAGTATAACAAAGTTGAAAGGGAGCCGTAAATGTTTGGTTATATTCGTTTTTCGTTTTTCAATTACAACAGCTTTCCGCACAGTATGCTAAGTTAGGTGCATATTTAAAAGCATGCAAACAAGGAAACCGGGTCACAGCCCAATGAGCGAACTGATACCCGATAAATCATGGCACGGAACATGAATACAAGACGAATATTTTGCCTCCCCAATGCGTGCACGGCATATTCTATTGTCCGCGAGACATAGCTGGACCAAAGTCCGTTATGCTCCTTTCCTTGCCAACTCACAAGTGAATAACTTCTTTAAAGTGGTCTCCACCGCGTTGATGCTAGTGGGGGTGTCGCCATGGGGTCGAACAAACGGCGTAAAACGGCAACCATTGTCTCCCGACTACCAGGTATATATACACACCCCAAACGCCCGGCACGATTTCAACCCCCCATCCTCCAAAACGATTTCTCAAGAACGAGCCCCGGCACTGGGATTTATACACAAGTCCCCCCCAGGAGAATTTCAACACCCTACCAAAATCAAAAATCTTGATAAGCGCCTATCTGCGATGACGTCGGCATGTCGAACGTGAGTGCATGGGTGATCAGTCAGATCGCCGCTTGCGTCTGTTGTTACGGTGACATCTGCAACAACATATTTGGGTTTGGCTTCTGCGTAGTGGCCACATCGGCACCATGCGTGGCTTCTCTGTAGTGGCCACACCGGCTCCGACATTAGGGAAACAACCTTGCGCTACTTGTCATTGGCGTCGCGTGGCCCGCCAGCCCCTTTACTCCGCCTCCTAGCTGAGCAAGAGGCGGGCTCGCTCGACCGCGAGTGGCGGTGCTTTGCATGACCGTGATGTCAACGTGAGAGTTTTAAAAGAACCCCGCCGAACAAGTGTCACACTCTCCAGTATACCTGACTCTCCGTTGTTGGGCTGTTTTTCACGGAGGAGGGGAGGAGCGGTGAGCGTAAGACTCATACAGTTCGTTATATTCATTTGCAGGTCAATTGACAGGTCATTAACGGGTAAATTGTGCTCTCGGCGTCTGTGCCTATGAAAGGATTCATCGTTTGACGCCTTTCACCTTCCTCACTCTGGAGCCCAAATGCCAACAACTCCTAGCAAAGAAAAACCGGCAGTCGTTCTTTGGTGCAGCTGCCGAGCCCTCACTGGCTTCTTACCCTGCTTTACCTGTGAACTGATGCTGGTGACGAACTATCATTAGTCTCGAGAGATGTGGAAATACACCAATAGCCCCCAAAACGTAAAAAATGCACGCAGCAAACCGACGCCGATGTACGCTGCATACTAACAAAGCTCGAAAAAGGAACCGCCTTTATTTTGACTGAACACAACAATATAAACGCCAGACTTAGCACAACTAAACCGACTATAGCCAGCATTCTCCCTCGAATTTCTAAAACGGAATCTTAGTGTTTAACTGGACTTGTATCCGTTCAGACAAAAATTTAAATTATACAGCTTACGAACCAGCAAAAGCGTCTTGCAACATTATTGACAGACTAAACGATGGAGAAGATAGGTCGCCCCATTTTAATTTATTCTTCAATGGCGTTCTCGACAGCGACTACGAAACGAGGAGCGACAATGAAAAACTTATCACTGTTATTTGTAGCCAGCATATCGAAGTAGCCCTTGAGCCTCACGAAATAGAAAGAGCGCACCGCATCGGAAATCCTGAAAATAAAAAACGGTAAGTAATCGTTGAATTCTGAATTTTCAAAATGAATGAAAAGTGTCCAATAAAGGCGTAAAATTTAAAGATACGCCGTACAGTGTTGGTGAGGACTTTTGCACTTTTTCACCTATCAGGCGTTCGTAGTTTCTCCGGTTTGCGAGCCAGGACAACGCTTCTTTAAAAAAAGCTTCACAAGAAAATACTGACCGCGAAAGAAATATTCTATTACGCAATTACTACTAGCGAAATAAAGAAGTCCGTACCTTCTACACCATAGCTATAACCGATTCAGATGTAACAAAGAAAGTGATCTCGTACGCAGCCAAATCCTACGCAACAACCGCCTGCCCGTTCCAATTCTTTTTCATTCTTTTCTCTTCTCTACACTAACATTCGAAGCGTAATGTCTCATCGCGATACAATATTTGACTTATAACGACTTCGCAATGTAACATCATCAGGCTGACCAAGAATTGGTTATCCCAACTATTATTGGCTGTGAAATCTTTTCAATGCTCCAAAACTTTTGGGTCTACCCCCGTGAACGATTGCTCAAACGTTGCGGGGTGAGTTAGTAGCAGTAAATATTTCCGTCTCTCCCTCTAAAATTAAATAAACTGCCCGTTTGAAGAACTTTGGATAAAGTACGAAAGCTCTCGGGGCACTTCGATATTTGGCGTGTGTTATCGCCCCCATAAGCGCATTATGATTTCCCCACCTATCTTAACGACACGCTTGACCTTATACACAAAAAAAAATTTCAAAAGGTACTTCATTCTCGTGGGTGATTTCAGCTATCCAAACAATATTTCGCGAGATAGGGGTACAATTTACTCACAATCAGAATGTAATGAATTTCTATACTGCTTAGAACAATATTAGCAAACTCAAGTAGTCAGACGGGGTACCAGAGATACAGCAACCACATCCACAATTCTCGACCTAGTACTCTTGTCTGACCCAAGTAGCCTGCAATCTGCCTTATACCTGCGGGAGTTAAGCTACCAAAAAGTTATTCTAGAAACCTTTACAAAGAACCTCATGGTTGAGAAGTCCACAAACAAACAAATCAAACTCAATGACCGACAGAATTACGAAGCCACTACAACGAAACTGGATGAGTTCCACCACTCTTTCAAAGAAAGATTCAGACTGATCTGTACAAGAGAAGTGGCGCCTTTTTTTCATCTAAAATAACAGACTGCAAAAACATTTATTCCAACAAACACAATAAAGAAAAAAACATCAGCTGCTTGGTTCCGAAACAAAATAAATGAAGAGCAAAAAAAAGCCTGTTTCAAGTAGCAACCAAGACAAACCAAAACTCAGCATGGGATCTTACCACGAGGTGGAAATAGAACTGAAAAAAGCCAATAAAACTGCCAAACATCTGTTTTTTTTTCACGTCAGCTTACGTAACATGCTGAAGGCTAATACCAAGCATTTTGGCGAACAATTATTCCGTCCACTTCTTCTTCAATACTTATATCTGGCAACTCAGATAAAACGATAGGCCATAAAGATTGTCAAAACGTAATCATTGACACATTCTGTTTCATGTTTACATAAGAGCGCACCACTGCCTTCCCAGCTGACGGTACTGTCATTTAGAATAAAATGCCCCCGACTACAATTGGCCCCAGCAGAATCAGCTGCGTAATGAACAACCTGAAGAATTCTTCAGCTTCAGAGCCCAATAACATCGTATCAAGAATAATGGAAACACTGGGGATGTGACACGCTAAATATTCACACTGATGTTCTCCCAAAAATGCCCTTGGAATGGAAACTAAAAAAATTGTCGCAATTCAATACACTCACCAGCACTCCCTCAAAGATTAGGGACATATCGTTTTCACAAATGAGCAGATCATCTGCGAAACAACCACTTCGTAAATCAGTCACAGCCCGGCTTCGGGAAGGAATTGGTGGGTAAAACACAGCTCGCTACATTCCTTCACCATTTGCACTTTAATCTTGATAATAACATTCAAACCGAAGAAATATTTTTTTTACTTCGAAAAGGCATTTGATAAAGTTCCTCATCTTTGTTTGGTGCATAAATTAAAACAGCTAAACCTTGATAGAATTTTATCTCTCTAGATATGCAACTTTCTTACTAATAAAAACAATATGCAGTCCTAAACGACGCTGCTTCCAATACCGCCAGAGTGCCTCTGGAGTACCAGAAGGCTCTGTACTGGGACCGATTTTATTCCTAATATATATCAATTACCATCTCTTCTTAAGTAACCAATATAATTCGGCTTTTTGCATATGGTTCCGTCATATATATATATAAAATAAATACCAGTGACGATCAAATAACTTTACAAAGAAACCTTTGAGCTATTCAAAGGTAATTTAGCGACTTGCAAAAGTCACTAAGTGTACTGAAATGCACAACCATAACTTTCCATAAATGAGCTAACCAACCTAATTACAGGTATTTCCTTTATGGTTCGGTACTGCAATCGACTAAATGGTAGAAATACCAGGGTGTACATCTAACAAATGGTCTAACGCAGTCCGTTCATGTTAAGTGGGTTGTTTCTGCGGCAACCAAAACTCTCGGTATTCTACAACACAATTTAAAACTGGCTCTTCCTCCAGAACTAAAATTACTAGTCAACAGAACACTACCACGTCAGAAATTAGAATGTGCAGCCGCTATCTGACATCCACACCAAAAGTACCTTGTTCAGGCATAGTAATCAGTACAAAATGGAGCAGTGAGCTTTGCATTTCCGGTTTATTCATTCACGAGCGTAACCGATGTCAAACAGCATGCTTCTGTTCCACTTCTCTCTCATCGCAGATAGCTTCAGCGACTCGCGCTCTTTCATAAATATAGTTAAACACTGTCACCCACCAAATACGCAACAAGCTGCAAAAGTATTTCAAGGCGAAGAAAACAGTACAATAATTACTCTTTTTACATTTGCACAGCCAAAAATAGCAACGATCTTTCACAGAAACTGGGGCCGATTAGAGATTCAGTAGAGGTCTCCCAATTTCTGGTAAAAGTACAGTTCGATTGACCTAAGTTAGTTTGCGTACATTGCTTTCTCTTTGATAGCACGTTTTTTATCATCTACAAGTCATTAAAACTGTTTCGATCCTTCTCTTCGTGTCAAAAATTTTCTTTTTCCTTCCTTCCGCTCGTTATTTTTCCCCTTGTGAGCCAGCACCCGACTTTTTCAAAAATAATTCTTGTCAGGTTTGCTCATATTTTTTGTAACTTCTCACGTGCGAGTTCTTTTATTTTGTGTGTGTGACCTGAACTTTTTTGACATTCTTCCTCTTTTTTTTCTTATTTCCCGCCGTCCCCAGCAGTTTTTCATATCAATTGTTTGTCAGGTTTATTTTTAATATGTGGCGTGGTTTTTACTAGTTATTTTTTTTAGAACTCACCGGTCATGTAATGCCTGTAGTCCAGGACTTTGAGGAACGAAAATAAATAATTGAAAAAATAAATTTGACCTTGTTGTTACGAGGTTTCAAATGCATGGCTCTGTATGGATCACTCAAGGGAAATAATATGCTTCGTTATAACAAGATTTGAGTTTCGCGCATTCATCTGAATGCAGCAGAGGGTAACTCCATAGAATTGCATCAGTACACATTCTCTTTAAAACTGCGCAATTTATTTCTCATATTTAAAGTGTTAAAGCTTGTCGGGTCGTTTTCACAGGAAAGAACTATACGGCCGAGGCACCTATTCGCTGTTTCGAAAATGAGCACGTGTTGTTGTTGCTTGTACTGGTACATGACATTGTTGGGAAGGCTCTGTGATTGGGTTGTCGTGGTTATGAGGAATTTTATTCGTTGATAAAAAAAGTAAAGCACCTGCCCTTGCGTGTCTATTTGGCAAAAATTGCAGTGTTGGTTTTAGGCTGTAGAAGTTATGAGTAGTTGGATTGTCTTCAAATACCCATTCAGTTGGTTCGCATAGCAATCAGGTCAAGGTGTGGAGAGAGAGAGAGTGCTCTTTATTGTGAACTGGTGAGGTCAGCCCTGATAGGGACAAGGCTTGCTACACCAGATGGGGGGTGACTACGTTGATGAGTGGTGCATATAAGACATCAGGGGGACAGCAGGGAGAAGACAAACAAGAAGCGTTAAAAAAATGAAAAAAAGGACAAGAAAAACAAGAGATTGCTGCCATCAGAGTCCGGACAAAAAAACGTACAATTGAAAAGAAAATCGTTAATGGAAACGCTGAAACAAAATAAAAAGTAAACGACGAAAAAAAAAGTAACAACTCCAACTTAAGAAAAATAAATAGATGAACGCCACAGTGCGAAAGAGAAGATATCATGACACACTTGCTCTGTCTCTAATCTAGAGAGAAATGTCCAGTTCAGTCTCTCGTAGAAACTGCAGCAGAACTTTTGTACCTAAGGTACTGTCAGCACTATTGGCCCAGGGCCCAAGAAAATGAAAAAGTTTGAGGCTGCCTCCATGATGTACACGAGAGAGGGAGCTCGCTGCAGTTTTTTGCGGAGCAGCGTATCGAGGGCAGACACACAGCAAGTGATTTACAGTATCGCGCCCAACGGAAGTTCGGCACAGGGGGGAATCGTCCCAACCAATCTTAAACTTAAAACTCCGATAAACGACACATTCAGGCCCAGTCAGTGCAAAACTCCTTCACATCGCTTCTTGAGGCCGCGTGGAAAACAGAAGTCACAGTGCGGGTCAATAACGTGCAGTGGTAGATACCTGCGGTGAGGATCCTGCCACTCCGACCTTTGTGCAGCCCATCTACTTGTGAGGACAAGGGCATTGCTGTCCTCTCGGGAGAAAGGAAGCTGGGGTGTTTTGCTCAGCAAGTGGCCGGCGCTGACGGCTACGTCGGATATAATATTGCCTTGTATGTCCGAGTGACCAGGTACCCACTGAAGAATGATTTCATGGCCTTCGCGCACTGCCATTGTGTGAATTTCCGAAATTTCAAATACAAGCTGACTGGGGTTGTTAAGCTTTCGCAGCGCTTTTAAGGCACTGCGTGAGTCGAGGAATATTACCCATTGCTGGGCATGATGTCCGCTAATGTAATGAAGTGCAGCCCTCACAGCTGCCAGCTCGGTAGCAGTCGAGGATGTTTCATGGCTAAGTTTTCTTTCGATAGTGCACCGGGCTGATGGGATCCACACGCCTATGGCGGATGAGCCCGGGCGGACCGAGCCATCCGCATAAACATTAGTGTAGCCTTTGTAAGTGCTGGAAACATACTCCAGTGGGAAGAACTTGAGCGCGGCCGCTGGCATGTCAGACGTTTTGCCAATTCCGGGTATCGTCGTGCAAATTTTCCATGGCGCCGGTACCCACGGGTCTACTATCGACTTTTGAGGCTGGTGAAAATTCGCCGGAAGCAAGCGTCTTGCATACTGTGTGGAGAGGTCTGCCAAAGGATGCGTATGACACCGAGTCAAATGGCGCAAAAACGTTCGAAGCACATAAAATTTCGTCATCGTATGTGCAGCAGCTCTGGCCACACACCAACCCCCTGCATGCCACAGCACCCGAAACCTCACACGCAACACTTTCCTGCTAAGAAACACTACGCGGCATTGTCTTGGCAGAGATGGAGTATGATCTTCCACCGAACACACACAGCAAGCGATATCTTTACTACTGGCCGTGGCGCCCAATGGCGGTGAAAAATTATGGCCTCAGAGAGCAATCTTTTTTGCAAAGCAGTGGTTTCAGTAACAGTTTTCACATATTTTCTTCTCGTAACGCTGTATGCAAAAGAACAATAGGGCAGCATTTTGCACCCAATAGTTTTTCAAAACTACTCTTGCATAACACATAATATTTATTGAAATAACAGATCCTGCAATGGTCGCTTAACAGATGGTACTGTAGACTCAGCAGCAAGGATTCAAGCTGTTCGGAAAAGAGTGGCGCAAATCCGGCAACTGTCATATGACACCATGAAGTCGGACAAATATTGTGGTGCAAAGAGTGGTCATTGTCACTCTGGCCAATTCGGGCGCTTCCGCACACATAATGAATCCCGAAGTTGTGGTTGTCGTTGCGGTTCATTCACTGTGATTGAGATGCAATGAATGCAGTAGCAAACATCTAAACAAAGGCAAGAAGAATGTTTTCAACTTGCTTGAAGGTTGCAGGCGTGTAGAGGAACGAACCAAAATATTAAGGATCAAAAGGAACCAAACAAATATTAAGAAAAGCAAACAAATAATAATGATCATCGTGTTGAAAAGTCCGGCATGTTTATGCAAAAATTCGGATCCGTATACTTACAAAGGGCCACGAGACAGTACTCCTTTTCTTTTTTGGCCGGTGATAGCATGTGTGTTCATGCATGTAAATCTACGCGCTATACGGCGGTCTTTTTAAACTAGTATTCCCAGAGTCAGTGTATCCAACTAACCTCAAGAAACGACATTTTCATGGCACACAAAGTACACTAAGGAGTTCTCTACATGATGAATAATGGTGAGTTCTCTACATGGCGCCTTGTCTGTGTCTACGTGTTTCTTCTGGTCCTCGTTGTTTAGCGCCTCAAATTTATTCAGTATGTTCAACCAACTAGCCCTGATCAAGCTTTTGTTACTTAATATTTCTACATGGTGGCTGGGCCAACCTTGTAGTACAAAGAACACTAATCGAATGAGCGTGAGATCCCACATTGAAGCTTTAGCATTTTCTTCATGGAGCCGGAGATTCCATCAATACCTAAAAAAGTACAGTTTTGACCAGAAAAATACTGCGAAAGTTTTGTGCTCTACCCTCAGTGCCACTTCGCTCCTCAAAATTAGGCAACTTGAGAAACACGCATACGTCTTTCTTCGGCAAACATTGTTTCATGAAAGAATACAGGTCGTCTCGGAAAGTGCATCGGAATTAATGTCACCGATTTACATGCATAAATATGTTCGATAACCTTGAATTTTATAGCAACCTTTTGGAATCATCAGAAATTGCTGCAATCTCATCATTTAATCACTCTTGGCTTCTTCAAGAGTAATGAAGTACCTCGAAAATTACCCAAGTATTCTGGAAACTTTCAAGAAAATTTATCTCCAAAGAAGAAATTCGGTACTGTTATTTTTTCTGGTTATAAGTCTTCGATTATGGTCTTTTTTCTTGAATATATGGTAGCTACATTTTCGTCGACCCAAAAAAAAACGCAGAGTATTTAAACATCATCTTTAACCCATCTGCTTACCAGCCTACCCTCACGTGTTTAAATAGGGGCTGTGTGGCTTACGAAAAAGTACGACAAAGGATAGCAACTTGAACGATGGCTGGGTATGAGACAGTACGCCAGTCGTATGACGCTTGGATAGTGGAAACAAGCCGATTCGACAAAGGAGCGATGACGAAGGGCCGTACTACAGCAGAGCACAGGAAGGGAGGAGTACAAGACGTATGCCGCTGGTTCCCGTGAACCCGGCTAATGCATATGTGTTTACAACGTAAAACGAGTCGCAAGTCCGGTACGATGGCAGAAACTGTTCTGACCGTTCCATCATAGCTGACGTAATGGCGGCTGCGCTGCTGTGGGCGTAATAAAGGTAAGTGTTTTGAGTGTGTTGTATTGTGCGCTATAGGAAAAAGTACTTCATACCGTTAAAACTGCTAACATCAAGAAATACAACACTTGGATGATTCTCGATGAGCTCAAAAACATTCCAAGCAAACATAACAAGACTTAGTAGCTTTGCTCAGCATTTACTTGCCCCATTCGGAACAGAAATACCGTTTTGTATGGCTTGGCAGGGACGCCTAATTTTCTAAAAACATATTTGATTCCCGTTGCAAACACTTGATGTGGCCATGATTATACCGATCATTTTACCATCTACAATATTTCCTTGGCTTCATAGCTTTGCTAAAAAGTCGCTTCGTAGCGTTGATAAAATCTACCATGCCTGTTTGCAATTTTTTTCTGTATTTGATACGATTACAATGTTACCTGGCCTCACAGACTGAATTGTACACAAAAACCTTCCCATCAGTGTTGAGAGGAAACGAATTTGTACGCCAATAGATTTGTTCATGCAATGCAGTCTTTTTTATATACTACGTTTGGTCGAGAGGTAATCAAAATCTGTCTTTATCATGGAACTACTTTTGAATAACCGCTGACACGTGAACTATACTGTGTTTCTTATAGGACGTTACGGTAAGCGGTACCATGGGGAAATATTATTACTTACACTAAGAAACTCAAACGGACTATATTAGGGTATAATATTTCGTGCTTGAGGATGCATACAACCCTTTATATTTGCTGTTATTGAAAAATATATAAAGGTTCTAACTTGTGACTTTTTTTCTCACCACTGGGCTTTTTTTACAGTAATGCGTAGATAAAGATACACACTGTTTGCTTTTTCTAGATTTCAGTTTCACTTTTACACCAAAAGTTGCAAAATATAAAGGAGTTGATGTTTTTTAGTTCTGCCGAGTTCTCTGCCGAGCACTCAGTGGCTTGTTACCCTTTTTTACTAGTGTAGTGACCTTGGTGACCAACTATCATTAGTCTTTAGAGATGTTTAAAAAACCTTGGGCTCCCTAAAACGTTACAAAACAGCCACAGCGAACCTGATGGCTATGTACACTCTATACTACCAAAACTCAAAACACATCAAGCATCTATTTTGACTGAACTACAAAATATAAACACTAGACTTTCCACAACTGAACAAGCCATAGCCCACCTACTGCTCGAATTTCAAAAACGGAATCTAAGTGTTCTAACTTGCGTTGCATCCGTACAGACAAAAATATACATTATACAGCTTACGAACCAGCAAAAGCGTTTTACAACTTTATTGACAGACTAAACAATGGAGAAGATAGTCTGCGCCGAGATAACCTAATCTTCATTAGGGTCCCAGAAAGCGACTCCGTTAACGTGGAGTGACAGTAAAATGCTTATCACCGGTATTTGTAGCCAGCATATCGACGTAACCCTTGAGCCTGATGAAATAGACAGAGCGCACCGCATATGAAAGACTCAAGATACCAAAAACGGCCTGTAATTGTTGAATTCCCGTTTTCCAAAACGAAAGAAACGGCGTTAAATACAGGTTGAAAATAAAAAGATATGCCCTACAGTGTTGGCGAGGAATGTTGCACTACTACACGTATCAGACGTTAGTAGTTCCGATTTGAAAGCCAGGACGACGCTTCTTTCAAAAAGCGTCACAAGAAAATACTGAGAAAGAAACAATATTCTACAACGCAATTACTACTAATCTAATTAGGGAGTCTGTACCTTCTACACCATAGCTATAACCGATTCAGATGTAACAAAAAAAGTCATCTCAAACGCAGCCAAATCCTAAGCCACACCCGCCTTCCATACAAATTCTTTTTCAGGCTTTTCTATTCTCTACACTAACATTCAAAGCATATTGCCCCTTCGTGATGAAATATTTGACCTATAAAGACTTCGCAAGGCGGCCTCGTCAGGTTGACCGAGACTTGTGTATCCCCACTTTTTCTGGATCTGAAATCTTACCAACGCTACTATCTTGCGGGTCTACCCACATGACCAATTACTGCAACGGGGTGGGGGTGTGTTATTAGGAGTAAACATTTCGGTGCGTCACTCTAAAATAAAATAAAATGCCCCTTTTAAGCACTCTGGATAGCGTGCGAGAGCCCATGTGGCACTACGATATTTAATGTCTGCTATCACCCGCCTAATCCCTATTACCATTTCCCCACCCATCTTAACGACGCCCTTTACCTTATGCACAGAAAAAATTCCAAAACATAGCTTTACTCTCGTGGGTGATTTCAACTATCCAAACCTTATTTGGCGAGACAATTGTGTCATTTACTAGCAATCAGAATGTAATGAATTTCTATAATGCTTCGAAAACTCCCAGCTAACTCAAGTTATGATAGGCTACCAGAGAAACAGCAACCAAATCTAGCCTTCTGGACCTACTACTGTCGTCAGACCCAAGCAAACTGCAATCTGTTTATACCTGCAGAAGTCCACAAACAATCAAATCAAACTCAATGACTGGCGGAATTACGAAGCAATTAATACGGAACTAGATGAGTTCTGCTACTGCTTCAAATAAAGATTCTGCGACTGATCTGTACAGAAGAACTGGCGCCTTGTTGTATCTAAAATAACCGAACTGAGTAAAACATATACCAACAATCCCGATAAAGAAAAACCATCACCGCTTGGTTCCCGAAAACAATTAAAAAATTTATGCGCAAGAGAAACCCCTGCTTGGAGCAGCAAAGAAAGAAAACCGACAGTCAGCAAGAGAAGCTTTCCACAAGGTGGAAATAGAACGCAAAAAAGCCATTAGCACTGCCAAATATCAGTTTTTTTCCCGTCAGCTTACTTAACATGCTAAAGGCTAATACAAAGCCGTTTTGGGGAACAGTAATGGCATCCACTTCTTCAAAACATATATCCGGCTGCTCAGGTGAAACGCTACGCGATAAAGATTGTGCAACCGTACTTATGACGCGTTCTGTTCCGGGTTTATGAAAGACCGCACCGCTACCTTCGAGGGTAAGCGTACTGTAATTTTGAAATATTTGCCCCGAAATACAATTAGCACAGGTAGAATCAGCTGCATAATCAACAACTTGAAGAATTCTTCAGATTGAGAGCCCAAAAACATCTCATCAATACTTAAAAACACTACAGATGTGACAAACTAAATATTCACAATGCTGTTCTCCCAATCACTGTCTTTGAACCATACACCCTGGGAATGGAAACTTGAAAAAATCGTCGAAATATTTTAAAGTTGTAACAAATTATTGCTATGAAACTATCACCCAATATTACTGACCAGCATTCCCTCGAGGATTATGGAACATATCATTTTCGCAAATGTGGCAAATCATCTGGGAAACAACAACTTCATCGATCAGTTATTGCACGGCTTCCGGAAATAATTTTTGTGCGAAAAACATCGCTACATTTCTTAATGATTTACACTTTGACCTTAATAATAACAATCAAACCAACCCTACATTTCTTGCCTTCAAAAAGGCATTCGATAAAGTTTCTCATCATCATTTGATGTATATATTAAAACAGCTAAAATGCTTGATTAATTTTTATTAGCCTGGATATGTCTCTTTCTTACTAATAAAAAACAATATGTAGTCGTAAACAACGCTGCTTCCAATACTGCCTGAGTGCAGTCTGGAGCACCACAATTCGCAGTACTCGGAGAGATTGTGTTCATAGTATACATTAATGACCCGCCTTTTCGAGTAAGAAACAAAGCTCTGCTTTTTGCAGACCTTTGCGTCATAGATACTCAAATAAATACCCGCGATGATCAAATAACCCTACAAGGAAACCTTTTAGCTATTCATAGTGTGTTGAGCGAGTTGCAAATGTCATAAGTGTACTGAAATGAAAAATCATATCTTTCTATAGACGCGCAAACTTACCTAATTAAAGTTATTCCCCCCATGATTCGGTACTCCAATCGACTAACTGGTAGAAATACCTGGGTGTACATCTAGCAAATGATCTGACGCGGTCCGTTCAAAAAAGTGTGGTTGTTTCTGCAGGAACCGAAACTCTCAGCATTTTCCAACGCAATTTAACACTGGCCCCTCTAGAAATAAAATTACTAGCCTAAAGAGCACTAGCACGCCCGCAATTAAAATAGGTAGCCGCTGCCTGGGATCCACACCAAAAGTACCTTCTTCAGGCATTGTAAGCAGTACAAAATCGAGCAGTGAGCTTTGTACTTTCAGTTTACTCATTGTTTACGAGCGTAACCGAGCTAAAACAGAATGCTGCTCTTCCACTTCTCAATCACCACATATAGATTTCCCGACTAGCACTATTTCAAATATTATAATAAACACTGTCACCCACCAATTACGTCATAAGCCACCTACGTTTTTCGACCCGAGGGAAATACACAGTCCAAGTAAACACATACCCGGCTAGAAACCGTTATTTTTGCTTACTCTGTTTTCAGTCGCACAGCCAAAGATTGGAACAATCTTCCGCTGGAACTGACGCCGAATATAGCATCGGTAGTTCTGGCAATTGCTGTAAAAATACTGGCAGATTTAAATGGGTTAGTTTGGGTGCATTGCTTTCTCCCTGATAGAACATTTTGATCATCTGTATGTCAATAAAACTGACTCGATACTTCTCTTGGTGTCTCAAACTTCCTTTTTCATTCCTTCTTCTTATTTTCCCCCTGCTAACCCGCTACCCTACTTTTTCAAATAAATTGCTTGTCAAGTTTGTTCATACTTCGCGTGGTTTATCACGTGTGAGTTGTTTTTTAGTCTGTGTGTATGTGACCTAAACTTTTTTGACATTCCTTCCGAATTTTATTTCTTTCTCTTGTGACCTCCCCTCCCCAGTAGTTTTTGAAGTCAACTGTTTGTCAGGGTCTTTGTTTATATCTCGCGTGGTTTTTACCAGTGGTTTTTTTAGCTCACCCCTCACGTAAAGCCTGTTCTCCAGGCCTTTGAGATACCAAAATAAATAAATGAAATAAATAAATAAATAAATTTTACTTCGTTATCAAGAGATTTTCAAATGCAAGGTTCTGTATAAACCTTTCAAGGTAAATAATCATATACTTCGTTATATACCTCGTTATAAACAAGGTTTGAGTGTCGCGCATACATCTCAATGCCCACAGAATAACTACATACAATTGCGTCAGTACACTTTGTATTTTCACCCTTACATTTTATTTGTCATAATTATAGCATCATTGTTTGTCGGGTCACTTTCACAGAGGAAGAGCTATAATGGAGAGGCACCTATTCGGCGTTTGGAAAAATAGACATATGTTGTGGTTGCACGTACAGGTGCATGACATTGAAGGAAATGCTTTGTGTTTGGATTCAAGGGAGTATGATGAATTTTATTACCTGAAGAAAATAGTGAAGCAGCTGCACTTGCGTGTCAATTTGGCAGAAATTGCAGTGTTGTTTTTAGGCTGTAGACATAATGAGTAGTTGTATTGTCTTCAAATACCAATTCAGTTGTTTTGCATAGCAGTCGGGTCAAGATGTCGAGATAGTATTTGGTCATCGCATGTGAAGCGTTTCTGCTAACACACCAACCCCCTGCATGCTATCACCCAAAACCTCACACAAAATACTTTTCTCTTAAGAAGCACTACGGTGCATTGTATTTGCAGAGATAGGGTACGATCTTCCACCGAACACACGCCGCAATCGATATCTTTACTACTGGCATCGGCGCGTAATGGAGATGAGACGTTATGGTCTCAGGGTGAAATCTTTCTTGCGAGACAGTGGTTTCATTAAAAAATTTCGCATAATGACTGCGCGTAACACTGTACGCAATCGAACTATAGGGCAGCATTTTGCACCCAATAGTTTTTCAAACTACTCTTGAAAAAGACAATATTTTTGAAACAACTGATCCTGCAATGGTCGGTTAGCAGGTGGTACTGTATACTTAGCAGCAAGGATTCAAGCTGTTCGGTAAAGAGTGGTTCAAATCTCTCAAATGCATCTGCGACCATGAAGTGAAAAGTATCCTGGTGCAAACAGTGGTCACTGTCCCTCTTGGTCATTTCGGGCACTTCGGTACGCACGAATGATTGTCGAAGTTGTTGTCGTCGCCGTTCATCCCCTGTGTTTCAGATGCAGTCGACGTAGTAGTAAACGCCTAAACAAATGCGAGGTTGATGTTTTAAACTTTTTGCTTGAAGGCTACAGGCGTGCAGAGCAACATAAATCAAGCAAATATTATGAATCACCATGTTGAGAAGTCTGACGTGTTCATGTACAAATTTCCATGCGTAGACTACTATGGGCCACAAGATTGTATCTCTTTTTTTGTACCGGTCGCAGCCTGTGTATTCATGCGTGTAGATCAGCGCGCTTTACGGCGAATTTTTTTAATTGTTATTCCTAGCCAATGTATCCTACTAACGCCCAAGGTAGACCTTTACACGGCACACAATGTATGCTAAAGAGTCCGCTACATGCTGTACGGGCCAGCGTTGTAGTACAAAAAACACTAACTCGCACAGCGTGAGATCCCACTTTGAAGCCTTAGCATTTTCTTAATGCAGCCGGAGAGTCCATGAACCATTAAAGAATAAATACAGTTTTGAATAAGGAATACTGCGAAAGTTTTGCGCTCACCTTCAGTGTCACTTCGCTGCACAAAATTAGGCAACATGAAAAAACACGCATTCGTCTTTCTTCGGCAAATGTTGTTTCATGAAAGAATAAAGGTGGCCATAAAAAGTGCATCGGAATGCATGTGACCGCTTTAGGTTCATAAATATTTTCGATAACCTTGAACCGTGTAAAAACCTTTTGGAATCATCAAAAAACTTGCTGAAATCCTTATCATTTAGTCACTCTTGGCTGCTTTAAGGGCTAATGAAGTACCTTGAAAATTACCAAAGTATTCTGGACACTTTTAACAAAAGTTATCTCCAAGGAATAAATTCAGTTCCAATTATTTTTACTGATTGTAAGGCTTAGAATACGGTCTGTTTCTTTACTTTTTGGTAGCAACATTTTCTTCGATCCCAAAGAAACGCATAGTTTCTGAACATCATTATTAACCCATATGCTTACCGGCCTACCCTCACGTGTTTAAATAGGGGCTGTGCGGCTTACGTAATATCTACAACAAAGGGTGGCAATTTGAACGATAGCTGGGCATGAGAGAGTACAGCGGTCGTATGAAGATTGGATAGTGGCAACAGGGCGATTCGACAAAGGAGCCATGACAGAGGGCCGTACTACAGCAGAGCACAGCAGGGAGGGATTTCAGAAGTATGCTGCTCGTTCCCGTGAACCCGGCCAGTGCATCTCTGATTACAACGTAAAATGCATTGCAAGTCCGGTACGATGGCAGAAACTGTTATTACCGTTTCATAATAGCTGACTTTACCACCGCCGCGGTACTGTGGGCGTAATAAAGTATGTCTGCGTATGTTGTTGTATTGTGCGCTAGCGGAAAGTACTTTACATCATTAAACAACTGCTAACATCCAGAAATACAACGCTTGGATTATTCTCGATAAGCTCAAAAACATTCCAAGCAAACATAACAAGAGTTAGTAGCTTTGCTCACCATTTACTTTCCCCATTTGGAATAGAAATACCGTTATGTATGGCTTGGCAGGGACGCCTCAGTTTCTAAAAAAAATATTTGATTTCCGTGGCAAACATTTGGTGTGGCCATAATTATGCCGATCATTTTACTATCCACAATATTAACTTTGGCTTCATAGCTTTGATAAAAAGTCGCTTCGTAGCTTTGACAAAATCTACCATGCCTGTTTGCAAATTTTTTCTGTATTTGATACGATTACAATGTTACCTGGCCTCACAGCCTGAATTGTAAGCAAAAACCTTCCCATCAGCATTAAGAGGAAACAAATTTGTACGCCAATGGATTTGTCCATGCAAAGCAGGCTTCTTTATGTACTACGCTTGGTCGAGAACTAATCAAAAACTGTCTTTAGCATGGAACGACTTTTGAATAACCGCTGACACCTGAACTATATTGTGTTTCTTACAGGGCTTTTCGGTAAGTGGTACCATTGGGAAAGAATATTAATTACACTAAGAAACTCAAACGGACTATATTAAGGTGTAATATCTCTTACTTTAGGATGCATACAACACTTGATATTTGCTGTTTTTGAGAAATATTTAAAGCTTCCAACTTGGGAATTTTTTCTCTCATCACTGGGCTTTTTTAGACTAATCCGTAGAGAAGATACACCTTCTTTTGCTTTCGTTAGATTTGAGTTTCACTTTTACACCGAAATTTGTTAAATTTGAGAGAACGTTGATAGTTTTTAGTTAAGAAAAAATCCATAAAAATATATCTTTACAGATAATATTAAGATCAATCCCACTGGAAGTGGTCAATGCTTCTTCTCGTTGTTTAGTCTAGAAAAAACTGCCCCACTTTGTATTTAATAGTCTCCAACCTTTCAGGTAATGTAGGTATGTTAGAAAAATTGTGATACAAAACTTTTGCTAAGATGACTCCATTGTTAATGCGCGTTCAGATACTTGTATTTTGTGAGATTACAATAAATTTTATCGCTACACAATCCTCTCTGTTGACTATTCATAGTGATTTACAAAAACACTTAGGTTACAAAAACAGTTGTAATTGTAGTTGTTACATAAAACTACCCTTTCCCTGTACTGTCACAAGTGTCACGTTTTATCACTATTTAAATGTGGTCACTCTGAAGTTTCGAATATAGCACAAACACGTAGTGTGTCAATATCTAAGCTTCCACGTTATGCATACGGGCACACTAAATAAAAAAATATCATATTATACTCCAAGCAGTCGTACTTGCAAGAAATCCGACGTTTTGTTGCTGGGCGGGATACTTTCTAACGGATGACTTGGGCACCACTGCAGCTGTGTCTTTTTTCGTTTCAGTGCTGTTTACCTTGAAGAAAACCCTTCGCTGCGTCACGCAGCCAGCGCAACAAACAGCCGGTTCCTCCAGTTTCCATTAGGGGATGGCTGTTCCGACGATGGCCCTATCAAGGATTACTGTTCGTGGTCAGCCGCTTTGCAGACCTCCTCGACTCCTCTGAGTTCTGTGTTCGGTTTCTTGATGTCGTTTTTATCCTGCCTAATCATCCCCGCAAATTTCTGGTTGGCCAAATGTAGAACGCGGGACACTCAGCGCACATATTACGGTAAGTTACTCCAAGCGTTTTCTCTACTGTATCGAGCCTTTAGTGCCGGAGAGTAGTCAGACCATAGTACTGGAATGCTTGTGGATGAGGTGCGCACCTTCTCTTCTGAAAACGCGGACCATTGTCTTGTTCGTTACTGGGACTTGGAATATAGGCAGTTGATGTCTTCGCCAAATTTGTCGCCCCGTTTGCTCTGTATGAGGCAATATGAAACGAATGAACTTTTTGGTGTAGCCATTCGGGATGTCTGCAATATTCCAAATTTCCTCGTGTTTGTGGTTCTATTCGGAGGTAAAAATAGCACCCACTGTGTTCTAAAAAGATGAAACAGATGACATGCTGTGAAGTGGTGAGCCGAAACAAAGTACCGGTAGCGACCAGTATGCGTCGCCTTCCTGTGGGCAGAGAACAGCAGGTCTTCCCTCATCTCGTTCGTTTGGCTTCAAGAAAAAGAATACAGCCAATGAGTGCACATTAAATCGTGAACTGGATGGCCGGGTGGATGAAATCAAAAAGTATTATCAGGCTCTCCCCTGATAATACTTCTGTAATATCAGGGTGAGAGCCTGATAAAGTGTAAACAGCTGGACATGCTTGAGATGAAATGTTGGCAGTAAGAAAGTGTATAACAGCTGCATCTTACTGGTACTCACCTAGGGGCAGAAACATGGAGGCTGACTAAATGGGTGGAAGTTAAATCAAGGTGGGCTCAGCGAGCAATGGAATTGATTATGATGGGTGTAACCATAGCAGACAAGAAGAGAGTGGAGTGGGTGAGGAAGCAAACACTTCTGAAGGATGTACTTGTAGAGTTTGAGAAAAACAAATGGATGTGGTTAGGGCATGTAATACTAAGGGAAGACGACCGCTGGTCATTAGGGGAACAGAGTGGATCCCTAGATAAAGCAAGCGCCGCTGGGGACGACCGAAAGTTATATGGGCAGATGAGATCAAGAAGTGTGCGGGTTTACATTGGTAGCAGTTAGCACAAAACCACGATAATTGGAAATTGTGAGGAGGGAAGGAAAAACCCCCTCTGCAGGTTCTTGAGTAGTGTGTATTCGGTGGCGACTGGGGGTAGACACAGTCACCAGTTAATCAGACGAGGGCGCTTTGAGAGGTTATAAAGAAAACATGTATTAGCAGAACAAAGCACGATGCAGCCAATAATACTTAGACGATAGACTACCAGAGCAAACGAACTGGTCTAACTAATGAACAGGAAACCCTATAAACCTAATGCGCTAGAAAAGTGCCACAAAAAAGTTCATAACGAGTTCACCGTGACGTGGCGTAGGACTCGGGGCGTCGGGGTATCTCGGTGCGTTGCGCTGAGGGCCGCGTCGGGAAGTCTCGCGTGCTGGGCCGTGACGGTGCAGCTCCGTCGCTGCTCCTCCAAGAACGGTACTTGCGGGAGCGGTCGTGGCCGGAACGGTCGTGGCCACGTCACGGAAGGCCGCGGGGCAGTCTGCACCCGGGAGCCGCCGGTAGACGATGATCTCCAGGCCGTGGTCGTTCAGGACCGGGGCACGACGCAGCGCGTGTGCCTGCCACGGGCCAGAGCACTGGGGAATAGGACGCTGGTCAGGGGAGGCCTTGGCGTCAGGTAGATCCCTCCGAGCTTAGGTCCCCGAGACCCGATGAGCCCTCGATCTGCGCCTGGACGCCGCTCTCCTCGAACTGTCCTCTCCGAACTCCTCCACTCGAATGGCCGTCCTTCCTCGTCACCGCTCCGTTGTGGCCGGCCCTCATAGGTCACTTGCGTTCACCGTCATCGGCTTCGTGTAGCCTGCCACTTTCTTCTTTTTCGGCCCCTTCCAAAACGAGGACCATCCCTCACGGGCATGTGTCCGCAGACGTCGTCGTCGTCGTCGTCCCCGCCGACTGAGCGCTTCACCTCACAGAAATCTATGGGAGAGACTCTCGCGCTGCTTTGGGAGTAGATTGCCTTGTTATTATGATCATGGTGATGGCGATGACTATTATGATGGTGATTAATATAACAATGACACGCTCAACTAAGGAGGTCTTTTTTATGGTAGATGAATTGTCGACATTGCGAAGAAAAGTTTAGGTCATGTGAGGAAGGAGCTCAAACATTTCCCTTGTCTGTGCTACCTGGTCAGGTTAACCATTTTTACGGAGCTGGAGGTCCTTAAAGAACAAGCAGCCATCTCGGCATTCGCGCTTCCACACGCTTCTTACTGACAACTAGATTTGGCCCTAATTGCAGGGTGACTGCCAAAGTGTGACTGGGTAGAAATTGCATCTTGCTACATTGCACCAAATCCATCGACAATGTCACGTCGCCACGCTCGTAATTTCCGCAGTAGTTGGAACGCTTTTACGCATGCTCATCTACATGATAGTACACCCCACACGAGTGGGCCTTCTGCAATTGCCTCACCGTCATCGATCATACACTTACAGAGACTTGATTTATGTCCGCTCGAAATAAATGCTGCAGAAATATACAACTTTGCTTTCTTTTGTGGGTGCTTGGGATGTCAATAGGTGTGCCAACGCGAGATAATGCTTTGGCACACCTTTTCGCATCACAAGCAATCAACAAGGAGAAGTAAATCTCATCAGTTGCAGCTTCTCGGGATCTCCACCGGGTAGGAACTCTTCCTGGACACAAACTAACATCCATGCGCCAACGAGTTTTTCAACACTTGAACCGACCGGTCAAAAAGCCCATCTTATGTCACCGTGACCTAACAAGGGTCCAGGATCGTCATGCCGTCGCCCTTATTAAACGGGCCACTTTTAAAGCGGACAGTGTATAACTGGACAAATCAGACTTTTGCCCTTAGCCAGAAATAACCACCAAGCCGAATCTGTTTCTTTTTAAGGGCCATGTTAAATGCACACATGGTTTTTTTATAATATACTGTATGCGCGAATATCCCACCACCTTACTCAGCACCATGCAAAGTGGATTGCAACGATGACAAAACCTCCTCCCTTTAAATAAAGAGAAGTGCATCTGCATCTCCATCGACCGACTAATGCAATCATACATCCTCTCTGGGGATACGCCACTCCCGTCCTTCCCCACGTAAACCGTCCACCCCAGCCTCTGTCGCCGTGGCCTGTACCAAACACTACCTGGTCTGATGTCATGTGCGGATAACCAAATTTGTTTTCCCTGAGTTTGCCTGGCTTCATGAGGGTAATGTGGCGACCACGTCTGTGTTTCTGAAAGAGCGCGACCCCAAAAATAACAAATGGATGCATGATCGCTCCAGAAACTGGAGTGTCAAAACCGGCAGGCCATGGCAAAAGGATATTGCTAATGTTTTGAAGGCAAGCCAAGACAGAGACGACCGTGTACAGACGGGAAACGTACTGTTGCTGAAAGTTGTTTCGGTTGAAAACTATAAAAATATGCTTCCCAAGAAAAAATATATATATATATATATATATATATTCATATATATATATATATAATTATATATATAAATATATACATATATATATGTGTGTGTGTGTGCGTGTGTCTGTGAGCAGGGAGTTGGCGAGAGCAACAAGCCTCAGCCAGGACGACCGTTAATCTCAAGGAAAACCCGCATTCTATTTTGTTAGCACATAGCGAGACCCGGTGTCCTCGTGCGTCCGCGTGGCCGTGCAGCCTGTGACGCAATGTCGATCGCGCTACTGCGTGAGGAGCGGCGCTCGATCCAGGGATGTCGCTGGAATTTCTACTACAGGGCTCCCCACACAAGAGAGGAGCGAGAGTGACGATCGAAAAAGTCATGCGAAGATACAGTGGACACGTCGGTGTGGTGCTGTTAGAGGACAGAGCAGTTTTGAACGAAGTGACTTCGGCGGGAGACTACAGGTACGCGGGCTTCATAATTTCAATGGCCACGGCATCTTCAATTTAATTGATGTCCAAGAAAAAAGCAGTCGAGTGACCGTGAGCGACCGTGTTTGGAACAAGTTAATCAGGCCTCAAGGGTCTTCAGACGGGTCCGCAGCGCATGAACACATTCATGGAATTTTATAGGTCAAGGTAATGTTTAAGTGGCTCGGTACTTTACAAGGCCTGTGGGTTAAGGCCGAAGGTACCCAAAAACCTCTAGTAGGGGATCAGCGCTGTCACGGGCGGAGGCAGGTTGCGAAAATTTGTCGAACAAGTCCGCTAGCAAGCGGAGAGGTGTAACAGATGAGCTCAGCAGACGTGCTCGAGCGGGCCACTTTGTACGCGCCGGATTCCGAAGTGCGTAAGTGGTAGTCGTTGGACCCACTGGGTTGGGCAGTGTGTGCATTGAGGGACGACTTGAAGTGTCAGTGGAAAAGCTCGACGAGGCCATTCGACTGTGTATGGTAGGCGGCTTTTCGGAGACGAGTCGTGCGAGAAGGTGTAGTAGATCTGTGAACAGGAACAACTCGAACTGCTGGCCGCAATCGTTGACAACACTGCAAGGGCATCCTTAGCGCGACACCCAGGCAGAGGCAAAGGCTGAAGCTAGGGTGGAGGCGGTTATGTCGGGGAGAGGACAGACTTCGGGCAAATGTGTGAAGCGGTCAACACAAGTCAGGCTGTATAGGTAACCTTGGCAAGGGGGAAGGGGGCAAACGAGGTCAACGTGGCCGACAGAAAACCATTCCTCGTGTCTGAGCAATGGTTTGGCAGGGGGAGCAGAATGACGTTGGACTTTGAACGCTGGCACGGCGTGCAGGCTCGTACCCAGTCTCGAATGTCAGCGTAACATAGGTGACCAAACTTAGCGGACACAATGGGTTTTTGAGACGCCCTAATGCCGGGCGGGCCGTGTTGTGGAATGCTTCAAACATGCGGCGACGATGTGAGGCAGGCAGGAAGGGTCTGGGAACACCTGTGGACGTGTCGCAAACGATAGTCACACCACAAAACGGTACATCTTCAAGCTTGAGTGCTGTATGTGCTCCACGTTAACGGGAGAGCTAGTTGCCATTGGCTTGCGTCGTAGCCAGTTCGTGTACGTCAAGCGGGTTGGTAGGTGCTTCCTGCGTTCTTAGTGAAATGGCATTAACATTGTCCATGTCGCTCAGAGTGTCTGTGGGGGAATTGGCCACACCACTGACGTGATGGATGTAGGACGTGAACTCCGAGAGGCATGCTAGTTGACGGACCTCTCGTGGAATGTAGAGGGTGTCAGGGCGGTTCAAGGCAAACGTGATCGGCTTGTGATCGGAGAAGATTGGGAACTTGCGTCCTTCGAGTTGATATATGAAGTGACACCCTGCGGGGTACAAGTCTTGCAGTTCGCGGCCGAAAACGCTATATCGTGTCTGAGGAGGAGCCATGTGCTTAGAGAAAAATGCTAGCTCTTAACATGCACCTTTGCCTCACTTCTGAAGGACAACCCCGAAGGCAGAACTTCAAGCGTCGGTCGGGAGTGCCAAAAGAAAACTCGGATTAGGATGAGCTAGCAGGGCAGCGTCGGCGAGAGTGTTTTTGATGGCTCGAAATACACTGTCAACTGCAGCCTCCCAATCAAGTGAAGTGGATGAGTGTTTGGTTGCGGCAGCCTGTCGAGAAATTCGAGCAGAAGTTCGCGACAAAATGCCGGGTGCATGGGATCCGAACTCACGACCTCAAGAATACCGGTCTTCTCTGATGATCACTACACTACCGGCGGGGCTATTTTCTTCTCCACTTTCTGGGGTATTTATGTTTAGTTTTTTATTTATTTGCCGCGCTTAGGAGGGTTTGCAGGGAGATCATGGGAACGGATCCAACCCGGCGGGCATTTTTTCACCACTTTTTTCTGACTAAAAAAATTCTTCATCTCTTTCTATGACCTACCGCAGTCCCGCCTTTTCTTTCCGAGGTTTGCTTGACTGCCAACCATTATTACATCTTATTTCACTGAGTCCCTCATTTCGCTTTGTTGATCGCTACATGCATAGCTAGGATCTCTGTTCTGTCAGTCTTCGTGCAATAGGGAGCCAAACAATGTTCAATGCTTTTAGAGCCCCCTCGACAGGTCGTAGACACTCGAGTTACATGCCGAGGGTTAAAAAGAAAGTCCCCTTCACAGCGAATAGTTCCAGTGGTGCTGGCTACCACACCCAAGTGGAGGAAACAAACAATACCTAACATAAATACCCAAAAAAGTGGTAGGGAAAGAGCCCCCCGGTAGCTTAGTGGTCATCGCACCAGACCGGCATTCCAAATGTCGTGGGTTCGAATCCGACCCGGTGGACCATTTTTCACCACTTTCTCTTTGACTCAAAAGATTCTTCACCTGTTTCTATGAACTACCGAATCTCCCCTTTGCTTATCACGAACTCTCCACAACAACGAAAATAAGGGAAAATGCGGTACAGCAGACGGAAAACTTTTTTTGTAAAAAGCCCAGCAATATAAAACTTCCTCTACTAAAAAAAAAGACAGTGTAGGAAGCTGTTGAAAAACACACTTCTCGTACGAATTACACGAATAAATAATGGTGCAAGGAGCGTCTCGACACACAAAATGCAAAGTACAAGAACATTAGGTACAGAATGGAGGCCGCCGGGGACATAACTATTTCTGAAAATACCAATTACCAGCGGCGTTGGGAATGTCAGGGCAGTTTACCAGTTCACAGAAGTGCGCACGTGCCAGCAATGCAACCTATAATTTAGCTAGGTAGAAAGTAGGTCCGTGTGTCCTGCGTGGAAGTAACTAATAAATCGGTCACCAGTAAGGGTCAACAAGTTTTCGTGTATATAATCAATACATGCCCCAGCAGAATGGAGGCAGGCAAAGTGAGTAATGAATGAGAAATTTTTGGGTGAACTAAACTGTCAAAAACGTGGAGCGGTGGGGGAACCGCGCATGGTAAATGCTGAGTAACCACGCTAACGGCACACATGCGATAACAAAGTTACCCCCCCTAAAAAGGGGGCTTCCAACCGCAGTAAATGCCTCCAACCTCTCATCTGGAGTAGCAGGCGGGAGCGGAGGCCTATTGAGAATGCCGGTACTATTCAGCGAAAAAAAGGAGGCAGGTAAGGGTGGGGGACAAACATTTGGTGACCGACAGTGTTCGTTATGGCGAATGAAACAAAAACAAAACAAAAAAAGAAACAAAAAGGGGAAATGGCTTAGGTATCCACCAAAGACGATAATTTCCGAAACTCATAAATATTGCTTCAGGATGCGGATTTGAACTTGTAAAAGAGGTACGATTCGCGGAATAGTCGGTCGTGGTGAGAGCGAAGCCCGGATTCCTATGTCGTGGCCCTGAGGTGGTCAAAAGAGTGCCCAGGAAGGTTAACGTGTTTTGTCAGCGAGACAGAGGGCGGAGGTTTGAAAGGGGACTTCTGAATACTACCTATGTCTGAACGACTGTTGTGTTTGCCCGATGTATTGTACGTATCACACCATACACTCGAGCAAATATATCACATTGGAACTATCATAATTCAGGATTCCTCCAATTTTTAGACGATCGTCAGAGGCTCAACTGACCGCGGTGTGCATTGTGGTTATTTGCGTGCATATTTGACATCGAGGCTTCTCGCAAGGACTGCAGCCGCTGGTCGTCTGAGTACTTATTTTGGATGAGGTCAAGACATCCCTAATGTTTTTATTTGTCGTTTACACAACACGTATCGGAGAAAGAAAAACATTAGGAATGTCCTGACCTCATCCAAAATAACGCCTAGGACGACCGGCGGATGCAGTTCTCTCACCCCAACCCGCCACTACAAGGGCGCACTGTTGCAACCCTTCTGCACCTATTTAAGCGTGCGTGCTTCGGCTTTGTATGTTACTAAAGATGAAGACTGGTCCTCTGTCCAAAACGTCAGTAAACCACTATTGTTGCTTTTAATGGTGAGTCTACCATTTCATAATACACTACTTCTTGTGGCTCATCGAGAAGTTTCATCAACTGGCTCACACACACACACACACACACACACACACACCACATATAGATATAGATTAATATATAGATAGATATAATATAGATATATAGATATAATATATATATATATATTATAATCTATATATATATATATATATATATATATATATATTTATATATTTATATATATATATATATTTATTGATTTATTTATTTGGTTACTCACAGGGCCCAAAGGGCGTTACAGAGGGGAGCGGGTTACATCTTGTGTAACATAAAAGAAACAAAGGCTGCATCACAAACACAAGCTCAAAAGAGCAACGTAAAGATAAGAAATCACCACAACAGGTTGCTTACAGCAGATCGGAACGCAGCCTCACCTGTTATCGCAGCAACAGGTGAAGGAAGGCGGTTCCACCTAACGCAAGTGCTGGCGATAAACGAATTAATAAAACGCTTCGTATGGACGGATGGACCGTTGACTTTGTACAAATGATCAATGCGTGCCGAAGTGTAAGATGGGGAAGATAGTAGCTGTTGTTTTAGAATGGGATTTTGTAATATATTTAATGAAAAAGACACAACCGAAATACTTTCCTCCGATGGTCGAGCAGGGGTAAAGAAAGGCTTATTTTCATGGCCGCAACGCTTGATGTGAGGTGATAATTAGAAAGAATGAAGCGCGACGCGTGCTTTTAACTTTCTCTATTTCTGCGATGAGTGATTCTTGACCTGGGTCCCACACAGAAGCCGCATACTCTAATTTTGAATGAACGAGACAATTGTAAAGAAGTAATTTTAGGAAACTACAAGCCATATAAAAATTTCGCTGGAAGTAGCCTAACATACGGTTAGCATTACTTACTACAAATTCAATGTGAAGTTTCCACGACAGGTTAGATATTAAGTGTACAACAAGGTATTTATAACACTCGACAGTTTCGAGGGGCACGTCGTTATGAAAGTAGTTAGGTGCAGCAAAATTAGTTAAAGAAATGCGCATGCATTTGCATTTATTAATGTTAAGAATAATTTTCTACAACCTACACCATTCCGTACCTTGGTTAATATCGGATTGTAAAGGGGTAATATCAGATGTATTAGTTATTTCCCGATAAATTACACAATCATCAGCAAAAAGGCGGACTGATGAACGGGTGTTAGTTTGCAAGTCATAAATGTAGAACAAAAAAAAGTAAACGCCCCAACACAGAGCCTTGAGGAACACCTGAGCGAACGGCAGACGAAGGAGAATCAGAGTTATTTACAGTAAAAAATGGTGAACGGTTAGTTAGGAAGCAGCGTAACCATGCAAGCACGTTAGTATCCAAGTTAAGATTCCTAAGTTTAATGAATAGAAGTTCATGTGACACAGTATCACAAGCCTCCGCGAAATCAAGAAATATGCAGTCCGTAACCATGCCGAGATCTAAAACGGAGTGAAGGTCATGAGTGAAACATAAAAGCTGCGTTTCACAGGAAAATGATTTTCTGAACCCGTGCTGTGAGTGACTGAAAATGAATTGTCTTCTAAGAATTTGGATAACGTGTTTCATGAGTTTGCATGAAATGGAAGTTATTCACACTGGGCGAAAATTGTGCGGGGAATGCATATCCCCAGACTTGTGCAAGAAAACCACCCTCCCAATCTTCCAATCATGCCGGAATCGGGCCAGTTTCAAGTGATTGCGTGAACAATTTTGTCAAAAACATAGAACAATACAATTTTTTGTTGATAAGAATTTTGGATTTGATGCTGTCTACTCCACATGATGACGTAAGTTTTTGTTTTTCAATTAAACGTCCAATGCCAGAGATGTCAAACATAATTGGTTCCATAGAACGTACGTCAAGTGCTTGGAATGCCGGATATCCGGTCACAGGAGATATGGAGAACGCAGTAGTGAACACATCATTAGATACTGCAGCGCACTCATCACCATGAACCGTAGCTCCATCTGGGGTTTTAAGAGCAATCGTTGAGTTATCCTTAATTTGGTTAATGATATTCCAGAATTGCTTGGGAATATTGACCAACATACATGGTAGCGTGGTATTGAAAAATGAATTCCGAGCCTCTTTCAGTGCAACTTTGTACTGGGCGGCGGTTAACCTACATGCATGCAATTGTGATTCAGAATTGGATAATTTGGCGGATCGGAATAAACGTTTCTTTTTGTAACACAATCTTGTCAATGAACGGTTATACCATGGTGCCTGCATGGTAGATGTGATTGTTTTAATTAGAACGAAGTCACCTAATAAAGAGGCCACCTTTCTTTTAAACAAGTTCCAATTCTCATTAACTGATCTGTCATTGAAGCCCAGTAAAAAGCTGTGGAGGAATGAAGGAAGCTCACAATTTATTCCGTCAAAATCTGCCCTTTTGTAGTTCCGGATTTGCTCTTGATTATTTGTTCGTCGAAATACGAGAAAATTTGCTGTAAAGTGTAGAATTGAATGGTCGCTATAACCGGGTAGGTAAGTAAGAGCAGAAAAAATTTCAGGCACAGAGTAAGTAGAAAGTGCAAAACACTCAACGTTGTCAACGTAACTCTTGCAGGCTGGGTAACCAGTTGGGAAAAATTCAAATCACCGCACAGGCTCAAGAAATTGGCACATTCATTCGAAACGGGACTAGGTTGAGGAGGTACCATGGACCACACAATGCTTGGGTAAATAAAATCGCCCATAAAATTATGGTAACATTAGGAAAACGTACAATGATCTTGTTGACGGCATCATGAAGCCCATCGACGAAAGAGGGGCAAGGCGAATGCGGTCGATAACCGACCCCTACAATACGTTTTTTGAAGGAATTGCCGATCTTCACCCAAGCAACTTCTAGGTCACAGGTAACAGAAATTGCAGAAAAGAAAAGCTATCAGCGACAGCAATAATTACACCCCTTCCGCACCTTTCTCCGCTATCACGACGATAAACGTTAAAGGTTTTACTGCATTTGAAAAGTTCACTATTCGCCACGTTTTCTGATAACCACGTTTCAGTTAAGGCAATCGCGTCTGCTTCGCTAGAATCAATAATACAGCAAAGATCATCGCGTTTCGGCAATAAGCTTCGAATGCTTGTGGAAAAAAAAACTTTCTGCACCGGCGCAAAACCCCCACCCCTCGCGGACCGTTATTCTACTACTGGTGTTGACGAGCAGGCGGCGGCAGTTTCTGTATCTGAAGCGTTAAAGTGCGCAAAGGTACCTGGCTGCGCAAACACTGTGTCATTGGCGTGATTGTAGCTGTAGCATTTTTATTCACGTAAAGGTTTTATATCTCACCTTGTATGATAAATTTTGTGCTTTACCAAATTCTTGCAGCTTTTTTCTTGCTTGCCGCGTTGGCAGCGAATAATCTTCGCAAACGCTGACACCACTGTGGGTTAAGCTCCGAAGCAGAAAGCATAGCTTTTTGCTTCATTTTAAAGGAAGAAAATTTGGCTACTACCGGACTACTTTTGTTTGGTGCAAAATTACCGATTCTGTTCGCCCGTTAGCTTATTCTCATTCTCTTCCCATTTTTCTGAAGGTTCATCTGCAAGCCCTAAAATACCAGATTGTCCCGCCGCATTCTGTCTTCTAGTTCGGCCTGACCCTCGAGTAAACTGTCGCATTTGCTTGCGAGAAAGGTCGACACCTCCTGTAGGTTTGATAGTTCGGTTTGCATAGCACTTGTGGCCGATGTTTTCGCTTCGACAGCTGTCAGTCGCTTTCCCATAGTAGTAATACTCCTTTCAATTGATTCCTGGATTTTGCGAACTTCTTTTACCGAGAGGAATAAATCTGTCTTATATTTCTCCATTTTAAGAGCACGTGCATTGACGTCCTTTAGCATACTGAACATAGCATTGAACTGGTCCAGGGGAGTGTCAGCCACAGGTTCCGGAGTGGCATCATTCAAGGACGCCTGCGTACGTGTAGTGGGACCTGGGTTTTGCTCGACATCCCCAGAAATCAAGAGCAGTTGTTTACAATCGGCAAAGCACTCGCACAACATTAATAACAGCACTCCCGGACGTGGGAACAGTAATAAACACACATTGTTGGACCGTTTAGCGTACAGCGAGGAAACAGAACCAACGTGGGTCTACAAGCGCGCATCGGTTAGCAGCTGCATCGTAACGCTGATCCCACGCACACTGAAGAGGTCCCGGCACCGCCAGTCGCCTTTAACGGGGCAGCCCGCTGATGACCGAGTCGATGATGTGGTCTTGAAATTCAGCGACGCTCCACGATATATGTCCGCCGCCGAGAAACGCAGAAGGGGTACCATCGTGCAAAAACGCTGATAGATTGCAATGACCAGTGCCCGATGAAAATGCGCAGAACTGGATCCATAGTGCAACCTTGGTGTACAAGCGCGCATCGGTTAACAGCCGCATCGTAAAGCTGCTCCCAATATATATATATATATATATATATATATAATATATATATATATATATATATATATATATATATATATATATATATTTGATACGATAGGTCGGCCGTCTACATCGCCAAAGGAGGCATAGGGGTGTTAGGATCTTTTTCACTGTGGTTAGCGCAGTTAACATTTAAATATACATAAGAAAGGAAAAAGAAGACAAATGCACTCCCAAAGTGGGGAGCGAACCCACGCCTTCTGATTTTACTTCTAATGCCTTACCAATTCGACTATCTTGGCGACTGCCTTCTCATTTACTTTGTTGGGTATATATAGTTACTAGAACTGTGTCTGACGCTTGAGGGTGGTAACGAGCACAACTCTGACTACACGGGGAGATGGGGACCTTCTTTACAAACCCTGGGGCGTGATTCGAACGTCTTCAGCCTGCCATGAGCGGGCAGCTGGGGAAACCCTCGTATGATACTTTGGCATCAAGGCTGCCAGAAGCAAGATCTTCGCTACGATTTCGCTGAATAATATACTTAAGAAAATAGTGGCTCGCTTCGGAAAGACAGAAAGCTGGTCGGCAGTCTACAATGCCAAAGGAGGGCAAGGGTTGTTGTTAGGCTCCTTTTTTAACAATGGTTAGCGAAGTTAACATTTTTATATATATGTAAGAAAGAAACAAAACTCCTTCCATCTCCACGAAGTAAATGATGATGAGGGGGGGGAGCTAAAATACTTATCGGTGAAACCGTGAAACATTGTTATAGGTCTTCTTGAATGCGCGCACTATCTGAAATAGTGAATTAGACAAGGCGCGTTCGTAGCCATGCTCGCGTATCGGTTTTTAGGCCAGTGGAAATTGCGCCACGTACCTCCCGTCGCGGCATAAGAGTCGTGGGATCGAAACCGGGCATAGCCGTGACAAGACCACCACTCCTCGCTAGCCAAGCTTGAGAATTTCACCACTCCGTTGACAAGCCCGTCGACGACGTCAATGTTTGTAGTGATTAGGTAGGGCTTGTTTTGGACGATGAAAATCTTCATGGTTAAGTTGGCGAATTCGGAGTGTGACATTTTAGCTCCCTTGCCCGTCGCCTTCTGCAGAGCTTCGTGTGTCGCGTACACCCGGTACGTGTCTTGAGCTCGCAGGCGACAAACGACAACCGCATCTTCTTCCTCTCCTCCTTGTTGGGTTGCAACGAACTCGTTAAACGTTTTGACCTCTTCGGCCAATCTCTGGGTGGCCAATTCCTGGGGGGACTCTGCCGCAATCATCAACGTGGTGCCGTGTACAGCCGGTACTAGGAACTTGAAAGGGCCCGACCAAGAGAATCTGCGCCCCTAAAAACACGCGCCCAAAGTGGGGAGCGAACCAACGCCTTTCTATTTGATCTCGAATGGCGCTTGTGTCATAGTGGTTCTGGCAACTACCATAAAGCGTCAGACACAATTCTAGGAAATATAAATACCCTAGAAAGAGAAGGAGAACACAGCCGCCCAAATATTCCAAATGACAAGGCATTCGAGATTAAATCGTAAGGCGTGGGCTCCGTCGCCACTCTGGGCGAGAGTTTGTCTTTCTTCCTTTAATAAGTATATTTAAAATTTTAAATTTTTATACCCGCAGCAAGAAAATCTCAAAATCACCCTTATGCCACCTTTGGAGTTGTAGACACAATCCCTATATTTCTGTTTTTCCTCAACGAGCCCGTCATTTCTTAACTATACAATTCTGCGAAAGACTAGCGAAAGTACGATTTTGGCAGCTTTGATGCGTAGTTAGCATAAGTAGGTTTCCCACTCAGTGACCGCTTATGACAGCTTGTAGCCGTTCGAGTCCCCTCTTTGGGTTTAAAGAAAGTCCCCTTCCCCCCGTGTACTTGAAGTGGCGCTGGATACCACTACCAAGCGTCGGATACAGTTCCACTAAAAACAAAAATACCTCACAAGTGGAAGGGGAACACACACGCCCAGGCAGCCGATTTAGAAATGCACGCGATATCAAAGAAAAAAGGCGTGGCTTCGGTCCCCGCTCTGTCCTCATGTTATTCAATCTTTTATTTCTTTCTTTCTTACGTATATAAAAAAATGTTACTTCACTAACCATACTAAAAAAATGACATATCGCCCCTATGCTTCCCTTTGGCATTGAAGACTGCTCCGCTATCTTTCAGTACTTCCTAAACAAATCCGTCATTTCCTAAATATATTTTTCTGCAAAAGCTAAGCGAGGGTGTCGCTTCTCGAAGCCTTGAAGCCAAGGTAGCATAAAATGGTTTCCCGCCAAGTGCCCCCTCAAGACAGCTTGTAGACCTTCGAATGTGGCTATACCGCTATAATGCGGAATGTGGCTACCGCTATAATGCGTCAGATACAGTTTTAGTGAATAAAAATACACAAGAAACGGGAGGAGAAGAGTCGCCTAGACAACCGAATTGGTAAGGCATTCGATGATGATGGTTTTTTGTTTAATGGCGCAAGGCCGACGAGGGCAAAGAGCGACAGAGAAATTATTTAATGAAAAGAAGTGATTACCACAAAAGGTAGGTATAAAACGTGTAAACTGGACATAGTAAGATCAATAAAGATGATGGTGATGGCTGGTGTATAGGGCCAGATTTTATGATGCGTGATAGGAAATGAGGTTTAAAAACTTGACGTCTGACAAATATTTAAAAACGCGTTTCACAGAAACCATGACATCGTCACCTAGAAAGAGGGATGGGTGTAAGGGAATATGTTGTCTATACAGTTCTCTGAAGTGTTTGTGTTGTGTTGTGTCAAGTGCCTTGCATTGTATGAGTATGTGGACTACGGATAGGCCCTCCCCACACCTGCTAAACAGGGGTCTTGGAGATCCCGTGAGCAGGTGCGAGTGCGTCACATCTGTATGGCCTATCCGTAATCTAGCTAAGGTAACTTCAATGTGCCTGTTGTTTGAGTCAGTTGTGTATTGTCCCAAGTGTGGTTTTATTACGTGTAGTTTGTTGTCTGTCTGTTCGCTCCAGTCTGCTTGCCAAGTTTTACGGAGTCGTTGTCTAACGTGTGGCTTGAGGTCTGTGTACGGTAGTGTTGCCATGTCTACTGTGTTTCGGAGTGCAGCATTGGCGGCCATTTTATCCGCCACTTCATTACCGCCAATGCCAGAATGGCCTGGCACCCAACACACAGTCACCCCAAGGTTTCAGGAATAAGCTACCATAATTGTTTTGAAGACAAGATTATTGACATGGTTTTTTGATGACTTTCCGGATGATAATGCACGGACGACGCTCAACGAATCAGTATAAATGATTGATGTAGGAATACGATGTTAAACTATGTGACTTACAACCAGAAATATGCCATATCCTTCTGCCGTAAAAAACTTGTATTAACATTCATTGTTCTACATGCTTCAAAATTGGGCTCATGCGCAGCACAAGACACCGCAGTGGACGTTTTAGATGCATCACTGAAAAACTCTGCAGCCTTGTATTTATCCTGTATATACATGAAATGCTGCAAAATCCCACTTTTTGGTGTCCTGTTCTTATTGTATTTTAAGAAAGACAAGTCACATGCAACAGGATGAAGATGCCATGGTGCTACAAGATCGGTGATAGATGACTTGAGTGTGTCTACAAAGGAGACCTCATGAATAGTGACCTCGTCCCTTACTCTGAGCGAGAAGGGAACAGGAATGGATGGGCGATTTAAAAAGAGCTTTGATGTGGATGTATCATTAAAAACCGGTTTAAAAGGATGGTTGTCCATTGATGAAATTTTAGAGGCATATAACAAGTCAACATAGGTTCGCTGGTGTGATAAGCACCATTTGTCACACTCTGCGTAAAGACTCTGTACAGGGCTCGTACGGAATGCGCCACAAGAGAGGCGAAGCCCCAAGTGAAGCACTGGGTCGAGCATTTTAAGTGCTGTTTTAGTGGCTGACCCATACACAACACTCCCATAGTCCAATCTAGACCCCACTAGGCTTCTGAAAATACGTAACAGGAGTTGCTTATCCGTTCCATACGACTGCTGGGACAAGATTTTAAGAATGTTGAGAGCCTTTAGACATTTATGTTTCAATTGTTTAATGTGAGGGATGAACGTAAGCCTTTCATCCAACACCACACCTAAAAACTTGTGTTCCTTCCTCACAGGAATCGATACGCCATTAAGGATAATGTCTGGGTCCGGATGGATCCCACGCCTCCTGGAGAAGACAACACAGGTGCTTTTTTCTGGGTTAAGTTTAAAACCGTTCTTGTCTGCCCAGCTGGCAAGTTTTTTGACACCGAGCTGGACTTGAGGCTCACAGATGGACATATTACATGATTTAAAAGATACCTGGATGTCGTCTACATATTTTGAATAAGAAATTGTAGGTGGTAGTGCCTTCCCAAGGGAGTTCATCTTAACTATGAACAGAGTGCAGCTTAGCACTCCACCTTGCGGAACGCCGTTTTCTTGCACACGAACTCTTGAGAGTGCGCTACCTACTCTCACGCGAAACGTTCTTTCGGACAAATAACTAGCAAGGGTGTTGAGCATATGGCCCGAAACACCGAAAGACTTTAGGTCACAGAGGATCCCGTAACGCCAAGCGGTGTCATAGGCCTTCTCAAGGTCAAAAAATACCGTTGTGCAAAACTGCTTGTGAATGAAGGCGTCGTTTATATAGGACTCGAGCGCGACGAGTTGGTCGTTGGTGGACCGCCCCGCCCTGAAGCCTGCCTGGCAGCTCTCGAGAAGACCATTGTACTCACGAAAGTACATGAGTCTCCTGTCTTTCATCTTCTCGAGGAGCTTGCACAGGCAGCTTGTGAGGGCGATGGGCCGATAGCTAGCGGGAGAGGAAGGGTCCTTTCCTTCCTTCAGGAAAGCCACTACTATGGCCTCTCTCCAAGAGCGACGAATGTGCCCCGAAAGCCATATGTTGTTGTATAGATGTAGGAGTGTTTCAAGAGTGTCTGGGTGTAGGTGATGTATCATGGTGTATGTGATTTTGTCTGCACCTGGAGCTGAAGGCTTCCATGCGTTCAGGGCAACCTTCAGCTCATGAATTGAAAAAGGAGAATTGTAAGAAGTGTGCGACTTGTTGTAATCACGCAGGGACTTCTTTTCTACAGATGTCTTGTGTTTTTGTGTAGTGCGCTGAACTGGACACGTGTTCGAAGTGTTGTGCAAGTGTGTTAGCCTGGTCTTCCAGTGTGTCCCCTGTTGTACTAACAAGGGGCAGACTGTGTGTCTGTTGTCCTTTTAGTTTGCGTATTCGTGTCCAGACTTTGTGTGTGTCGGTGTGTGAGTTGATGGAAGTGAGGAAGGTGCGCCAACTCTCCCTTTTCGCCTCACGACGCACTCGCTTCCCAAGAGCCTTTGCCCGTTTAAACGAAATGAGGTTATCTGACGTGGGGTACCGGCGAAGGACACCCCACGCCTTGTTCTGGGCCTCTCGCGCCCGCCTGCAGTCCTCGTTCCACCAGGGCCTCTTTGGGTTGCGGGACGCGCTGGAGGCCTGAGGCATGGACTTTTCGGCGGCGTCGACTGTGTGCGCCGTGACGACTTGGGCTGCTTCCTTAACGTGTAGGTGTTTTATGGTTGTGTGGTGTAGTTTAGATGTTTCTGTGAATGTACTCCAGTTTGCTTTTGATTCATTAAACCTGTTATGGGAAGATGGACTGCATGGGCCTTTACCTATGTATGTTAGGGATGTGGGGAAGTGGTCACTACATTATGGGTCCGTGCCCACGCCCCACTCAAGACATGGAAAGAGAATTGCAGAACTAATAGCCAAGTCGAGATGTGAGTACGTATTATGTCCTACGTTACGGTATGTAGGCTGTTTTTGGTTGAAAAGGCATGCTCCTGAAGATGTAAGAAATTTCTCTATCAGGCGACCTCGGGCATTCGTTCTGGAGGAGCCCCAAAGAGAGTTGTGTGCATTAAGGTCGCCTGTTAGGATGTACGGTTCGGGCAGCTGGTCGACCAGCGCCTCGCAGTCAGAGCTCAAAAGTGTGACATCAGGAGGAATGTATGTGGAGCATACCGTTATCAACCTATTAAAAATTATTGTGCGTATTGCTACAGCCTCAAGGACGGTGTTGAGAGCGACAGGGTGGCATGCTAGGGATTTCCGGGCTATTATGGCTACACCCCCCGAAGAGTGTGTGCAGCCATCCCTGTCCTTTCTGAAGACCATGTACCTATATAAGAAATTTGTGTGCTTGGAATTCAAATGCGTCTCCTGAAGACACATCACACTTGGCTGATTAGCATGCAGTATTTCGTATACATCGTCAAGATTTTTAAGAAGGCCTCTACAGTTCCATTGAATTATGTTTTCTCTTCCCATTATTTAGTGTGACAGCTACTGGAGTGTGTGTGTTTGTTTATGTGTCGTCTTTCGGGGCTGTGACTCTCGCCTTTTTAGGCTTGTCGGGAGGCTTTGGCGTCGGGACGCGTTCCTTGCGCTGCGTTGCAGGCAGGAACGGCCCGACATCCATCTCGTCGTCGGATGTCCGTGGGGTGCCCGACGGACCGGGCCCCCAGGACTTGGCCCCCCCTAGGGAGCGCTTCGTTTGAGCCGCCACCGCCGAGGGCGTCCGGGGCGCCAGAGGTGGCACAGGCGGTGCGGTGGCGGTGGGAACCGGTGCGGGGCCCGTGGTGTCCATCACCTCTGTACCCTCCAACGCACTGGAGGGCGGAGAGACAGAGGCGGGAGCGGTACCGGTCCCGACGGAAGAGGTTGCCACCACAAGCGCTGCTGCCTCAGCAAGCGGCGTGGTGGCGGATTGGGCTGCCAGAGGCAACCCAGGGGGGGGGGGGGGGGGGGAGAGGGACCAGGTGAGACTCGCTGAAATGGGTCCCTGTGGAAACGAGACGCCGCTCCGCCCCCTGGCGAGCCGCGTCGGCGTACCTCCCCAGGGGGAAAGAGGCGAACCTCGTTCGCGCCTCTGGGAAGGTGATGTTTTCAGTGACTTTGATGTTGATGATTTTCTTTTCTAGTTGAAATTTTTCGCACTTGCGGGAGTATGCCGCATGCGGCCCCCCGCAGTTTACACAAGTGAGAGTTTCGGCTGAGCAGTTCTCGCTCGGATGATCGTGCGCCACGCACTTTGCACACGTCGTTCGGCCACGGCAAGAGTTCGTACCATGCCCGAACCCCTGGCACTTACAACAGCGCTGCGGGTTCAGGATGTACGGACGGATGGAGCAACGGATAAAACCTGCATTTATGTATTGTGGAAAAATTGCGCGGTCGAAAGTCAAGATAATGTGTTTGGTGGGAATCTCCTTGTCGTCTCTGCGGATGGTGATGCGTCTCACGGCAGTGACGCCCTGATCCTTCAAGCCGGCAAGGAGATCCGCATCCGTTTCGTTCAAGAGATCCGTCTCGGATATCACACCTTGCGAGCTGTTGAGGATCCGATGGGGTGTGACCCTGATGTCTAGATCAGCCAGTCTAGTCTGAGCTAGAAGCTTCGTGGACTGCTGCTTGTCATTTACCTCGATTAATAGTTCACCAGACCTTTGTTTTTTGCACTTATATGATTTTCCTCTTATGGCTTCAAGATATTTTGCGATCAAGAAGACTGACTGGGATGCAAGAGGGTGGGTTGGATTGAGGGACTCTATGACAAGAAATCGAGAGTGATGATCTGGTTCAGGAAATGTCAAAGATGGCAATGAAGGAAAATATACTTCGGTGCGGCCCCTTTTCAGGGACCGATCACGTTTGGGGGGGGGGTTTGAAAATGCCATATAGCATATTATAAAAGCAGGGAGACGGGGGTACTTTCTTCTTTGACCTTACCCTGGTAGCCAAAGAGGTCCCGGAGCTCCCTGCCTGGTGAACAGACAGGGAGCCCATCCGCCGGAGCTCGACCTGGGCTCCGACGGCCACCGTTCGTGGTTTCTAACCCTCCACCTATAAACACATCGCCACGGTTGGATCCAGCTTATGTTTGGGGGCTCGGGGTCCGCGGTATCGCCAGTACCGTCACCAAGATTGCTCAAGGTGCCCCGTGCGGGGGGTAAGGCATTCGAGATCATATCAAAAAGTTTGGGTTCGGTCCCCACTCTGGGCAAACATTTTTCTCTCTTTCTTTCTCGCTATCTATCTTTCTTTATTTTTCTTTCTTTCTTTCTTTGGTATGTGTAATTAAAAATGTGAACTTCAGTAACCCTAGTAAACAAAGAGCCTAACAACACCCCTAAGCCTCCTTTGGCGTTAAAGACTGGCGCAAAATCTTTATGTATTTCCTCAAAAATCCCGCCATTTCCTAACTATGCTGCGAATGCCTATCAAGGGACTCTGTTCTGGCAGCCTTGATACGAAGGTAGCATAAAATGGTTTCACGTCAAGTGCCCGCTCAAGACAGCTTGTAGACCTTCGAATGACGCCCCGGTGTTGATAAGAAGGTCCCCTGCTCCCAGCGTACACAGAGTGGCGATGACTACCGCTATTATGCGTCAGATACAGTTCTAGTAAATAAACATACACCAGCAACGGGAGGAGAAGTGTCGCCTAGACAACCGATTCGGTAAGGCATTCGAGATCACATCAAAAAGTGTGGGTTCGGTCCCCCCTTTGGGCGCACTTTTGTCTTTCCTTGTTTCTTCCTTTTTCTTTCTTTCTTTCTTTCTTTCTTTCTTTCTTTCTTTCTTTCTTTCTTTCTTTCTTTCTTTCTTTCTTTCTTTCTTTCTTTTTTTCGTTGTTTCTTTCTTTCGTTCTTTCTTCCTTTCTTTTTTTATTTCTTTCTTTTGAATGTATATTTAAAAGTTTGAACCTCAATAACCTTAGTAAGCCATGTGCCTAACAACACCCCTAAGGCTCCTTTGGCATTGAAGAATGGTGCCCAATCTGTCTGTATTTCCTCAATAACCCCGTCATTTCCTAACTATTTTTAGCTGCGAACCCCTAGCGAGAGACAGGGTTTTCTCTGCCTTGATGCGAAGGTAGCATAAAAGAGTTTCCCACAAAGTGCCCGCTCATGACAGCTTGTAGACGTTCGAATCACGCCACCAGGGTTGAAAAGAAGGTCCCCTGCTCCCGTATATTCTCAGTAGCGCTGTCTACCACTATCAATTTCCGATACAGTTCTAGTAAACATAACTACCTCTGAAATGAAAGCAGAACGCAGGCGCCCAGATAGCCAAAATGGTAAGGAATTCGGAATCAAATCAAACGACGTGGGTTCGGCTCCCACTCTTGCCTCGTGTTATTCTATCTTTCTTTTTTTTTTCTTTCTTCCTTTCTTTCTTTCTCTCCTTCTTTCTTACGTATATTTAAAAATGTTAACCATACTAACCGTAGTAAAAAGATTCTAACAGCACCCCCTTGCATACATTGGCGTTGTAGACTTGTGCGCTTTCGTTATTTCCTCAACGAGCCCATGATTTGCTAACTATATTATTCTGCGAAAGCCTAACGAAGGTCTAGGTTCTGGCCGTCTTGATGACGAGGGGTATAAGAGGGTTTCTCGCCAATTCGCCAGAATAGGAGATGAGGGGCTCGTTGAAATAGGACAGAAGTAAGGATTGGCAGTCAAGACAACCTTGGAAAGCCAAGAGAGTGTGTTAGGTCCTGAAACAGATAATAGATTTGGAAAGATAGAAAGAAAGTGGAGAAAAAATGCCCACCGGGTGGGATCCGAACCCAACGAATCCGAGCCCCTCATATCCTATTCTGAGTCACTACATGCATAGTGAGGGCCTCTGGTCTGGCAGTCTCGGTTTCACAGGAAGCTTAAGGATGTTCAACACTGGTCGATAACTCTCGACATGTCGTAGACACGCGAGTCACGACCCGGGGGTAAAAAAAGGTCCACTTCACGCCGAGAAGTCGGAGTAGCGCAGGCTACCATCCCCAAGAACAGGGAATAATTACATTGGCTAAATACCCGAGAAAGTGGAACGGAAAATACCCCCGCCGTTGCGGTAGTATTCATCGCACAACACTGGTACTCTGCACAATGTGTATGGCCAGATGGGCGCCATAAGCCTGCTTAGGCATATCTTCTTGTTAACACTGTCGTCCCCCAGTTCTCGCGAGACACTGAAAATAGCAATTACCTTGTTCACTTCTTTCCTTTTTTGCACTTCTTTCTCATGTTCGTACCAGGTGACTCATTTTCGTGTTCGTACAAGGCGACCCATCCGAAACTCTTGCATGGTCATATTTTGTATTGACCCCCCTCTCCTTGTTGTCAAAGGGGAAAAGAAATTTCTGTGTTAAATTGTTGTGTTCTGTTTGTTATTGCTTTTTTCTCATGTTAGTACCATGCGACTGAAATTACCGTTACTTCTTGTTTTCTCTCTTCCACTTCTGTCATCATTTTTTACCGCCCACTAACCATGATCCCACTGTACAAACACTTCCTTTCCTTTCCCCGCCCCCACCCTTGCTATACTCTATATATACATAACCCGGGAACCAACTTATTCCGTACTCTGAAGAAAAGAGGTCTGCACCAGGAAATGCCACTAAACTTTTCTTTTGTTTTATCCCTGTCTCTGTCCTTTCTTGCCTTTATATATATATCTATATATATATATATATATATATATATATATACAGAAACATAGGTCGGCAGTGTACAACGCCAAAGGAGGCATAGGGGTGTTGTTAGGCTCTACTTTTTACTACGGTTAATGAAGCTAATTTTTTCTATATATATAAGGAAGAAAGAAAGAAAGAAAAACACGCGCCCAGAGTGGGGACCGAACCCACGCCTTTCGATGGGCGCGTCTTTTTCTTTCTTTCTTTCTTCCTTCTATTTAAAAAAAAATCTTAACTTAATTAACCGTAGTAAAAAAATAGAGCCTAACAACACCCCTATGCCTCCTTTGGCGTTGTAGACTGCCGACCTATGTTTCTGTATTTCCTCAACGAGCCCCTCATTTCCTTACTATATATATATATATATATATATATATATATAACCCGCCACGGTGGCTCAGTGGCTAAGGCGTGTCGCAGCTGAGCACGAGGTAGCGGGTTCGATTCCCGGCCGCGGCAGCCGCTTTTCTGATGGAAGCGAAAAGCAAAAACGCCTGTGTGTACGAGATTTCGGCGCACGTAAAGATCCCCAGGTGGTCAAAATTAATCCGGAGCCCTCCACTACGGCGCACCTCATCGCCTGCGCTGCGTCGGCGCGTTAAACCCTACAATCAATCAATCAATCAATCAATCAATCAATAATATATATATATAGCGAATCAGAATAGGAAATGAGGGGCTCCTTGAAAATAAGACAGAAATAATAATTGGCAGTCAAGAAAACATCGGCCAGCAAAGGGGAGGACGTAGTTGGTCAAGATAAAAAATATGGGATATAAGGAAGGGGAGAAAAAAGGCCCGCCAGGTGGGATCCGAACCCACGACCTCCAGAATACCGGTCTGGTGTGATAACCACTACGCCACCGGCGGGGCTACTTTGGCCTCCACTTTCTGGGGTATTTATGTTCAGGTGTTTTCTTTCATGCGCTTGGGTGTGGTAGCCAGAGCCACTCGGACTACTCGGGGTGAAGGGGACCTTCTTTTTAAACCCCGGGCCGTGACTCGAGCGTCTACGACCTGTCGAGAGTGGTCGACCAGCGTTGAACCCTCTTAAGATCCCTATGGCACCAAGACTGCCAGAACAGAGGCCCTCGCTATGCATGTAGCGAAACAGAATAGGAAATCAGGGGCTCGTTGAAAATAAGACAGAAATAAGAATTGGCAGTCAAGAAAATCTCGGCAAGCAAAGGGGAGGACGTAGTTGGTCAAGATAAACAATATGGGAAATAAGGAAGGGGAGAAAAAATGGCCGCCAGGTGGGATCCGATCCCACGACCTCCAGAATCCCGGTCTGGTGCGATAACCACTACGCTACCGGTGGGGCTACTTTACCCTCCACTTTCTGGGGTATTTATGTTCAGGTGTTTTTTTTTCCTGCGCTTGGGGGTGGTAGCTAGCGCCACTCGGACTACTCGGGGTGAAGGGGACCATCTTTTAAACCCGTGGGCCGTGACTCGAGCCGTGACTCGAGGTCATGGGTTCGGATACCACCTGGCGGGCATTTTTTCTCCACTTTCTTATTTTTCAAATTCTTTATCTTGACCAACTACGTCCTCCCCTTTGCTTTCCGAGGTTTTCTTGACTGCCAATTCTTATTTCTGTCTTACTTTCAACGAGCCCCTCATTTCCTATTCCGATTCGCTACATGCATAGCGAGGGCCTCTGTTCTGGCAGTCTTCGTGCCATAGGGAGTTTAACAGGGTTAAACGCTGGTCGACCACTCTCGACATGTTGTAGACGCTGGAGTAACGGCCCGGGGGTTAAAAAGAAGGTCCCCTTCACCCCGAGTAGTCCGAGTGGCGCGGGCTACCACCCCCAAGTGCAGAAAACAAAAACACCTGAACATAAATACCCCTGAAAGTGGAGGCTAAAGTAGCCCCGCAGGTAGCGTAGTGGTTATTGCACCAGACCCGTATTCTGGAGGTCGTGGGTTCGGATCCAACCTGGCGAGCATTTTTCCTCCACTTTTTTATTTTCAAATTCTTTATCTTGACCAACTATGTCCTGCCCCTTGCTTTCCGAGATTTTCGTGACTGCCAATTCTTATTTATGTCATATATATATATATATATATATATATATATATATATATATATATATACATATATATATATATAGAAATAAGTATTGAGTGTCAAGAAAACCTTGGAAAGCAAAGGGGTTGATGTGTTGGGTGATAGAAATAAATGAAGAATTTCGAAAGAAACAAATTGGAGAAAAACTGCCCGCCAGGTGGAATCTGAACCCACAACCTCCAGAATACCAGTCTGGTGCGATAACTACTCTGCTACTGGTGGGGCGATTTTCCCCTCTACTTTCTGGTGTATTTTTTAACGTTTTTTGTTTCCTGTGATTGGAGTGGGAGCCAGAACCACTCGGACTACTCGGGGTAAATTGTTCCTTTTTTTTAAACCCCGGGCCGTGACTCGAGTGTCTACGACATGTCCAGAGTGGTCGACGAGCGTTAAACCCACTTAATTAAGCTCCCCGTTGCACCAAGACTGCAAAAACAGGGACCCTCGCTATGCATGTAGCGAATCAGACTAGGAAATGAGGGGCACGTTTAATGATACAGAAATAAGTGTTGTCGGTCAAGAAAACCTTGAAAAGCGAAGGGGAGTATGTGGTGGGTCAAATAAATAAATTAAGAATTTGGAAAGAAAGAAAGTGGAGAAAAAATGCCCGCCAGGTGGGATCCAAAACCACGACCTCCAGAATACTGGCCTGGTAAGATAACCACTACGCTACCGGCGGGGGGATTTTCCCCTTCACTTTCTGGGGTATTTATGCTAAGGCATTTTTGTTTCCTGTGCTAGGGGTGGTAGTCAGTGCCACTCGGAGTACTCGGGAAGAAGGGGACCTGCTTTATAACCTCCGGGCCGTGACTTTAGTGTCTATGACATACCCAGAGTGGTCGACCAGCGTTAAACCCTCTTAAACGTCCTATGGCACCAAGACTGCCAGAATGGAGGCCCTCGCTATGCATGTAGCCAATCAGAATAGGACATGGAGGGCTGGGTAATTTAGACAAAAATAAGGGTTGGAAGTCAAGAAAACCTCTGAAAGCAAAGGGGAGCTTGTGGTGGGTCATAGAAATAAATGAAGTGTTTGGAAAGAAAGTGGAAAAAAATGCCCGCCAGGTGGGATATGTATATACATCAGGTATATATTCATTTTAATGTATTTTTAAAAATCTAGGATAAGAATATAATCACGTATTATCTGGAGTTACTCAGGGTAATGTTGCAGTTTACTAGAAAAGCGTGGTTGGCCAACGGGTCAAGGTCTGGTGTCGTTGTTTATGTCGTATCGGGAGTGTGGCGCCACATGCACGTTCAATTGAAAATTTTGGCGCTGTAACTGCGCACCGCAGCGATTCGTTACTTTGATGAGACGACGTATTAATGAATTAGTGTAGACCTGCAGCATAAATTCAGTTTGTATATTGTAACAGTGTACATTGCTGCAGTACTGAGCGTTTGATATTTTTGTCAACTGCATCAGCAATGTAGAGGCGCCCAATCTCGCATCTATTTCTTCGGAGAAACTTTGTTTCAGTTGCAGAAAGATATTATTTTTCGAAGTTTTTTTGGCATGTGATACGCCTATGCATTTAAAACACTTTTTTGCCATGCGGTATGCTTATATCTTAGCGACAAGCACAACGCAGCGGGTAAACAGAGTGCTGCTTCGCTGTAGCATTCGCATAAAACAAGGTTGTTTTCGTAGCTAATATTTCGAGCGAGTGTAATAACCGGTGATCTTGTGGCAGTAAACAAATGCTTTTGATATGACCTCTTGAAGCTTAGTAAAGTTTTCTCCTAGCTGAGGCGAAAGAACGGCAAGCGTGATACCAAATTTTGTTTTTCTTGAGGGGGGGGGGAGGGATTGGCCGGTGAACATTTTGTTTCTAGATAAACATTGAAAATTGAAGACAACACCGGCCTGTTGCAAAGAGGAAACATAAATAATTTTTTACAATAAATTAAATTCTTGTGTACAATAAAAGCCGGGCTGGACGAGCTGGCAGGCTTTCTCGAGGTGTTTTACCTTGTGACAAATGCTGCCATGTCACTGTTCATGCCTTTGAGATCTTCATTATGAGTTTAAAGCACCGACGCTACAGGAGCTGGGGCCTGCCTCATTGGAGGGCAACGGATAAATTTTTACAACCTGGGGGTCTTTAACGAGCTCAGAATTCTTGAACACTACAGCGTTTTCGCTTTTTGCCTCTTGAGAAAAGTAGCCTCCTCGACGCCATTGACATAAAAGTGAACTCGCATAGTTAAGTAAAAGCTAATTGCCGTGGCTGTGAGGCATGAAACATGCACGCATATTTGGCAAGATTGTCGGAATGACATCAGCACAAACAATGGGTTTCCAACGTGGTATGCTTACTTCTTTCTCTAGGGGGATATGTACGCAGTCCTTGCTCACATAAAATGGTTTAAAATGCAACTCACACACTGCGCTGGTGTCGTCGACGGGCTACTCGGCTCTGTGCAGGTTTTTTTTTCAGAGCGTTAAGCGCTCCGTATCTTTCGGAACGCCAGACGAAGAGATGTTAGCTAAGCCGATGAAAAAAACGTAGCCTGTCGAAACTCCGTGCAAGTTTTGTTGGTGCCAACACGTGCAGCGTGCATCTCAATAGTATATAAACCACACGAAGAAGCTCACCAACAAATCAAAACTTGCGTGTTGATTAATACATGACGAATACTAAGCTGACATTAGGCGAGCGCAGTAGCCATGCCAGCAGACTTCGAGTTGCTGCTATACGTTGAATGAGACGCGATCGCGGCCGCGCGTTCAATCGGAGATAATTTTGGCAACGTTTCAGGTGTCGCCGCAAAGGAAAGCGCTCGCCGGGGAGTAAGGCCACTTCCTTTTCTGGTTCATTGTAGCTATGTTTTTGTCTCCTATTTGCTTCCTTTTTTTAAATATTGATTTACCATCACATGTACCAGTTCACCTGAAACTATTCGCCTATCACTGTGTAATTTGCAGTGAAACTGACACAAGAGAATATATTCCTACTCCAGAAAACACCTTGCCGAAGGTACGCGGTGGTTGCAATACAAAAGAAATATTGATAAACTACCAAACGTGTTCGGCTGCCATTGTGCGCCGAAAAAGAAACGATTCAGACTTTCTTTACAATATCAAAACAGACCACCTTGTGCGTGTTACAGAGCATAAATACCTAGAAGTTACAATAAACACCGGTTGCTGATGGGAATCGCACACAAATATTATCACGTCTACCGCTCTAAAACGCTATTCATGCTCCGACGACGACTGTTACAGGCACCAGCATATGTAACCTATTGTGCTCCAGAACGGATGTCCGGTACGTACTTGAGTACGCCAAACTCTTCAGGGCCCCGTTTAATAAAGAATTAATAATTAGTTTGGAAACTAAAGAGATAAAAGTGATTAGGTTTATGAAAAACCGAAATCAAACAGGCGACTCTTCTACCGAAATATTTAACCAAATTAGCGTATTCACCATCGATAATGCAGGCAAAAAATCGGATCAAAATTCCTATTCAACTGATTTCCGGCTACTTCATATTAGAGGTCTCAAAAAGTATCTTTGTTGGTCTAAGAAAGTTAGCAAAAATGAAACATCCCCTTAGCCCAATAAATAGCGGTTGAGCGTACAGTCTTCTAAGTATCCTTCTTTGCATTATTGGGAATGCAATTTTATAAGCAACTCCGTAACTGCTATCATGCGTCTGACAGGGTTTTAAGATGATAGAGAAAAAAAACTTATTCCAATAAAATCATCATCACCAAGAGGCTACTCATCCCCACTGCAGGGCGAACGGCTGCCAAATTGATATCCAAAAGCTCATGTTCATCGAAGTTTTGGTTCACTGCTGGCCACCGAACTTCCGTATTTCATCATTTCATTGTGTTATTGGCCTTGCCGCCATATAGACATGTCTGGTATTCTTCACTCTGTCACCCTAATTGTCAAGCGGTTGTCGACATACCTGGGCAAAGTGGGTGCTGCTCACTCAAACTTACTCAAAAATTATTTTAAAATCACAATTCAGTCTAACTCAGAATACCTGGTGAGCTGCACATCGCCGTTCGCTCAAATTCAAACTCACAGTGACCGCAAAATTCAGAAGTCACTGGGACTGAAAACTCAAAATATTCTTTACCCTGACGTTAACTCAATACCAAAAATAAACTCAGATCTCAACTGAACCTAAAATTTACTCGAACCAAAATTCAAAACGTACCCAGAACAGAAAAAGGACTCAAAATAAAATTTACTGAAGGTCAAAGGGCACTCATAACTTAAAATTTAGAAAAAGCTCAAAATGATCTCAAACTCAACATGTGCCCAAAACTCAAAGTGTACTCTCAACTCGGAATTTACTCAAACTCATAATGGACTCAAATCACAAAATGAACTCAGAACTCAGAATTGGCTCAAAAATCAGTTAGATAAATAAAAATGTACTGAGAACTCACTCGTGCTCAGAAATTACTCGGGCTTAGATGGACCCAGAATTTATTACCATTCAGAGCTTCAACTTAAAATTCCAGCATTGTAATAAATTATACGGGTTTAAATTCACGAGCTGAAACTCTTGCATTCGCTACAACATGGCACCGTAACTCTTCTTAGGTGAACGAATTTTTCCTGCTGATTTAATACAGCTATGAATGCTGGGCATGATGATTTGCGCGGCTGGCAAGAAATTCTTCGTATAAATTGTACACCACACACTTCCTATAGGCGAAATGTTCGTGTTTATGGCAACGCGAGTCCAGACTCGACGGTGTGCAGGGGCCCTGGGGAGAAACAAGGAACATTGTGTGAGAGCACATGGGCTCACTGCTGAGTTCATTGAGTTCGAAGCTGTTTAGGGTTACGGCCCCATACATTCTTTCTCTGCATCCTCAAAAAAAGAAGTTGCGTCAAAGCGAAATGATCCCGCGAGTCTCAAGCTCGAGGCGTTCATAAATATCATTTCGTTTTTAATGCCTAAAATTCTTTGCCGACCCCACCCCAGGCAGGACTGTGTAACACCTCTGTAAGGTCCACTTATCATTTCAGTGGGCAGGCGCGCAAGCTGCGTTTGTGAACCCGCCACTCTGTCTGGTGGCTCACACTGTGGACTCTACCGGCAACCGTCGCCAATATGTCAGGGCACTCACGGGAGACAGATTGCCTGGCCGAACCAATACCTCGGGGATAATCCCCAATTGTGGACACAGACGGTGCCGCAGGGTTCCGAGAATGATCGCCGTGCCACGTGGGGAAGGTGTGATCACCGACATCCGAACGAGCGCCGCGCGAGCCTCCATTGTTAACTCGCCCCAGTAAGCACGATGACAGTCGCGCCTTCCGCCCCCACCCTTCGGTGTCGTACGCGCTTGCTGCCCCGCGATCGGTCCGTTGACCCAAAGATGGCGGCGACTCATTGAAAATTTCGTAGCGCGCGGAAAGACAGCCGTCTATGCAAACTCGGGAACTCCTTACGCGTATACGAACGCTACAGGGGCGTTCCCGAGATTGCGTGAGCTCGAGGTATTATAAGGCCGAACTTGGCCGTTAGAAATCATTCTTTTCTGAGCGCTGAGCTGGGCAGTTCCCGGCGGGACAAGGAGTCTCGACCGTTAAATCTAGGTTGGGATTTGTGAGGCCCCTAGGCTAGAGGTTAAGATCAAGTCGGAAGTTTAGGGTACAGCGCCGTACCGGGCAACTGGATGGATCTCTCGGTGAGACAGAGTCTCGGCCGTCGTTTCTCGAGCGGTTTGTGTACGCTCCCAGGATAGGATAGTCAAACGAAGTTGAGAAGCTCGATTTCTTTGTACCACTTTGAGCTAGCGTCAAGCTGAAGTTGGAAGTTTTTCTTTTACTACTCGTGTACCCAGTTTTCCTACTGTAAATAGCTGTATATAAACTCTTCGTTTCACTCAATCAACCCCAACGCCTCGAGTTCATCAATTCGACCGCCGCTGTCAAGAACTTCAACACCATCGCCCTGCGAGCCTCCTGCCAAATCAACCGGAGCCTTGGCGCTTGGGTTCCTGATCGACACAGGACTTCGGGGAAACGAACCACTACAATCTTTACAGGCGCAGTCGACAGTATTTGGCAGAAGGAATCACCAGGTCACAACCAGGGGTGGCAAGCAGACGGAAGCCCGCCTTCATCGACAGCTGCCGAGCTCCTCGCGGAGTGGAGCGGCAGAGCCAAGCCAGCGCACGGGGCCAACGACGCAGCGGCCGACCACCGAAGGTGCGGGTGAGTTGGATTTCTTGCGCTTCGTTGTGGTGGTGTAGGCTGAGTCTTGGGTTACATGGTAGTCACACGGAGTATGCACGCGAACATGGCGGAAGGAGACGGGAATGGTCAGACACGTGAGGCGCCACCTCAAGGAGGAACGGCGGCAGAAGGGGTGGTCCAAGCGAAGTCTGAAAGAATAATTTTTAAACGAATGGAGTTAGAGTTTCAAAAAGAGAAAATAAGCGCGCGAAGCGGCGGAGCACCAGCAGGAAAGAGCGCGAGAGGTGGCGGAGCGAGAGAGAAACGAAGGCCGCGAAGCGAATGAGAGGGAGAGAACAGAGGTGGGAGAATCAAAGGAGCGTAAACAAAAACTTCGGCGTGAATCTGAAGAGCAGTTGCCAAGGTATAAGTTGGAGCTGGAGCTGAGAAGGCAGACGCCTTTTCGCTCGGACACCCACGAGCATAAACAATGGGGCACAGACCCAGCTAGTTGTATAGTCACAGCAGAGTTGAATGGTTCCGGCCAGTGTTTGGAAGTCAAACATTGCGATGACTAAGTAAGCAGCCGAGACTCCCTACACGAGGCTAGCGCTTCAGCCGGTGTCGAACGGGTGGAGACGGACGTTGGGATGAGAAGCGATGAGGTAAGCGCGTCGGGTGATTCCGTAGAGGGGCGTAATAAAGCGATGCTTGAACATGGCCAGCAGCCTCGCGGGCGAAATTTGGAAATGGAGCCGCAGCACATGAGACAGAACCCTTCGAACAGGCCCAGTATGCACTGACAGCAAACTTGAACGGGGGCAGCCTGATTTTCAATTTGGAGCCGCGTGAGAACGAAATAAGCGGTCGTGGCTGCGGCCACGAAGCGAGTGACTCAGCTAGGAACCGCTGTTCGGAAAGGAAAGCAAGCATGATGAGTGTTCTAGCGAGCGCGTCCGGTAAAAGAGCACAGTCAAGGGGTAACCTCGTTTTCGCGAGTGTGGGGCCGCGAGTTACTTTTACACCAGACACTGCGCTAATGCGTGCTGAACTTGCGGGCTCGGGCAGTACCCAAATTCTAATGGGTGGACCGAAGGAGACTGGAGTCGCGCAGGAAAGTCTTGGGGCCCGCCGCGCTTCATATTGCGCTTGAAAGTTGCACGAGAAAGCGAACTCCGTGTCGGGCTTTCAGGAGATCTCCCAGAAAAGAAAGGAGATAGAAGACGAGAAAGCATGTTACGAGACGGAGCGAAAAAGAGACGGAGTTGACGATCAGGCTGCGCAAAAGGATGAGTTAAGGGCGCATAAGAGAGCTGAGAAGGTTGACTGGGTTGAACATGTAGAAAACGGAGGAGAAAATGAGAGAGAGCGCGAGAAGGCGGAAGACAAGGAGCTGAGAGCATTTAACAAGGTTAGGAACAATACGGAGATGTCGTGTGGGTTAGGTAGTCTTGGTGTTGAGAGTGTAACCGAGGAGGCTGATGGAAAACACCAAAACGCATGCGTGGAGACTGCGAAACCAAGAATGAGAGCTCCCGAGGAGGTTCCGAAAGAGAGGGTAAAACCACGTGAGGAGGCAGCTACAGTTGAAACAGAGGAACAAGACGCAATCGGCAATCTCGAGAAACCCGTGTCTGAGATTAGGCCTCGTAGCTTCAGTATCGGTTACGGCCTTTACCATGATTTAGTCGGGAGCCGCGCTGGAAGGGTCGAAGCACCATTTTCTGCGACCTGACAGTGTGTCACAGGGCCTAGTTTTGAGTTGTACTCGGATGAGTGCGTTCTGGGACAGGTGAAAACTGTCTTGGTCAGGCCGCTGCTCAGAATGCACAGAGCGTGCATGGGCGGTTTTTGTTAATAACAGATGTTTCTGAGGTTGTTGCTGTGGGGCAGTCTGTGCGTAAGGGAACGAATGATCCTTAGAAGGTCGTCGCGTTCGCGAGACGCCATTTCGCTCCAACATCAGCCCTTCGCTCATTCTGCCAGCACGCGGCATTGCCTTACGTTAGGGCATTGGAGAGGCATGGTCACTTGGCCTATAGGACAGAAATCTTAGTCGCATTTTGCGATACCACTCTGTCTTCCCCGAAGATGTGTTCGCATCATGGGGCTAAATTGTCGAGACATGCGTTGACAGTGCAACGGTACACGGTCCAGACCATCTGAAGAGGGGTTGGAAATAGCCGAACGCACTACCCTTTTTTCGGAATGTTGCTTGGCGAGGCCATTATTGAATTGCCTCCCAGCCCTAACAGCGACACGACGGACGTGAACGTTCCCGTTCACCCGTCCTTTTTCGTCGGTGGTGTGTGGTGTGTGTGTGTGCCGTGGTTGTGCGCGACGAGATGCCTTGGGTGCTCGATTCGTACACCGAATTGATCGATCCGTGCACCGAACCAAACTTTCTGTGCACCGCAAGTGAGCGAAAGCACAGCCGAACATTCTTGAAGGAACGTTATCAGGCTAACCCATCAAGGAGGACATTTGCGCGCGTGCGCATAGTGGCAATGAAAACTTTCTTAACGTTTTATTTTTGTCGACTTCAAAATTGCCCGTGTGGTTTGCCAGTCATTATTCCTTTTGTTCTTGTTGTCGAGTGCCAGAATGTTTGTGCGTGTTTGCAGTTATAGCGCGCATCAGTGTTATAGGTTCAGTTGTCTCGTTGTTCGTGGCGTTTACGCGCCCCGGAGACACGACCCAATTTTTTTTACTCGCACTTAGTGTTTTTAGCCTTTTTGGTGTTTTTCCGGTTGTCTAGAGTATTCCGTCCCTCTTGAACGGCTAGTGAATAGGTTGTGTTTGTAGTTTAGGTGAGATAGGATTCGGATTAGCTGCAGAAATCGAAGGGGGCTCATTTGTGGTTATACCTTGCTCTTTCTACGTGTTTTTTTGTTTGTTACGCTGTTTCTGCTGAAGGAGAGATGAAACGAGCGGCCCTTTAAAATTGATTTCGAATTGACTGAATAAAGAGGTCCAGTAACCCTCTTAACGGGGGGAGTTGTAAGGTCCACTTATGAGGTCAGTGGCCAGGCGCGCAGGTGACGCGTGAGAACCCGCCACTATGTCTGGTGGCTCAACACTGTGGACTCTACGCTGCAGCCATGGCCAATTTGTCACGGCACGCACGGGAAACGGATTGTCTGGCAGAACAAATACCGCGAGGATAATCCCCCATTGTTGACGCAGACGGTGCCGCAGGGTTCCGAAAACCATCGGCGTGGCACGTGGGGGAAGTGTGATTACCAACGTGGGAAAGAGCGTCGCGCGAGCCTTCACTCTCAACGCGCCCTGGTCAGCACGACTCACAGTCGCCCCTTTCGCACCCACCCTTCCGGGTCGTACGCGCTTGCTGGCCCGCAAGCGGTTCGTTGACCCAATTATGGCGGCGACTCAATGAATATTCCGTAGCGCGCTGAGTGACAGCTTTCTACGTGAATTCGGGCACTCCCGTACACGTGTACGAACGCTACAGGGGCGTTCGAGAGAGCGTGAGCTCGAGGTGTTATAAGGCCGAACTTGGCCGTTAGAATTTGTTCTTGTCTGAACGCTGTTCAGGGCAGTTCCCGGTGGGACAAGGAGTCTCGACCGTTAAAGCAAGGTTGAGATTTGTGAGCCCCCTAGGCTAGAGGTTCAGATCGCGTCGGAAGTGTAGGGTAGAGCGCCGTAACGGGCAACTAGACGGATCTTGCGGCGAGACAGAGTCTCGACCGTCGTTTCTCGAGCGGTTTGTGTACGCTCCCAGGATAGGATAGTCAAACGAAGTTGAGCAGCTCGATTTCTTTGTACCACTTTGAGCTAGCGTCAAGCTGAAGTTGGAAGTTCTTCTTTTACTACTCGTGTACGCAGTTTTCCTACTGTAAATAGCTGTATATAAACTCTTCGTTTCACTCAATCAACCCCAACGCCTCGAGTTTGTCAATTCAACCGCGGCTTCAAGAGCTTCAACCCCATCGCCCTGCCAGCCTCCTGCCAAATCAACCGGAGCACGGACGATTGGGTTTCTGATCGACAGCAGACTTCGGGAAAATGAACCACTAAAATCTTCACTCCCTCCATTCGCACAAAAATACTGATATTGCGTAATTAAAACCTGCACTCGTTATAATAGCGTAAAGGAGGATAATTGATCCAATGAAGTTTTGAAGCAATGGTGAACCGTGTGCCACGAGAGTTATGAATTGTACAAGATTGGGTTAAAATTCAAGCTGATGTACCACTAGGGCATGTGGGGTATCACATTTAAGGTATCGAGGAGGTATATCACGTTAGAGAAACAAAAAAAGCTTCGGGGTTATAATCATGACGTACGTATAGTGAATCCTAATAGGGATGGAATTCAAATTGATTCCCCTGTGGTGTGTGGGGTCCCAAATTAAAGTTTTCGATTAGAGAAATAACGTTGGATAAATGAAACTAAAACCTGGTCGTAATCACGAACTAGTTACGGTGATTTATACAATAGTTAAAAATTTATTTAGATTCCGCCACGACATTTGGATAATTTACTTGAAGATCCATGTGAGGGGGTTCACATGGGAATGATAAAAAAAATTGCTTCTATGGTTCCAGCTCGCGGATCAGGAGGTTCTTGTGACGTGCGCCCAAGCCACTGCAGAAAAGCGTGGACTGCCATAATGAATGTCAACCCGCCGCCGACGGCAGAACACAATTCGATAGTAAAAAGGTGTTAAAGTGGAATCTAATGCAAATACTGCTTGTAATCGTGACACAGTCATGGTGAGTGACAGGTGGGAATAAATCCAAAGGTATGTGTCGCTAGGGCGTGTGGGGTGTGAAATTAAAGTTCTAAACAAGTGCAATCACGTGACACAAAATATTTTTCCTGGTCATATTCATTACTTATTCGAAGTGAGTCAACTATCGGGTTAAAATAAAGTTATTCTGCCGGTAGTATCGGGTAATATATTGAAAGTCTTCATGAAGAGAACCACTTGGGACAAATAAAAGATGCTTTCTCGTTATCACGGTAAGGCATGGATGAGGTAAATTAAAAGAATTGCAGCCAGGTTGTTTTGTTTATAAAGAAAACATTTTGATGAATGAATTAGTATGGAGCAGATGAAATGGGTATCGGGCTGATCAGTACTACATAGGAGGTAAGCTGCGCAAATTCATTGCAGATGCTAGAATGGTAGCACAGAAGGAATTGCTGTTTGAAAGGGAAGGATTTGAAGGAGCAAATATAAACCAGGCAATGACCGCATCCACGGCATTATTTGCAGACACTTCATAATAAACATCCGGAGTTGTGTCGTAAGATCAGGGGGGCTGTGCAATTATCGGTTTCTGTGCCGGGATTCACATGTAGCTTAAGCAAAACACAGGATACTTAGTAATGGCGAGTTCAGGTTTGAAGGACAGCAGTTTTCAAAAACCATCATCTGGTGCTTTAGAGGGATAAATCGTTCTTGCGGCGTTTGACCAGGTCATCTTTAAAACGTCGCCTGGTCGCCAACCTGCGGGTACAAAACGGGCGCCGCTTAATCTGTTTTGTTGACAGCTCTTTTAAAACTGCGGATGGGACAGCCGCCGCCCCCTTCTACCTAAGCGCCCACCTTTTTTTACCCCTAGCATATTTTCACGGTATAAACAAAACTACTAGAAGAATTGTTTATTTACATAAGTGAACTTGTCCCCACAAGCGAGAGGTGAACATTGGTTGGTTAGATGGTTGGATCCTTAAGTCGTGGCGCGTACCCACGTGGGGGATTGGCCAAGAAGCTGCCTGTAATGATTAGGCTCTAGCTTTGGCTGAACTCTCGATCTCTTCCTTCTCTTCTTTTCTGGCTCCCCTTCTTCGTCGTCTTGGTCTCCACAAGTCATCAGCTGCTATTCCCCAAGTAGGTTACGTGAAGAAACAAGAGCGGTTGCTGAATGGCGGCCGAGGGCATGGCGACAAAGTTCAAACTCATTACCAGCCATGGCATTGCCCCCCCACCTGTATGGCATCGACCCGATGCCACTCGTTGAAAAATAAAAGGATATTTATAACCACTTGGTTACAACGTCAGCATGTTCCAACTAGGCGTTCTGGGTGGTATGCGGTACTTTTCCGACGAGTGCTGCGCATCAACCGGAGGACGTCCTGCACAAACTCTGGTGTAAATGCTGTTCGCGGTTTGTTATAATAATAGTGGGAGCGCCATGCTGGAGAACGACGTTGTAGAAAAACAATTTGGCAACCTCTGCAGCAGTTGCACGAGGAAGCGCCACCGTCTCAGCGTAGCGCGTTAAATTGTCCGTAGCAACAATATTCCACTTGTTCCCCGATGATGACTTCAGGAAGGGACCAAATACGTCCATCCCAATTTGGCGAAATGTTGCATCCGCGGATCCAGCTGATGTAGTAGTCTTGCGGGTTTGACGGTTGGGTCCTTGCGTGGGTGGCAGTCCCGGCAGGTCGTCACATACTGCTGCACTGATGTTAGTATTCTTGGCCAGAAATAGTTTTGCTGTATTCTTGCGAACGTGCGACTGACTCCTAGGAGCCCAGCGGTTGGTTCATCATGGCAGGCCTGTAACATTTCAGTTCATTATGCTGACGGAATGACGAGGAGAAATTTCTGCTTGCTTTGGTCGTGGTTTCTTTTGTAAAGGACGTCGAAAAATAGCAGTAAGCATTTATTCGCCGAAGAAAGGCACGTGGAGCCGTATTAATGTTTCCACGAAGGTATTCAATGACTGGTCGCAATTCTTCGTCAGCCAATAATGTGCACCAATATCCTCGTTATGAATAACTCTGATGAACGGATATTCCCAGTCGGCGTCGTATGATCCGGCCGGAAGTCGTGCTGAGGACAAGTATTTAGCTTCCCAGTGTTTCCTACGTGATTTGTATACGACCATGATGTGTTATTCTTGTAGCCGTAAGGTCCATAGAGCAAGCCGTCCGGATCACTCTTTGAGGTTTGCGAGCCAGCAGACGGAAAAGTGGTCGCTAAGAGCACGGAAGGGCCTACTGTACAATTATGGGCGGAACTTGCAGATAGCCCACACTACTTTTAGGCATTCTTTCTCTGCCACAGAATAGTTACTTTTCGCTGTAGAAAAAGCGCAGCTAGCGTATGCTAATCATTTCTCTACATTATTCTGCCACTGTACAAGGATGGCACCGATGCCAAAGTTGCTGGCGTGAGTACGAATTTCGGTGTCTGAAGGGTCGTAGAAGTGGGCGAGTACGGGTGCACTTCAAAAGCTCTCACAGAGGGCATCAAACGCATTCGCTGTTGTTCACTCCATTGAGGAGCTACACTGTCTTTGAAAGGTCGCGTAAGGGGCTCCGCTATGTGAGAAAAGCCTTCTCCAAAGCATCCCTAGTATTTGCGAAGTCCCAAGAAACGTCTGAGAGCCTTCATATCACTGGGTCAAGAATGGCTTCGAGGACACTTCGTAAGCGGAAAACATGCTGTGTGAACATGCTAGAAAATGCAACCAGGTCTTCCAAATACACGAAGCACGTCTTCCATTTACGTCCAGCCTGAACAGTGTTCATCATGCACTAAAACGTAGCCGGCGCAGAGCATAGGCAGAAAGGAAGGACCTTGAATTCGTACAGGCCGTCCGGTGTCACGAACGCCTTCTCTTAGAGATCTCGGTAGTCGACTTCGAATTGTCAATAGCAAGATTTGAGGTCCAATGATGAAAAGAATTTATCATCACACAGGCACTGTAATGTGTCATCAATTCTGGGCAGAGGATAGATGTCTCGCTTTGAAACACTGTTCAATCTGCAGTAATCAACGCAGCAGCGGAGGGTGTCTTTTCCTTACTAGAACGACAAGTGAGGCCAATGCGTTTCTCTACGGTTGGATAACATCATCTACCAACATCTCTTCCACTTGCTTCTTAATTGCCTCCCGATCCTTACGCGACACCCTGTACGGACGCTGCCGCACAGGCCTGTTGGACTCATCTGTAAGTAACAGGTGCTTTGCGGCCGGTGTGTGGCGCGCTTCAGATGTCGTGGCAAAGCAATCAGAGAATTCACGCTCAAGGCGTAAAAAGTATCCTTCTCTGTGGTGGAGGGTGTCTGCTAGATTTCGACAGGTATGTGTACGTTAGCTGTCAGCGAATCATGCGACGTTGTCCTCAAAAAGGTTAAATGGGTCACTGAGACGATTTTCTGGATGTGTAACGGTGGTATCTTTTGGGGGAAGGCGGCACTCATTTGAGAGGTTTGTAAGCAAGACGGATGTGCCCACAATCTCCAGGTGTACAGACCCTCTTGCTGTAAAGATATTCTTGTCTAGTAGCAACAGGATATTTTCTTCAGTTATACCTTCGTTGTCCAGGAATGCGGCCATTTTAACGTCGAGAAGTACGCTTTTGCTGGTGTGAAGCATTACGTTGTCGCCGCAATGCGAAGAGCCATCTCATGTCAATGTGAAAAGCTTCCCGCTGCAGCTTTCTTTGTTGAGAAGGCGATTGTGAACTTAAGTAAACCAATACCGGCAACGTACGAGTTTAGAAAGTCCATGCCAAGTGTCAGATCCCTCGAATAATCGGGAAGTACTATGAGTGTGCCGATGTATGTAACGCCGCTGATCTCGAGGTTCGCACGTGCGTCGCTCGCTTGAAAGACGGCGTAACACCGAGCTCTGCAATCTATGCTGATCGCTCTAGGCCATCGACCCTGGGACCAGAACCACCCGGTCTACTCTGTTCGGCAAGTCTCCAGGATCATTCTGATCCATCATTTGTCGCATTTGACCGCATACACTTTGGGAACCCCGTCTCCGAAAGCGTAGTCATGCCCGGGACACGCCAAGCCTAACCAAGGAGTTCGAATTCGATGTCATGGCAACGGCGCGATCGCCGCTGTCGCCACGTGCCACCGATGCATCTCCAGCTGAAGCACGCGCTCTCACCACCGAAGAAACCCCTCGTGCAACCAAAGAAGCTCATATTCAGTGCATCGGCATGCCCACGCAAAGAGCAAGCCCGCCCAGAAACAGTCTGCCTCAAGCCAGCCTGCCGTTAACAACGACATTCGTGCCAGCTGAGGTACGCCGCCAAGTGACGCGGCACCACCGAACCAGCAGCATCGACTGTGCACGCAGCTTAGAACTCCTCTTAGACGGGTGCAGCGATATCCTGGCCAGCCATGCACGCGCCACTGAGCTGCTGCAAGCTCGGGGCAGGAGACCTCTCCATCTCGGCACTGTATCATAACCACCACGCCTTCCCTGGTTACGTCTTGCGACCACTGTTCAGGCGTCGAAGCGGCGCAGAGCCCTCTCAACGCCGATGCAGACGACCTGGTGGTCAGCGTGGACTCTGCGCCGCCAAAAAAACGCGGCCGAGACCCCGCCGACGGTTCGGGAGAAGAACAACAGTACGCCGAGGATAGAGCTGGTGACATTTCAACAGTGGACACAGGGACAGCGGCCAATGCGGGCGCCCCAATCCCCAAGCGCCGCAACCAGACCAGCGATGCTCCGCAAGGAGTGAAAATGTCCCAGGCTGCGCAGATCGGCAAAACACGAAAGGCCAGGTCATGCTCTCACGTGAGCTCTCCTGCGCATTACCGGCCCCTTGCTACCTCCACTGGACAGGTTGCGATGGCGGCTTCTGCGAGGGAGCTTCCTGAGCGTCCCGCTGCCTCGTCGAATGGTGCCCCCGCTACCTCGCCGAGTGGTGCCGAGCTCGCCAACGAGCTTGTGCGCTTTGCGCTGCGCGCCGCAGAGCTACGTGACAGAGCCGCGGCCACGTGCGCTCTTCTGGCCGAGGAAGAAGATGGTGATAAGGCGCAGTGCGTGGTCACGCCGATGGAATTTGCGGCCACAGGCGTCCCCACAGAAGGGCGATCCAACGCCGAACCTTCTTCGGAAGACGTCGAGGGCCAGTGGACGCAAAAGATCTCAAAGGCACACCGTCGCAAATCGCGAAAGCTTGCTGCCACGCGACCGATACACCAGCCTGCTGTCGGCACCTGCCTGTTTCGCTCCACTGACCGCTCTGCCTCCTTCCTTGCGGTATCGAGGGAGGCAGTCGCCCGTGAATTGGCCGCTGTCGCCGGTGTCTCCCAAGTGAGAATGAACACTCGCTTAAACGTTGTTGCCGCCGATGCCGAGACTGCGGAGTGCCTCTCTTCTCTGCTGGCAACGGAGGAAATATGCGGTATACCCGTACGAGCCTATCGACCTATCGAACGCGGCACAAGTCGTGGCCTGATCTTCGGCGTGGACCCGCAACTCACGTCGGACAAGATAATGGCCAACGTTAAATCCGATGTGCCGATAAGTGAAGCGTCCCGGCAGCGCAATGGTGCAGTGGTGATGCACTTTGCAGGACCGGTCCCACCCGCCTTCGTCGCTGTCTACAAGCTGCTGCTCGCCGTGAAAGCCTGCCGTCCCAGACCTGTCCACTGCGGCCGATGTGGGAGACTTGATCATGTGACGGCCGGCTGCAAGGGTACAGTGAGGTGTGCGCGTTGTGGGGGAGGACACAACTCACAACAGTGCACCGCAGGTGTTGACCGCTGCTCCAACTGTAGTGGCCGCCACAGTGTGACGGACCCCCGTTGCCCACGCTGGCAGCACGAGCGCCGTGTGGCCACAGCCATGGCCCAGGCGCTAAAGCCAGTTCCCCGTGCTGAGGTCGAGGTGTCGGTTCGATCGGCGCAGCCCAGCTACGCCGAGATGGTCAGGCGGTGCAGCACCCAGCAGCAGTCATGGCGTGGCCCACAGACGCCCCTGGGACGACTGCAGCCCCGGTCTGCAGCTCAGCGGAAGGCAGCCAGGCGCGCCACTGCCCAGCAGCCCGCCCCTCCCGCAGCCCCAGTCGTTGCGCTTGCAGCCCCCGGCCCAGAGCAGCTGATGCCCGTCCCTCCTGGCCCTGACGCACAGCTTGGTGGGCCGACTGCCTGCCGATGACCCTGCAAGGATGGCGGCCAAAGACGCCTTGGCCCTCCTGAGCCCCCTAGCCCACCTACACCATGGCTAGCAGACCCAGTGGGAAAGGCCAGCAGCCACGCATCCTGCAATGGAACTGCCACGGCCTAGGCCGTCGCAGCGCGGAGCTGACTGAGCACCTGTTGCGGGAGTCCTTCGACGTGCTGGCACTGCAGGAAGTATACATCTATAGTGACACGCCGCGCCTGCCGGGCTACGTGTGCCATCTCAGCGCCACGAGCTGCCGCCTGAGGTCTTGCAGCAGCACACCGTGCCGCGACTCCAGCCACCCACCGGGAAAGTCGCAGGCAGCGGTCTATGTGCGGGCAACCCCCCAACAGTGCTCCTGTTGACCTGACCCCAGTTGCTGACGACCCAATGGAGTGTGCCGCCGTGACAATACTCATGGGGACAATGGAAACTACCGTGGCCAGCGTGTACATCCGGCCGCAGAAACCATGGGACGCCGTGGCGCTGTGCCGGCTGCGCGCAAACCTGGGCTTGGACGCTGTACAGTGCGGCGACTTCAATGCACATCACCCTGCCTGGGGGAGTCATCGAGCCACCCGAAGGGAACGAGAGCTGTCAGACGCCATCACCACCTGTGGACTGCACCTTGCCAACACCGGCAGCCCTACGTTCGTCCGCCCTTGTCGTCACAGTGGCACAGTCCAGCAGTCATGCATCGACCTAACCCTGGTGACGCAGCGGTGCGCCTATTCCTGGGAGACCGCCGCCAGGGCGTGGGGTTCTGACCACTACCCCATACTGGTCACCCCCGGGAACCACCGCAAGCGAGGCGACAAAAGGGCTTACGCAGTCACTAGCTGGGTCGACTTCCGCAAGCAAATGACCAAATGCACCGAGGATCCTGAGGTCGACTTCCTCGCAGCAGTCGTGCGGAGCGCCGACGAGGCAACAGTACGGGGAGAGCTACCTCTCTCCACGGCACTCCCGGACATGCAGCTGCTACGGCTTCGGACCGACCGCAACCACCTACAGAGGAAGGCTTTGCAAAGCAAGCGCCCAGAGGATTGGACGGAGTACCGACGGGAGGACGTCCAATGCCGCCGACGGGCACGGCAGCGTCGCAGGCAGGGCAGGGAGTTGCTGTGTTCGTCCATGGACACTCGTAAGGACCCGGGCAGAGCCTGGCGTATCTTTAAGGCTCTGCTGGGGCCTACCACGACCAGCCGGCGTCCCCTGCATGCGGTCGCCATATCCCTGGGCATCACAGAAGGGCCCTGGCGGAGCTGTTCTCCGACCAGTTTGCCAAGGCCGCTCAAACCCCGCCTCCAGTTCCTGCACCCTCACCCGTCTCGGTGCCAGCCGCCCCACACGACCAGAAAGTGGTGTCCCTCTGCTCCACGAACATCACGCTCCGTGAGCTACAGGCCACCCTGAATCGATGCCCCAAGCGGCGGAGCGCTCCTGGTATGGATGGGGTTACGTACCAGATGCTGCGGAACCTGGACGTGACTCACTTGGAGCCGCTTCTACGACTGTTAAATCGGGTCTGGCGGACTGGTGTCCTCCCTCCGCCCTGGCCCGTGGGGCTCATTTCGGCAATTATCAAGGTCGGAAAGCCCCCGACGGAGCCAGAGTCCTACCGTCCCGTGTCCCTGACGTCGGCTGCTGGGAAGGTCATGGAGAGTGCAGCCCTGGCCCGTCTCGAGTGGATTGCCGACCACGGCGGCGTCTTCCGGGAGCAGCAAAGCGGCTTCAGGCGGCACCGCTGCACGGCTGACTCCCTGGGGAACGTCATCTCCATGCTGGAACAGGCCCGCCATGACAAGAAGGTGGCCTTCCTGCTCGTGCTGGACATGCGGTCGGCATTCGACACGGTTGCCCACGGAGCCATCCTGGAGGCTCTGGACGGCATGGGCGTTGTGGGGCGCCTAGGAGGCTACATCCAGGTGTTCCTTCGTGACCGGACCCTGCGGGTGAAGGTAGGCCGGGCGACCAGCAGTCCTCGAGACGTCCGCTCCGGGGTGCCCCAGGGAAGCGTGCTGAGCCCGTTTCTTTTCAACTTGGTGCTGGCTCCTCTCCCCGACTGCATCCCTCCAGGCTTCCGACACCCAGTAGAGGTGGCGGTGTATGCTGACGACGTGGCACTCTGGACCCATGGCTCCACCATGGACTGCCACATAGCCAAGGCGTGCCTCCAGGAGGCTCTGGGCGCAGTTGCAGTCTTCCTCGAGAGCCGTGGCCTGCAGCTCTAGGAGGCCAAAACGCAGGCCCTTATGCTGTACCCGGGAGGATGGAGGGCTCGGCGGGCAACACCGCCCATCACACTCAACGGGCGACCTCTTCCCTGGCGGCTGACCGTGAAGTACCTGGGGCTGCTCATTGACTGCCGGCTCACATGGCTTCTCGCTGTCAAGGCCCTCCGGGCACGCAGCGTACAGGTGCTCCACGGAGTGCGGCAGCTTCTGTCACGAGGCAATGGCTGCTCACACCAAGTGGTGCAGCGCGTGTTCCACGGCATGGCCTCCGCAGCTGTGCTGTACGCGCTTCCACTCGCCTACGTGGGACCAGGACGCTGGCAGGAGCTGGAGATCGACCAACGCTGCACCATCCGCCTCTGCCTGGTCCTCCCCTCCACGTCGCCGGTTGCGGGAACTTACACCGAGGCGGGCACCTGGCCCATCGAGATGCGGGCCTTGCAGACGGGGCTGCGGCACATCCAGCGTCTGCTGGCCGTATGTGACGGGGCTGCGCTCCTGCAGAGGTTCCGTAGCCGGCCCAACTCGCACATGGGAGTGCTGCTCACTATCTTCGAGGAAGGAGTCGAGGTTCCGAACCGACCCTGTCTGGAGCCGCCACAACCAGACACCGGGGAGGCCCTGCAGTTCACCACGACCCTCCGCGGGGTCCGCAACAAACGGACCACACCACCCCAGGCCATCCGCCAAGAGGCGGCCGTCCTGCTGCAGGACGAGCTGATCAGCTATGTGCATCTCTTCACGGACGGCTCCGTCAAGCACAGCAGGTGCGAGGGGGTGGCTGCGTGCGTGGTGCCTGAGCTGGGAGCCAGCCGGAGCTGCCGCCTGCCCTTCCCCGCTTCCTCCACACGGGCGGAGCTTGCAGCGCTGCACCTGGCCGCCGACCTCCTCCTCGAAAGGGGGCCCCATAACGACCCCGGGGTGGTCATCCTCAGGGACTCCAGGACTGCCCTGCTGCGGCTGCACGCGGCCGATCAACCCACCAACAGCAGCCTCTACCCGGAGCGCTCCCTTGCAATGAAGCTGCGCACTGTGGCCTGCCGAGTGTGCGACCTGCGGCTCCACTGGCTGCCGGGCCACAGTGGCATCCGGGGGAACGAAGACGCCGACGCCCGCGTCAGGGAGGCCCACCAGGAGGGCACACCAGTCTCACAAGACGCCAACGCGTTCGACGAGGCCCGCACTGCCCTGGCCCGCATGGTGCAGACGATGCACCCCGACTCTAGGGTTATGAGTGGCCTGGCGCCCAAACCGTTGCCCGCACGCATAAGCATAGACGCCCGCTGCCTGCTTCTCCGCATGTGGCTGAACTGCAGCAATGTGGTGGAGCGTCTGCACCGACACGGGCGCAAGGACTCCCCTACATGTGCGGACTGTTCCGAACTGGAGACGCACGAGCACCTAATCTGCTTCTTCCCCAACCCCCCCCACGCGGGCCCGAGATCAGAGCTCCATCGAGCGCTCCAGCGTCGAGGCCTTCCCAGCGCCGACATGGAGGACCTTCTGTTCTCGAAGGGACCTGCGGCAACCCAACGGGAAGTCTTCACTTATCTGCTTCATTTCCTGGAGACGACCGGACTTGCGCAGCGGCTGTAGTCCAGAGTGCAGTGATTGACTGGTGTGCCGGGACTGACAGTGTTCTAGGACTGACAGCTCTCTTTTTACCTTTCTATCTCTCTCTCTTTCCACTTTAACCTATCACTCCCCCTCTACTTCGCTTCCCCTGCACTGGGTTGTATGCAGGTGAGCTCCCTGCCGAGCTCGATATATCCCCAGTGAAATTCCTTTCATTTTCCCGTCGCAAACCACAACCCACCCCTGATCTCGACACATGCAGCGCACCAACCGGCAGGTGTATTTAGGGAACCCCCATACGTGCGAATTTGTAGGCCTGTCTCGAATGTGACAAATCCTTAAGTGAAATCACTAGAGCCTTGCTGATAATTTTAGTAATCTGCTTGTGTCGGCCAATGCAGTCATTGTAATGTCGTCGATTGCCGGAAGTAGGTTGCAGGAAGCAGATTGGGTGGTGCAGATTTTGTTGTCACTGGGTGCCTCATCGTTGGTATCCGGTCGTTGCCGTGGTCGTCGTCGGAATGAATTATCTTCGAGTGATTTCTCATCAAGGGCGTCACCTCCAGGGGTCGCTGACTCGACTTTCTCTGGCTTTCATGGCGGCGAGATAGCCGGTTGGTGGAGTTGGGCGCGAAGCGAGAACTGTAGGAGCGGCGGTTGTTCTGAGACGGTGAACGGGACTCAGAGCGCCGGCGGGGAACGTGTCGTGACAATCGGCAAGGTATCTCGCAATCTGAGGCGGCCGTTATCTGGTTTGTGGACACGGCGCATTGAATGCGAATCTCTGAAAACCAGCCTGGTGGTATGGGCACACGCCATACAGATGACAAACCTCCCCGCCGTGAAAGTAAAGAAGTGTGCGGTCAGGGCTACGCCAGATGTTACTTTTCAGGGAGTTTCTCTCATTTAAATACAGCACGGCGGGAAGAGGTGTGGCAGGATGTGGCATAAAATTTACGGCGGTTGTTTGCGGTTCAACAGCGACGGCATTAGGCGGAGAGCAGCAGCAGGACTAACGCATGGTCTCTGCATATGTACATCTGGGCGGCTCTGGCCGTAAACACTAGTTAGCTGGCTCGGGCACCCAACAGGCCTCCTTATTTTGTCCCTAACCATCTAAGTAACAGGCACCGTAGTACGTGGCACCTCACCATGAAGCAGTGCCTACAGCTACTACCGGAAAATCTGCCTCACCAGCTCACAAAGGCTATCGACGTTGCCTTCCAGCGCTGTCAGCACTTTCGTACCAGAGACGGCAGCTTCCCGGCGGGTGTACTGCCGTTCCCTAAGTAGCAGCGCCCTCCCAATCGCGGAGGCCTCTTCAAATCCGGGAACTGTTCCTGGAGGACCCCTCATCAGTCTGGCGAATATCTCTTGCTTTAGGCCTCGCATCAAATGCCCACACAAGCGAGCTCGAGCGTCTAGCGGTTGCCGAACTCTCGAGCTCTTCTTCCTTCTCTTCTTTTGCGGCTCCTTTCATTGTCTTCATCACCACAAGTTATTAGCTGCTATCCCCCAAGTAGGGCATGTGGAGGAACAAGAGTGGTTTGTTAATGCCTGCCCAGGGCATGTCGATAAAGTTTAAACTCATTACCAGCCATTTGCATATCATGATCGGATCTCAGATTCTCTTTTGTGTTGGTCGATAAGATCTTCAGTGTGGCTTGGAGAAGAAATTAGTTTCTGTTTGTGTCTCTGGAAGAGCTGTTCCGGGGTTTTGCTTGTCATTCACGAGCATGAGGTTGCGTGTTTTTATAACATCGAGTATAGCTTTACCCCTCTTGCGGCGGTAGGTGCATTCCGAAACTGAGCTGCATTAAGGTCCCCCATTAGGAGGCGGAAGAGCTACAAGCGGGTTGGAAGGCTACACGCACAGTATATTCTTTTCTGGTCGCTCTTTGGAGGGTTGGCGGTAGACGATAACAATAAAAATGCTGACACTTCATTTTGTTGTTCGAGCAATGCGTTCCACTAGAGTGTGCTCACATTGACTGTGTGGCGGAAGCTGTTGCATGGCTACTATTTTCCTCTTGACCAAGGTAAACGCAGATCGTCCAGAGTAATTTGTGTACATAATGCATCCTGGAAGCATGGTGGGACCCTATGTCTCTCAGACTGCAGTGGTATAAGCTGGTGTTGAGAGGGTGCCGAGATAGCGGCAGAGCTCTGGTGACTTGTTTTTGATTCCTTGGCAATTGTATTGGAGCAGAGCGGTGAATTCCGGACAGTTTTCTTTTTATTCCAGCCAATTATTGTACGAAAGGCCGCGGCCACAAGCGCGGTAATTAAAATTATGGGAGAAACCGCCATATGTTTTGAAAAACGTATGAAATATTTGCAATTTACAAGGTACAATTATGTAAATTGTATTCGTATACCTAGGAACTTCATAAGTCAATCGCAAGGGCAATGACGCCGAGATATATTTCTTCAGGTTTATTGGATTGTGAAAATTCTCTCAGAAAAGGTCTGTGACTCTTAAACCAATTCGGCATGACAAATGTGTAAATGCCAGGAGTGTACTTTTTTCATACCTTGTGGCAAAACCTCCTGCAACAGCTACGTATTTGCTATATAGAAATTCTATCCTTGTTTCACCGAGAAAATCTGCCTGCGCTCACGTTCTGGATAATGCAAGCCAAATTCTATTTGTGGCTCAGTCACTCCAATATTGCCGTGATCACTGGAACGCCTTTTGCAATAGCTATCAGGGATCTTTCATCGCCGTGAATATTTCTCAATTCCGCCGGACCGCAACACTTGCTCTTTTAGCTGCGTTGCCAGATGCACTACCAGATTGTACGTTTAAAAAGTGGAAGATTACTTTGACGGTTAAGCGCCAGAGGAGAACTTTTTTGTGGAAAATAATTATATTGTCGACAATGGAGCTCTAGCTCTAGAAAAACTGCAGTAGATCCGCTGTGGCGAATTAAACTAATCAGTGAAAGCGCATGCGCTGAAACAAATCGCGCAGAAAGGCACGATAAACTAGAAGTTTCCTGAAATCTGAGCATTCGTCGAGTGGAAGACACACTGTGGGACGCGCCTGCCTTTATTCTTGCGTTTTCAACTTCTATATCGTCGGTTTTCTATAGAACAAATATACGCCATAAAGATCGGGGTTGAAGTTTTCGGCAAAACTGGGGTGTCGGTATCATACTTTGTTTCTCGGTAATGTTTTTGAAATACTACCATAATTGATCTTCAACCTTGTTTAAAATTTTCAAAATGCGTGTTTTTCGCAGATGACACCACGATTTATTGGCCTGATTCTAACCTCTCGAACCTTACTAAATTAAACGATGAATAAATAAGGTTATCTGATTGGCGTCGAAACAATTGTTTCACTATAGACCGTAGTAAAACGAGTTTTATATTTTTCACTTCCATCATAACCAAATTATCTCTATCCCCCCACTCCGACTTGGCATACATTTATCTACACTTCAGATTACACCCACTTTGTAGGACAGGGCTTGATGAACATTTTAAACTTCGTTTGCAAATCCAGTCACTTATTGGTAAAATTGCGTGTGGTATTCATGTACGAAATAGAACTCCCGCATATTTACCTCTCTCCGTTCTCCGTTTTCCTCACAACTGTTTAGTACAGAGTCATTTAACGTATTGTTTCGTTTCGTGGGGAAGAACCGGTGAGGTTCATCTATCAACGCTAGTTTTTTTGGAAAATGGAACCACCAGAATCCTTTATTTCAGCCATCCGGAAAGTGCTCAACATTTATATTTTACCTTGGCATCCTACGCCTCTCTTTGTATATAAAATAAAAATGTGCATTTTCTCCGTTGCGGAACAAATAATAATTTTATTCGCAACTGGATAGACCAGTCGTTACTTTTTAACCCCAGCAGCCCCGCTTTTCAGAACACAAATACTTAATTCTAGCTGCAAATTCGCTCAAACGGCGCCAAACAAACTGCCGTATTCGTATACATTTCAATGTGGAATGAACTACCGACCCCTCTAAAATCGATTGCTCTGCCCATTTATTGCGAAACTAATTGAAATCTTTGCTTTTATCTACCTTTGATTAACATATAAACTTGTTTCCATTGTAGCTGTATTTTTTGCAGTGTTTCTGCTGTTATGCTTAATCCTTTTAATGGCCGTATTTGATGTGCATTTGTATGTTTCGCTACGCGTGGAAGTATTTATGTGTGCGTACGTATATATATATACATTTATGTATTGCTTTCTGCCTGTTCATGCGCATTTTTTAAAGTAGGGTCTGGTTGCTGCCTCATATAGTGTTGTTCTTTTACTCACCTTTTCACAGGAGGTCCCCCGGAAACTTTTTAATACGGGACCTCCTTCTGTAATATTATTTGTACACCCTTGTAACCTAAGTAAAAAAAAATAACGCGCTGGAGGATAAATAGCAGGAATGCTGTTCCTTTACGTCACCGTGTGCTTTTTATACTTCTGGATTCGGCATTGCTGTTTCATGCTATCTGGTTTCGCCCGTCTCGCCCAATGGTGCTGTGACCAGTATACTACCGCTACGCTCACAAGGAACGTCAGCCTGTACTTGATCAGCAGAGATACGAATGACGGTGAAGCATTGGACCGACCAAGAACGCACGACGAAATGAACGTGGCAACACCGGCATCGGAACCGCTAAAAAGTTGAGAGTGAGCGTTACCCACCGAAAGATCTTGAAAGAGAACTGAAAAAGAAAGAATGGCGGTTCGCCCTCACATACTGGGGCTAACGCACGCAGCAGAACAGCAAATGCTTGATGGAGTCATCTGAGAGCAGACACTCACTAATTAGGTGCAGAATCAAGGAACATGCAAAAGCCGCAGAGCAAATGCAGAAATATCGGATCCAAAAAACACTTTATGCTGAATTTGAAAGAATAATGAAGTAGGAAAAGAAAATCGCGGTCATTTTGTCTACAATAGAGTTCAGAAATACAGTGTCTGAGGGCAATAATAAAAATTCAAGTGAGTTGGCACTCAAAATACAGCGTAAGACCCAGCTTAGCTAGTATTTAGGCCTGCCGAAACTGGGAATGGTAAATGGCCGAATCGCTTTTGGGTGGCACCGCTTCATGCTTAGTATGAGTCACCAGTTCACATCAGGTCTAACACGACTGAAGAACAAACTTTCAAATATTTCTTAGCTCCTCTAACTGGAAAAGTGGCGGCTGATGCAGAAGAGCTCATCATTCCGCAGGTGACAGCAACAAAGCGACTAAATACATCAAGAAACCTTCTGCAGCCGAGAAAAAATTGGCGGAACTGCACAAGTAAAATATTGAGCAAAGAGAAGGTCAGTTCGGCAGAAGAAACTGATCACCTTCGTCAGCTTGTGCTGATAAACGTCTTGGCCCCTATATCACAGGCGGTGGAACAAAGAGGGTTACGCCAGGAAGATGCCAGTGCATCAAAAAGAAAATCCACCGGAATTTTTATTCAGTTCATTGAAGTGAGATTAAGGGAAATGACGCTCCTCCGTCAGGGATTGTAAGGCCAAAAAAACTCAATGGGGAAAACGATTCCCGAAAACCTTTACTGGCATATCATACTTTTACTGGAGCAGCTCTGTGTTCGCAAACCAACACAGCAGGGAACAGACGGCAGCCGCAAAAGCACGGTGATAACATGAGGCAGCTGTGCGCAGCTTTTCGCTTTAAGGTAGGTCGACACCTTCAAAAACGCATTTTTTGAAAACAAAAAAGGCTTTTTTTGAAATTTCACATTTTCAACATCCCTGTCTATTGAAGAATATTTAGAAAAAAAATTGTGCTGTTATCTTAATCGGTTAAAAAGTTATGATCATTTTTCAACCCTGCCGAGACGCATCCGAAACCGAAACTGAAGGTTTCCGATTCCGCAGTATCGGCCATATCGTCCTAAATATTTCTTCGTATATACGTTACGTATAGCTAATTTATTTAGCTACATTCTAAGCTTTTGGACATATTTCGGGATATTCTACATTTGATTTATTTCAAAATTTTCACTAAGGGGCAATGGGTGGCACATTCGTGTTCACATTGGGCGCATTTGCATTGCCTTGCGCTCGTGTCTGGTTGTCCGTGTTTTTTCGTATGCCGTTTTAAGCGCATGGATTTAGTTGTAGTCTCGCAAGGAGACAGTTATAGTACTTTATGGTCTGCAGTTACAGTTATAGTACGAGGACGGCATGCCTGACCACTGACTGTCACCGTATGACGAAGGCTGCATGTGAGTCAACTGTAAGACTTGAAACAGGCAAAAAATTATGTGCGCCTCAGCTCGGCCAAACGGAGTTTGTGCCGGTTACAAGGAGGGTGCAAGCTATAAGCCTGGCGGATTTTAAGCGCATTGACTGTTTCTTATAATACGTACAATAGGTCTAAACCTTCAAAGCCATTTTTCTCAAAACTTGATTTTTTGCAACCATTAGTTACGCGAACAATGATAACTTTGCTTCTAGAAATTATTTTTTACGAATCTTTCTGTGCTGTTTATTTATGTATAGAGCTATGCAATCAATCAGAATGACTGAAAAATATTGGTAACTTTTTTATATTATGGCCAGTTGTGGGAAACCCAAACGTGCCCGATAGCAAATTTTTGAGTCTTTTTTATGATTACGCAACTTAGCTTAAAGATGCGATATTCATGGAGGTTAGTTGCACAGGTTATTGTCTTCATTATGTTCCTGCCAAGTCGTGTTTGAATGGCACCTACCATTTTGAACTTATGACTGTTCGCGCAACATGCCTATTTTGGCGCACTTTAATTTATATAAATTTTTTGTTAGACATCTTTGTCAATTTTATCTATTTAAAGTTTCTAACTGTATAAGCTTTACAAGCCAAAAATATAATTGTAACGTTTGGGCTACACCTGTAAATTTTTCTTTCAAAGGTGGTGACCTACCTTAAGAGCTCTGGGAACAGAATCTGCCTTTTCTGTAAACAGAAAAACATGTGACGGTGGATGGTCCTAGGACCAACAAAATGGTCGAAAATACCAAACGTACCGCCAAACATAGAGTAGGTGTCTTGTTCATCAGACAGAATGGCACACTGCGGATTAATAACAAGAACAATGGGTTTGTACAGAAACCACACCAGAACAACCAAGGGCTGGTTGGACAGAAAAAAAGCTATTGCAATACGCCCAATACCGACACAGCACATCATTGTATTTTTGTAGGACCCATTCGAACAAAGTTGCTATTGTGTCCTCAACATCAACAGTGTAGCATGGTAGCATTCACCGGACATACGCGCAGCTGCCTAACACATTCAGAATTTTACAAGGTCCCCAAGCGCTGAAGCGAGCCATAAATAATTCAATGATCTGCGAGACTGACAACACGAGACCTTCCAGTCAACCAACCGACTCCAGTGCCAGCTGACAGGTTCAATAGACCGTTGCGGATTCAATTGCCTGGATGAGACTTCTCTGGAATGAATAAACGAATGGCAAATACGAGGTCGTGAGCAGTATGTAGTAGGCTTTGAATGCACCATCTGCCTGGTAACAAGAGAGGTACACTTGGATGTTACTATCCCCAAGTCGGTGGTCTGTTTTTACAGCAAAACGGGTGCTTCACAGAGTTACGGGATAGTCCTTCCGCCATCACCCGCATAAATCAAGAGCTTTTAGAAGAGCCGAAAAGAAAGTGACGGGAAAGATTGCATCAATTACGCAGGCAAAGTAATTATGTAGAAAGATCACTACAGTTATCGTACGTGGAATAGAAAACTATATCTTAGTGTGGCCTGTGGTTAATAACTTTATGAGCGCCTCATACAAAGCCTGAAGACACTGATGAAGGAAAGTATCCAATTTAGTGCAGCGGCGCTCACTCGTAGCTGAAGTCTCAGAGAAATGAACTATCCCCTTTGACTTGGTGTATTACGAGCCCAATGTGCACATGCCACTATCACCGCAGACGTCATCGTCGGACGACAACAGCCGTCCTATGAAAAAGCCAGCATATTTAGTGCAGGAGTGGAAAAGCCGTTTTATACCCTTGATGTCTTCGTGGAAAAGGTGGCCCCACGACGGCTATAAAGGATTACGGGCCACTGTAAAGGCAAACACAAGACATAAGAAATCAGTTAAAAGGCGTTGTGGAGCTGATTAAATACTCGCGGTTGAAGGATATTTTGCAAAATGTGGTGAATTCAAAAGCTGCAGTTAGGCTGAGGCACCTCACATAATTATTCCTGCCAGGCTGCTCATGTATGCGGGCTGCCTCGGCTCGTGGCATCCATATTGCTTCCTTTTCGCGCAGCTGCAAAGTGATGTCGGGGCCTCGCGAGCATGCGCTTTCTGTGCTATCCGTTTGTGTTACAACACGTGGGTGTGCCTAGAAATAATACTTTTCTTGTATTGATAGGCTTTCCGCTCGCCCAGGTGGTCTCAGCGAAGGGTGCCTGGGTGCACGTGGTAGGTACAGCTTCGGCGAGTTCTTTTTTCTCGGGCGTCGCGCGTGGGGATGATGGCTTCCCGATGGTCGGTGGGGGTTACAGTCGTTCATAAAGGTTCGTTCATAAAGGTGAACATCGGTCATGGAGAGAAAAGATGCCATTTTTTTGCGTGTCGAATGTGCGCACCGACTATATTTGGAGGATTACACGAGGCTGGAGTAAAGGCAGTTTGTTTTTTGGGTCATTCGCTTTGGGAATGACCGTCAGAGGTAAGAGGAGCCCGTCCGTGCATTCCGGCGATCGGCAGCGGCTTCCCATAGTCAGCGGAAGTGACTAGACGAGAGACTGCCTCGTTGTTCCAGCGCGCATGGTGACAAAGGCGAAGCGGGGAAGCGGGTGTTATGATTAGGTGTAGATGTTAGCCAAGCGCAGACGGCTTTAGGTCTTTGGCCTTTGGTACATGAGGCGCCCGTCAAACGTAATAGTTTGACCACTAAGCCCGGCCAGTGACAAGGTGGCAGATGTTTCGCCTAGGCTTGTTTGTTGTCGCAACATACGCGTGGGAAACGCGCTATTGGTTCCAAAGGAGAGAGTTTTTGGTCATGTGGCGGCGTGTTCGTATATTAAGGAATGGTTTTTGGTGGACGATCAGTAGCTAATGCGAATCATTTTAAATAGATATCCGCTCTATCTTGAATGCCCCACTCTTTTTACGCATGGTGTTTCGGGCCAACACCAGAGTTTTATTTGTTGTACGCGGTCGGTGCAGAGGGTAGAAGAAAACGTGGCACAAACCCGACGTGGACGAAGGAAACGAGGTAGGACTTATACAGGCGCCAACTTCTAACAGTTTTTTTTTAAAGCAAACCACGCAAAATATATACATGTCTTATCTAAGCTGAAAAACCAACAGCAAAAAATCAACCAAGGTATAATCATTTACACGTGGTGATAATGGATAAAATGAATATGTACAACAGTGCTGAAAGATTGACAATAAATCTACTTCATCTTCAAGGGTAATCAAGCTGGTCCAATAGCGCGTGCGTGCATACCAGGCCGAGACCAAACCGAAAAAGGGCAAGGAGAGCTGCACGTGTAAAACTACACGCTGTGATTGAAAAATGACATTTCTTTTTCACTTAATGCTAGTAACGGCGTGCTGACAAACTTGTCGCGTGCTCTTTTGATAAAAACCGTCTCGATCATCTCCCTTTCCGTATTGTTTCTTGCTCTCCTCAGAAAGGTTGTCTTATCCAGGAGTGGCTCCCACCCACAGCTCTTGCAGTGGTCTGCAAGGTGCCCACCCAAGTTGCTGTGGATGGCCAAACGGTGTTCTCTGGCTCGTTCGTTGAAGCAACGTCCAGTCTGAGCGATATACACCCTTTTTCACTTCAAGCGGATGCTGTAAGAGATGTTAGTAACACACTCGGTGTATAGCGCGGCGTGCTTTTTTGAGCATGATTCCGGTATCTCATTGGCCGTCATGGGGCAAACCTGAGCGAGTTTGCACGGGCCGGAACACACAACGCGCACATTATACCTCCTTGACGTTTTCTGAAAGCTTTTGAATGTACGGTATTACGTGCGTTTCCGTTTTTTCTTTCTCTTCCTGCACTTTTTCACCCTGTCTCATCTTCTGGAGGATGATTTCGCACACACTTGTCATAACGGTGGGAGGAAATCTGGCGGCTTTCAATGGCTCCTCTGATTGTTAAAACTTGCATTCAGATTGTGCTTGCAAGATTTCGTAAAGGCCGAATTTAGACGTGTAGTTGCAATTCTCCTCTTCATCAGCTTGACGTTGCCATGGCGGATGTGGCTAACACCTTTTTATCTGAACCTGGCGGGCAAGACGTCACCAGAGAGGTGTTTCAGGGGAATACAGTGCAATTTTTAGACCTCAAACTTACCGTCGCAAAATACCACACGTGTTGGATGTACTACCCAAGATCAAAAAAAGCTTTCTTCTATACGACAGCGCGCATTCCAAGCTGATAAAGAGGAGAATAGCCACTACATGCCTTAATTCGGCCTTCAAAAAATCTTGCGAGCACAACCTTGTTGCAATTTTAACAATGAGATCAACCGCCTCAAAGCCGCCCACTTTACTCCCACCGTTATGACAAGTGTGTGTGTGTGTGAAAGCATCCTGCAGAATATGAAACACGGTAAAAAAAAGTGCAGGAAGAGAAAGAAAAAAGAAAAAGTACGTAATACCGTACATGTACTGCCTTTCGCACAACGTCAAGGAGGTCGCATTCGGGTATAACCAGGTGTAAAGTGCGCGTTGTGTGTTCCGCCCCGTGCAAACTGGCTCAAGTTTGCCCAATGACAGCCAATAAGATACCGGAGTCATGCTCAAAAAACCATACCTTGCTATACACCGAGTGTGTTAGCAACGTCATTCACAGCATCCCCTTCAAGTGCACACGGGTGTATTTAGGTCAGACAGGAGGTTGCTTCAACGAACGAGCCAGAGAAAACTGGTTGGCCGTCAACAGCAACTTGGGAGGGCACCTTGCAAACCACTGCAAGCGCTTTGGGTGTGAGCCACTCCTGGATAAGATGAACTTTTTCAGGAGAGCAAGAAACAAAACGGAAAGGGAGGTGATCTAGGCGGTTTTTAGTAAAACAGCCGGCGACAATTGTGTCAGCACGCGGTCACTAGCGGTAAGTGAAAAAGAAATGTCATTTTTAAATCACAGCGTGTACTTTAGCATGCGTAGCTGTCTTCGCTCTTTTCGGTTTGGTCTGCGCCTGGAATGCACGCAAGCGATATTGGACCATCATGATTACACATGAGGCTAAAGTATATTTGTTGTCATTCTTTCAGCAGTGTTGTACTTATTCATTTTAGCCATTGTCACCACCTTTTACACTTGTTAACATGATCATACCTTGGTTGACTTTTTGTTGTTGTTGTTTCTGCTTAGATAAGACATGTATACATTTCGCATGGTTTTCTTCCAATATACAGTTGGAAGTTGGCGCCTGTATATCTCTTACCTCGTTTCCTTCGCCCACGTCTATTTTGCGCCACGTTTTCTTCTTCCTTAAATATGTACCAACTATCTGAGCAAGAAGTTTTGTTAAGTTATATTTCTCTACACTGAGCTTTTTTGTGTCAGCAAACCACGCGAATTCAAAATTTCACTTGTGTTATCCTCATCGATGCTTTTAAGTACCCATCGAGGCTTCTCTCCTACAGCATCAAGCGGTAGGTGGTGCCACAAGAAGTGCAACTACTGTTTGTAATAAAGAACCATCATAGGGCTGCGCCCGAAGAATTTGCAGGGTGCTCAAGTCTAAGATATGGCACCAGGTTCGCTTTTACAATGACTAGTTGAGGGTATCGGTCGAACGAGATAGTAGCAGTAGAAGTCTACGAGAATTTTAACTGCTAGCAACGCAGAGCACGGAGTTCCTTAGGCAGCTTACCTGCATCGAGCTTCCATTACGAGTCCGGGTGGCTGGACAAATATAATCTGCAAACTTTTTGGAAGCGATTCCGTATCGAGTGCCGTCCAACAGGTTTTGCGAAACGCCCCAAAATTCAGCTACAACCCCACCTAAAGGACGACCTAAGTTGTAGCCATTGTCCGAGGTGTTGCGAGCCGTACGTGCGAGCATTACCTGGAACCAGCCACTGGAGCCGTAGTCGACGGCCTTCTGCGGACTGTAAGTAATACGCCACTTAAAAAAACTCCGTTTAGGAATATTGTCAAATGCTTGAAAGTTGAAGTATTAACTATTGTTGAAGCCGACAAAAAAGGGGGTTTCGTCGTAATGCCGCTAGGGAGGTTTGATGCTAGGGTAATGAGGCGATACAAAATAACTTCAAACCCTCCCAAGATATACCAAAGAAGCAAAACTTTGTGGTCCCCCGGTTGTCAAAAAACCGAAGTTCAGAGCAACTCCGAAAGGCTGTCACCAAGGCTAAGAGCTCCCTGAATGTTTTCTTTACCGGCAAGACGCACAAGCCAGAGTGCTCACTTAGACCGATTATATCTGAGAGAGCATCCTGGAAAAACTTGTCACCGCGTATCTTCAGTGCATTCTCACCAAGCTTACACAACAGGACCCTTTCTTGGGGCGTAGTTCGACCGAACTCGCTCAAGCTCTTGCGGAAGGCGAGTTGGCGTCTGTAAATAATGTTTTTTTATTGATGTGCAAGATCTGTTTTATTCTGTACCCCAGCAAGGCTTGTTTAGAGCAGTGCGTGAAACAATAGAACCGTCTGGTGAAGAGTTCCAGAACAATGCTTGCAAGAGCACAAAGCACTTTTTAAAAATTTTAGAAATGTACCTCAAGTCCACCATTCGGTGTTTCGATGATTCATTCTATGTTCAATAAGATGGTTTTTGCATTGGTTCATCTCTTTTCCCGGGTTTGGGTGACATTTACCTAGCATACGTTGACAAGCGCAATGATGTAAAAATCGCCGTTTGTAATTTTAATGTGGTTAGAATTGTTATATATGTGGACGACTACCTTGTGCTTTTAAATTTGACAGATTCTATTCATGACGTTGCGGTGGCGGGTGTGACTAACACCTCTTTGTCTCAATCTGGCTGCCTAGACTTCACCAGAGAGGTGCCTCAGCTAAATACAATACAATTTTTGGACTTCAGACTCACCTCCGCAAAGGGCCTTCTTCCATACTTTAGGGCGCATTCCAAGCTGATAAAGATGGGAATAGCCACTACATGCCTTGCGAGCCCAATCTGATTGCAATTTTTAACAACCAGATCAGCTGCTTGGAAGCAGACCGATTTCCTCCCACCATTATGACAAGTTTGTTTGTGAAAGCATCTTTTGTGCAGGAAGAAAAATAACAAAACAAAACTCACGTAATACCATACATCCACAGGCTTCCGCACAACGTCAAAAACGTCGCATCCAGGTGTAAAGTGCGCGTTGTGTGTCCGCTCCGTGCAAACTGGGTCAGGTTTGCCCCATGACGGCCAATAAGATACCAGAGTCATGCTCAAAAAGGCACGCCACTCTCTACACCGAGTGTGTTAGCAACATCATTTACAGCATCTCCTTCAAGTGCAAACGGGTCTATATAGGTCAGACTGGACGTTGCTTCAAGGAACGAGCCAGAGACCACGAGTTGGGCGTCAACAGTAACTTGGGAAAGCACCTGGTAGACGACTGCAAGCACTGTGGATGTGAGCCACTTCTGGATAAGACGAGCTTTTTTAAGGAGAGCAAGAAACAAAACAGAAAGAGAGGGAAAAGAGCTGGCGAAAAGTGTCTGAGCACTCCGTCACTAGCCTTACGTGAAAAAGAAATGTCATTTTTAAATAACAGCGTGCAGTTCAGCATGCGTAGCTGTCCTTCGCTCTTTTCTGTTTGGTCTGCGCCAGAAATGCACGCAAGCGCTAGTGGACCATCATGATTAATCTTGAGGCTGAAGTATAGTTGTTGTCGTTCTTTCAGCAGTGATGTACTTATTCATCTTAGCCATTGTCAGCACCTGTTACACTTGTTAACATGATTATACCATGGTTGTTTTTTGTTGTTGTTGTTTCTGCTTAGATAAGACGTATAAATTTTAGGGTGGTTTGCTTCAAATAATCAGTTAGAAGTGTGCGCCTGTATATGTCTCACCTCGTTTCCTTCATCCACGTCTAGTTTGCGCCAAATTTTCTTTTTCTTTAAAATATGAACCAGCTAACGCAGCAGCAAGTTTTGATCGTGGAGAGGGGTTTATTTAAGCATAGGTCACGGCCGAAGAGGAGGACAGAGAGAGTGGAGCTCAGCTCGATGCGGGCCTTGCCCGACCAGTTGCCTTGCCCACCCTGCCGTTTAATCGGATCATCGCTTCGATCACTGATGATCAATCGACATTATTGGGTCAAATTTATGATCTTCTTTTCGATTTAACTGGTGTCGTCACCAGGATGGGTCAATACAACTTTTGGTGGACAAAGGAAAAGCTACTGAAGAGCTAGAGCAAAATCCTAGTGAGAGCATCCACGGACCAGACGCACCAAGCTGCAGCAATAAGAATGACGTCGAAGACCGTTGAGGGCTGCTTCAAGCAGTCTTCGCAGCTGAACCAGCACCCGGCGTCTACCAGAACGGGAGAGGGCTGCATTCTATACGGGAGCACCCGGATCCAGTGACGGCGGGCGTTTGAGAGTTCAAGTTAACTAGCCGTCAGCGAGGGGACGAGGATCCCCTGCATGATTCGAGCAGCGCCTCGAACGTAGTGAAAGTGGGTGCGAGGCTCAGGGAGCACGGCTCTAACCAAGCTACGAGAGTGGTGCAGCGGCGCAGCGAGAACTCTGTGACTTGCCCAACACGGAGAGAGGACTGGTATGCCCTCATTGGTTTTCTCCTGGTTAGCAATGGCCTTCATGCTAGCGTGATGTCGCGCCACCGACCAGTAGGTTATTGTCATAACGTTCAAAAGTGAGGAGGTGAGCGGTGTGTTAGGTCAAAGAAATGCTGACAAGGCTTTACAAAAAGCAAGGGTGTCGGGTAGCCAGGGCCAGTAGCCCTTTGGAAAGGTCGGCTGAGAAGCTTAGCGTTCCACTTTCTCTGGGAAGAGCTGAGATCGCCATTGAGAAAGTGAAGATTTGTAGAAGAAATCAAAGCGCAATGGATATTAGAAAATTTTTTGGAGTTTTCAATGTTCGCTCCTTCAAGGGCGTTTACAGTGCCTCGATATAAAGAGCATGATAAGTCGGATCAGATGGCAGTAGCCACCCCTGTCGTTGAGCAATCTCAATAACATGTGCGTGGGGCACGTACTATAGGTTCCAAAAGCGAGACTGTTGGGTCACGTGACCACGTGAGCGGGTGTGTTTAGGATTGGTTGTTTTTTTGTTGCGAATCCGTGGCCAATGTTACTAATTTTGATTGCGTTTTCGCTCTTTCTTGACCGCCTCCCTCCTGCTTTGGGGGCAGGATTTGTCGGTTCAACCCAAGAGTGGCAAGTTCTGTCGCCGGCCGGTCGAGAGGATCTAGTTTAGAATACAGCAGGGCCGAAAGTGAGGGAAGAGAGACGGGTTCAAATACTAAGAGCAATTAAAGTGTGCTTATTGTAGATCTTGATTATTGGAGTAGCTCTTTGTAGGCTCCTTGCCGTCGACCCGAGCCATCGTTCCATCGGTTCATCACTTCTATTATCGACGACCGATCAACATAATAGGGTCATATTCATGATCTTCGTTTGGATCTAACTGCTACCCTCGTCTAGACTGAGCAAGAAGAGGTTTCCTAGATGAAGCGGAAACAAAGATCGTAACAGTAGGTTAGCGAACTAATATTCTTCTACTAAAGGCAGCTACAAATGACCCCCTTTGCCCAGCACGATACAGGGTTGCCGAGATTATGCATGTTAAATATTGTGATGAAGGCATTGCATGACGAATAACAAGAAGGCTGCCATTTTGCAAGAGTGTAGTGATTCTTTTACTTCCTTTTTCTGTTTAGTTCGGCGCCTCACTCGTCTTCCTCGTCGGAACGATGTGTAAAAACATCTGCGTTCAAAAGCGAAGTGGTCCTTCCATTGCGCCTTCGAAACTCGGTGATTCCACCAATTGGCAGTGATGACCCATTTGAATCCTTACAATTTTAAATAAAAAAAACAAATGAAATGCAAAATCTACCTGTTTTATTCGCGCTTTTTCGAATTCGCCACATGGTCGTTCACAGGCAGGCTCAGAAACGGACTACCTTTCCGCTGTTATACTCGTACAACATTAACAATTTCAGCTTGCGGTTGTGAAAATAAATTTTAAATACAACCATCATGAGCGTTTCTTGTGTAGGCTTTGCCATTTTGCTCATTGCAGGAATAATGTGGCCCGATTGCTGATACACAGTCGCAATGAGAACAGTTACAAAGTACCAGCTAGAAGTAACTATAAAAACTTACTATTGGCAAAAACACTGTATGCACTCAAAAACTAGCAGCCCAGCATTGCGAACAAAATAAACGACAAAATTAAGGAATTCGAACAATTTTTCAGCAGGTTGTTTGCCAAGGCCATTTTAGATGGTAACACTTCCGAGCTTAGAACCTTATTTTTGATACCTTGCGAATATTACAACAGGAAGCAGAAAAGGTGCTCAAGCGCACAAAAATTTCAAATGCTGCAGGTAATGATAGCACAATCAAAAAATTCTATAGGGAGGAAGGAGATGTTGTACTTAGAGCGCCACACCGTTTAGACACGGCGATGACTTCAAATCTGCCTATAGACTGGAATAACGCCAAGATTCTTTTGGTTCACAACAAAGACACAAAAATCCCTAAATCTTGAGATCTCTCAAGATCTCTCTCGGTTATCACAGGTGTTTAAGGAGCAATTAGTTAACCTCATAAGCGACAGCCGAGACCCACAAAAACGTAGGGCACAGGTTGTGTTTAAAAACGATTATTGTACAATAGCCCACACTCCTGCCGCTAATGAATAAAAAAACTGATAAAAATATTAACAGCTCCAAACTGCCCTTAGAGGCTTCAAAAAATTATATTCACAAGACAAAGAAATCCTCCATGTTTTGACGGACCAGGGAATTAGACAGACATGCATAACTTGTGAGTGCCTTCCATAAATTATTTACTCTCCTGATAATTTTTTTACAGCAATTCCTCATTCAGAATACAGTATGACAGGCAAATGGCATACCGGCAATATTTTTTACATTATGTTAGAAGATAATATTTAAGGAGCATAAGAAAAAAAACAGTTTCGGGTAAAAATGGCATACCTGAGTTATTTCAGTATTACTACAGACGTTTTCCCGCTCGGTCAGGCAAAAGAACGGCTGAGATATGTCCTTGCGAAGTTAGAATCATAGAGTATGGCGAGACGAGTGATGATATGTACAAAACAAGATTTAGGAAAGCAAAAACCGTCTTCTCAAAGAACCGGTTTTCTAGAGGTAGAAAAAGCCAGCAACAAGTGAAATATGTACCTTTTAAAAGCTGCTAGTTGTCATCGAAACTTTTAGAGGCGACAGCGTACAACCTCGCCGGCTACACCAACTATGGTCAAGACAAAATTATCAAATGAACTAATGCAAAACCTCGATCATGCTGCAATAGAAAATTTAAACTACATGAATGAGTGACGGATGGCGGGTTCTTTTAATGGAAACTGAAAGCGCAAAATAGACACGGACAAAGAAAGGGGACAACAGGACGAGTGCTAAGTTTCCATTTGCATCCCTTTCAGTTTCCATTATGCATCACCAACAGGCCCAAACCATGACCCTGTTGGGGTTCTTTTACTCTTAGCAGAATCACAGTAGAACCCCTGTGACCGCTAAACAGGTAAAATCTTGAACCCCAAGAGTATAAAGCCTATTTCTCGAACTGCACCTGTCTGGAAGCTGTTTGCAAACATGTTCTACAACCGGTTTTGTTCCAATATTGAAGACAACGGCCACTTCCTTGACAAGGTATACGGCTTCCGCCCAAATCTAACAACGCCTAACACTACTACGGCTCAAGGAGGGAGCACTCGACACTCTAATCGCCACAGCAAGTGGTCTATTTTGGCCCTCGAGATTATCAGGGCCTTTGACAACGTTTCGCACCAAGCCATTTTTCAAGACCTCCCATCTACTAACTATGTTTAGTGCACAGCAGCAGTGGGCATCGGACACCTTACATCCGACGCGTTTCAAACCATACCAAAGGGCATTCGCGGGTGACGCTGGTATCCTCACTTTTCTTCAACCTTAGCACAAACGACTTGCCACCCTTATAATTACCCACCCTGCAACTAAACCACGATTGCTTTGCGGACGACCTAACGCTCTGGGTCTTATGTGGATCCACTTGCTGCCAGCAAGATGCACTTCAAGAACAAATCCAGGTGACCCAATAATACCTGGAGGCTGTGGGACAAGAGTGCCCCCGAAAATACTGCCCTTTATTACCTGTTCGAAAAACCTAAAAGAAACACCTAGATCCCACCCCACACCTATAACTTACAAGTTATAATCAACAGGTGCTCAAAGTCACAACCATAAACGTCATATAAATCAGGCTATCAAAAAATGCTCAGGTGGCCAGACTATCATTCCTCTGCTATGAACTCTGAATCAACTGATTCCCCTACATCCACAAACTCCAATGAGTAATTTGGCCTTCGGAACACCGACACTCTGTGCATTCATCACGCCATCCTGATTAGTAGGGGTACGTATGGGACAACGTCCTTGGCACTGGAATTCATGAAGGATAAACTAAACATCGCAATTCGCCAAGCTTTCGGGGACACCCTTAGGCTATTTCCAAAAACAGCCACACGAAAGCTTCTATAGTTCGGCGTACATAATAAATAGAGGAACTGGAAGAAACTTATCGGATCCCAGAATTCACGCGCCTCAAGCGCACGCCAACCGGCCGGGCTACAGTTATACGGCTCGTATAGAGGCCTATTTTGGGGCTACAAAAGAGGAAACGCAACCCTCTGACTATCCAACACTTCATCAAAGTCGCGCCAGCGCCTAGGAATCTGCATTACATTTAAACAAGGCGCGTACAGTAACACAGAAACGAGCCCTTAGAGAACTTTCTTGGCACTCGAAAGGCAGCGACCAAGCGAAACCGACGAAAGGTTACCGCCCCAACGAAAATGCAGGCTTAGCCGGCAGAAGGAAGTAGGGAGTCTGGTGCCAAATTAGAGGCACAAGAAGTCGAAAAGGCGTCACGGCCGCGTAACGAAATACCCCTACGGGAGGGGGATCTAAGCGAGCTGGAGGCACCTAAATAATGTGGTTCTCGCTGTCTCTGAAAATCACTAGTTATTCTACACAGATGCCTCTCTGTACCCCAACAACCTGTCCATGCCGTGAGCATCACCGACGCTACACGTGCAGAAGTGACGGCCGCTTCTGTTCCCACGACAAATATTCATGCAGCCGAAGAACCAGCCGTCGCTTTGGCAGGCACGGCTTGAATGGATAACAAAAGTAGTGACCTTCCCCGAAGCCACCTATCGCAACTTGCTCTCTCGCTTGTCACTCGCGACAAAATTATCTAAAGCGGGGCCTGCTAGGGGATATTCACATCCTCGGGCATCGAGACAACCGGACACGATTCCTTCGAGGGAAACCTAGCGGTACAAGCCGCTACCAGCGTTAATACCAAGCGGGCCCTTTCTCAAGAAGGCGAAGACACTGAGCCCCTTTGATCACCCAAGCCTACTTCTGTTGCATCGAGCACAGATATCCTGAAGGCAACGTAAGGCATTTACGCAACGTAAAAATAATAGGAACCTCTGGTACGAATAGCTAATTGTGATCGTATTTTCCACTAAAGCGATGGAAAAGACGCGGCAGCGAGCGTGGCTCGACGCGCACGCCCTCACAATATCTCAACACACGGCATGCGACGTCAGATGGTGCGGCTATGCGTTTGCGATGCGCTCGAGTGCCACGACTTACAGTGCCAAGCTTCCATGAATTTTGCTGACCATCTTTCTCAAACGAAGGCGTAAACACTAGTAAAATAAAGGAACGCTAGGGAATACCACCAGCTCGGATGTTTCTTCAGTGTTTGCATCTTAAGTGCGAAGTCGCCGAATTTTTGTTTCCTTTTATGGGCTTTCTGCAGGTTTTGTAAGCTCAGTCTCTTGACATTTGTTAAGCATGTGGTGCTGCATCTTGGTATTACGTGAATTTAGCAAAATCAGTCATGGCCTTCTGCACACTGTCTCTTTTTATCTATTCTGGCCTAAGATAAGCCTTAAGTTTGCTTAAGTTTGCTTCTTAGGTCGTAGTAATATTATTTCTAACTAGGAAGACAACTGTTGTTTTGGTTTTACTTTAAATTTAAAAGTTTTTATTAATATTATGCTAGAGCAGTTTTCCAGGACACACGCTATATTTGTGCAATAGGGACTGTTGTGCCGTGTTTCCTTTTGGTCTCGTTATGGTTCACGCGATTATTGAACTAAGCATTGAACTTTGAAGTGAAGTGAAGTTGAACCGTGATATGAAGCGTTGTCCAAACGCTACACCAAGTTTTTTATTCACGCTCACCTACCAAGATTTACATATTCAGAGCTAGCTTCAGATCAGCTTTTAAACGACTAACCGCCTCTTTCAAGCATTCAGAAATTGAAGTACTGGTATTCAACATGAAGTTTTACCACTTTTAGTGCTGACTTTACATCAAACTAATAATATAATGGGTCGGCCTAACAAATACATTTGTAGCATATGCACCTTATCTCTACTGAGTTTCAGTAGGTTTAAATACTGATACTCGACAAAATTCTGAATACTCATGTACCTTCCGCTCCATTCCTACGCGCACAGAAAATTGCGCAAATTGTTTTAGATGATCAAAGTTGCAAATTTTGAGATGTCTGTTCAATAACTGCAAACATTCAACTTTTTTTAACTTCCATAATACTCAGACGATCTTTGTTGCCTGATTGTCATCTAAATTTTACTAGGTGGGCCAGTTTTTTTGGAGTCAAGAAGGCCTTACTTGCCTACCTTGCTGGCTCTCAACGACTGTCAAACAAATTGCACTAGGTATTTTCAAGTACCTAACCCTGCTTTCAATTCATGACTTCTGTTTTGGTGATTTAATATGCATCATAGTACTGAGAGACTGGGATGTTTTTAGGGTGTAATGGTGGTATAATCAATATATTTATAGGTTTTTTGAGTCCTTTCGTGGTAAAAACCGTTATTATTTTTGAGATGGCGTAATTATGGCTGTCCTCATTGAGTGTATCTTCAGTAACATGCTGAGATTTGATGTATTACCCAAGGCTGCGTTGCTATATCGTTAGCACAAACGCTCAGCACTGGGCCTTTAATCTGCGATTTTTAATATTGTTGCAAATACAAACAGTCCCGCTCTTCCAGCGTTACCGACTGTGTCCACGTCTGGAATGTTTACCTGCAAAAGTGTACTTTAAAAACCCTTTGTGAAAATTACTTTTAGGGGGGAAAGAAAACAAAATGAAAATGTTGTATTCTTTGCAGATCTTTCAAGTAAGTTGCTCGTTCGAAAGCATGGCGCTCTCTCTCTACATGATCCTTTAAAAATGTTGAAATATAATTATCCTCCTCGACGTTTTTTTGTCGATGCATCCATCCCTCCAGAGTTGTTTACACAGAGGCGCGTAGATTTTCAATGTCTGGTCAGGCAACCTGTTATGTAAGCTCTAACTCTTTCGAGCTTCCGTTTACTAATGTTGTCAAGCACCATTGTACCAAGTTGGAAACTCCTACCACCAACATTTATGGAGATTTAACTGTTCTGGTTTTCTGAGTAGCGGTGGCGGCCGCATTGGGCCACAAGTGGGGCGAATGCAAGCAACCTAGGTTACTTCGAAGACAGGGTGACCTCTTAAAGGGAACACTGAGGTTATCGCAGAGCTGCTGCTATAGTGGCCGAAGTCAGCTCTGCTCGATAAGTACATTTCTGGTAAAGTTACAGTTAGAGCCCGCAACTGAACACAACAGCAACCGCTTCCCTGTTTTGGCAAAGCCGCCTGCGCAAAATAGAAGAATAAGCAAGTAATTCATTCAGCGGGGCCCTTAAACACTTAAAATAGTTCACCACAAAAGCTTTCCCCTGTTTCTCACAGGCGCTTTGAAACAAGAAAAGGCGTTTTATTACCGGCGCTAATCAAAACGCGATATAATCAACCCTCAGTATCCCCAAGCCTAACCGGATCACCAAGGAGGAATTGAAGTTGAAAAAAAAAACAGTTATTGGCTAGACCGGGGTCCATGATTGATGGCAAAGGAAAGCAAGACCTTCTGCAGCATCGAACACGAATTTGCGAAGGGGGAAAGCCCTACATATATGGACATGCCATCAGAAATGGCGTGCCAACGCCTAGTAGGAGTTGTTAAAAATTTAATAACTAGAAAATCTCTCGGCGTGAAGAATAAGTAATGCTAGCCGTTACCACCCCGGCACGCGCTAGCTAGATATAAAGTTGTGTGGTATGTTGAAAATACGAAAGTAGTGTTTTTGCACGTTTGTCGTAGTCCCTGCTTTTCAAGACTTAAAGCACAAGCTTGCGTAACTTTTGTGCATTCCTACCAAATGGTCACCATTGTTGGCGAAACGCACGATAACTAGTTAGTCGTCGAATAATAGCATTAAAAATGACATTAAGGACTCTCGTACAACTTTAGTGTCTTTGTTTGCCAGCTGCGCTTCGAGCGGGACCTGTTTCGTAGTTATTCACTTGAATATGGCAGTGGCCTATCTTCCATCAGCGTGAGGTTAGTGGAAGAAATCATTAAGCCATTGGCTTAGCTTATTCCTTAATTACCGCGCGTACAAAAACCAAAACCGACCAACACGGTCTGAAGATGAGTGCAGGCGTCCGTGGAAACGTCGTCGGCAGGAAACTTCGCCTGCCCTCTCGCTATTTTTTCTGGTGGTCTGTACCCAACTAATGAAGTTAGGGAGTGCTGCCTGCTTCAAAAGAAATCATTCAGGATACCTAAGGGGCTACACTAGCGAGGGTGATTCATGTGGGAAGGCCCTTAGGGACATAGGCCGCACTCCCTCACTAGCGGTGGATCTGGCCACCCGGGTGTAGTAGCTGACAGCCACCTCCCTAGACCGCTGAATTCTACTACCCCAGTCACCAGGAGCTGTGAAGCAGCTGTCCACCGTTGGTTTTAGAGCAGCGCAATAGCCCAGGGTTCTAAGAATCTATGTCCGAACAGGCTGCCTTTGGAAATTGACCCAGGCAAAGGGCAATGCACCCACCTTGTTTAGTGAGGGAAGCTTAACTGTACTACAAGTGGAGCTCTCAGACATTAGATGGCGGGTATAGGGTTAGGCGAAGTTTGAAGGACAGGAGAAGACTTCGCGGAGCTCACTAGCGGGTATGTTCTATGCTAAACCGTCCCCGACGAGAAGAAGGAGCATGCGGTGGGATATATATTCCACCGAAAAATTGCAGGAAACGTGTAGGTGTTTTAAAGCATTAGCAGGACAGTCACGGTTGTAGTGATCAAGATAAACAGGCAATGCACGTTAACCATAGTAAAGGCCAAGGTGCGAAAAACATGCTCCGATGCCGTAGATAGCTGCAACGAGGGCGTCAAATCAGCCTTAAAAGGCAAAAAAGCGGTTAACGATTGTGATCTCTTGTGATCACGATTGTCATCACAATTGTAAAATGAAAGATTACCGGGGTCGGCCAGTCATCATGAAGCTTTATAACTTCAATGAGAAGGTAGTTCATTTCTAAAATTTGTATATAAAAGGCTCAAAAATAAGTATTTCTGGCGATTACTCGCCGGAAAACCTTTAAAAGCAAACACACCTTTGGCAAACGGCTAAGGCCGATAAAAGTAGAGGAACCAAAGCACGATAAACTTTTTGTAAATTATGAAGAGTACTTGTGGCATGAGCAATCTGGCACGCGGGTAAAGATGCGCGTTAGCAAAGAGAACCCTTCGCTGACAGGGATTGACTGGAGGAGCAGCATGAAATATGCCTTGTGAATTTCAATGCTCAAGAAAGCATCGTGAATAAGACGTAGGTGCTTGAAGGATTGATCTTAACGCATGACCCAGACGTATTCGCTATTGCAGAAAATTGGTTGAGGCAGAATATCGCGAATGATGAATTTTTTTTTCTTTTTCCTATAGCGTCGTGCAAAAAAAACAGATTAACTAGTGGCTGGGGCGTTGCACTATTGTTAAAGAAACCAATAAAATATGAGACATTACTATCGTTTGAACGGCACGAAAACGTTTAGTGCCTATTTTTTCTTGGGAATACCGTATTGTTGGGGGGTGTTATCTATAGGCCACTTGGCAGCCCGGTGCAATTTTTGCAAAGCTTTGATAATTACCTAACAACTTTAAGCTAGAAAGCTAGAATAATATTCACTGGTGACTTCAATTTGCCTGTTGTAGATTGGGATGCAGGAATCACAAGTTCCACTGATAGGCTTCATGCAGCTATTATGTCAGAAACAATGGCTAAGCTCGGTATTATTCAGGTAGTCACGTTTCCAACGCGAGTACAGGCGCAAGTTTTACAATACTGGATTGATTGTTTCTATCCGAGGGAAAATTTGCTTATGAAATTGATGTGAAAAAAGAAATATCTGACCATAAAGCAGTATTTGCGTCTCTTAAAGTCAGCAATAAACACTTCTTAAAGAAATCGGCTAGCAAAGTATTTGATTTCTTACGAGCCGGCAACACATCGATTCTCGACAACATGGAAATCGGTGTCGATGAAATGACTCATCAGGAAGACGTAAATATGCTCTGGTGCCACTTTCTCAAAATGCTAAATGATTGCTTGCTGTTCGGCCACACAAAACTCATCAGCAACCTTTATAACCTTGAGGTCAAGCAATTAATTAATAATTGGATTCAAGCATACTTGTCAAATCGGCTGCAATTTTTTGAAATTAATGAACAACACTCCCAAAGTTTACCGGTGCTTTCTGGTGTACCGCAAGGGTCGGTGTTGGGCCAATATTATTCTTGATTTAAGTTAACGATATAGCCGAGCATGTAGATACCAGTGTTGAAGTTCGTTATTTGCGGACGATTGTGTATTGTACTGCCCAGTGAAATCAATAGATGATCAAGAATTACTTAATAAATACTTGCAAGTATTTCATAATCAGTATTCCAAATTGAATATGGAAATAATTTTGAAAAAATCACGTGTATAAATTTGTCGAACAAGAAGATGCCACTTAGGATTAATTACACTGTAGGCAACAAGGAAATAGCCCGCACTACAAAGCTCAAATACCTTGGTGTCACCATTTCGAATAACCTCAATTGGAAGAATCATGTAAATAAAATATGTGGATCTGCTCAACGAAAACTTGTATTTTTGAAAAAAAAAATTGGTGCATGCAACACCTACAGGTAATACGCTAGTGTTATATGGCACACTCACCAGCAATATCAGATTAACCAACTGGAACGCATACAGAAACTTGCAGTGCGGTTTATATTTTCAGCGTATCGCAAAACACAGTCCGTAACCACCTTTCTCGCTAGGGCAAATTAATCAACACTGGCAACACGCAAAAAATCGCATGACTGAAGTTTTTGGTACCAGGTGTATAATAATTATTTTAATTTAGATGAGTCGCGCCATTTTTTCCACCCTGGCAGAGTCTCTGCCCGTGGGAATCACCCGTATGTTTTACGCCTTAGAATTCCAGAATTTATGTTTTTAAAAATTCTCCCCCTTTAAGACAATTGAAGAGTGGAATGCGCGTGATGCTTCAGATTTTTGCAGACGCAATGACTGTACAATAATATGAACGAACGTTGGAAATGAACCTCTTGTGATGTGTTTATTTCGTCTCCTTGCTTATTGTGTTGACAAAATATGTTTATCCTACCACCCTGTATCAACCCGAAAAGGGCTAACAGTATTCGAAATAAATAAAAAATTAATATATAAACAAAAAAAATAAAATATGGGATAATAAAGCGAAGATCTATAAGAAGCACATGGGAGAAAGGTCACTCAGGAACTTCAGTTTCGACACCCGGAATAGAAGAGGAGACACAGTGGTGGGTTTGCAGATAGAAACTACCGGTAGTTTTAAAAATACATTCTTCTACAAACGACAGAATAGAATAAGGGTATGAAAGAATCCCTGTGGTAGAACAATGAACAAAATAAATGTCCTAATAATTATAATAACCGAAGTATTGTTTTAAACGCAGCGGTGACGAGTAATATTAGAGGCGGCGAATATATAATCGTTAGATTCAAGCTAAGGCTGAATAACAATGTTGTGGCTTAGCGCTGCGCAAACACCGTCAGTGCGCAGGCACCCCGAGCGGCTAGTATAAAATCAAGGCGCTCTACCCAATAAATGTTCTTTCCTTCACCCGGACTTGGTGTGACTGCCATTTGCTATATCAACTGGTGACGAGGATGGCGGCAAAATGATATCGTACCGGTGTGTTCGCGACTGCTGTTGAGGGGGGGTCGACGGAAGCATGTCAAAAGTATAGGATTTGGACACTTACGTCGAAGGCAGCAATGAAGGCTTCAGGTCGTGCGTCGAGCGGTTCAACCACTACTGGAAGGTTAGCCAAATTGAAGACGACAGCTTGAAGAAGTTTGTATTCATCACAGCCCTCGGAAAGCACTCGTACAAGACTCTCAAGGATCTGCTGTTGACCGCAAGCCCGGAGACGTCCTTCGAGGACCTCGTGAAAGTCCTGAAAGAGCACTAAGCACCGGGGAGTCAAGTCATAGCCGAAAAGTTCAAGTTCAACCGCCGTGCAACTACGACACCTTTCTGCCAAGCGCGCATTCGGGAATGTCCTGGACGACGCCGGAACCCTGCAATCGAAGCGGCACTGCTCATGAAGAAAGAACCTCGAGACAGCCTGCAGGTTGGCGAGAACCACAGAGTTGCCCGAAAAGGAGTCGAGAAGTTTCAGGCCGGCGGAAGCCTGCGTGTCGACAGAAAGAAGCGTAAACTCTATTGGGAAAAAGCTTCGTCCGCCAAACAAACCGAAGGTGTGCCCACCGTCAAAATTTTTCTCTGCTGGTACTTGTCACAGATGCGGTGAAACGCGCGACGCTAGCTAAGGCCGGTGTCGAAAGCCGAGACGCCTTTTGGGCAAAAATTTCGGACACTTCGCAAAGGTATGCATGAAAAATAAAGTCAATGCGGTAAACATCTTGAAGCAGACAGCGAGCATCGCCAGTTGCAACTTTTTCACGTGCACGGTAGCAAACAGACTCGGCGTCTCTATCAAGTTGAAGTTAAAAGTTTTGACCAGCAGTGAGCATGCACATTGATACCGGGGCAGCTGTTTCTATTATCAACGACCAAGTCTTTGCGAAGCCGCCGCGACAAGTAACGCTGGAAACATGCCCGCTCGAACTGAAGAAGTACGGGACACTTTACTTGAAACGAAAGGACAGGCGAATGCGGTCGTGGAATACGATGGGAAACGAAAAACGTTGCCTGTCGTCGTCGTTACCGGACTACAACCGTGTTTGCTGGGACGAGATTGGCTCGCGAAGCTGAAACTAAACTTGCCTCACAGAAACGGACCAAAAAGTGAACTACTTGCTTAAGAAGTTCCGGGACGTGTTTTCCACGGAAATAGGCTTGATCAAGGGCTATGAAGCGCAAGTGGTGTTGAAAGATTGAGTTCAGCCGGTGTTTTGCAGAGCCCGAGCTCTTCCCTACGCACTGAAAGACCCCGTCGAACTTCAGCTCCACATGATGCAAGAACGAGGAGTCTTGGAGCCAGTTCGGCAGAGCGCCTGGGCCACACCGCTGGTGACAGTGCAGAAGGCAGACAACATGGTGAGACGGTAGAGACTACAAAATCACGCTACACCCAGCTTTAAAGACTGAGCACCATCCCCTTCTTTTGGTGGAGGACATTTTCGCTATGCTTGTGGCTGGGAATTTCTTCATAGTACTTGACTTGTCAACGGCGTACCAACAAATTCAGGTACATGAAGACTCAGAAATTGCTCACAATTAACACGCACCTGGGACTGTTTAAATGCCTGAACCTGCCGTACGGGATATCAAGCGCACCGGCAATTTTTTAGTCTGTCATGAACGAGATGCTCAAGGGGCTCAACGGGGTTGCCTGTTACCTGGACGACGTCCTGATTGCGGAAGCCTCCTTCGAAGAATGCCTGAATCGTGTCGAGGCCATCCTGGTTAGGTTTCACTGCCATTGTGTCCGGTTAAAGGAAAAAAAATGTAAGTTTTTTCAAGACTCCCTGGGGTATTTGGGCCATGTCATTGAGAGTGCCGGAATCCACCCATGTGAGGAAAAGATTGAGGCGGTAAAAAACGCAGCAGTTCCGACAAATCAGACAGAGCTCAAGGCATATCTGGGAATGCTAACATTCTACTCAAAATTCATTCCCAGATGTCAGCAAGCTTAAAGCCTTTGTATAATCTTCTACAAAAAAATAAGCCCTGTCATTAGTCCCAAACCGAAGAGAAATGCTTCCAAGAAAGCAAACGGTGGCTCACTCATGAAAGCGTCCTCAATTTCTACGATCGGTCAAAACCATTAAGTTTAGTGGCGGACGTGTGAGCCTACGGAGAGGGGGCAGTGCTTTTTCATGTAGTTGATGGTCATAAAAAAACAATTGAGTATGCCTCCCGAACCCTCAGCAAGGGCGACATAGGCTATTTGCACCTCGAAAAAGAGGCGCTAGTAGTCATATTTGGAATCAAGCGATTTCACAAATACATCTTCGGTCGGGAGTTTACAATATACTCGGATAACTTGCCACTCAACGAGTTACTAGGTCACGACATTCCTATTCCTGCATCAGCCACAGCTCGAATGCAAAGGGGGGTGCTTCTACTGGCAGCGTACCCCTACACCTGGTAGTATCGCAAGGGGCAATCCGTAGCAATTGCGGACGCACTATAGCGCATTCCGTTGAAGAACGCGTGCGATGCAACTGACAACGTCCAGTTTTTCTAGGCGGCTCATAGTCTCCCCTTACCAGCTGACTTGATTCGAAGAGAAATGCAGAAAGCTGTTGCGTTTTTGAAGGTTTTGTTGTACACGCGAAGCGGCTGTCCTTCAAAAGAAAGCGATGAAATGCTGGTTCCGTACTTTTCTAGGCGCCACGAACTGTCTATAAAACGTGATTGTGTCGCGTGTCGTAACCGTGTTGTTGTGTAGTGTTTTTTGCCAGGTCCGGTCTTCCAGCTGCTACACGAGGGACACCTGGGAGCCACTCGTAGGAAAATGCTGGCACGAAGTCACGTGTGGTGGTCTGGGAAAACCGAAAGCATTGAAGAAACGATGAAAGAGTCTGAAACTTGCCAGCTGACTCCAAATGCCGCCCCGCGCTTGCCATAACGTCATAAGAATGGCCGACTCGGCGTTTGCAAAGGATTCACCTGGATTTTTCTTACAGCAACTCGAATTGGTAGCTGGTGCTTCTGGATGCCTTCTAAGTGGGTTGACGTCGTATGCAAGACCGTCACAACGGCCGCAAAAACTCTGGAAATGCTGCAAGCCGTTTTTCTACGTTCGGTCTACCAGGAGAGGTACTGACAGATAATAGACCGCAGTGTGTTTCTACCAAGCTCACGACGTTCCTTTCATCTAACGGCATATGCCATAAAAAGACTCCAGCTTAACATTCATCGTCTAACGGCACTGCGGAACAACTTGTACAGACCGTTAAGAATGATCTCCGAAAGCCACTGCAGGATGAAAAAAAACGCGAGATGTCCAGAAGACTTTCAGCCCCGTGTCGACCAGTTTCTTCTCCACTACAGAAACACCCCTTGTGCAGCAAAGCGGAGCTGTTCTTGTCATGGACCCTAAGAACACGGCTTAGACTGCTACATCCTCAGCTCGCTAATCGCCCGGAGAACGAACGGGTGGGCATGCAACTTCCTGCTTCCTAATGGCGCGAGCTCAAAAAAGGTGACAAGGTGGGGTTGAAAGGAACGAGACCAGGTGACCCTGCGTGGTTAGTTGGCATCATTATGAGGCGAGTCAGTGCAGTGACATATGCTGTGCAAGTCAACAACGAAAACCGTTATGTGTACGCCGACCAATTGGTAGCAGCTACATTTGCCGTTCGTGATCCAAGACTTATTCGTCAACCTGTACCCTTGTCAGACGTCTGCCCCCTCAATTTGCAGAGCAGTGCCCTCGTCAGACTCGGCCCGAGCCTGAACCAAGCCCGCGCCCAACCCCTTCAGGACCACCAGCTGAGGGACACCACGAGAAATTGGGACAACAGACTGAGGGTTCAGAGACCATTCTTCAGCCATCGGCGACTTACAGTTCCAACGCTGCATGTCCGAGCGCGGAAGGCGAGCAAATATTTTAAACTGCAGTGCCAGACTCCCCCGCACATCTCCGTAGAAGCACAATACCCATGCGAAAGCCAGATCGTTGGCCTATGAATGAAAAAGAAATAAGGGGGGAAAAAGTGTTGAGGCTTGGCACTGACGCAAGTACCGTCACTGCGCATGCGGCGCGATCGGCGAGTATAAGAGCTGGGCGCTCGTTCCAATAAATGTTCTTTCCTTCCCCTGCAATCGCAGTGACTGTCATTTGCTATATAAAATAAAAGAGAAAGAAAGAAACTCGTCCAAAGTGAGAAACTCTTCTCGATGTCAGTCAGGGCCAGATCGCAGGAGCTTGAAATAACTCTTCAAAACAAAATAGCGCTTTTGAACAAGAAAAAGTTTTGGGCCGCCTTCACTAAGGCAGAATCTGGGGACGGGCGAATCATGCAGTGTACAAGTGTTTTCCAAGAATCTACGTCTCTCTCTCACCACACGGCGTGCGCTGATTGGGTACCGGTGAAGCGCTGATGGGAAGAGCTAGTGCGAACTTGCTAAGGCGGTGGGACGCCATCCTGAGTGGAACCACATTTCCGCAATTAAATCAGAGACAGACTGGCCGTAAGTTGACCATGTCAAACGCCGCAACATGCTATGAAGTAAGCTTTACAAAAAAAACGGGTGTTTGTATCAATTTCGACAAAGAATTTAGAAACTTGTCTTTAATTGGCAATAAATCCTGATTATTCCCGTATTTTAGGTCATTTAAATCATTTTAGTTTGTTTTGAACCACTTCTATTTTGAACTGTTTTCTGACCAGCGCGTGACAACTTGATCTACCACGACGAAACGAGGCGACAACAAGGCACGCCGAGATCCCGAGAGACATAGTTGCTTCGCACCTGCTAAGAGGTCAATTTAGACAGGCTAAATGACAAGCTAACGTCGGCACTCATTGAATGAGCAGCAACGGTGGGAAAGGCAAGAGTCTGGGGATAAACTCTGAAACCAGCTGAGAAAACGAAAGCACTAATTGTAAAATAAAAGAACAAAAACGTACCTAGTGCGGCGGATCGGACTGAATTACTGGAGCCCTCCAAACACATCAACATATGTAAAACAAAGAAAATACGTGCATACAAAATGTAAGTGCTCGAGGAAATGCAGAATATATAAGGATTTGTTCAAAGCAACTCAGACGAGCCTAGCTCTAGGCCAAGACAGGATATACGCGCTTAGAGTATTGAACGTAACATTACGCACTACTTGGACGAGATAATAAAGGCAGCAGAATGATTCTACTATTGGCTGTAAGCCAGCGACATTAGACCAGGGGAAACTCCTTAGAGTACAAGGTCGACTTGTGATGTTCGTCCAGTAGCTAAATAAGGGGTTGCAAAGCCTCTCAAAGGCAAGAAAAAATAAAAGCAGCTGGGGACGACAGTGTAATTGCGGATGATTTTAAGGAGAGAAGAGATATCGTACTACAAAATTTTTTCCTACTATTCTTGGAAGGCTTGACGACTCAAAAAGTTCCCAGAGTGAAAAAAACATTTTTTTCTCATTCCTATGATGGGAGACGCCAAGGGCCTCAAACACTACAGACCCACCAGCCTACTGTCAGTTATTTTAAAGTGTTTCCTAAGTTATAGAAGAATAATGGGTGACAGCCAGGATTCGAGAAACCAAGACAGGAGGCTGGCTTAGGAAAAATGTCCTGAACTATGAATGACATTCATGCTGTGCAATGTTAGAAAAATTCGTCGATTACACTGACCCTATCTACATGGAATTTGGACATTATGGGAAAGCCTTTTCTTTTCTACTGTCTGGAGCACTGCTGGGCGCACTTAAATACCAATGAATTGATAAGACATACATAACACTTCTAGAAAACATACATAAGAAATGCACGGGCAGGATGACCCTCCACAAGCAAGGCGATACACTTCCGATAGACTAGGAAGTAAGACAGGAATATGCCATCTAACTAAAATACTTCGCAGTATGTCTGGAGGGGGTATGTAGAAATTGTGCCTGCGAAATCACACTAATAAAGACAAACGAGGACTACTTGAGCCATTTGAAGTTCATGGATGACGTAGTGGTGCCGAGTGTTACCGTAGAAAACATTCAATCAATGCTTCAGGAACTACAGTCAGAAAGCACAGCCGGGGGGGAAAATCTGAATAAATCTAAACTAACTCCGAATAGGCGTGACAAACGTCTTGCTCACCTTAGGAAGGCAGGGAGCAAACTTTTTTAAGAAAGGATGGCCTGAACCCACAAGGAAATAGTGACGGTAGGGAGGACGCCAATAATGCAGATGGTTAAAGAATCACAGGCGAATCTCAAGAATGAACTGACGCACCAAGAGGCCCGAATCCCCACTTCGTATGAGTGAACTCCCGCCGGGCGTTGTTGGGCGCTAAGTACAGTATAGCCCTGGCAAGACCACGCAAGGTGTAGAACGTAAGGTTTGGATGTGCAATAGCGTGTATAGCAGAACACATAAGGGTCCAAGAGGGAAGTGGAGGAACTTGGTGCATATCTGGTCTGATTAATTAACCGCGGGGTCCGGTGAAAGAGAGTTGCCCGCAGCGCTGGCCTTTGGAGAACCTGCCGGCGGTCGGATGTGGCCTTCCTGGGAATCGGTGCCGGGGTCTCAATGTAAACGGGCCGTCCCTGCACCTTGCGATGTCGTTGGCGGTTACGGCAAAGCCGGAATGGGCATGGTTCGAAAACACCTGCGCTACGCGGCATAACCCAAAGGCGGTCGGTGAGAATTCATGGGTACTGATGGCTACAGTTGATGGTGCCAGGCATGTTTGCGACCCTGGCGCTTTTCGTCAGGATTGAAGTGGGCTCCGCTAGCAATGCTCTCTCCTGGTTGACGGTGGTACGACGAACATGCCTCGCTCGATAGCCTGCAGGCACTTTCGTTATCTGGATGCACTCTATGACCAGGGATCCACCGCACGGTTACGGGTGTGAGGAAAATGTCGTGCAAGGAGCTGCATCATCGTTTGATACAGTTGGCGGCGGAGTGTTTCCGTGCAGTTCCAATACGGGAACGTAAAACTTCGGCACAGTTGGGGAAAATTTGCACATGGTGGTAGGTGCCCTGGGTGTATGCCTCCAGAATGGAACGTGTAAGGCGTTAACCTGTTGAGCAGCGCTCAGCTCACGTTCGTGCTTCCCGGAATATAGTCGACAATGTACGATAGAACGCTGTATTAATTGCCTTCTGCTGCTACAGCTGCGAGTGCCCAAGCACTGGGGGGAGTTTGTCATGAGGCGGCCATGTACACACGTAATGTCCACGCATCCGCAGCCTCAGTGACTCCGGTGGCCTACACCATTGGGGCATGTTGCTCCGCATGAGTTGCACGAGCAGCCTTGCAGGGTGCTCGTTGGCGCTCAAACATAAACACGCCCTCCCGTGGGTGAACGCGTGGTTGGATAGTTGACTGATCCAGAAGTCGCTCACACAGTTACGTAGCAGATGGCGTCACTGCAGTGTCAAGTAGCAAAGGTCGTTGCTTTATTGGTGCGCGCAGTGATGGTGTCCCAATGCAAACCAACACAGCTGTCATGCACTGCGAAATGAGTGGGGCGGGGTTGGCCAGTATTTACCCTCAGCGCCTCCCCATTGAAGACCTCTACTTGGCAGGATGGCACTTTGTCACATCGTAACACATGGCGCCATCGACTTTCTGGATACCAGCACTGCATGCACTAGGTATCTAGCGATATCTTGCGAAGGACAGCTTAAGGTGCCAGACATGCGACGCATTATTTATAGGAGAAGTCGCCAGAATAAGTTGAGCTGCCTCAGCTACTCTTTAGCTGCCCCGTTTTCATAAAACGGTAGATACAGTATCCGGATGTAGCCGCCTGGAGCTGGGTGGAGGGGGTGTCCTGCGATAGTTAAATGAAAACGGTGGTGCTTAGAAGTCTGGCCGCGCGCAGCTAAGTAATTTGTTTTTTTTGTTATTGACACCTTGATGCCGGCAGGTATAAGAAGTTTCATGGATGAGTTCAACTCATGTTGCAAGCGCTGTACAGCGGAATCAGTCCTAGGGTGACCGTTGGCCTTCGTACAGATTGTCACGTCATATGCATAACCGGTAACATGAACTGCTGTGATGGCAGCAACTACATTTATTAGCTCTGCCACGATGATATAAATATTATCTGGGATATCCCTCAGTAAGTAGAGGACTGTTCCGCCTAACGCAAGCCGGTGTACTTTGGCCGGTGATTTTTTGTTCAGCTTTTTTCCGCCACACGTGTTTGTCCCGTGTCCAAATGTGGGCCTTCTGGCCGCTGACGGCCGTACTCCCATGCCTATCCAACGACCAGTGTCCGTCAGCCAGTCGTCCGGCTTACGTTTCAAGGGCCAGATTCCAGCCGTAAAGCTCCGGACATCCCAAAGCCCCCCGTGTGCAGCTGGAGTATGGCCACCGGAGGACAGCCGAGATGCGGTGGTCGGACTCCAGCCTGAATAAACCAGCCGGAAGATCGGCCATGCTACGGGCATTAAAGGTGAGCCACAGTACGTTCCCTGTACTGGGGCTGCTGGAAGGCCTCTTCAGGCAGCCCAAGCAGATGACTCAATCGCGATTTGCAGCAGCCCAAACCCATCATTTCGGATCCGCTGCACCCACTTTAAAGTGAGCCCGCTCGCCACCACCAGCAGTCCAACCTTCCGTTTCGTGCATCTACAGAAACGCGATGTCGGAGTAGCGAGAGCATATGCTTTGTGTGCTATCCTTTTGTGTGACAAATAGTGGGGGTGCTCAGCAAGAGTACTTTTATTGCGTTGCTTGGCCTTTGGCTCGACCAGGCGGTATCAGCGAATGCCGGTGGGGTGCACATAGTGGGAACAGTTTCGGTGAGCTCTTTTCTCTCAGATAGTGCGCGCGGGAATGAAGGCTTACCGAAGGTAGGTGGGGGTTCCAGTTTTGTCTCAATGTGAATATCGGTCATGGAGCGAAAAGACCCATCATTTTTGCGGGTCGAAAGTGCCCGCAGCGTAGCTTTGGAGGATTTGCTAGGCTGGAGTAAAGGCGGTTTTTTATAAGTTTTTTGCCGCGGAAGTGACTGTCAGAGGTCAGAGGAGCCCGTCCCGGGAGTTGGGTGGCCGCCAGCGGCATCCCTTATTTTGGGGAAGGGATTAGACGAATGACTCCCTCATTGTTCCAGCGCGCGTGGTGACATAGGCGAAGTGGGAAAGCAAAGATATTGTCGGGTGTTAGCCACGCAAAGAAAGCTCTCGGCATTCGGCCTTTGCGCTTTGTACATGTGGAGCCCGCTGAACGTAATAGATTGACCACTAAGCCCTATCTGTGACTAGCAGTGGGAGATGTTAGGCCTTGGCTTGTTAGTTGCAATAAGATGTGCGTGGGAAACGGGCTACAGGTTCCATGAGAGAGAGTGTTGGGTCACGTGGCCGTGCATAAACATGTGTTTAGGATTGGTTGTTTTTAGTGGCCAATGAGTGGCTAATGAGAATCATTTTGAATATAGAATTCGCTCTATCTTGATTACCCCCTCTTTTGGAGGCGTGGTGTTTGGGAACAAAACCAGAGTGTCGTTGGTTGTCCGCAGTCGGTCGAGAAGGATCTAGTTCAGGATTGATCACGGCCGAAGAGGATGGAAAAGAGAGGGGAGCTCCACTCGACGCGAGCTTTGAGGACTTCTTGCATTTCCCGCTGTCTTGTTTCATGGGATCATCACTTCCATCATTGACGACCGATCCTAATGATGGGGATACATTGGTGATGTTGGGATGAATTAAACTGGTGCTGTGACCAGTATTGGTCGATATGACTTTCGACGGACGAACGAGAAGCTACTGAAGGGCTAGGGCGAAAATCCTAGTGGTAACCCCAGGGACCAGATGCACCAGTCTGCAGCAATGAGGACGTCGTCGAAGACGGGATAGGGCTTCCTCGAGCACGCTTCGCAGCTTAAGCAGAACCAGGCGTCGCAAAACGGGAGAAGGCGGCATTCTCTACGGCGCCACGCGGATCCAGCGACGGCGGGCGTTTGAGCGTTCGAGGGAACGCGTCGTCATCGAGGCGACGACGTTAGCCTGGATGATTCGAGAAGAGCCTCGAACAGAGTGACAGCGGGTGCGAGCGTCAGGGAGCACGGCTGCAACCAAGCTTTGAGAAGGGCACAGTGGTCGCAACGCGAACACCGTGATGGTCCGGACACGGAGTGACCCCAGGTGGGCCCTGATTAGTTTTCTCCAGGTTCACCATGGCCACCCAGCTAGCGGGATGTCGCGACACCGACCAGTAGGTTAGTGTCATAATGTTCCAAATTTAGGAGCTGAGTGATGAGCTAGCCCTCAGAAATGCTGAGCCCGGTTTTGATAAAGCAAGGGTGGGGGGCAGCCAGGGCACCGGTAGCCCATATGAGTGTACTGCTTGGGACCTTGCCGCCCAACTTTCGGCAGGAGGAGCCGTGATGGCCTTGGAGAAAGCGAAGTTTCGTAGTAGGAATCAACCCGAAGAGGATACTACAAAGTCTGCCGGAGTTTTCAGTGTTCACTCCTTCATGTGCGTTTAGAGTGCCTGGTGATAAGGAGCGTCATAAGGCGGATCAGGTGCAGAAGCCACGTCGGCTGTTTAGGAACCTCAATATCATGTGCGTGGGAGCCGTACTATAAGTTGCAAGAGAGAGTGTGTTGGGTCACGGGGCTGCGTATGCGGATGCGATTAAGATTGGCTGTTTTTTTTAAGGAATATCAGTGGCCACCCTCAACTATTTTGCTTGGGGTTTTCGCTGTTTCTTGTATGCCCCCCTCCTCTTTTGGCGGAAGGGTTGTTGCGGTTGACCCAAGAGTGTCGGGTTTTGTCCGCGATTGGTGGAGGGAGATCTACTTCAAACAGATCACAGCCGAAAAGAAAGAAAGAGAGAATGTAGCCCGGATCGATGCGGGCTTTTCCCGACTTCTTGCATGCAATCATGAGCCTTGAGAGTTGTAAACGCTTAGTGTAGAAAAAGTGTACATATTTTATTTCTAGCTCACAGGAGTAGCTCTTTGTGGGCAACGTGACGTCGAAAACAAGTGATAGCTTCATCAGATCATCAATTAGATTATCTACGACCGATCCAAATATTAGTGTCACATTCATGAGCTTAATTTGGGTATAAGTGCTGCCCTCATCTAGACGGAGCGAGAGGAGCTTCCATAGATGGATCGGACCACAAGAAGCGTAACAGCAGGTCGGCAAACCCAAATTATTTTCCTAATGGCTGCCTTAGATGACCCTCATAGCCCAGCGAGATGGAAGGTTTGCAGGAAGTAAGCATGCTAAATACCATCATCAAGGCATTGGAAGAAGAATATCAAGAAGGAATCCCGTTTGCACGAGTGCATGGATTCTTCAACTTCTTTATTTACCTTTGTGTTCGGCGCCTCACTCGCCTGCATGATCCGAACGATGTGTAAAAATATATGCATTAAAACGCGAAGTGACGTAATCTTTGCGCTATTAAAACTCGGCGATTACACCAAGAATTGGCAGAGATGACCCATTTGAATGCGTAAAATGTTGGACAAAAAATTACTTTGAGGGCAAAATCTACCTGTTTTATTCGCGCTTTTTCGTATGTGGCTTTCAATCTCGTCCGCAGGCATGCTCAGAAACACAATACTATTTCGTTGTTATACTGGTAGTACATTCACATTATCAAGCTTGCGGTTTCAAAACCAAATATTGAAATAAAACCACGATGAACATTTGTTTAAAGGGCTTTCCAATTTTGTTTTTGCAGTTATTATGTTGCCCGATTAGTGATACTCAGCCACAGTGAGAAGAGTACAAAGTCGATGGAAGAAGTAACTATAAAAAGCTACTATTGACAAAGCCAGTGTATGGACTACTAAGAACAAAAAGGCAGCTCTGGGCACAGTATTAGCGACATAATTGAAAAATTCGAACAATTTTTCAGCAAGCAATTTGCCAGCGCCGTTGCAGAGGGTAAAACTAGTAAGCTCCGAATCTTGGTTTTTATATCATCCTCTATTTGAGCAGCAAGCATAAAAGGTGCTCAATCACACGAAAAGCGTAAATGCTGCAGGTAACTACGTCATAACCAATATTGTCTGAAACGAGAAACGAGATGTTGTACTTGAAGTGGGTGCTACTCCATTTAGATGGGGAGAAAAACTTCAAATCTGCCTGTAGCCTTGAATAACGCCAACAGCGCTTTGGTTCACAACAAAAATACACAGATCTTCAAAACTTGAGATATCTAAGCCTACTCTCGGTTAACACAGCTGTTAACCGAGCAGAGACAGCCTAGACTTAAGAAAACGTAGGCAGAGATTGTGTTTAGAAATAATTCTTGTAAAGTACACCCCACTCCGGCTGTAATGAATTAAAAATTTGTAGAAATAATAAACCTCTGAAAACGGCAATTCTGGACTCCAAAAAAATTGTATTGACAAGACAAAGTAGTCGTGGGACCTTTCACGAACCAGGGAATAAAGCAGACATGCACAACTTCTGGATGACTTTATAAAGTAGGTACTGTCAGGATAATCTTTTTAAAGCATTTCCCCTTTCAGAAGACCGTAAGACATGTAGGTATCGTGCCACCAAAACTATTATTTGTGTGTAAAGAGAATATTTAGGAAGCATCACGAAAAAAACATTTTGTGTAATAGGGCTTACCTGGGGTATTTAGGGATTGCTACCGACAGAAACCTTCTCGGTGAAGCAGCAAAGCAGCTCAAAAATGTACTTGAGAAATTATAATAATGGAGTATGGCGGCGAGGTGATAATAAATATAAAACAATGTCAAAGCACGTGTTTTTAGATGTAGAAAACGCCAGAACGAGTGGAATATATGTTCCTTGGAAAAGCTGCTTGTCGCGATCCACTGGAGGTGACAGCATACAACCTCACCGGCTACACAAGCCAGGGTCGAGAAAAATTCCAAATAAACTAATACACAATCTCGATCATGCTGCATTGCAAAATTTTAAGTACATAAATGAATGTTGGATGGCGTATTCCTTGAACCTTTAGCAGAAGCACACTGGGAACACTCTGACTCCCAGACAGGCAAATTCTTCAACCCCAAGAGTCTAATCCGTATTTTTAGGAATTCTCTTGTCGCCAAACTGTTTCAGAACGTGTTCCACAACCGTTTCTAACCCCATATAAAACGCAACGGCTATTTCCCTAACAAGATGTACGGCTTCCAACCACATCTATGAACGCAAAACAGACGACTACGGTTAAGAAGGGAGCACTCGACACCCTAATTGGCACAGTAAGCGGTTTATTTTGGCCCTCGGCATTACGAGGGCCTTTGCGAACGTTTCGCACCAAGCAATTTTTCAAGTACTCGCATCAAAAAAACTACGGTAACTGGACAGCAACAGTGGGCATCAGACACCTTATATCCAACGCGTTTCAAATTATACCAAGGGCATCCGCTGAGGATGCTGGCCACGTCACTACTCTTCAATCTTAGCATAAAAGGCTTGCCATGACATAACTCTGGGTGTCCAATGTATCTATTTGCTACCAGCAAGGCGCCCTTCCGGCACCTACCCAGGTAACCCAATATTACCTGCAACCTATGGGAGAGTGCCCCCATATATACGGCCCTTTTATTCCTAAGCAAATGACTTGTAAGTAACGCCTAGATCCCAGGCCACACCCGTAACTTTAGAGTTATAACCTACCCGTCCTGAAAGTCCCAAACCTAGGCATTTTAGGCCTCACGCTATCGAAAGATGGCTCAGCTGCCCTGACTATATTTCTCCTACGATGGACTCCCTACCAACTGATGCACCTCATCCACACACTCCAATGAATAATTTTGGCTGCAGAAAACCTATACGCTGTGCATGAATCACGCCATTCTTATTACTATATGTACGTACGGCACAACGTCCTTGGTAGTAAAATCTCTGACGAATAAACTAAACATCGAAATTCACCAAACCTACGAGGTCACCCTTGGGCCACCAAAAAATCTCCTGTAGTTCGGCGTACATATTGCAGGGGTGAAATTGGAAGAAGCTTGTCGCATCCCAGAATTCAAGCACCAGAAGCGCACGCCAACCAGTAGGGCTACACTTAAGCGGCTCGGCTAGAGGCATCCCTCGGAACTGGAAAAGATGCAACGCATTGATCGAACTAATGAACACTTCATCAAAGTCGCACCCACGCCTACAAATGTGCAGTGCATCTATAACAACGCACGCAGAGTAACCCGGATACGAGCCGTTAGAAAACTTTCTTTCGAACTCAGTCCTTTCTCGCTACTCTAAGGCCTCTCCGTACCCCAACAACCTGCCCATGCCGCGAGCGTCGCCGACGCTACTGGTGCAGAACTGACGGCAGCTCGTGTTGTCACGACAAATTTTCAGGCAGCCGAAGGACTTGTCGAGGCTTTGGCTGCTCCTGGTTGGAAGGATAACCACAGTAATTACCTTCTCTAAAGCCCCTCATTTCAACTTCTTGGGATGTCGCATTTCAGTTGCGGCATTTAAAATTCTCTAAAGAGTGCGCCGGCTCGGAAAAATTTGCGTAATCGATCATCGAGACCACCGGACACGATTTAATCGAGTGAATTCAAGCAGTACACGCCGCTGCCAGTGTAAATACCAAGCGGGCTCTTTCTCAAAAATGCAACGACACCGACCCCCTTATATCTGCGAAGTCTACTCCTGTTTTTTTGAGCACAGAATTCCATAATGCAACGTATTTAGGCAACGCAAAATATAGGAACTCCTAGAACCAATCGCTGATTGTGATATTATTTGCCCCTTAAAGCGATGTAAAAGACCCTGCAGCGAGAGTGGCTCGAAGCGCACGCCCTCACAATACCTCAACTCCCGAAGTGCAACGTCAGATGTTGCTGCTATGCGTTTGCCGTGCGCTCACGTGGCATGGCTGATTTGCCGCTGGGTGTGCATGGTGTACATACATGACCTATTATTCTGAACATGTTGTCTACCAGTTCCGTTCAGCCGCCACGCCGCAATGTTAGGCGAGCTCTTACAACCACCAATTCTTTTAATTTTGGGCTCAAACTGCATTTACCTTGTGTCATCATTGTATAACAAAGTCAACAATGACCATAGCACAAATGACCAGATTACTTATTTGAACCGGTTATTTTTCTTTGACGCTTTATATTACAGCATTTTAAACGGAGTTCCAGTTTTGTTGGGGGGTTGTATCGTTAACAGGGAATGGCGCTTGGTGAAGGGGAGATGAGGAAATCGCTAGCACCCGATGTTTCAGGGCTAACGAGCATTAGTTTTTGCTCGCCTTTACAAATCAAGCGCTTACGGAGTCCTCCAAAATTGTTCCCGAGACCACCATGCCGATATGTCAGTAGCCTAATGACAAAGCCACCATAAAGTCCTTAGGGGTAGCAGTTTAGCAGCGGCGGAAAAGGAGAACAAGTACCGCCAGGTGGACAGAAACAAGAGCTTCCCCGGGTCGAAATCAAACCCAGTCCCTGGCTTTTTGACATCACCGTTTATCGAACTGTGCTATCACCGGAGTCGGGGCGCGTAGCATTTACAATGGGCACGTAGCGCTGGCCTTGGTTGTGAACATTGGCCGATTTGAAGTTTACATTTCGACGTTCGCACTTTGGAATTCGGACTTCCAGAGGTAATAGATTAGATTTTACCAGCTCCTTTTGCATGCAGAAAAACTGTCTTAAAAGGTAAGGTATTGGCTGTGGCCTTAGGTGCGCCGTTGCCACAACAAAATGACAAGAAAATGCGGTGTTTGTAAGCATCTGCCTCACAGCCACCAGTGAGCATCTTCGGCACGTGCAGTGGCATAAAAAAAACTTCCTGAAACCGCACGGATTGATCCCAAGGCGAGCTATGGTGTGCGCGAGCAACGCCGAAACACCCGAGCTCCGGGTCGCACAGTGGCTTTAGCAAAAAAATCTCCAGCACTGTCGTCAAGTGCTACCGCGTATTGAAAAAGCCCAAAGCTTTCTTGTTCAACGTGAAAAAGTGCCATGGTTGGGAAATGTCACTGCAGCGACCGCATTGCATAGTACCCATTATGGATAATTGAAGACATGACAAAGGAATGCCAATCGTAACCGAGTGGAAGATTCGGCGGCCCCTTCCTTCAATCGATGATGAAGAGCTGTTGGAAGTCTGCAATGCTGACGATAGCGTTGCACCTACCATTCGCCGTGAAGAATAAGGCTACCTTGTTGATGAATATAACGGGGATTATTACCGCGTCAACTATGCAACTAAAAAAGAAAACTGAAACATAAGTATGTATCCGGCAATGCTGACCAACAACAGCAGATCCCTTCAGATATTGCAGGGGGTTGCAAGCATCCCTGAAAATTTTGACCAACTTTTTAAAGAACGACGTAGACACAAGAAAACCAAAGCAAAGCTAGGGAAAACCACCAGCTTTGCTGTTTCCTCAGTGTTTGCATCTTTTTTGCCAGAGCCACCGATTTTTTTGTTGGGTTTGGGGCTTTTTGGCGGATTTTGTATGTTTATTCTTGAGATTTGTTAGGCATATGCTGCATGCATTTTGAGTCTAGGTGAATTTAACAAATGCTGTCAGCTTTCTGCACACAGTACCTTTTCTCAATTATGGACATATATATAAATTATTTTGTTTGTAGGGACCTAGTAATTTGCTTTCCTTTTAAATAGGAACACATTTCTTGCTTGTTTTTTATTTATTTCAAAAAAGCTTTTCATTTTAATAACAGTTGAACTGTTTTCAAGGACACACGCTATATTTTCGCAATAGGGACGGTTGGGCCGTGTTCCGTTTTGGCTTGTTACGGCTCACGCAATTTTTGCCCTGAGCATTAAACCTTGAAGTGAAGTGAAGCTCAACCGTGAAGTGAAGCGTTGTCCCACCGCTTCACCTAGTTCTTTATTCAATGTCATCTACCGAGACTTTTAAATCATAGCTTGTTTAAATCAGCATTTACACTAATAAATGCCTCTTTCAAACATCAGGAAATTGCCCCACTGGCATCCGAACTCAAGTTTTCTTCTTTTAGTGCTGATTTGATATCAAACTAAGAAAATAATGGCTCGACTAAACTAATACAGTTTTTAGCATAGGCATCTTATCGGAACCTAGTTTCAGCACGTTCACATACCAGTACTCGACAAAATTCAGAATACATATGTATATTCTGCTCCTTAACTGCGCGCAAACATAATCCGACTTACTGCGGTAATTGGTTTAGATGATCAAAGTTCGAAAACTGACTTCTCTTCAATAACTGCAAACCTTCCATTTTTTAACATCCATAACATTTAGACGGTCTTTCTTGCCTGATACTCATCTAAATTACCGTAGGTAGCTAGTTTTCTTTATTATCAATAAACCCTCACTCTCTAGCCTTGCTGGCTCTTTACGAATAGCAAACAAATTGCACTAGGTATTTTCTATTCTTGAGCCATCTTTGAAATAACGATTTCTGCTTTGGTAAGGTATTAGGTATATTAGTACTGCGAGACCGGGATTTTTCTTTTGGGTATGACGATGGTATAGTAAATATATTTATAGGTTTTCTGAATCCTCTACTGGTAAATGCCGTTAGTGTTTATGAGATGGCATTATTACAGCTGTTCCCATTGACTTCAGCTTCAGTAATATATTGAGATTTGATATATTGCCCATGGCTGCGATGCTATAGCGTTGGCATAAAATGTCATCCCGTGGCCTTCTTCAAGGTGCTATTTTCATATTTTCCGCAAATACCAGCCGTCACTCGATTCCAGCATTACCGACTGTGTCCACGTCTGGAAAGTTAACCTGCTAAACATTATTTTGGAAAACCCTTGTAGATAGAACTTCTATGTAGTAAAAAACAAAAACAAAAGGAAAACATTGTATTCTTTCCAGAAATATATTGTAAGTTGGTCATTTGCAAGCATGTTGCTCTGTTTCTTTGGTCCTTTAAAACCCTTGCCATATATTTATCATATTCGTCGTTTATTTAATGCTTTCCGCCATAGCAGTGGCGCCTAAAGAGAGGTGCTTTGATTTTCAAAGTTTCGTCCGGCAACCTTTCTAAGTAAGCTCTAATTCTTTCGAGCTTCCGTTTTCAAACGTTGTCAAGCACAATTGTACCAAGTTGGAAACTCCTACCCCCCACATTTTTGGGTGTAAATGTGCTATTCGTTTCAGGTGCAGGGGTAGAATCTTTGACCAACACGTGGTGTCAAGGCGAGTAAAACAAAGCTAGCCTATTTTGGTGACAGGGTGACCCCTGAAGGGCACACTGGCGTTATCAAGGAGCTTCTCCGATAGTTTGAAAACTTACTTCAGCTCGATAGGTATATTTCTGGTAAAGGTACAGTTAAAAGCCAGTATGTGAACAAAAGAGCCACCGTAGCCCTCCTTTTCAAAGCCACCGGCGTAAAATAGAAGAACAAGCAAGTACTTGTATCGCCGGGTTCATTAAACACTTGAAATATGTGGATACATCTTTCCCGTGCGTCGCACAAGACTTTGAAACATGACAAAAACAGGATAATGAGAGTGTAATTAAAACCAAATATGATAAACCCTCAGTACCCCCACGCCCAACAAGCCCATCGAAGGGAGATCGAAGATAGAAAAAAGTTATTCGCTAAACACGGGTCAATGGCAAAGAAAGCAAAACATATATAGACATGCCCTCAGAAATCGCATGACCATACTGAGGAGGAATCGCTAAATTTCAATAGATAGAAAACCCCTCTGCGCACTGAAAAGTTCAGCTTGCCGTCACCAACCCAGCACGCGTTAGCTAGATATGAAGTTTCTTGCCTAACTTTTGCGTATCCCTAAGTAAAGGTCACCATTGTTGGCGGAACGCAAAATAAATAGTTTATCGTCTTTCAATAGCATTAGAGAGGCCCCTAAGGACGCTAATACAACTTCAGAGGCATTGTTTGTTAGATCAGCTTGAAACTACCATTTTTTATAGCAATTCGCTTGACCATACAATTGGCTAATCTTTCTAACGGCTTTAGGTCAGTTGATGAAATCAGTAAGCCATTCGCTCAGCTTATTCCTTATAACCGCGTGCATGAAATGCAAAACCGAGAAACGCTGGCTGAATATGAGTGCAGGCGTGCGTGACATAGTCGCCCGGGGGGAAACTTCTATTGCACTCTGGCTTTTTTTCTGGCGGTCTGTACCCAACTATTGCAGGTATGTAGTGCTGCCTGCTTCGGAAGAAATCATTCAGGATACCTAGGGGGCACACTACCGAGGTTCAACCAAGGCACTTATGGACATAGGCCCGACTCCTTCACAGGTGGTGGATCTGCCCACCCTGGTATAGTAGCTAACAGCCACCTTCTTCGACCGCTGAATCCTCCTTCCCCACTCACGAGTAGCTGTGAAGCAGCTGTCCACCGTTGCTGTTAGAGCAGCGGAAAAGCTCAGGGTTCTAAGAATCACTGTCCGAACAGGCTACCTTTTTAGATTGACTTAGGCAAAGTGCAGTACACGCACCTTGTTTAGTGAGGGAAGCCTAACTGTACTACAAGATGTGCTCTGGCGAATTACATCGCCTACTATTGGGTGAAGTGAAGTTGGAAGGACAGGTCAAGGCTTCTCGAAGCTCACTTGCTGGTATATTCTATGCTAAGCTGTACCTGAATAGAATAAAGAGCATGGGGTGGGATATGTATCCCACAGACAATTACCAGGAAACTCTCAGGTCTTTCCTAAGAAAGGGTTCGACGCTTGTTGTCTGGTCAGGGATGAGAACGTACAAAACAAAAGCGAACACTGACCATGAATAAAAATCTATTTGACGTTTCGGAACCACATACGGGCTTCTTGTTCACTACTACTTCTTGTCTTACATTGCGAACAAGGAACTTTTATGTGGTTTAGAAACGTCAAATATATTTTATTCAGGATCAATTTTTGCTTTTCTTTTGCACGTGCAGTTGCTGAGTCACGGTTGTACGGGTGAAGATAAACATGCAATACAGGTAACGATAGTGACCGGCTATGTTTCAAAAACCACCTTTGGTGCCGTAGATAGCTGCAACGAGGAAGTCAAATCAGCCTTGAATAAGGCAACAAAGCAGTTCACGATTGTGATCGGAGATAATAAAGCGAAGGTTGATAAGAAGCACATGCGAGAAAGGTCATTCAGGAACTTCGGGTTAGACAACAACAACAGAGGAGGAGACACAGTGGTGGGTTTTGCAGATAGAAACAACCGGTAGTTTTAGGAACACATTCTTCTACGAACGACAGAATATAAACAGGGTATGGAAGAATCCATATGGTAGAAAAATGAACGAAAAATTGTTTAATATTTATGATAACCCAAGTATGGTTTTAAATGCAGCTGTACAAAGTAATTGACGAGGCGGCGAATATTAATTGTTGGATTCAAGCTATGTCTGAATAACAAAAGAGAAAGAAAGGAATTCATGTAAAATGAGAAACCCTCGCCGATGTCAGTCAGGGCCGGATCGCAGGAACTTGAAATAACTCTTCAAAACAAAATCGCGCTTTTGAACAAGAAAAATGTTTGGGCCACCTTCACTAAGGCCAAACCTGGGGACGGGCTAATCATGCAGTGTATAAGTGTTTTCAAAGAATATACGTTTCTCTCCCGCCACACGGCGTGCGCTGATTGGGCGCCGGTGAAGCGCTGATGGTAAGACCTACTGCAAACTTGATAAGACAATGGGACGCCATCCTGAGTGGAACGATATTTCCGAAATTAAATCAGAAACAGACTGGCCGTACGTTGACTTCATCATCACGCACCGCAACATGCTAAGAAGCATGCTTTCAAAAAAAAACCCGGGTGTTTGAAATCAATTTCGAAAAAAGGTTAAGTTTATTTTTCTGTACTTTGAAATCATTTGAGATTGCTTTGAACCGCTTTTATTCTGAACCTGTTTTCAGACTATTGTTTGACAACTTGATCTAGCAGGACGACATGAGGCGACGACCGGGCACGCCTAGAGCCCAAGCCCCTAAGTTGTTTCGCACCTGAAACGAGGTCAGTGTAGGCAGCCAAATGACTTCGTAACATTGGAACTCAGCGATTGAGCAGCAGCGGTGGGAGAGGAAAGAGGCTGGGGATAAACTGTAAAGCTACCGGAGACAACGAAAGCACTAATTATCAAAGAAAAGAACAAAAACGTGCCTAGTGCGGAGGATCGGATTGAATAAGCAGAGCTCTCAAAACACATTAATAGAGGTAAAAGAAAAGAAATCCGTGCATACAAAATGATAGGGCTCGAGAAAATGCAGAACATATGGTTAAGGGTTCAAAGCAAAACTCAGATAAGACTAGCCAAAGGCCTAGACAGAATATACGCGCTTAGAGACTTCAGGGCAAAGTGACGCACAACTTGGACGAGATAATAAAGGTTGCAAAATGATTCTACTCCTGGCTGGAAGCCAGGGATGTTAGACCAGAGGAAACTACTTAGAGTACAAGGTCGACTTGCCATGTCCGTACCGTAGAATACTTTTAACTCGCTGGAGCCAGGCTATACGAAACGAAATACCTTCGAATGGAGGAATCAATAATAACACTTCTAGAAAAGGTATATAAAAATGAACGGGCACGACAAGCCTCCACAAGTAAGGCGATGCATTTCCGATCAACAAGGGTTTAAGCCAGGGAGATGCCATCTATCCAAAGGTATTCACATCATGTCTGGAGGAGGTATGTAGAAAACGTGACTGAAAAATCACACTATAAAAGTAAACCGACCATACTTGAGCCATTTGAGGTTTCTGGAAGACCTAGTGGTGCCGAGTGTGAGTGTAGAACACATTCCATCAATTCTTCAGGAACTACAGTGAAAAACCACGGCCATGGGGCTAAAAATGTGAATAAATTTAAACTTAAGTGGAATAAGCGTGAAAAACCTTGTCATCCGCTTAGAAACGAAGGAGTCAAACTTTCTTAAGAATAGATGTCCCGAAGTCACAAGTACATGGTGAAAGCAGGGAGGACGCTAATAATACCGATCCTTGCAGGCCCCGCAAACGAAGCTCTAGAATGCTCTGAAGGTACCCTTGACGGGCGCAATGGGGCCGAATCCTCTGTTCGTATGAGTAAACCCACGCCTGGCGTGGTTGGGCGGCATGTACAGCAAGGCCCGGGCAAGACCAGACGAGATGAGGAACGTAAGGTTTTGATGTGCAATGGCATGCATAGCGGAGCACATAGGGTGTCAAGAGAGTATTGGACGAACGTGCTGCAAAACGGGTGCGATAAATTTCTGCGAGGACTGTTGAAGGGAAGTTGCCGGCAGAGCTTTCCCTCGGAGAACCTGCAGGTGGTCGGGTGTTGCCGTGCTGGGAATGGGTGCCCAGGGTCTCAAAGTGACGTGCTGTCCCTGCCACTTGGTGACAACATCGGCGGTTATGGCAAAGCCAGAACTGGCCCGGTTCGAAAACACCTGTTCTCCGCGGGATAACCCAAAAGGTGGAGGATGCGGATTCTCGTTTACTGGTGGTGAATGCGGCGGCTTGTTTGCTACCCTGGCGATCCTCTTCAGGATCGAAGTGGGCTCCGCTGATATCCCCGGTGAAGCTTCGTTATCTGGATTCACGCCATGCCCAGCGATCCAACGTACTATCACTTTTGTGTAATAAGTGTCGTGCAAAGAGCTGCATTATCGTTTGATACAGTGTCCTCCGGAGTGTTACCGTGGAAGTCCAATAAGGTAACGTAAGGCCTCGGCACAGTCCGCGGATTTGGGAACATGGTGGTACGTGCTCTCGGAGCATGCCTCCAGAATAGAACGTGCTACGCGATCTCTTGTTGAATAGCACTCAGCTCGAGGTTCATGCTGTCTGAAACGAAATCGACGATATATGCTAGAACGCTGTATTCATTGCTGTCTGCTGCATGAGCTGCAAGTGCCCCAGCATTCGGACGGGTTCGCCATGACGCACTCATGTACACACGTAATGTGCGCGCATCCGTAGCCTTGGTGACTATGGTGTCCTGCACCAGTGTGACACGTTGCGCCGCAAGAGTAGCACGAGCAGCCTTGTTGGGAGCTTGTCGCCGCTCTATCATCAAGTCCTCCCATGGGAGAACGTGCGCTTCTATGGGTTATTCATCGAGAACTCACTCACCGTCCTGACGTAGCAGACTGTGTCTATGCATTGTCAGGTGGCCATGGTCGTTGCCGCCTGCGGTGCGTGCATTGATGGTGTCCCCAACACAAACCAGCGCAGCGGTCACGCTCTTCAGCACGCGTGCGACGGGGCTGGTCAGTAATTTTCCCTAGTGCCTCCCGATAGAAGACCGGTAGCTGGTCAGGATGGAAATTCATCAGATCGTGAAAATTGGTGCTGTAGACCTTCTATATACTAGCCCTTCATGTACTATGCATTGAGCGATATCTTGCGAAGCAGCTTCGAAGGCGCCAGAGCTGCGACATAGTATTTGTAGAAGTCGCCAAAATGTGTTGAGCGGTACCAGCTGATCTTAAGCTCTCCCGTTTTAATGAAACGGTACATACACCACCCGGATGAAACCGTCTGGAGCTGGGTGGAAGGGATGTCCTGCGGTGGTTAAATGAAGATACCCGCATTAGAGGCTTTGCTCGCACAGCTAAGTAATTCGTTTTTGTAACTGACACCTTTATGCCAGCGGGCACCAGGGGGGTGGTGGATGAGTCCAGCCATGTTGCAACCGCTTTACAGAGGCATCAGTCGTAGGGTGACCATTCGCCTCCATACAGATTGTCACGTCGTCTACATAAACCATGGCATGAACCCCTGTGATGCCAGCAAGGCCCTTTATTACCTTTGCCATTACGACAATCAATAGCATCGCTAATATTATGCCGTCTTGGGGTAGACCGCAGGTGTTTTTAAAATGCTGTGTAATTAGTTGTCCGCAGCGTATTTCAAATGTCGCGTCTGCCAGGGAGGCTCGCACGCAAAACCTTATTGTTTTACCCCGGCAAGCTTCGCAAAGGGCTTGGAATATCGGTTTTTGGAGACGGTGTCACAACTTTTGCGGATGTCTACAGCTTCCCAGATGTGTGGTTTATGATGACGTGCGTGCCGGATTACGCGCCCAAATCGATGAATGCTGTCTAGGGTTGTCAGATTGGTTAGGAATATAGTCTGCAAAGGTTGAAAAAGTAATCCTCGTCGTCCATGTAGTCGGAAAGTTGTTAACAGTCATGCGTTCAAATAAGTTACACAATGTCAACGTCAGGGAGATGGGTCGTGTATTACACGTCGTACACCAGTCATTTCCAGCATTACGAATGGGTGTGACGAGAGCGTACCGGAAAGGTACCGGAAGCTGTCCTGCGGCCTAAGATAAATACAATATATCAGTGTGTCGCGTCTTGTTTGGTCATATAATTTCCACAGCATAGACGAAGTCATTCCATTTTTGCCAGGGACACCGCGCACGTTCAGTTTCTTCATGGCCGTGAAAGTTCAGTAATAGTGAAGAGCACCTCAATGAGGTCGTTTACGTCTACTGGCTCAGAAAACTACCTGTCCCGGGTGGCTGCGAGATGAACGTGTTTGCAGCTTCTCGCTCGAAAGCCATGTGAGTGGCTCCGGTGCACAAAAGCGCATGCGGAACTGTAGCATGGAAGGTCATTCTACCAGTAATGGGTGGGAACGTTCCCCAAACCTTCTGAGCTCAGCTTCACTGGGAAAACGAAGCGCAATGCTGCTCCCAGCGGCTCCTCGGCAGTTCACCTATGTGATGCCGGATGCGGGAGTTGTGTTGGTGGATTAGCAAGAAGTCAGGCAAAGTGCGGCCTCCAGCACAGTAGCGCTCTTGTAAGGTGTCGCGAATCTCGCCAAAAGGTAATGAGGTGGCTATTGGGAGCTGGTGTATCAGCCGCAGTCTGTTAAGTTTGGGTTGCTCCGTCAGCTGCCTCTACAATACTGGCAACGAGGGCATGTGTAAGACTAGCCCCAGAATGTACGAATATTTGGGATGGCGTTTCTGCGACAACGATTGGGAAACGTCGGTAATCTGTATACCTGATTTGCATCGTAGGCAAGGTTGCATGAATGAAGTTATTGGCTGCATCCACAGAAGGTAGTGGTCAAAGCCCTATTGGGAGGTTCCGCACCACTATTTAAATATGGCGTTGGTGGTGACTTATGTCAAATTAGGAATTGCGTCTTTTTGACGTGGTCTTAAACCTAGACAGGTTGCCGCTGGTAAATTATTTACCTCCACCAAGTTCCCATCCTTAGCCGCCTTTTACAGGCTGCGACGCCGAATAAATGAGCAGCGCTGGGCACACGTTAGCTTAACGCAATAAAATCTCCAAATACTGCCTTGTCGTTTGGGTATAGGGTATGGAGCTGTCGAATTCATTCGAAATCCGCACCTTACCAGCACGTGGAACGGAAACTGCCGCCACTAATAGTTGTGGACAGTCCAGTGAAATCCTCACCACGACAACCTGCTTTACTATGATGCCGAAGTCCCCATCGTTGCCGCCATTTCCAGGCTGCGGCAACGAATGTCTGAGCAGCGTAGCCCCACTTAGGGCGTAACGCATTAACATCTCTTTCAAGCGCTATCCTGTCGTTTAAGTAGAGGGTACGCTTCCGTCAAATCCAATCGAAATCCACACCTCCAACAGCAGGTCGAACTGAAGCTGACGCCATTAAGAATTGTTCACGGCCCAGTTGCCGAAATACATACCTTAGTATTATGCAGTAATATTATAGATATTATTAGTATACAGCAGTATTAATATTAGTATTACCAGTAGGTAATACCTTGGCTGACTAAACAGCAACCTCTTGTGTCACTTTCAATAATCCAAGATCCCCGAGGAAAGACCCGTCAGATGGCAGGAGCGGCGTATCCCCGGTAACATCATGTCGCAGGGCCAGTTAAACGCGTATCTTGCGGAACAAGAGGAAACAGGTTGTTTGCCGTACCGTGTAGGTTTTCATTTAGTGCGTACGCATTGCCGCAAAGGCCACGACAGTTCCAGCGAAGAAGCAAAGGAGACCACAAGAAGTTTTTGGCCTTACTGGGGGATCGCCGCTGTGGTACATTCAGACACAGCGGTCTCTTGATATCACCTACCAGAACATATTTCACGTACGTTGAGATCATCATACATTTCTTCTCTAGTCAAATGGGTAGGATCAGGGCGATTACTGGGATTCCGTGATTCGAGGGGTGAGGCAATTTTCTTCTTGCGCTCCACCACCATGTGTAGGCGCTCCGCATCCTTCTTCTGATATTCAGCAAGAGCACCTTTTACTGGCTCTGCAGGACAACAAGCGGGTCATGTATTGCATGATTGGTGTAAGGTAACACTATAGCACAATGCACATTGAAGGGATTTATCACATTTTCCTCGTTGGTTTGGGGCTTGTCTGCGCTGCAGTCTCTGTGAAGGGCAGAGTACATCCTCTTTTTACTAGGGGCTGACGCTTTCTGAAGGCAACTGCTGTAATGATCGCGGCATCCAAGCGTTTTTTATGCTCTGGTCAACAGGTCGTTGGGGCTGAAATATTGCCCTGTTGGACTTAGGAGCAACCAATAGCGTCAGGAGACGTGTGGTTGGAAGTTCACCATGCGCCTGTTGATATCGTGAACGTTCTGATTTTTTTAGAAGCACTGACTTCAGGTTACCTAATTGCAACTTTCGCAAGACCCCGCAGCGTGACAATCCGCTTTGCAGATATTGTCGTAAGGAACCTCTTGCACGCAAGTGTCCTCGCCATTTGTTTTCCCACAGGGGGAGCACACTGCGGCATTCAGATAGTCCTTCTGCAGGTGCCCGTCACGACGCAGCTGTAAGAAACCAGCATTTGCCGGACAGGAGGCTTTACAGGACATAGTTCCCTGAAATTACGGACGGGTATTGTTGAGATGGTAGTATAAAAAGTCAGGAAGGCCCAGTTTGTTTTATGCAGACGGCGGATGTCAAAAATATTGGCTGACTCACATGTTGTGCGGCTTCGGAGATCTGCGTTCGAGTCGCCATTATCAATACAATTAACGCCACGGAATGCACTTATGGAGCGCACAACCTGTGCCTCGAATGGAATGGGGCGGTTTCAATGGTCAGCTCGGTCTGGTCGCAAAGTTTACAATCCTCCTCTGTACTGTAAAATGTAATTGCTTTAGAATTTGCACAATGATTTAGCGCTGTCGAGGTAAATCGGATCGTTGGATCTTCTGGTGGGATCAGGGGTAGGAAGCGCTCGAGTGCCTACGAGGAATGTCAACCACGCACACGTTGTTGAGAGGTCGAAAGAGCACATAAACCTTTGCTTCGACATAGGAGAATCGGCGACCTTATTGTAGCGGGTAAATGAGGGTGTGACCGGAACCTTGTAATCCACACACCGGCAGCCCCTTCTGAAGGTACACCATAGTTCGGCGCATGGCCGTTGATGTGGACTTGGTCGCGAATTTGCTAATGGAGTCGGAAGTATAAGCCTCTTGCTATCGACATGCTTCTCGGTAGTGAAACTGAATGAATTGGCTCTCGTTACAGAAGTGATTTGTACCGCTGTGATGCTTAGAGGGATGACATTCCGCTTGAATGAATATTCATTAATTTTAACATTCCTACTATCCCTAGACGCCTCGTGAGAGGGTATTACATAGGGGGTTACATGAGCAAACGTGCAAACACTGAACGTGAAAAACAAAAAAACAAAACTGATCAAAATTTAAGTCAAATACAGATGAAGGTTGAAGTATATATTATAACAAATCACTGGTAACGACAGCAAAAATAGCACAATGAAAAGGCAACAAATCATTCGATTGCAGAAAAGTACACAGTGGACAACCGATAGAAATGAAAGAAAAATTATTCAATAAAATTTTTAATGAATAGAAAGCAAACAAAGCGTACACTAAAAAACAAATTAAAAGTATATGCTTACTCATGACAACATAAACACACTGAATTAACTTCAAAATAGCACATATATGGCGCTACGCGTTCCGGAAAGGAGGAAAAAAATCAAAAGAGCAACAGTTAGATGGCGTCAGTATTTTGAAGTATTTCTTGAAATTTTGTGCCGTCTTTTGTGAGGCAATTTGCTATGTTGGATTATTTCGATCGATTGTAGTACTTCGAATTAATCACTGGGCAAACCCAGATGACGTACAGTTTACGCGTGGAAAAATATTGCCAGGTGGCTCAAAGAAATCGCCACAAGGTGACACATGGTGATAAAGTTTGTGTAAAACTGATAGGGGTAAATGTTCGTGACGATGGAATAGTTCGGTCAGTTCCGCTTGGCGTTTTAGTGCTCTGACCCTGGAATGACGTGAATAATCTGAAAATATGAAGTAAGCGGAACACTTTTGCAGTGATTCAATGTCGTTTATAATATAAGCATGTTCAAGAACCCAAATGCCTGATGCATATTTTAATTTCGGACGTAATATTGTAGTAAAGGAAAGTTTTCGTATGCTACGAGAATAATGTTTAAAATTACGCTTGAGAAATCCGAAAGACGGTTTGCAGTCGCTAGGGTAAGTTTTATGTCGTAGAGCCATGCCAGATCAGGTTTCAATAATTACAAGAAATGTATAAAGAGACACGACTTCAACAGCGGTATTATTTAACACGTAGGAGGTAGGAATCTGGGCTACGTGTTCACTGAAAGACATGGACTCTGTTTTTGTGGAATTTAGGGTGATTTGCCAGGATAAACACAATGCATTATTAGAGTTTAGATCAGTTGTCAAAGCTTTCCTGTCACTGTTGGAGGAACGAATTCTGTAAATCACACCGTCATCAGCAAAAATTCTAATTCGAGATGAAACACAGGAATTTAAGGCACTAATGTAGATTAAAAGCAGTAGTGGACCTAATACGCTGCCCTGTGGGACTCCGGAAGTTACTGGTTTGAATAAAGAGTTAGAAATGTTAGCGGGCGTGAACTGTATTCTAGAAGAAAGGGAATCTTTTACTCATGCCATAATGTTAGCGTGAATGTTATGCCTAGAGAGTTTGGTTAGAAGCCGGTGACGAGGGACACGTTCAAAAGCTTTAGAAAAGTCGAGGAAAATAGCATTAACCTGGGATCCACCGTCAAGAGCTGAATGTGAATGAAGGCGGCAAACTGCGTGTCACATGAGTATCAGCGGCGAATACCATGCTGATATTTATGCATAATGTTATGATCATCCAGGTTGTTAATTATTTGGGTGTTTATTATATATTCAAGAAGTTTACAAATGGAACTGGTTAACAGATGGTAAGATAGTTTATGCGCAATGAGCGTTCGCCAGACTTTAAGATGGGAATTACTTTTGTGATTCGGCAGTCATATGGGGTGGAACCTAGGGATACCGATTGTGGGACAATATGTGGGACAGTATCGGACTTATGCTAGCTGATATATTCTTTTGTATTTTGTTATTAAAGCCAACATGATGAGAAGCTGTAGAAATTTTGAGTTTATTTAGCAAGGAGAATATACCCGCTAACTGTATAATATTTCTGGCATTCTGATTTAAGGAATGAGCTTCACTTTCGGGCGTGACGTCATGTATCCACACATGCATACTGATATGAATGCGTCGTTTAAAACCTGTTCGCACTGGGACATCCTAATGACGTAGTTAATACTGAATGTAAGGAAGATATCAGGATTATCAACGGGATTACTGACACACCAAAATTCGCGACGGTTATTTATTATCATAGATGATAACTCATGTTTGAAGAAATGCCGTCACGTTGATGTTAGCAGTGACTGATACTATCCATTACATGTTTTATAGCGTAACCAAGAAACTAAAATGGGGTCTGTTTTATTGGAGTGCCGGTAAAATCTTTTCTTTTTGTTTTGAGGGGTGGAAGCCGTTGGTTATGCCAAAGCGCGGTGTTTACAATTTTTATGGTGATAAGAAGAATGAAAGTGCTTAATTAATTAGTAACTGCTTTTCTGACCATGAGACAATTATCTTATACGGACCGGGATAAATACCCTTGCAAAAATTTATTTGAGAATGACATTGCAATATTAATGCTTTATTAAGCTTATTATTACACTTTATTTGGTTCTTGGTTGTTTTGCGCTTGTTAGGAGAAATCCGGACGCTGCCAGTAACGACGTCGTGGTCAGACAGCCCGTCAAGATAGGTAATTTCAGAAGATAAATAAGGGTTATTGGTAAATACGAGGTCCAGAATGCTAGCTGATGTTGCCGAACACCGCGTGGGATGAGTAATTAGCAGAACCAGGGAAAAGTCGAGAGAAGAATAAACGAAGTTTTGAGCATCACTTTGACCATCGCTAACAGATTGGGTTGACCAGCAAATGTTTAAAAAATTGAAATGGCCAAAAATAATTAAGAGAGAATTAGGAAAACAAGAACACTGTAGTGTCAGGACACATGTATATTCACTAGAAAAGTAAATATTTCTATCTAGAGGGCGCTAAAAAACACCTATAAGAATGACGCGGCCAGCACACTTCAGAGTAGCTCTTACCCATTCCAAAAAAGCGGGTAACAGGAACAGGTAATTGAAGCACATCATTTTTTATCGCCAGAAGTACGCCGCCTCCCCTACTATGTTTTCTATTGCAACGAAAAAGTTTGTAATCATCCCACTTCAGAAAACTGGTTACCCTGGTTACCCATGTCACCTCCCGGCTATCAACATTCTCCGTGTAGCGAACAAAATTATTGTTGCTAGATATTGGCATCTGCCACAATCTCTAGGTGAAATGTATTCATGCCCATCTTGAGTTCCTAAATACATGGAGTCAACTTTTTTTCTCACGCAGCTCTCCAAGTTTAAATGGTCAGAAAAAAACCAGGACGCCACTGTGATGTACGAAAAATGAAAGCGAGAACGTTGCGGTGGCAGCCCGAAACGGGAGTTATAACGTTAGTGACACCGCGAATTCACGATGATGCGGATTAACGTGATGACTGGAATATACGCAGCGCAAGAATAAACATCCAACCGAGCAAACGACATTCGAGTCTGCCTTGAGTACAAGCTCTATACTGCACACAGACCTTTCTGGCTGATCAACGGTTCTTCAGCTGGCACCGCTTCTCGATTGAGCTCCGGTGTCGTTCTCTACCATGGTTATGTAGCGACAATACATGCAATAAATCCCGCAGTTTATACAAAGCTTGAGCATCAGGTCAGCTCCTCTTGCTACACACTGAGGCTTCTTTGACTTGTCTGCGAACGCTTTTCTCTCGGGCCCTGCTTTAACCTGCTGATCTGGTTTTTAAAGCTTCAAAAAACCGCAACAATGCCCTGAAGTGTGGCGCATACGCAGGGGTGAACTCAATCTTCTTACCTGTCCGCAAAGTAGTTCATGGTGAGTACCCAATAAGTCCACAAATGTAACGTTGTTTTCGTTCCAGAAGCTACTTGTAAAGTTATTGGCAAACTCTATTTCACCTGTGTTTCTAGAGGCACTTGCACAATTGCACATCTTCAAAGACAAACTCACAGTGCCAAAGCGGGGCTGACGACAATAACATGCATTCAGCTACTCTAAAGATTTCCAGCCCTTCAGCCTTGAACCTTCTGTCCTGGAAAAGATGTCTGGCCAATCTCATTGCTTTTGAGAAAATTAAGGTACTCTCCTTGTGCCCCTAGTCTAGCAGTGTTTCCATATAGGTCCTGTGCCCTTAGGGCGTTAGCATTTTGGTAGCTGCCACTGGTGATGTGCCACTTTTATGCTTGTCAACCACTGCACGGTTTGATGGATTTAAAGCAGGCCACCTCGCGGTGTGATTGCATTGGGAACAAGTGAATAGAGAGGGTTGCTCAGCTTTTCCCACTTCGGCGAGATAAAAGAATTGAGACTTTCGCCGAGGTGCGACCCGAAGCTAAACTTTCTCGATCGAATATGGCTGGTTTTGAGGAACACAACAACAAACATTCACTTTCTCAAGGTGGGTGAAAAGGATATACTCAACCCCATACAATGGAGGCTCTACCTTCTCTTTCACTCCATTTGCATCACGTTTTTATGGTTTGGTTGGATAGCTGACACCGAATTTCCCTTGATTGTGATAGGCGCAACCTCATCTTCATCCCGTTTTCGGTTAGACCGTACGCTCAACGCTGCCTCTTTGGTGGCTCCAACATGCATGTATTTGCACTCAGCTTCGTTTTAGCATTTCGGAATGGTAAATTATGCGCTGCGAGGAGCACCTTTTTATCTTCGCAGACTTTCGAGACAGGTTTCTGAACAAATTGGTCTCCATTGCTTTTTCGGTGTTCTCGTAAGGCGGAGTCCACCGTGGGCTCCGAAGGACTCATTTTGCACCTGATGTTTGCAATGTCGAAAAAGATCGGCTGGTTAGGAAAAGCTTCAAGTGACTTCAGTTGGACAACTGGGGAGATCGACTAGCAGGAGCCCACGTGCTAGGACTTGGTGAAGCACTGTTGCCAGTAAAGTTTGTGCCAGGCGCACACGGTTGCGGAATTTTTATCGCAGACGACCGAGACCTTCGCATATTCTTTTCAGTTTTTGCATTCCATCACAATATTCATTCTCAAACGCATCTCCTTCGAGGAGCTCAACCATTGTCTCATTCAGCTTGTAAAGTTCACCGTTTTTTCGTTCGAGCTTATTATATACCTCCAACAAGCCGAACACAGACGATCAGGGAGGGCAACAAAGCCCGGTCGCTTCCCTTTGTAGCCTCGTAACGGTAGCGCAAAGAACCTTCACAAACAAACCTACAGCGGCGAGATCATCACCCGCTGGGTACTGAAGATACGTACAGTAAATGCCATGAGTGGTACCCTGGCATGACATTGCATGCCTGCGTCCCTTTGAAGGCTCTGGTGGGTCGTAGGTGAGAATTCAGGGCCAGCCATACCGACCTCTGGTCAAGGACGGGCCGAGGCAGTCAATGGCGGACAACGTCGGTCAAAATCGCGGGGTTTTACGTACCTCTAGCCGGAGGGGACGTCAGGGTTCATCTTTGTATATGCGTTCTCTATCGGTTATTTTGGCATCAAAATGTAAGGTAAGAACGGTGCAAGCGAGACGGAGCCATGGCTTCTTGAAACGGAGAAACCTAAGCACAGAGCGAGTTCTCGATAACCAGGAGTTCTCTTGGTCGAGGGGTCCATATTCAAGGCACTGTTCTAATGACTTCAACGAGGCGGGTAAGATTACCCATGCCGGCTGCCGCTTTTCTGATATAGAAGAAAAGCGAAAACACCCGTGCAGTCAAGATTTCTGCGAACGCTGGAGATTCCCAGGTGGTCAAAATTATTCTCGTGGCCTTTACGGCACGCCTGCTGCCCTGTGATATTGATAATGAGAATCAATTTTATGATTCGGAACATCCCCAACCGAAATATTCTAGAGCAACTGCTCGCCTTCCTGTCAGCTACGAATTCCTACCTATTACCTGATCACTTTTAGGCTTATTTAGGACCAGCGTTTATGTTACCTGTACTGGTTGGGCAAATATCCTTCTGTGGCAATACTTGTGCAGTGAAGACCTCCTGTGATGCACCAAATTGTTTGCCAGAATATTTCCACCGGCCCATGTACGCACTGAGTAGCGCGTGTATTGCTCGGCAGGCACATAGAATTGATGTGCGGCGATAATATTTCATAAGCGAGTTCGGAATCTTCGCCCTTTTTTGAGCCGCTCATCGAAAGTTTTCTGTAACGTTCAAAAGAAATGATTAAACTGGACGCCATGCGGTAATAACCGCTCCTTTACCGCGCCAGTGCACCCTGTATTTGCCGTATTACCACTACAAGAGAATTCACCAATAAACACATGACTCGCCAAAATGATAAATCTTTATCTCGAAACGCCCGCCAGCATTCGTAGGATAAACGAAAAGAATAAATCAATGTCACTATTCCACAATAAGGTTTTTTCATGTTCTCCCCAATTTTTATTTCGTTTTCCCAGTAAAGCTGACACTTTATAGCATTTGAAGCCCAATGTTGCGCACGAAAAGCAACTCAAACTGTTTTTTGTCTTGCACTTTGTGGTTTTCCTCATTTAACAACCTTTATTGACAAAGGTTCACGAGCCTTCAAAATTTATAAAAAGTGATTTGAGCACTCACTTCAGATTGCTGAAAACGCATTGTCTATGTGTAAAAACTCGCACTAAGCCCGGGGGGCTCAGTGGGCTAGAGACACGTGAGCCAAATTGTGCAATTTTGTCGTTATAACAAATGACTTTATGGTATTATAGTCATTTGAACCACAAATCAAGCTGACCAAGGTAGCTTTCTTGTTCACCTGTTATATGGGCATCCAGTGGCCATTGGTTAAAAGGGCCCAGAGTGTGCTAAACGGCCAAATTTTTTTTTCTGACTTCCTATTTAACATGTCGGAAGTACGTTCACATCATAAAAAACGTTTCAACGCGCATAAACAAAATAAGACAGTTTTGCGCTTCAAGTAATGTGGTAGTATTGCACTAGTTTCTTGTTTTCGCTGAATCGCAAAGATTCTCGGTGACAGTAAATTGCAGTAAGCACCTGTGCCATCTGCGGATTGTTTTGAAGACTTACAAAATGACCTTATTCCAAATTAGGAACTAAAATTTTGTATTTGATTGGACTTCTTTTAGAGTCTCTGGGACCTCTTCTTCGGCATTACTATGTTCCTTCTTACTGTGGACGTAAAGGTTCTAATAACGCTTTCACGACCTGATTACCGTGCAAGCCGCGCCGTTTCCCAGTAGTGGCTGTTTGCATTTTGACCTATTTAGAGTTGTGAGCTGAGCGAGCTATCTTATCAAATATTCTCCGACAAACACTCCGTTTTGCAACAAAAACCCCCAACTGTGTTAAAAGCACCGAAGGCCAACCTCTTACAAACACGTTCAAGTCATTTAGGGCTACATACTTTGTTCCAGAGACACAAGTCTTTGTATAGAAGGGTTTATGAGGAACGCTGAACCCGTCAGAGAACTCACATCACACTAGCATGTGTGGAGAGCCGTTCTCTTGCAATAAAATGTCGCTATATTAGTTTTGCCAAGACGATCAGAAGACGAAGACCTCTGATTTGTCGCTTCGTCTCGAGGACCCTCAGTGCTGATACAGTAGAGTACATTTTGCGCTGTATTTTCTAGAACTATATTCATCGTCTTTGTTAATATATAGGCCGTGCTTGATAGCGTCTGCTGGTGATAGACGCCTTCATTGTAGCAAGAATGTTGAGCTACAAACAAGAAATCATTCATAACTTGCCTGCTACAATCTCATGTTCTCTCCGTCTAAGACACTCGCTTAGGTGAATATTGTCCTATCGGATTTTGCGTTCTCAACAACTCACTTGGAAACAGTCAGCCAACTATTGCCATCTACACACGCTGTGGCACGTCGACTGGTTCCTGGTAAATACAAAGTTGCTTAGCATGACTTTCAGAGCCCGGGCAATTTTTTTACCCATCTTTGAGAAACCAGCCGTGAACATCACATAGAATGCTACATTAAGAAGTTTCAGGTTCTTCAAGTTCAAGTTGAAGCCTTAATTTATTTACGCCAAAAACGCCATACAAAGAGAATGTAAATTGGCACCCCACACTATTGTCGAAAAGTTTTAACTAGATCTTGCTATACTTTTATACCAAGCTGGTAATTTACAATGCAGTAAACAATAAAGTAAATAGGCAAAAATACAAGTACCTTGCTATCCAATAAATGTTCAGACCTAACATGTTGCTTTACAGGATTTTGAACCATACGAAGAAGCAGGGTTTTGAATTTGGGCACTCATTGCCGCAATCGAAGAGAGCTTGGGGAAATCCCGGAGGTGAAGTGTGTTTCTGTGAAGGAATGTTTGACATCCATCTAAACGCAGCCATCCATCTAAACGCACCAACCTGCATTTAGGTGGATGTCAGACTTTCCTTTACAACACTGCTGCTTGAACATCGCCGTTGTTCCGCGTAGGTCGAAGCTAGCTAAGAGACACAAGTATTGCAATGCCGTTTTCAGATGTACAATAGTATCTAGGTTAACCTAAAAAAACCTGTCACCGATCCTCGTTAACATTAATGATGGTAACTACTGCGCAATCATTACAAAGCTTCACCGTTGCGAGTTGGCCAGGGTGCGGTTTGGTTTCGGGCAATACAGCTTAGATTTTTAAAGCTTCAAAGACGTCGTAAAGCATTGCTTACCTTTTGGTTTAGCCTAAATTGATGATGTCGCCCCAACCAGATCCCTGTATTCTGAGCAGCTGCCCTATGCTTGCATAATTTTAAGACAACAAATATCTTGGCTTTATTCTTAAGGAAACGTTGGCACTCGGGCTGCCGTCATGTGGCGTTTCCAGACATAGTAAAGCCTACAATACACTCTCTACAATGCGAATACGTGTGATATTACCCTGTTTTCTGGCGGGGTACAACTGAATGCAGGTGGGGCAGTTTGCGCCTCACAAGCCATGAGTGCAAAATGTTTTGCCATGCGACATCAGCTTGCGCTAAATTTTATCTTAACAAATGGGAGATTTTCGCAAGTTATACAAACCTCGTTGATCTACTATTACCAAGTACTAGTAGCGGTTACATCTTACTATGATGGACCGTTTTAGCTGCTGTACCTGAGTGGTAGCATTACCTTTTATTAGTTTTGAGAGGCTTTTTTGTTCGGGCATGTCCTTGTGGATCGTCGGCGTTTTGTGTAACGTCTAAGCAACGACAACAGCAAATCTACTTGCTTTCACTTCAACGACCCTCAAACCACGTATTCCGATAGAGTCATAATTTTGAAAAAGGAATACAAATAATATGAATTCCAATAAAAACAGCAGCATTGCGGAGGTGTGGAAGCATTTTGAACTCTTCTCTTCCGGAAAATATGTCTATGCTAACAGCTGAAGGGGTGGCGGAGCGGCGAGAAAATGCCTCTAGCTGACTTTGTCCCTCCTCGGCACACATTTAGGCTGCCTTTAAAAGCCGCACCCATCACCACTCCGGAGGCCAAGACCAAAGCAGTTGCTTTGGAAACGAACACTGAAGAATCCGGAACCGTTTCTTAATCCTCGCCTTCCCCGGCTTTCAGTAAACCTTGCGTTGCCGAGGAGATGGACGTGGGGGGACCCACAGCGGCCTTTATCCCCCCCACGCCACTTGCGCCAAACGGGCCACTCTAACGGAGAGTGATCTTGCCTTCATTTCAGAAGCGACCACGCGCCACTACTTCCTAGTACTTTAACGAGAACTGACATGATTACTGGTGACTTGGTGAAGTCTTATGCATCTTGTTAAATCTCAGAGCCCGGAGATTTGCATTTGGCTTTAAGAATGTTCTACAAAATGTTGGCGCATGTTTTTAATGGGATAGTAAGTGTCATAAGTTCTTAAGAAGCATATCAAGCATCTGTCCAGCTAATGTATCTTACTACCTATGGGTATGTGGCCTGCTACTTAAATGTTCGTTGACAAAATATTGCCACAAGGTATTAAACCGTTATATTTCTGAATGTGCCATTTTCGGGAACGTAGCAAATAATGAACGCTCAAAATATTTTAAACTTCCTGATTATGCCCACTTCTGTATTGTTTCTTTTGCCACAAAGGCATTTACAAAACAGTTATCTAAAAATATTTTCTACTCACTCAAATGAACGCAAAACGCCATGTTTCTTGCAGGCATATCAAGTAAGGTAGTTTTATGGCAGTCGTTTTTGCTGTTTGCTATCTGTACAAGTCGCTCTCACGCTAATTCGCACGTCATCCTTTATTATTAATGATAAGGTATCGTGATCATCGTTATTTTTAGCGAAGATGACATCTTCGCAATCACTAATGTGTCTCCAATGGATGTTGATTTATTCCAGTCAATCCCACACACTACTTTCAGAGTAAACAAAGTGACCCCGATATCTGCAACTTACCCCCGAATTCATAAAAATACTATTCAATATTTATTACCCAGTAAAACAATTTCTTACTTAAGCAGCGTGCCGCCTTGTAAAAATTACTCTAAACATAGCAGGCGACTTCAATGGGCTGAAGTCGTTCTCGTTTTGTGGGCATTGTAGCTGGCTTTCCTAATCGACTCCTGTGGCGACCTGAGCAAGGAACCACCCGGAGCGCACGCGCTCCAGAGAAATAGGACATTTACCTTTTTAATACGCTATTGAAGGTCATAAGGCAGTCGAAAAGGCAGCCCCAACAGTAAGTGTACACCTTATGCTGCTTACACAAACATCTTTGTAATAGCATCTCCATTCATAACGTCACGCATATTCTAAACATTGGGGAATATAATCTGGACACCTGTGTGCTCGCCATTGAGCGACGGTATTTTTGCAGCGTTTTGATGGTTTCATGTCCAGATCTTCACATTGTTGCACGCCTGCAGCATACTGAACGTTGAAACGCGCACAAAAGTTGCACCAAGTTTTCACAAGTTCCGAAGAGTTTTTTTTAGTTTCTTGTAGAATGGCGAGTGCGAAGATTGGAGCGCAGGATGACGGAACCATCTTCCACTGCAGCGAAAGAGACCCCGCGTTCAAAGTTGCTCAGGATTTTTACATCTGCCTTTTGTCAACAAATCGCGACACTGCACCACTGAAATACACTAGAAATAGATGAAGCCGAAGCGGGTACAAGAGAATTGAATAGCCTAATTAACACGTTCACAATTTCGTGATGTTTACAATTGTCTTGCGCTTTTTATAAGAAACTTTGCGTCATATGCAGAAAGTTAGTATTTCGTGTACGGTTGATCGAGCTTTTTTTGTTTGTGCGAACGCGAAAACGTTTCGGGATTTTTAAAAGAGGTGGCGGACTTTATGCCACCCCTGATTTTTTTGCTGGATTTTATAACCAGCTGAAATGTACAGCATTTTTCTATTTCTTGTTTTATACCGTTAAAAATGTCGCTGCAATATCTGTATATAAAAATTTGTAACCCAAGCAGTTAGGTAGTTCGCATCAAATGAACTAAATGATATCTGCGCCTGTCAAATTCAGTATTCCTGCTTCTATATGTGGTGTTTATGTACACCGCCAAATAAGGTTTCGTCGCCCAAGTACAGGTTGCTTGCCAGCAGTACTATGAAATTACACCATACTTAAGTACTTAAAGGTCTGCCTAAGCTGCACCACAGAACACTTAATTAAGTTTTCATTTTTACATTTGGAACCAGTGTGTACTTTATTTATTTGTTTATATATTCTTGTTGCCACACAGGTTTCTGTAGTTATATTGAGTAAGGGGGGCGAGAAAAGCAGAAAGTAAAAACCCCGATTGAACAGAAGAAAGGTTGTATAAAACAGTGCAATGTGGTAATGCAGTACAACAAACAGGAAGGGCAACAGGGAAAAAGGCTACTGTACTTACAATAATGGTTTGTAGTACAATAGCGTGAACATGCGACAGGTAAACAAGCGAACGGAGGAAGAAGCACATACCCTACAGACAAAGTAGTGTCCACGCCATTAAAAGCAAAAAGGCTACCAACACTTGTGCACATACACAAATACACTTTTTTGTTATTAATAATACTTGTACATTTGTTTGCTGAATAAGGTATGGTCAGTAATTGAGACACTTGTGTCGTGAAGATCATGTTATTATATCAGCGCTCTGAGTAGTGTCGATCATTTAAACAGTTGAGTGCGGCTGTTGATGGGTTTAGAAATACCGCGGATTGTTTACTCTTTTAGACATGCGTACGTGAACATCGAAGGAAGTGGTAAAAAATAGGAGCAGTTTGTATACTTGTGAAATAAGTAAACGATAGCCACAGAACGACGCACTTTTCAGGGTCCAGGAGTGTTATGAATACTTTTTTTGAGTTACGCCAAGTGACGGCTATATTTTTGAAAGATGAAACGTGCAGCCTGGTTTTGTATTACTGCGAACATGACAGATAAGTGCTTTTGGCGAGGTGACCAGACAGATGAAGCGAGCTATTATAACGTAATTATGCCTGGGGCTTGGAGGCCTTGGCTCAAGTAGCGGCAACGTGCAAGGGTTCGGAAAGATTGTGCGTGAGATGCACGCCAATATATATCATGGAGAAAAAAGAAACAAGTATATTCTTCAGGACCTATTTAATGTGGAACTGGTATGCTTGCAACTGAATGATTCAAGCTTGCATCTGGTAACATCTGGGACATAAGACATATTTCATACTATTGGGAAATAAAGTTAAGTTCATTTCGGTGAATTATGTGATGTACAGTGTCAGGGATGGTGGGGTATACCATATAATATTGTACAAGTAAGCGTATTCTGGGTGATATATATGTAGTAAGGCATTATATTGTAGCGCCCTCTGGTTGGCGCTCTTAGCCGGCGCCTTGACGCCGGCTTGAAAAGATGAGAATAAAGAGACGAGCGGCGCGTGCTTGGTGCGCCAGCACGGCACGGGCAGTTCGATTCCGAAAGTCTGCCACGCTGGTACTTTCTCTCTTGCGCTGCGCTGCGACCCCGCGGTTCCCGACAGTGGTGACTCCGGACTAAGACATGACTGACCCCAGCAACCTCGCGCCCTCGGGCCCTCTTCTGCCTGACGTTTCCTCGCGGCCGCCGGACGTCGCAGTCATACAGCTCCGTCTGCCCACCTTCGTGCGCAAGAACCCACACATCTGGTTAGCCCAGGTCGAAGCCGTCTTCGATCTGCGCCGCGTCACCTCGAAGACTACTCGGTTTCGCCACTTGCTTTGAAACCTGCCTCCGGAGGTGGCTGATGAAGTGGCAGACGTCATCGGTGCACCTTTGAACGATGCTCCGTACCAGCGGCTCAAGCAGAGTATTCTGGACCGAACCACGGCGTCTGAGAGCGCGCGCCTCCGGCACCTGCTCAACCACGAAGAACTTGGAGATCGCCGCCCTTCCCAGCTGCTCAACACCATGCGACAGCTTGTGGGCGCGAGCAACGTGGACTCCAACGGTGCACTTTTGAAAGAACTCTTTCTGCAGCGCTTGCCACAACCCACTCGCATCGTTTTAGCTGCTGCAGGGGACTTGACCCTCGACCGCACCGCCGAGCTTGCTGATAAAGTTCACGACGCGACTTCTCCCTCAGTCACCCCCCTCGCTTCGACAGCAGAGTCATCGGCCGTTTCCCGCTTAGAGATTCGGATCGATCAACTCGCCGCTTCCATTGAGGCGCTTCGGACGTCCTCTGATCGCCGATGCGGCTCCTCCCCACGTCCTAGCCGCCGTTCGTCTTCTCCGGGTGGTTATTGTTCGCGCAGCCCTCGAAGCTCGGCTATCTGCTGGTACCAACGCACTTTCCAGCACCGCGCCCGTCACTGCACTTCCCCATGCAGTTGGTCGGGAAACGCGCCGCGAGATCACTAATGGCAGCAAGTGACCTCGCCTTACATCCTGGCCGCCTTTTCCTGGTCATGGATGGCATTTTTGGTTTGCGCTTCCTTGTAGACACGGGTGCTGAAGTCAGTGTACTACCGGCCACCAAGGATGAGCGTACTTCTAAGTCACCTGGACCTACACTTCGCGCAGCGAACTCTACCTCTATCGCCACGTATGCTCCGCGGTCCCTCACCCTCGACCTTGGTTTGCGACGCGCCTTCCGGTGGGTCTTCGTAGTAGCCGACGTCAATCAGCCCATCCTCGGCTCCGATTTCCTCACCCACTTTGACCTAGATGTCAGCATGCGTCACCATCGCCTGATTGACAGCAAGACGCGCCTTTCCATCCTGGGCATACTGTCTACTGTCGCTCCAACTGGCATCCGCACGCTGCTTCCATCATGCCTGTACGCAAGAATCCTCGAAGACTTCCCCGAGGTCACGAGACCCTGCAACTTAAAGCAGCCGCCCAAGCATAGCGTTACCCACCACATCGTCATGCGTGGTCCACCAGTCACAGCTCGGCCGCGCCGCCTCTTCGGTGAGCGTCTGGCGACTGCTAAACGTGAATTCGAGCACATGCTGGAACTCGGTATTATCCGCCCATCGTCTAGCAACCACGCGTCTCCACTGCATATGGTTCCTAAGAAAAGTGGAGACTGGCGTTCGTGCGGTGATTACCGAGCTCTCAACGCTCAGACTGTCCACGACCGCTATCCCCTACCCCACATCCAGGATTTCACAAGCCACTTGGAAGGGTGTACAATCTTTAGCAAAGTGGACCTTGTCAAAGCGTATCACCAAATCCCCGTCGAGCCTGCCGATATCCCGAAGAGGGCCACCACTACAACCTTCGGCTTGTTTGAGTATGTGCGCATGCCCTTTGGGCTACGCAACGCAGCTCAAACATTTCAAAGGTTCATTGCCGAGGTGACGCGCGGCCTTCCGGCTGTATTGTATTTGCGTACATCGACGACATCCTAGTCGCGAGTCCTACTCCACAAGATCACGAGCGTCACCTCCTAGAACTCTTTGAACCCCTTCAACAATTTGGCCTGGTTGTCAACGCCCAGAAATGCGTCTTCGGGACGTCCGAGCTCGAGTTCCTGGGGCATCACATCTCGGTGCAGGGAATTCGTCCTTTACCCTCTCACGTTCAAGCCGTGAAGGACTTTCCCGAACCTACCAGTCTCCGCCAGCTTCGTGAGTTCTTGGGCCTCATGAATTTCTCGCGACACTTTATACCCCACTGCGCCGAGCTTCTGCATCCACTGACTGAGCTTCTTCGCACAACCAAGAGCTCCTCATCCCCTATTTCCTAGTCTTCCGAAGCTCAAGCCGCTTTCAACGCTGCTAAACAAGCCGTCGCCGACTCGGTGCTTTTCATTCACCCGAGAACAGACGTGCCCACTCGCATCATGGTAGATGCATCCAGCGTTGCAATAGGCGCTGTTCTCCAGCAGAGAATCGACTCCGAGTGGCACCCGCTAGGTTTCTTCTCTCGGAAGCTCCAACCTGCCGAGACGCACTACAGCGTTTTTGGTCGTGAGCTGCTCGCCATTTACGCCACCATCTAGCACTTTCGGCACTTTTTGGAGGGCCAGTCCTTTCACGTTCTTACGGACCATAAGCCTCTGGCGTACGTTTTCCGTACGAACTCCTCCAAGTACGTTGCACGGGAACTCCATCAGCTCGCCTATATATCGGAATTTACGACGGACATTCGGCACATCAAAGGCACCGACAACGAGGCGGCTGACCCGCTTTCCCGCATTACCTTCATCGGCAGTGCTGCATCTTCTGTGGACTGGGAACGCCTAGCTCAGGCGCAGATTCAAGACCCTGAGCTGCAAGCACTGCGGGACCACCCGGGTTCCCTTCGTCTACAACTTGTGTCTCATCCGTTCGTGCCTGGCTCACTGTGGTGTGACATGTCAGCGGCGGCGCCTCGACCCTTCGTTCCGGCTGCCTTTCGTCGTGCTGTGTTTCGCTCGCTCCACGACATCTGCCACCCCAGCATCCGAGCCACGCAGCGCCTCATCACACAGCGGTACGTCTGGCCGAGCATCAACGCTGATGTCCGCCAGTGGGCCCGTTCGTTCCTCGCTTGTCAGACGGCCAAGGTGACCCGCCACACGGAGACCCCAACGCAGCATTTTTTGCCACCTAGCTGTCTCTTTGACCACGTCCATCTTGATTTGGTCGGACCATTTCCTCCCTCCCGTGACTGCCGGTACATTCTCAGAATGATTGACCGCTTCACCCGTTGGCCCGAAGCCGTACCAATTCCGGACATCACGGCTGAAACGGTCGCAAAAGCCTTCGTTTCGACATGGGTTTGCCGTTTCGGCTGCCCCGGCATTGTTACCACGGATCGAGGCAGGCAGTTTGAATGCACCCTGTTCACTTCCCTAAGCCGCTTGCTTGGCAATAAACACTGCCGCACCACAGCATACCATCCCTGTGTCAACGGCATCGTTGAGCGGCTCCATCACCAGCTAAAAAGTGCTCTCACTGCGCGCTCGGATAGAGAGCACTGGGTTGATCACCTGCCTATAGAGCTTCTTGGCCTGCGTGCCGTCCTTGGTCGTGACCTCGGCTTTTCAACTGCTGAACCTGTCCACGGCGCACCCCTGCGGCTTCCTGGCGATTTGTTCGTCCCTACGGCCTTTTCGCCCCATCCGCTTGAGTACCTCCAATGCCTGCAGGACTGCATGCAGCACCTGCGACCGGTCCCACCTCGGTCTTCAGACCACCGCATCTCTGTGCATCCCCACCTGGCGCCTTCGACACACGTTTTCCTCAGGCGGGACGCTGGAAAGGCGCCTCTTACCCCCTCCTACGATGGGCCGTACCGTGTCCTTAACAAGACCCACAAGTCCGCCACCATCCTCTTGAATGGCCGCGAAGAAGTCGTCTCGTTGGACCGCCTCAAACCGGCCTACCTCGAGACGCCACCCAACGATTTCCGCGCAGACATCGCAGGCATAAACACTCCACTGCTCACCCCCAACACCAACGCCCGCCAGCCTCGCCGTCGCGTCACGTTCGACATTCCGTCTGGGCGGGGGGCCCTGTAGCGCCCTCTGGTTGGCGCTCTTAGCCGGCGCCTTGGCGCCCGCTAGAAAAAGACGAGAATAAAAAGACGAGCGCCGCGTGCTTGGTGCGCCAGCACGGCACGGGCAGTTCGATTCCGAAAGCCTGCCACGCTGGTACTTTCTCTCTTGCGCTGCGCTGCGACCCCGCGGTTCCCGACAATATCATTAGAAATAAAAGGGCCCCAGCAACACCACCCGTACAGACTCCAGAAGTTACTTGGCAGTGAAGGCAAGAACAATCATTAAGAAATGGTTCAAGGAGAGAGAGAAATTTACTGATCCAAATTAACGATTGTGAGGTTACTTTAAGGGCTGATGAATTTGATATCCTTCTACCATTGGCTGCGCGATGAAAGGCTTGTGAGAAATCAAGAAAAATACAGTTAGTTTGCTGACTGCCGTCCATGCTAATGTATAACTAAGTAGTAAATTCCAGTAATTGTGTTTTACCAACAAAGTACATCCTGAATCTTTGCTGGTTAGGAAAAAAGAAATTATGAGAATTTTCTTCACTGAAACCCTGAGACCCAATAATATGTTCAAGAACCTTTCAACAAAACATATAGATATTGGGCGATAATTATCGGCGAGTGCTCGTTACCGCTTTTAAGGACAGGGCCACTTTGAAAAATTCTCCAATCTGCCGGTAGCTTCTCTGGCTCTGACGATGGGATATAGAAATAGCATAATATCGGGCAGAAGATTAACCAACTATCTTGAAGTATGTTAATTATAATTAGTACACCGGTGGACCTTCTGGTTAGCAATGAGACATGAGATGCCTTCATCTTAATGGTAATTGTTTACACAGCGCAGCCCAGTTCGGGTAGAAATAGTAATCTGGGATGGTGTTCCAGGGTAAACAAGGCAGTGGAAAAAATTCTTATATATAGGGGCACACTCGCCGTCCTACGCTGGGGCTTGGTTGACGTTGTGTAAAGAAATGTGATCAGAGTCATGGTCAAACGCAACAGTCCGCTAAAACATTCTAGAATTGTACTGCAGGAGAAAGGGCAGGGCACTGGCGTAAAACGTTTTTAGCATGGCGTACTGCACTAGAATAATTTCAAGAATTGTTTGTATTATATAGGCACCGAATGCATGATTAGAAACGCGTTTGTTGCCCTACACAAACGTGTTTTTTTCGAAGACCTATTGAATAAAAAAATCAGGTATAGGAGATGTCGTTTTTATTCGTAATCGACATATCCATCAAATCAGCTTGATGGTTGCTGTACAGTACCCAATTTTCTTTATAAGTGCGGTACGTACATTTCGGCAGAAGCTTTTCTAAAAAACAATGTTCTAGATCTCAATTGATTTTTATGTAGGTTGTCGTCTTGAAGTCACTGATATTTTCTTAACAAAACCAGCATAATCTAGAAATATGTGATGTGATAGTCATAGCAACTTGTCATCCCCTAGGTCATCTAGGCAAGATATGGGTTGAAATATTACTGATTTATAGATGAAGATAACATCTAGTGTATTTGGTTGTCGAGTGGGCTCGTTAACAATTTGATAAAAATTGAAGTCTAAAATAACATTAAAAAAATCAGTTGAGTTCTGACATGACAAAGGCCATGATATTCATTCTACCTGAAAAGTAATAAAATCGAAAGGAAGCTGTGCAATGTATTTTCAAGACACTGACGAAGGTTATTCGAAATGTTGCTATCGGCAGGCGCGGACGAGACCAATCAGAGGTTTTTTAGTTGAAGTCGTGTTTGTTGGGCATAATATCTCAACGGACCATTTTGTAAGGATGGAAAACGAAGAAACATATATTATTGCAAGTCAGCAGAGCAGCTCCTTGTCGCTCCAAACAATATCGGTGATATAGGTTGTAGTTGCCATGTAAAAAAAATAATCACGCAAACTTCATGCTGGCGCCCAGTTTAAGGTAACACCATAACATATGTGTTGTTTTTTATAACAAAAAACAAAGGTATTGGTGTTTTGACAATATACTGCGTTTGTTTGTAAGTATTACGGATGGTCAGAAAGCTGATGCACCGGGGAAGGGTTAAGTTAAATCTAGCCGACCCTTCTTGGTAGGCTATCCTTTCAAATATAGAAAAGCGTCAGTTTTACGGTGATACATGTTGGTTTCTGGTCCAATCTTCAGCTTATCGACGAAAACTCGATGGCTTTTTGAGTGACCTCGCCAAATCTAGGGGCTTTATTCTGGCTTGCCGCATCGCCAGTTAAATGCTTTCCAGATAGAATACTCCGTCCCCGTAAGCTTAGGTGCAGCATACGGAATTACCTGTTTGTCTTTAAAAGTGGCTAGTTTTCGTATTACTGGCCTAATTTGTTTGGCCAATAACCAACCCAGGCGAGAATCCTGCTCACACCTACCCCTGTGAAGTGCGAAAGCGAGGTGCTCAGAGCAGAAGAGAATGACCTTATTTTAGATTCAAAGCATCTCTTGCTCGGGGCTATGTCCGGCATCCATCCGTTGTCTGCCCCTCTTCAACTGCCCTAAAAAAAGAAATAGTGAGCGGCACCCGATTTCGATCCCACGACTCTCTTGCCGCAACGGGAGGTACGCGGCGCTCTTTCCACTGCGCAACAAAATCGATACAGGAGCAAGCGCCACGAACGGGCCTCATGTCCTTGACCTATTCAAACTACGTCAAGGAGCTACTAATACGACGAAGGCACACGAAGCTGAACGTCAACAGAAACGATGGACTGAAAACTTAAGAGGAGGATGTTAGCGTCTCTTGCTCCGGGGGATGTCCCGCGTTCGTGCCCCGTCCGCAGCGTCTTTGATGATGATTGTGGCAGGATGCCCCTAGGGACTGGCCAACCGAAGAATCCATCACGACATAGCTTCGCGTTCAAACACCGTCGTCACCTTCCCGTAGGGAAATCGCTGAAGAAGAAGAAGGAGAAGAAGAAAAAGCTGCGACGACGAGGGCGTGTACGTTGCTCTCAGCCGGTGCACCAACGTCAACAACCTTTACATCACCAACGCTGACGGAAACTACCGATTCTAGCACATAGACGGCAACCTCGACAAGAGCATGATGGAAGAGTTTCGGTGTCTCGAGCACTACCGCCTACTCACCGTAACACAAGAGTACTCGCGTGCCTTTGCCACCAGTGTGTACCCGGACGTGGAATTCTCTCTGGCTCTACTAAACTCCAGATCACTCAAAATAACGGCAACACAATAGTGCCACACGGAACCCCCATAATGCTTCGCATCCCCATCAGGGTTCCCCACGGGAAGATGGGGTAATTGTTTAGGATTCATCCCAGTCTTCTTTTTTATCATCCGCTTGCCGGGCTCAATAGTACCCATTGCATCCAGAACCAATGTCTTGATTTCATCACCGGGACACGGGTTCACCTCCACATCTCCAGAACGTAACAACTGCAGACTACGAAACCGGGCTCAGGCAGATGATTGCGCAAAAAATTGGTTGACCCTATTTTACAGATCAAAGGTGAACGACTACGAAAATGATCAGTAGTCAGTGCTCCTTACTCAGGTGGCCTGGTTCAGGTGACTAACCTTAAATAAAGGAAGCTATGAACATTGCATCATTGCTGCAACGTCGTGTCCGAATGCGAAGTCCACCGGTTGGCGTTTAAGAAGGCCGCCTGCAATACAGATTACTGCCGTTTCCTGGGATGTTTTGGGTTGCCACATTCTTCATCACGTTGATTGAAAATGTGTCGAGGCGACAAATACCGACGCAAAATTCCGAAGGTAAGCCTCAGGAATGGAAGGATACCAAGCGTGGAGCAAGGGGACGCAGCAACACAGTAGCAGAAACGAATTTGATTGTGTGGAAGCTGGTTGTAACTGCAACTGATGCAAAAAAATGGTATTCTACGAGCTGAAGTCCAAAAGCCGTGTGGCGAGAACGATTGCGGCCAATGGAATGTGCCACGAACGAGCGCGTGGCAACCCGACATCCGCTCGAGAGAAAAAGGCGAAAGGAGGCCCAAGACGGATGACATCACCAGCAAGGAAAACATGTGGCACCATGCCGCTGAAGAAGGGAGCAGCAAGGAACTTTGCCGTCTCTATCGCTTCTCTCTCTCTCTCCCCCTAGTAGGGCTTAAAAAGTCGTTGTCGGGCAGCGCAGGTTTGTTGTCCCGGCTGCAAGAGCAATACTCGAAACCGCACGTTAGTCTTACAGAGTGGCGGCACCGCTTCAAATCTTCGTATACTCGCAAAAATACGTCCAGTGGAACTCGTGGGAAAACGTAGCATCTCGAGTGTTCCTTACGCACAATAAACTTAATGCAATGTGATCCAACCTTAAGTATTTTCGCTAGGAAAGCTGTTAAAACACAGGGCCATATGGAGGCACACCTACAGTACTTTTACCCCATAGCGGCCGACCAAAGGCGAACCGATAACCAGCGGCCAATGAGAACTCTGAATTGTGGTCACTGAAACTCTGGTATATATGTCTTACTGTTTTAATTAGAATACAGGTCCTAGAGTAATTTCAATGCTCCATTTACATCTGTCTTTTTTTACTGAAACAGCGTTAAACATTGCTTTCTAGAAGCACGACGACCAGCCCAGCCAATGTCACTTACAATGGAAATAACTGGTACCGTAGGACACCACACGGCCCGAAAAGAAGAATTCCTTTGACGGGACAAGCCGCCCCCCGCCTGTTCGGAGTCACACAGAGCTACGGACAGGGCAGCAGATTGTGCATGACAATGGTGACATGAATGATGTTTACTACACATGTGCATACAAAATTACCCTGTTTAGAGAAACACAGCCCAAAATATTATTGAGCTACAATGCAATAAGGTTTTTCATTGAATAATTTTTGCTTTCTTAGCCGGGTGAAATATAAGGAGAAATATTTCTTACCAAGGGCTAGAGATGGCATCGTACGAATAAAACCGACCCAACTTCTAGCGCATGCTTCACCAAAATAAGCTATAGAATAAGCAACACATGCAACCGGAATGCGGAAGTATGCCACTCCTCAGAAAGAACAGCTAGAGTCTGAGCTGATGGACGCGAAAAAGAGGCCGAGAAAACAATCCTTAGAATACCATAGAGCGGGAGCAAGCGTCCTTCGCGAAAAAGTTAGAGAAAGGATTCTACACGAGCTCGTGGGGTCAGGGAGTATAATACAGTGGTATATTGCGAGCAGGAGTGCGATATCAGTGCTTTTTTCAAGAATGGTGCGGTGTGTCCTGTTAGTATGAAACATTGCTACAAAAACGCCGGACACCGGCCAAATTACTTTTAGAAGTAAAAACGAAGGAGGCATTTTGGCTTTACGGTAGGAGTCCGGAAGGAAACCGTTAGAAAATAATACACTTCTTTTGTCTCTTTTGCAGCCGTGTGTTCTTTGTTTTTACTGTTATAGCCAAGCCATTGTAATAGAAGAAACAAATGCATGTCTAAGCTCTGTGGGTTCAGTGCGGCATTTATTTGACAAGCGTTGTGGCAAGTGAGCTTTAAGAGTACTCGACGAATACAAAGTGCTTTTGTACATGCATAATGGTGCCTGTCCCCGCGTTTGCCATTCTTGCTGTATTGGTATCTCTTTGTATCAAAGGCAACCGTAACGCTGACAAACTGGACCAAAATACAGAAAAATGAAGCCGACATAGAAACATTTCGTTTGTTCGAATTTAAGCGTGAAATATTCTTATGAGGCGCGTCGAAAGGTTTTACACTTAAAAAACAGCACCGTTTACGCATCACAGTAGAGTGGAACATAACATTTTTCGTAGATGTGCCTCCCCAGTAAATAAAATCAACCGCACGCACGAGTAGCTACCCAGATGTAGTAATCAGTAACCCCTTTTATCATGCGTGAAGCTTCGGAAACCCACGAGAAGGCTAAGCGATGATAACAAATTATCAAAAAACGGTAGGTTTGATTACCTTGTTAAAATCGCAACATTTAAGAGACGCAGTTAGTGGCCGGGCCTCCGGTTTTCGCAAACTATTCTTGGAGGCAAAAAAGTAAAATAAATGTTGATGGTCTCTTCTAACTCAGGAAGCCCAGAGCGATCACTGATAATCTAGCCCGGGAGATCAACCATTTCTGCGTCTCCAGCTGAGAGCTGTTCAGCCAGAAAAAAAGAAAGACAATTTTTTTACTTGCCGAAAAACGGACCTGTTACTGCGGTTTCCAAAGAACGTTGGAGTGCAGCGTAATGCACTGGGTGATAAATGCTCAAGAAATTACCACAACAATATTTGAGCTTTATCATTGCAAAACATTAGTAGCGAAAATGATGCATTCTTAGCGGTCATGTTACACTACAGTTGGCACGAAGTGGCTTTAAAATACAGTTTTTACCCATTGTGTTCTTCCAAGTCGCTTTATTTGCCTGTATGACTCTGTATATAAAATTTGGGAATATGACTCTGGACATCAAGCCAAAAAATTAGTTTCCGGAAAGCGCAAAATTACGTATAATTTATCACTGATGCAAGAGCATAACAAGGGCTTCAAAAATTTTCGCATAGATACGCTGAATCATCATCATCATCGTCGTCGTAATTATCATAATCATCATCACGATTGGGTACCCATGAACGCAAAAGCCTCGGGACCCAGTTTCCTAATCCAGCCCTGGTCAGGGCTGCTTCTGCAACGCTGGCTACAAGGGCTTTATTTGGGTAGTGTTATCGGCACCTGACTACTATGGGACCTTTGTCGATGAATTCAGTAAAAGTTTTTCTAAGACAACTCAAAACTACCCATGCGATCTCATTTACGTTTTCGGTGATTTTTATTACGACCTATTGATTAACGCATCTGTCATCTTTATGTCGAAATTCGAATGACTTGCCCATGTTATTACAATAAATTGTTTGAATGATCATGATGGTTGGTGTTGATTGGTGCAAGGCCAACGACAGCAAAGAGCGCCAAAGAACAAGTTATTTCATTAAGAAATGTGATTACCAGAAAAAGTAGCTATAGAAACAGGTAAACCGGACACAATAAACTCGAATAAAAATAATAGTTATGGCTTGTGTTTAGAGACAGATTTGATTATGCATGACAGGAAATGAGGTTTAATAAGTTTATGTCTGGCAATTACATAATCCCGCGTTTCACAAACAATGGCATCGTCACCCACAAAAAACAATGAGTGTAGTGGAATATGTTGTCTGTAGAGTTCTTGGAAGTGTTTATGTGGTGTTGTGTCATGGGCGTTGCATTGAATGAGTATATTAACTAAGAATGAGCCTCTGAGCACCTGCTGCACTGAGGTCTTGAAGGTCCCGTTGGCAGATACGGGTGCGTTGCATGGGTGTGCCCCATTCGTAGCCTAGCCAAGGCGGCTTTCGTGTGTCTGTTGTAGAGTCAGTTGTGTGCTGTCCCAAGTGTGGTTTTATTGCGTGCAGTTTATTATCTTCTGTTCATTTCACTGTGCTTGCCATTTCCTTCGAAGGTGTTGTGAAATTTGTGGCTCAAGGTCACTGCGTGGTAGTATTTTTATATCTACTGGTTCCTGAGTGCGCCAACAGCGGCCTTCTGATCAGCAACCTCATTGCCAGCAATCCTAGGGTAGCCTGGAACCAAGCACAACACCAAAGCAAGTTTTTGGGCATATACAGAAATGATAGTCTTGAGAACTCATCATCATCATCACCAGCCTATCAACGCCCACTGCAGGGCAAAGGCCTCTCCCATTATTCTCCAATTACCTCGGTCCTGTGCCAACTGGGACCAATTTATCCCCGCAAACTTCTTAATCTCATCTGCCCATCTAACTTTCTGCCACCCCCTGCAGCGCTTGCCTTCTCTAGGGATCCACTCTGTTACCCTTAATGACCAGCGGTTATCTTGCCTTCGCAATACATGCCCTGCCCACGTCCATTTCTTCTTCTTAATTTCTACTAATATGTCTTTAACACCAGTTTGCTCCCTGACCCACTCCGCTCTCTTCTTGTCCCTTAATGTTACACCTATCATTTGTCGCTCCGTTGCCCGCTGAGTCGTTCTCAATTTAAGTTGAACCCTCTTAGTGAGCCTCCAAGTTTCTGCCCCTTAGGTGAGTACCGGTAAGATGCAGCTGTCATACACTTTCTTCTTCAGCGACAATGGTAGGCTGCAATTCATTATCTGAGAATGTCTGCCGTATGCACCCCACCCCATTCTGAGTCTTCTAATTATCTCTGCCTCATGGTTGGGATCCGGGGTCACAACTTGGCCTAAGTAGATATATTCGCTTACCACTTCCACTGCCTCGCCACCTATCTCAAACTGCTGTGCTGTCCCGATGTTATTGATCATTACTTTAGTTTTCTGCATATTAATTCTCAGGCCCACGGTTCTACTCTGTTCGCCCAGTGCGGAAAGCATGCTTTGCAATTCGTCCCCCGAGTTACTTAGCAAGGCAACGTCATCAGCAAATCTGAGGTTACTGAGGTATTCTCCATTAACCCTTACTCCCACCTGTTCCCAATCCAACGTTCTGAATACTTCTTGTAAGCATGCTGTGAATAACATTGGAGAGATTGTGTCTCCTTGTCTGACACCCTTCCTTATAGGTATTTTACTGCTCTCCCTATGGAGGATGATGGTAGCTGTAGACCCACTGTAGATATCCTCTAGTATTCTTACATAATTGCTCATCTACCCCCTGGTTCCGTAATGCCTGAATGACTGCTAGGGTTTCGACCGAGTCAAATGCTTTCTCATAATCTATGAAGGCTATATATAGGGGTTCAGTATACTCAGCGCACTTCTCTATCACCTGATTGATCGTGTGAATATGGTCCATTGTTGAATAACCTTTACGGAACCCTGCTTGTTCTTTAGGTTGACTGAAATCTAAGGTTGCAGAGATTCGGTTAGCGATTACCTTGGTAAATACCTTGTAGACGACTGACAGTAAGCTGATCGGCCTGTAATTTTTCAAGTCCTTCATGTCGCCTTTCTTATGGATTAGGATGATGTTCGCGTTCTTCCAAGATTCCGGTACCATTGCGGTCATTAGGCATTGCGTATACAGGTTTGCCAGTTTTTCAAGTACAATTTCTCCGCCATCCTTCAAGAGGTCTGCTGTTATCTGATCCTCACCAGGTGCTTTGCCCCCTTTCATTTCTTTCAAAGCCTTCCTTACTTCTTCGGTCGTTACTGGTGGGATGTCTATCTCCTCTGAACTGCTGTCTCGTTCGGCATTATCCTGTATGTCCCGGCTACTGTACAGATCCCTATAGAACTCCTCAGCCACTGTGACTATTTTATCCCTATTTGTGATGACATTGCCTTGCTTATCCTTAAGTGCATACATCTGATTTTTCCCCACGCCAAGACGTCTCTTCACTGCTTTCAGGCTACCTCCGTTCTTTACAGCGTATTCGATCCTCTCCATATTATACTTCCGTATGTCAGCTGTCTTACGCTTATTGATTAACTTCGAGAGCTCGGCTAGTTCTATTCTGTCAGCTGCGGTAGAGATTCTCATGGTTTGCCGTTTCCTGATTAGATATTTCGTCTCCTGTGAAAGTTTACCAGTATCCTGTCTGGCCATAGTGCCCCCGACTTCTATTGCACACTCCGTGATGATGCGTGAAAGGTTGTCGCTGGCTTCCTGGGTCGTAGGCTCGGCTTCCTCGTTAAGGGCGGAATATCGGTTCTGCAGCGCGATCCTGAATTCTTCTACTTTACGTCTTACTGTTAGTTCGTTTATCGGCTTCTTTCGTACTAGCTTGTTGCGGTCCCTCCTCAAATCTAGCCTAATTCGAGATCTTACCATACGGTGGTCACTACACCTTACCCTTCCAAGCACTTCCACATCCTGCACGACGCCAGGGTTATCGCATAATATGAAGTCTATTTCATTTTTGTGCTCCCCATTCGGGCTCCTCCAGGTCCACTTCCGACTCTCCCGTTTACAGAAGAAGGTATTCATTATGCGGAGGTTATTCCGTTCTGCAAACTCAACTAGTAGGTCCCCCCTGCTATTTCTACAGCCCAGACCAAAGTTCCCAACTGCCTTGTCTCCAGCCTGATTCTTGCCTACTTTAGCATTGAAGTCCCCCATAACTACGGTATACTGTGTTTTTACTTTAGCCATTGCCGATTCCAAATCTTCATAGAAGCGTTCCACTACTTGGTCGTCGTAGCTGGATGTGGGCGCGTAGCCCTGTACCACCTTGAGCTTGTACCTCTTATTGAGCCTAATTACAAGACCTGCTGCCCGTTCGTTAATGCTATAGTATTCGTCTATGTTGCCAGCTATGCTTTTATTGACTAGAAATCCCACTCCCAGTTATCTTCTGTCCTCTAGACCACGGTAACATAGGACGTGTCCATTTTTCAGCACCGTAAAGGCTTCGCCTGCCCTCCTAACCTCGCTAAGCCCTATTACATCCCATTTAATGCCCTCTAGTTCCTCGAACAACACCTCGAGACTTGCTTCGCTAGATAAGGTTCGTGCGTTAAACGTTGCCAGGTTCAGATTCCATTGGCGGCCTGTCCGGATCCAGGGATTCTTAGCACCCTCTGCTGCGTCACAGGTCTGACCGCCGCCGTGGTCAGTTGCTTCGCAGCCGCTGGGGACTGAGGGCCGAGGGTTAGTTGGCGTATTCATGGGAGGTTGTGGCCGTTACTACACCAGGGTGGCCAATCCTGCTCTGGTGAGGGAGTGCATTACCGGCAATGGTCGCCGGGGTCAGGCCGCACCCCAAGCCCCTTTGTGCAATTCCATCATACGCGGATTTTCTTCTCTTTTTTTTTTTTAAATCCGGTGGGAATTGTCCGGCACCGGGATTCGAACCACGGTCCTTCTGCACGCGAGGCGGGTGTTCTACCTCTACGCCATCGCTGCATCCTTATATCGTATATACAGAGTCTTGAGAACTATACTAACAATAATGTTTATGCATGGCTTGTGTGATGCCAAAGTGCGCACAACACTTCAAGACTATGTATATACGATGGACTTTGAGATTATGTGTTCAAGAATGGGTTGTGCAATTAGTACGATGTCATACGCTTCATCTCAGAAATTGTGGTGTATGTACTTATGGTTCTGTATGCATCAAAGTATGGCCCATGAGCAGCGCAAGACACTGTGGTTGCAGTTTTTGATGCGTCACAAAAAGATTTGCGCATTGGCACTTATACTGCAGGGACAACAAGTGCTGCAAAATTGCAGTTTGCTGTACGCTGGTTTCATCAAATTGCATGAAGGACAAGTCGCAACACACAGTTTCAAGCTGCCAGGGTAGTAAAACGGAAGTAAAAGGAGATGTGTATACATCCAATAAAGAGATGTCGAAATCCAAAGTTCCGTGTCTCACTCTAACAGACGTGCGGTTTTCAAACAGCGGTGATGTGGGTGTATCATTACAAAATGTTTAACAGATAGTTATTCAGCAATGAACTTTTAAAAGCGTAGAGCAAGTCCATATACAATCGTTGGCCCTCAAGGCGCTATTGTTACACTCAACATACTAATTTTGGACGGGGCTTATGCCTAAAGCACCCGACGCAAGGCGAAACCCCAACTGTAGCACTGAGTCGAGCATTCGCAACGCCGTTTTTGTCGCCAACCTATACACCCCACTGCCATAGTCCAGACGAGACCCAACGGAAGCAGTATAAAGGCGCAGCACGAGTTCTTTGTCGACACCATACTTGTGCTACATTCGGTCATGAATTCGGCGCCGGTATTATAAGGTCCATTCAAATCTTTTGCCACACCAAGCGGCGCTATTTATGTTCCTTGGCTTGGTTGGCAAACTGAGACTTCACAGTTTTAAAAGATTTTGGACTTCCGAAATTTGTTTTTGCAAGTGCCTGGTCGTTGGCGCATAGTCTTGCTCAGCTTGAGTTTCTTCTGGTGGCAGTTCCTGCAATGCCTGGTCGATCTCACCTTGGCACGGCGAGATAGTGTTAAAAGGCATGTGTGAAATCGTTGCTTTGTGAGCGGCAGAGGCGTATGTCCCATCCTGTGAGACCTCAGTAGTTTCTTTTAACGACGCCGACCTGGAAAGTGAGGATGATGTGCAAGCACTCTTGCCAGTCCTCTGGTGCGAATTTGCTTCTCTGAGCTGCCATACAGAGTTGCGGATACGGGACCTACCCTTGCTGGTGGTGTTTGCTTGCCTGTTAAAAGCTTCTCGTTCTGAGCACTTTGGGTCCGTGGAGAGGTGTCCCCCTTCATCGCAGTATGCGCAGAAGGGCTTTTCTTTTCTAGGACAATGATCTGGACTTTCAGGGTGAACAGTGCCACACGTGGAGCAGACGGCTACAGCTTTTGGGCATATGTACTGTTTGTTCCCGGGACCATGGCATCACAAGCACACAAAGGACGTAATCATATAAGGCATCACTTTCCTGAGTGTTCCCCAATAATTAATAACGCGAGGAGGTAGAGAAGACGCAAACGTGATAAGGGCAGAGCCACATTTGCCCATCAGTCTCGCCGCTATTATTTTCACAGTTTCCGTGGTAAGTGCATTCATGAGAGATGCACTAGTTTCTCCCATGTGGCAGCCATTTATGACTCCACGAGACATGCCATGTTCCGGTGCCTGGTTCACCATGACTGGAAGTGAAAGGGCACGTCTGGGTAGTGGCAGTGCCTTTAGTCGCAATAGTTTGCCGGGCCTGTGCTAAATCACAAGTGTGTACGATGACCATATTAGCCTGTTCGCTAACCTTGATTGTCAAGTGCTTTTGTAGGTCGAGGTTTTTACTTAAAGCAGCAATAGACTTGCACAGCAGTTGTGCGCTGAGGGTCTTCACATCAAATTGTTCCTTGGGACGAATAGTAAGGACGTGGCTCCCGATTTCCACACACTCTTGGGTTTGCAGAGGACGGATGCGTCGCATGCGATGGTGATAAACTTTTTGCCGCAGGTTGGGGTTGTTATCATAATCAGGCATTATCACCGCTGATGACCAGTGCGCTTGGAGATCAGCGGCGATGCGAACTGGCGGTTTCTCATGCAAATGCGAGGGTTCCGCCGTTCGCTTGCGTTTTGCGAGGCCCGGAGAGTTTAGTTGCGTTGGGTTGAGCGCAGCCGAGGCCTCAAACGGAAGTGGTGTGCCGGGAACGTTAGGCTTACCGTTCATTGCACGACCGTTCACTATCATCTATGCACAAGAGAGCAAGTCGCTTCCCCAGGATGAATTTTTGAGCATTTAAGAGTACACTTAAATTTTTTCAAATCCAGAATGTTTCCAAGAGCCATCGCGATGGCAGAGCGATAACTTTTGCTTTCCTTCTCCGCATACAAATAAATAAATAAATAAAATAAATAAGTATTTAGGTAAATAAATAAATAAATAAATAAATAAACAAATAAATAAATAAAAATAAATAAATAAATAAATAAATAAGAAATAAAAACTTTAAGAATTGTGAGGGTAACTCGGAAGGAGACAAGGCACCCACGACCAGGTATTGGTAGTGATTGGAATGGATGGGAAAGAACATTAGTGACAAAGATTCGGCAGTAGGCAGGAGCCGACTTACGGCTCCGCCTCAACCCGGCCTAGCGTTGCATCTCCTTTCGCAGCGCTACTGAGCACAACCTCATCTTCTGAGCTCGTCCGTTTTCAAGCATGGTGAAGATATACTCCATGTACCACTCTTTATTCGTATTGCTGGCCGATAGATGGCTCCTTGAAGTTTGGCTGGATGCACGACGAAACTGGCACTGGCCGGCTTGGTGGCACAGTCTCAGAAATAGGTGCCACCTGTTCGCCGGTCTTTTCTTACACACACTTCACATGGCGTCGGGCTATTTTTCCGGGAACATCTGATGTAACGCTGCTGGTGATGTAAATCTACGCTCTCTGGAATCTTCTTACCCACATGGCTTATTCGATACGCAGCGACCGATGTCGCGGTGGGTACGCGCTTCTCGAAAGCTGCATGTTCTTGAGTGTTCGCCATAGCCTGTTGCTATGCCATTGGTATCCAATCCCCATTCACACTCCGTACGGCTCTTCACACTGGGAGCGCGGTGTGTAGTAGCGCGCGCCTCGCTGTGGGCGGCCTTGTTGTGGTTGGGTGTATTGGGAGAGCATTATTCCGCATGGGCAGGGATCCGCCGGCCGTTCACTCTTCTTTCTTTCTCCGCAAACACTTTTTTTTATTATCTTGATTTCCTTATCATTGATACGGTAGTTCACTAGGTTTCGGGCGGTTTTAGCGAATCGTTTAGGACGGTGTCACACCACGGCTCACCACATCTCTTGACCGATGCCACTCTCCTCTGCTTCGGTTGCATCACCACACACATACTCGCTGACGTAGATACTCACCCCGTTCTCGCATTGACAGTTCTGACGCGGACACTTAACCCCTTCTCGCATTGATCTGCCCTTTCTAGTCGGCTCAATTCACATGTCTTGTTCTTGGGTCACCGCTATGCTGCTCGATGAGGTACTTGGGCCTAGATCGCCTCCGCTCCCAGCTGTGCTCTTGGTGTAATTTTCAGGATGAGACTCACACGCACGTTTTCTCGAATGTTATTACAGGGCTCGTAAACCTGCCTCCCCATTACCTGATAGCCGTACCCCAAGATCTCGAGTATGGACCGGCCAATCTAAGTCCCGGCCAGTCTCTCACGCTGTGCCACCAGCTGCGCATCGATCAGCTCCTCCAGTGTGTTGTAAACGCCCAAATATATGATCTGCTCGGTGTTCGTTTACTCCTTCAACCCTAACGTTCGCATGTGCAACCTTATCATCGTGGTGACAATCGTGTTCTTGTTGGTCCGCGACCACTTGTGGTAAGCCGCCCCGTAAGCAAAGTGACTGACAGCACCCTCAACGAAAAAATTGGATTAGGGTGGTTCCGGGAATCGATCCCGGATCTATGCACTGTAAAATCGGCCACTGTGCCACCTCAACGACCGTGAGGTACTCTGTTAGCAGTGGTGTGACGCAATACCTTTTGACGGTCATTAAAAAGAAAAAAAAACGCTTTTCGTGCTTTCAATGGTACGTATTATTTTGAACTAGGAAATTCGGTATCTATCAATTTTCTAATATCATCTGCGTTGTTGGCAACAGCATTTTTCTTCTTGTTCATAGCGCTGGTGTGGCTTTGGAATGTGGCTGTGGTGAAGGTGACTCCGTCTTCAGACTTTTGGTAATTAGGACTGAGAATTGGGGAGTTGGGTATATCTCAGTTAACAAAAAACCTCCGGTTTAAACCATTTATTGTTTTAAACTGGCTTTCATACTGAAGGCTACAAGCTTACCTGTTTTTGAGTCTTTGGAACCTAATAATGAAGTTGGCCAAATTTATGTATATTTTTGTGGCACTTTTGAAACGTTACGCATTACTCTGCTTGCTTAAAATAAATGTGGGTGCTCATTAGTTATCGGGTGGTGGTGAATTTTTACGCTATGAATAGCAGGCATGTACTAAAAACATCTATTCTAAAGTACGTTGCGAACGTAAACGAAGTAAAATAATATTCCGTGAAGATTAAAAATTAATTTTTTGGTACATCTGGCTCCTTTATTGCAGCATGCTCACGCAAGTGTCCAAATATTATCCGATAATTAAAGTTTTAAATGGCAGCAATGGGACTGTTGTTTTATATTCTTATGTATTTGCAACAAGAGCACGGGTGTATAGAACCAGTCTTACTTATACGTTCCTTAAATCTTCTCCCATGGACAAGGCAGCCCGATCTCTTCGCCAGACAAGTTTTATTTTCGAACGCGCGAAAAAATATTATTGAATAAATACCTTTTTGTGCATAGTTGGGAGGAATACCTCAACAGTAAGAACTTTTGAGTCACCTGTGAAATATATCGACTACTATTCCTTATTTCTTAATGTAATATTCGTGTTAAATGTCGTTTATAGGCCAAAAGGCAAAAAGGGGCAAAAGGTGACAAGCAATTCTCGACTGAAAGAAAACACGTCTTTTATTGTAATAAAAAATCTTTTTGACAAATTTAAAGGTAGGCCGTTTTAACAAACATAGACGCGCGGGATAAAACGCTGCAGCAAAAAATAACTTTCGGCGAGTGGTAAAAACCGTACACAAAATCCAAAAACGTTGGCGCGTAAAGAGTGACAAGTGGGTCGAGACATGTATTTTGTGAAGTATTTCAAAATACTTGCGGCTGTTGTATCGGGTGCCTAAACTAGAAGAAAAAGTGTTTTTGTTTTCTCCCCACCAGCTACACCAGTATGTTGAAGAGTCCGTGAGCGAATAGGCATGCGTCTCATGTGGGCGGCCCATCTATATTCAATCAAAGACAACTGAACGAATCGGTGTATTAGTAGCGTATCATTCCACTTCTCGTTTTACAATGTAACGCGTGTAGTCCATCGGTTCACTTCTTTATTCTTGTTACGTTTGACGCAGTTCATTGATGTGCGACTTGAGGTCAGTTTACCGTAGGGTTCTCATGTTTTCTGTTTTTCTAAGTACAGGTCCAATATACCATTCCTAGGCCATCTCAGTTCAAGTAACCCCAGCCTGGCTAGAAACGCAGCAGGGGTTTTTTTAGTTTTGTAGATACGGGAACATGCTGGTGTGAAAAACGAGATTGACCGAATGGTTTTGGCGGCGAATAAAAGGTACTGCTTGCAAACAAAATACACATGATATTTTCATTGCTAAAATTGGTGTGTTCGTGGTAAGTGGTGTACTGCAGGGTAGCAGGAAGAGGTAAAGTAAAGTAAAAGAGGTAAAGTAAAATATGCCATGAAGCTATGGGTTCTGTAACAAACACTAAAATACGAAATGAAAACCATAGAATTGTCGGATAAACTTTCGTAATGAGTATTAGGATATATTATCTGTACATTTCGGGGACGTGTTTCTGCCTTGTGGAATTGGTGCGTTATATTTATAAAAAACGTGGCCGCGTATCTGCTCCTTTCGTTGCAAATGTCGTCAAAAGATAATACGCTTTGTTGACATTTGCCAAAGAACTGCCCCCCTGTGTTTTCCCGCTCACCTGTCATGCTGTTTCTGTTCGGTCGCGCCCATCCAAAGGCAAACACACTAAAGCTTTGCTCAAGGCGATTTCAGTTTACAGCGTTCCACTGCTACAAGCTGGGTGCCTCGATGCCAGCGCTGCAGTACACTGGAGACGCGCGTGAATCTAGGCCACCGGCTTCAATGTTTAAGTACCGCTTGCGTTACAAACAGAACGCGGAACCTAGATAGTGAACGTTTTGTTGCTTTCGCGCGTGATTTCCCATATGCCGCCTGGAAATGGAGCCGCCAACAGCAGGCGGCGGTTTTCTGCAGTAGATGTACAGTATCATTTGCTATCGAAAAGCCAAACATCCATGCATTTTTTAAATAGGGAAACACTGTACATATCGATCGCGTACTGGTTTCGTGTCTTATATTTGCGTAATGTCTTCTCCTTGTAAAAACGTTGGCAAGTATGAGCATATAAACATGGCTCAGACGTTTACGTTCCGCTGTGAGTATATCAGACTATTTTGCAATATCAATTTTATTTTGGCAGGGTGGCTGAATCGAGTTACAGACAGACAGTAGCCTTTCATGGCTCCGGAGAAGTTGCTCGTGAGACGTGGAAAGGTTTGTTAGATACGGCTGACAAACGTATAAACATAGCGTCGACTTTCACGCTGCCTCTCTCTCAGAGGAGGTATGTCATTAGGTCGTGCGTGTCAGCCGTGTTCTTTTACGTGGTGAAGGTAACTCGGCCACCTCGTGACAAAACGCCTCGCCTGGCCACCGAATTCGCGTCATTTCGCTGGGCTAGCAAGACCGAGTAAGTTGCGCGCGCTCTGCTGCGTCTGCCCCGCAGAATGGGGGCTTTAGCTAACCACATCTGAACACGATGTCAAGTGTTCTATCGTTATGCTGTGTGTGGGAAATGATGAGTACCCGGGGCAGGCTCAGCTTCGCTACTTCTTTGGTCCTGCTCGCTTGCTGCTTTATGATGATCCCAGTACCGCACCTACAGCCATGCATCCACCGGCTTTCTATAGATACGTTGCTAACACAGTTAGAGGCTTACAGTCGGCAACCCAGTCCGCAAGCCTCTGATTTCTACTATTTGGAGCTCATGAACGGCATTCAACGGCACGGGAATGCCATTATTCTAAAGGTCCTATATTTGTGGTCGTTAGAGATACCCCTGTTTATGATGAATGTCGTATACTGCTTCTTTGATTTAGACAAGCCTAACTGTGAGCGAACTCGTTGAGCGTGACGACATGTACACGTGTCTTCTATTTTAACGGTTTTACACGTACTTCCATCTTTGACTGTTGCACTGTTATCACCGTACTTTCCGTAGTCCCCCCCCCCCCCAACCACCCATCTCATCTAAAGTACATGAACGCACTTACAGTGACCGGCTACCGCCAACTAGTTTCTTCCTCCTAGTAGGCCTTTTATTCTTGATGGCGAGGGCAGTGTGTTTATAATAACAAAAGCGCGGCTTTCCTCATCATGAACATATACCAACAAGCCCAAATCGAAGTTCTTAAACGCATGGCTTGCACGGGCACGGGGGTCCAAACCTAGCTGGCTCCTCGTGTTCCAAGGAGTGTCTCGAGCTCAGTCCCAGGGATCGGGCGCATGACTGTGTGGCCCTTTTTTCTTTCACTTTCCGCGATTCACGAGCGTTGATTTGCTGCAGTGCGCTCTCTTCAATAAACGCTGACCAAAATGCTGGCACAAACGCCCATATTTGTTGAGTTCGCTTAGACGTTTGTGCTCGATATCTCGCTTCCATAAACGTTGCCCTGATACGAAGAAATGAATACGTGCACCAAGTTGTGTGTAAGAGATTTAATGTGTCTCCGGGTGTGCCCGCGTTGGGCTAACCAAGGGCAGAAAATGTGAGGTCGTAAAGTTTCTGTGACCATGTCCTGACTGTGCATGCATTGTCGTCTTTACTCATGTTAAAATCTTGCGCCACTAGGTAGCTCTTTTTTCCTCGATGCGCAGCCGCTTAGCAGTCAGACTTGCGTGTTAAACAACATCACGTTATGAGAGGTGGGACGACGCGAAAGGATACGTCAAGCAATGTTTTATTCCTTCTACGCTCGTATGCAGTTATCATTCCAGCCTGGTTTGTTTATATGTGCACCGCAACAGAGCAGTTGTATGTGTCTTCGTGGGTGATGGCAATGAGGAGTTTTTCCACCTCGTCGGTTGCACTTGTTAGTCTAAGTTAGGATATTGCAGACGGGCTGCGTGGGAGCCGTGGAGGATTATTAAAGAGTTATGACTTTTTTCCTACTCATCAAAACATTACAATCTGTTGCGCAAACAGCCGCACAGACAAACACTACTGGTTATAAACTGACGCTTTCTCAGAGTAAAATATTATCAGCACGCTACGCCAAAGTTTACTCAGATTCGATTTTATAGAAGTCACGTTTTATAGAGACTAGCGCTCGTCCCGTGTCACCGCCTTTTTCTTGTGTCCTCGTTTTAGTGCGCTTTTTACAATGTCAAAATTACCATGTCACGTTCCCTCTTCACTGGGGTCAATCTTATGTAGCGCCTATACCTTCGATCCTTCCTAGGGTCTTGTAGAGCAAGTTCCACACGTTCGTGCCCTGACGACTCACTCATCTTCGGAACTCAATGAGACTCGAGACGTTGAGAAGATAGATCTGCATGATAGTATGTTACGACTGCTGCGTGGTGGGCCGGGGTTCTCCATCCTAGTAATCATCCACGAGCAGAGGCGAAAAAACAGCTTTTTGAAGCCTATCCTGCAACTACTGGCTGCATGCCCCGTAATAAACCTCGATGTAAAGTATGGCACCACATGACCACTACACAGCGCGTCACCAGCACGGCTTCAGACTACTACGCAAATATAAAAGGTAACTTTAACTGTGACTCCGCTAATGCCGTATATCTTCTAGAGTGCACTGTTTGTAAGCAACAGTATATCTGCCAAACTGAAACGCCGTTCCGAACACGGTTCAGTAATCACAGCTCTTATGAAAAAGCTGCCCTTATATGCCCCCGTCAAGACATGTGAACAGTCCCGGGCATGCATTTGAACATCTTAAAGCAACGATTTTAGAATCCGTCTTCAAAACGCACCACGACCGCAAGGTTCTGGAATATAATCTCATTTATATGTTTGGGTCAGGCACACTTGAGATTAATGAAAGTTACGGACAACTAACGGGCTTATTCCTCGATTAAAATTGGTTGCTTTATAATTTTTATAACTATGTTCATTAAACCTACCCTTGTGTTTCCCATCAGAATTCGCAGAAACTCTCCTAATATAGCATCTTTATTATCCTAACTCGGCTCAACAATGCCATTTGTCCTGGGGAAGGAGGCCTCGTTCCAACCACCACTTAACAATGTTTAACCCTTTGTGATCTATTCATGTTTATCCTATTGTGACCCTACCTATTTCCTGTTCAGTTGCTAGCTTCTGTGAAATGCTATTTTGTGCCCCGTATCTATTCTCTTTATCCGCGGGGGACACACTCATCTTCCCTTCCGCCCCAACCAGTCTTTCCAGCCACTGAATACCTTAATGTCCAGTTTCCCGCAGTGTCTGAACTTGCAGCCCATGCGGCATACGTTAACACGTCATGGTGCAAACTTGAACGCTTCTTTGTTAACACGACCCCCTTCTCTCTCTCGCTCCCCCCTTTTTTTGGTTTGTTGTTGTTGTAACATAGGCGTAGCCCGACTGTAAGCATACTCTCCATTTCCGGAACATTTTCCGTTCCTTCTCGCAGTTTTCTGCAAAGCTCTATAAATGTGTTCCAAATGTTTGCCACAGCAAAATCATGTAACTGTACTCTGATGAGGGCAAGTCTCCTTGCCGCTACATGAGTACACCTTCTTTGTTATTGTTCTTGGTGTGTATCCGACTCTTTACTTATACTATGTAAATATTATACTATATAAATATACTATATAATATACTATATATACTAAGAAATATACTAAATAAATAAATATATATACATCTTAATATATATATATATACATATTGCGGAACAGCAAATGGGAAATTAGGGGCTCGGTTAATTAGAACTTGGTGAATTAAGGGTTGGCAGTCAGGAAAACCTCGGCAAGCAAAGGAGGAATGAGGTAGGTCATCGAAACAGATGAACAATTTTTTGAGTAGGAAAGAAAGGGGTGCAAAAATACCCCGCCGAACGGGATCCGAACCCACGCACTCCAGAATACCGCTCTGGTGCGATGACCTCTGTGCTTCCGGCGAGGCTGTTTCCCCGCCACTTTCTCGGGTATTTATGTTAAGGTATTTTTGCTTCCTGCACTTGGGGGTGGTAGCCAGCGCCACTCGGACTACTCGGGTTGAAGGGGGGCTTCTTCTTAACGACCGGGTCGTGACTCGAGCCACGCCCTCCAGTCCACATAGGAACCGTGGAATAGCCTTACACACACGCCGAAATGCTAGGCGGAGGTGCACAAGCGGCATATTCGTCTGGTGTTGACACGATGGGTCACGTCACGGCAAGCTTCGACACGTCTTCTGAGAGCACCCCGGGGCCAAAGACATGAACGCGTCTTTTCAATAATGGAATTGGGGTGAGCCGACACGAGAAATCTTTCAAAGACGTTGTGGGGCGATGCTGGAGGGCAGGTATGAAGATCCACTGAGCAGTTATAACAAAGAACACTGTGGCTCAAGAGCAGAGGAAGGAAACTACGTATTTGATAACGCAATGAATTTACAACATGAAGATGGCGTATTTACAAGTGGCAGATAGCGGGTCCCGTGCAGCCTGTCCACTAGTCACAACTAGGTCACTATCGATGTCGGGTATTTCGTCAATGGCGCAATGTGCCATGCTTCGTGACAACAATATCAGCTCCAAATGCCAGTTTCTACCTTAAAACGTAAACTATATAAACTAACATTTTTTGGCGAATGTGTGGAGGTGTCTGAAAAAAGCACCATGAAACCAAAAACGCTATACATGCCGGCAGCGGTACCGCCAAATTGCAAGGTCGCAGAGTGTGAGAAAGAGAATCCTAATGGCGTGAAAATGCGCATGCGCGCATTATGCTATCGAAGTAAAATAGCCTACACAACCAAAAAAAAAACAGTCGGTGTAAGCCAAGCCATAAAGCCATGCTTTTCTACATCTAACGAACCAGACATCAGATCTATTGCACAGTTAAATTGATAAGGATGCCCTACCCATTCGCCGACAAGGGTGACATATGTAACAGCGCCTGCAGGGACAGCAAAACGGGATCAAAAAATTTAAGCGGAAAACAGAGAAACAGGCGTAGCGCGCCAAAAACATGCGGTAGAAGATTGACCATTATGCCCCCCACATTGGACCAGGAACCCACAATGAACCGTTCAAGCGCTCGCTGTGAAGAATTGCCCTTCTACTGAATCAGCCGTCGGTAACCTGAACATCTGTCTCGTCGCCTTTAACTATATATCAATTTTGAAAGGCTGCCCGAAGTACTGCTTCGCTTGAATCGATGCTTATTTCTCTCTGTCCTGTTTCAACGAAGCCTAGATGCGCTCAGAATACGTCGTGCGCTCAGATTAGGTCATGGTCCAACTTGACCACACCTAGTCGACAGTGCTCTGCGAGAAACTTTACATTTATTCTGCTATAACGTTGCCGGTTTATAAAGACGCAGCGTATACCACTACTTTCTCAGTAGAAAGAAGAGAAAGGGTGCCAAAGACTTCAGTATGAATGGCTGGGTGACCGCAAACCACCGCAGTACTTGCGCCACATTTGTATATTGGCGGGCACCATGCGAGTGGACTAATCTATCCTCAAAACTCTGCTGCTTCTGCGCTTACTGTCGCATGCAGAGGTCATCCTTCAGGGTTAGGGGACTGTAACAGTAACTCGACCGCATCTCGCTCCCAGTCATCGAAGATTCCATGCGGTCACCGCCACACAACGTTCAAGGCTTCGCCACCCTAAAGTTGACCACCGACCTTGTGCACAGTATCAGCGGCATCACGAGTCAACCTAACTTGATTAGAAAACGCCTGAATAAAGGCGCGCAGTAGTGTCCACGCCAAATAACAATAAACCACAACCGCAAACCGGACTCATGAAAAGGCAATGACAGCGACCGGCAGTACGACCATTGTCGCTTCTACGATAAGGCGCGAGAATATCGCCCACCATAATAAAGGTACCCCAGAAATTACCAATGGCAGCCCAAAGAGACGAGGCAGGAGCTTCCAACCTTGAGTAGGCTGTGTCATTTTTCTCACTGATGAATAAACAAAGTGGTAGTACGGTACCCCCCCCCAACGCGTTGCGCAAGCCAAGAAGTGGGAGGGACAAGTGTTGGACACCGATGTGTTTCTGTGGAGTACCTTTAGCGCTGTCTCAAGTGGTCGGGGAAAGCACTCAACGAACCTTTTTTTTACGGCGGTCGTCCTGCAGAACGCAAACCAGTCATGCCGAGAAAGTGAAGAAGCTGAGTAGACACCGTAGACTAGACCTGCCGCCCGCCGTAAGTGACTATGGTCGATTGGCAATCAAAGCACGCAACGCACATGACACGAATGCGGGTGGTAATGTGGTTGCGGGGATGTCGAGTGTAAGTGAGGGTATGGCCCACAGCTAAATCGGTCTACAGAACTCAGTCGGTAGCAGTGGCCTTCACATACGAGGAGACACACAACTTTCTTTTAAGTAATGGCAAAACGCTCAAAGGCCTCTATAAACATATTTGTTTTCGGATGTTGTTACCGTTGAGCCTATGGACGCTGGCATGCTGTGCCACAAGTCACCAAACTAGTGGCTGTGAGTCGAGTGTTATATCTTCAAACTTGAGCGCCGTGCGCTCTGCGCGAAGTTGGAACAGATAGTTTTGTGTGCCTGCTCAGCTGAAAGTCGGCCGAGGCTGAGTGCAATGCAACACTACGAAGTAGGTACGATGATGTCAACGCGACTGAGGACAGCCGTAGGCGAGTATTCAACGCAACAGATGTGCTTGATGTCAATGATTATAATAATGTTAGGAGTTTGCTGCGAAGTGCCGATTGATGAAGAGCGCCAAAAGATGGTTAGTTCGTTTGAGTGACATGAAAATAAAAGGGAAGCGTTTCTGTAAAAATAGGGGAAGTATAACACAAGCTAATGAAGATGGCTGGTGTAAAGTGCCAGGTTACTATGATACAAGATAAGAGATGATGTATAAAAAATTGACCTCAGTCAAACTGAAAAACGCGCTTTATGGAAAACATGGGCTCGCCTCCTTAAAATATCATGGGTGAAACGTGATGTGTGGTCGGCACAGTTGTAGGAAGTGTTTGTGTGGTGTTGTCTGGAGTGCTTTGACTTGAAGTAGTACATTGATTACAATTAGGCTGCCTCCACACCTGGTACATAGGCGTCTTGGAATCCATGTGAGAAGGTAGGATTGTGTTGCATGCGTGTGGCCTATCAATAGTGAAGCCAGGGTAACTTCATTTTTTCTGTTGTGTGTGTCAGGGGTGCATGCTCCCAAGACAGGCTTTATAACATGTAGTTTGTTGTCTGGCGGTTCATTCCAGTGTGCTTTCCATGTTGTGGGAAGGTGTTGTCTTATATGTGACTTAGGGTCGGTGTACGCTATTGTTGATATGTCAACTGTAGTTGTAATTGCAGCAGTGGCAGCCATTCCATCTGCGGCTTCATTAGCAGCAATTCCAGAGCGCCTTGGCTCCCACCCTATGGTCACTTCCAGGTTTAACGCTTATGCAGATATAATAGTAATAACGAGAGCATTGACCACATGATTTATAGACTTCTAAGGTGATAATGTATGCACAACCCCTAAAGAAACAGTAAAAATTACGGATTGTGGAATCATATTGAAAACATTAGGTTTAGCTACAAAAAGTATTCCATCGGCCCCTGTGGTAAAGATACTTGTGTTTTTATTCATATTTATACAGACACTAAAGGTGCACCACGCGCAGCACAGGAAACAGCTGTGGCAGTTTTCAAAGCGTCCGTGTAAAATTCAGCAGAGTTATATGTGTGCTTCAGAAATAAGAAATGTTGCACGATCGCGCTTGTAGGCTCTCTGTTTCCTCGACACTTGTAAGAGATACATCACATGTTTTTGCGCGAAGCTGCCATGGTACTATAAATTCATTCGCCTCCGCCACGACCGCCAGCTTTACGTTGGGAACTCCACCTCCGTTCACTCTCGACAACCGAGCCCCTTCGACCGCTTGGCTTCAACATTTCGACGATTACTCCGTCGGCTCAGGGCGGTTCTCCGCCGCCGAAGAAACCAAGATACGCACTCTCTTCTGCTGTATGGGTCCCCAAGGTCGCAAGAAGTCTTCTTTTTTTATGTCAGACGCCGAGGGCATTCGCTCGTACTCCGGCGTGACAACGAGACTTTCGGGATATTTTGTGCAACCCGTCAACGAGGTATTTCAATCGAGCATGTTACACTGGCGCAGGCAAGCGGCAGACGAGTCAGTCGACGTGCTTTTCACTGCGCTCCGAAATCTCGTGAAGAAACCGAAATGCGCCTATCGGAAAATTGACAACCGGCTTGTTCGGGACAGGTTCATCATAGGTTTGCTTGACTCTCGCTTGACCGACCAGCTCTGCCGCAAACCAAATTTTACACTTGACGAAGCTTACAACCAAGCGCGTCTGTATGAAGACATCGAAAATGAGAAAAGGCGGCGCCAGCAGACAGGCTTCGCCCCATATGCACTGAACGTCGACGCCGTTGCGAATAAGCAGTACAGAATGGTCCCCGACTTAGCGTGCGAAACTAAGGACAAGTACAGCGTGCTGGCGCGGTACTCGGCTTCCGAGTACAGTGCCTCAATCGTCCGCCGCCGTAGTCTGCATAGCAACAGCTGCGGGTGCGCGCGCTCCTCGTCTTCCTCCTCGTCTTCCCTAGCAGCGGGGGGAGATGGGCGCGCGCTACTCTCCTCCTCCTTAGCAACAGCTGCGGGTGCGCGCGCTCCTCGTCTTCCTCCTCGTCTTCCCTAGCAACGGGGGGAGATGGGCGCGCGCTACTCTCCTCCTGCTCTCTCCGCTCAGTGACTGCGGGTGTTGCGCGCCTCCTCTCCACTTCGGGCGGGAGAGCTCTCGCTCGCTTAGCGGGCGCTCCGCATTCCGAAGCGTGAGGGCGCTCGTGTAACCCTCGCCGTAACGGCGGGCGCTACTCTCCTCCTCCTCTCTCCGCTCAGTGACTGCGGGTGTTGGGCGCCTCCTCTCCACTCTAAGATCACGATATCCACCGTAATCACGCAATCCACAACCGTGCATTCGCACTTACACACTCTCCCCCTCGGGGAAGTGCGAGGGAATGTTTTGTGGCCACGCCCCTCATCTGCGTTCTCAATTCCTAGCACGGTGGGCCACATGCCACTACTGCCGCAAGAACGGACACTTCGCGCCGGTTTGCCACTAGAATAGCCGCTAAAACGAAATCTACCTGCGCCGTGAATGCATTGCAAACAGAATGTCGGCACGCCGTCGTTCAGGTCAATGACGCCCCCTTTCAAAAAAAGATGGATACTAGAACGGACGTTTTTTTCGTGCCTCCGAGCTTGGCGGGGTTACCAGTAGACTTACACAAACCCAAGGAATGAATAGTTGATGGGTCCGGGTCGCTGCTGCTTAAACCTGTTCGGGACGTTTCCTGCTACCCTGTCGTGGATAAAAAAAACGTATTCAAAAAATGTACGTCGTAGCAGGCATTGCATCTCATCTGCTTGGGTACTCGCTGATAGTGGACCTTCGAGTAGACCAGTTTGTTCACATCGTGGAAGACGCGGAAGATCCGAGCAGTCCCCCAACGACAGACAAGGCCGCAACTTCGCTGTTCTCAAGAATTGGCGAGATGCCTAAAGAATACGACATCCACATCAAGCCTGGAATGGTTCATTTTTCTCTCATCGTTCCCAGCCCATCCCTATTCCCCTCGAAGGAGTAGTCAAGGCGAAATTAGACGCGATCGAAAGGGATGGGGTCATCCAGCGAGAACCTGTGGCGACGAAGTGGGGGGCTGGTTTTTTTCTGCTACATAAAGCGAATACAGTATATAGAAGTTGCGTCGACCTTACAAAGTTGAACCAAGTAGTTCTTTAGGAGAGACACCTTATGGCCACAGTAGACCAGGTACTGTGGCCTCTAGAAATGCTGCAGTCTTCTGAAATCTTGACACAAAATCAGTTTCAAGTAAGGCTATCTGAAAGCTGTGAGGAACTGACTACCTTCATAACACCGTATGGACGCTACTGCTACCGCCGCCTTCTTTTTGGCATCACTTTCACTCACGAAGTATTTCAGCGCCAACTGTCTCGGATTCAAGAAGTTCTGGAAGGATGTGTCAACATGATAGGTGATATTCTCATATTCCGCAGGTACCATTCCGAACACGACCGCCGACTCCAAGCAGTCTTTCGCAAGTTAGAACAAGCAGGCATTACGCTGAATGCCTCAAAATGCTCCTTCGGGGTATCGTCGGTCAAGTTTCTTTATGTAGGGGTAAGCGCAAGTGGCATCTCCGCTGAACCGACAAGGTGTCTGCTATTGTGAACATAAACCAGCAGAGAGATACGCAAAACGTCCGTCGCTTCCTGAGCATGCTGAACCACATCGAAATGTTTTTTCCAGAACCTGTCTGCCATCACTACAGCGATTCGGCACCTTTAGAACAAGAATGCGGTTTGGACCTGGGACCAAGCGCAGGCAACCACTTTCTAACATTAAAGAGAATGGTGGCATCTAATGCTTGTATGGCTAGCTACAATCGGGAGCTATACACCCTTGTGTCGCAGATGCCAGTTCGTTCGGGATATTCGCGGTTCTCTTGCAGGAGCATCAGATGGGAGAGCGACGGGCTGTATCGTTCGCGCCGAGAGCACTGACTACCGCTGAGCAGAAGTACAGTCAGCTTGTGTAAGAAGTGCTTGTTGTTTCTTGTGCCATCGAGAGGTTTGGGGAATTCCGGTGCGGAACCAACTTTGTCGTTGAAACCAACCATCAGCCACTAATCAGGTTGCTTGGCTACGCCGATCTATACGTCTTGCCCCCTCGCATCCAGAGATTTTGCATAAGGCTCATGCGGTGTCATGTCGCCATCACGAGTGTTCCATGGAAGTTGCTGGCTATTGCGGGCACCCTCTCTAGGGATACTCAAAGCTCTTCTACGTGCAAAGTGGACAGGCCAGACATTTTTCTATCTCTTGTCGCGGCAGCCCTTTCTTCAACCCTGGCCGTACGTTTTAAAAACTTCAGGACCCACCAAACTTCAGACGGCGAGTGCTCAATGCTGATTGCATACTGCATGAATGGGTGGAATCGACGAGAGTGGCTGCCACTCAGCATGACGCGTTGCTTGGAGCACCATGGGGACTTCAGATGCGAGCACCTGCTACTCATGGGTGGACGTCTAGTTGTGCCCACCGCACTACGCAGAGACAAAGTGGACCTGCTGCATGATGGTCATGAAGGCGTCAATCGATGCTTGGCGGTGGCCCGAGACTCTTTGTGGTGGCCTGATCTGAATTGCCAGGTTAAAGCATCCGCAGACTACGGCCCAGAATGCGCTTCTACACGCGTTCAACGCTGTGAGCCCATGATTCCGACCGAGACACCCTAAGCTCCATGGGAGAGGGTGGCCATAGACTTGTTTCGTTTTGCTGATCAGAAGTTCCTTCTGGTTGTGGGCTACCGTTCCCGGTACCTAGAGGTCATCACACTCCGGTCCACTTGTGCGGACGCCGTTATTTCTGCAATAAGAGCACGTTTTTCCTGGCACGGTATCCCGGTGACTGTCGTTCGCGACAATAGGCCACAGTTTTCCTGTAGAGCTTTTTAGTACTTTGGGCAGCCGCACTGTTTCACACATGTCACAAGCAGTTCAGGCTACCCGCAGTCAAACGGAGACGCAGAGCGCATGGTTCGAAAAATCAAGGAGTTGCTCCTGAAGGCCACAGACGCCTTTCTGGCTGTCCTAGAATACCGCAACACTCCCGGTGTGTATGGCTACAGCCCAGCTCAACTGCTCATAGGACGATCTCAGCGAAGTTGCATACCAGCTACCCTCAAAGCGTTGTTCCGTATTGGCTCCGAGTAAAAGAATTCAATGACGAGATGCCGCCCAGAGATGATAAAGACAACTGAAAGACGGCAATAACACACGCCCTGCATGACCTTTATCCTCTCGACGATGTAGAGGAAGTATGGGTGCGCGGGACGAGGTCAAGGGCGAGTGTTCTAAGCCCAGCTTTGAGACTCCGCTCGTACATCTTCCAGATGCCCAGTGGTGTAGTAGTGCGAAACTGCAGACATCTTGTCCACTGCAGCAATGTTTTGTCAGCCCCCTCAGCTGACATGGAAAGCACGAAACCTGCGGCCCCGACATCTGCCATCCAAGTGCTGTCTCCCGGGCCGCAGCTGGCAGCAACCGGTAACACTTCGGACACTCCAGCGGCTGCTCCTGCTGCACGATCGCCAGGCCACCGTTACACACAATACGGTCGGCACCTGGTGCCATCTCGGAGAGTGGATTTGTGAGACTGCTAGAACAATTGTTTCTTGGTGGTGCTGCTTTGTAGCACCGGTTTTAAAGCTCCGGAATGGGGATGTAGAAGACAGCACGTGATGTTTGGAGTAATTGTGAGGCGGCGCCCACTGTCTGTATAAACGCATTGGTGTGCAATAAACGGCGCTTTTTGGTGTTCATCAACACCACGGTGTTGGTTCATTCGTCGCAGGCTTCACGCCAACATTCGGCCCAGCTACCCGCGTCCGCGCTATATGGGAGCGTCTCTTCACTAGCCGTGGGCCCATCCAAACTATATTGGTTGCGACGCTAAGGGGAGCATCTCTTTCCTGCGGCAGTGTTCTTCCTGCGTCGTTTTCGTCCGCGTCCGCACAGCTGCGTCACTCCTCCGCTCGCCTCCTCTCCTCTCTCCGATAGCGCCGATAGCGAACACTCTCTCCCAACAACTGCGCGCGGCGCAAGCGCGCTGTGCGCATGTGCAGCGCCCTCTCTCTCCGCGGTCTCCTCTCCTTCGGGCGCGCTGCACTCGGCAGCACGCTGTGCTGCCAGAGTGCCGGGCACCGGCCTGTGTCTCAGTCGACGGTCGTCCGCGCTGCGACTGCTCTCTCTCTCTCTCGCAGAATCCGACGATTGCTCACGCAATTCAAGTAATCGACCCAACGGAAACGCACAATGGTACCCCCTTCAGCGTCGAATCACACCAGGGTTCGCGCGAGGGGAGGTGGGCGTAATTTTTTTCCGTATTACGAGACGTCCATTAAAGAGGCAAAGTACTTTTGTGGTTATGTCATATGCTGTATGATTCATGTATCCTTTTTGTTGTTTTGTTACCAATTGTACATTTAACTTTGCTGCAGCCTCTTTAAAGGTTTGTTGCTTTGCTGCATTGCGTTTTGCTTTGAAGTAACTTCATCAATGAAGCAATTGATAGTTTTGAGTTAAAAAGGCATACAATAAAAGCAATTTGGCTATTTATTATATATTGTGTGCCAAATGATCGCGCTTTCTTATGTTCGTGACTTTTTCTAGCCTTGTTCAACAACTATCTCAAAAGTGTTTTCGAGGTCAGGCAACTAAGACGCTAGAGGATGCGCAAGCAGCTGGGTGATGTGGAACGCAAGTAATGTATAAAGATAATAAAAATAACTCGCTTCTCAAAATTAGATAACTTTGCTCTGTAGCCGTGTCTAAAGGCCATGTCGAGCACATAACATTGTATATTTTAAATCACCAGCAGGACGGCAGATGGCAGGCCAGCACAGCGGTAGGCAATAGGACCAGCAGAATGACAAGATGTGGAGTTGCGGGTTTATGTGGACCATTTGACTGTTGAATCTTTCAATAATTTCTCGCCGTGTATAGCAAACAACCCCACTCGGTTGTTTGAATGTGAATGCTGTGTAACAAACACAACTCGATGCGTTGATAATTCAAGACTTTTTTACCAAGTTTTTAAGACGTGTTATCTCTGCCAAAGGCGGTTCTTCTTGCCAATATCATTACGTATTCTTATCAAGTTTTCTTACTTCGCACCTGAAGTTGCTTTGTTCAGCATATATTTCTTCACTGAAGTTGTTTTGCACATGAAGTCGGTTATGCAAGCTGTGGAAACGTTATTTATTAGACCCATTTTTTGCTGCGATTGGTGGTGAAATGTTATTCTAATTTCCATCAGTGCTTTCTAGTTTTGGTGTGGTTATCTTGCAAAAGCAAAAATTTAACCAAGCTTACATCTGTCCACAGTATTTCTGAATGACTGGAAGTCCATACGAAAAGTTACTGCCATTTGCGGTAGTCTGCACGAGCTTGCATCGACAGTGACTAGTGGGCTGTAGCTGAAACTTTTCACCGACGTAAGGGCAGCGATTCGGGATTTACGTCGGGTTGCGCTGTATACAGCCTGCTGCATGCATATATGCGATTCTGGACACCTACCAATGCCCTGTCATTGTCTTGTGCATTCGCCTGCTTCCCACACTGCTGCAGATCGCTACTGCATCAAAAGAGACATTCCCATGGCTACTACCACATCTTCGAGTATCTATTTTAGAAGAGCTGTCGGTGGAAAAAGGGAACCTCCGGCTCACCACTGGTGGTTTACTTCCACCGTGTGGAACGGACGTCTCCATTAGGCTCGCTCGCTGACAGGAGGTCTTGATGTAGGGGCTTCGATTGGGTGTGGCGTTTTCCCAAGCTGTCACTCACGCTTGGTCTGCACAATACCACGCCCTGTTTACGGACACGTGCCTCTTCTGTGTGACTCTGCGCCAAAAGCTGATGTTAAACACCTGTTGTGGCGTTGTTCAGGTCTTAGAAACGCCAGAGTTTAACACCTCCGAGGCATAAGGCTCCATCGTGGGAGACGCCCGATCTTATGCGTTGGATATGGAGACCCTACGACTGGTCTTTTTTGGCTTTCTGCGTGCAACTGGTGCAATGTTGTATTTTCAAAAATACCTGTTTTGCCGTAGGGCAACCTATCGCATTTACAAAAAAGCACTTCCATTAAATAACTTACGAATATACTTAGCAAGAGCACTTAATCTTTAAAGTGAAAATGCATACACTTTTTTAAGACAAATGCTGCTCGTACGATTTCAAATGATGAAGAGAGATCCAATTTCTCACAATATTGTTCTGCAAAACTTGAAGGAATCCCAAAACGAAATACCCTTTCAAAATAAGTTAAAAAATACCTACTTAACGGGGTGGTGAAATAAATTTTGCTGGTACATGGGTGTTACAGTTTTCAAAAACATCAATGTACTAGTATTCATCTCCTTCAAAAATTTTGTAAAGCGATGAGTATAAGAGAAATTATAAATAACATACCATATCTGCCTGCGCCGTGATTCTCCCTCGGTTCACCCACCTCCTCACTCCACCCAAACGCGACTGCTTATGACGCATCCCTTCTCGGGTACGTCTCCAAGAACATCGGGTTGCCGGCGTCGTCTGCTGCTGCGATTTTCTGTGCTGCCGCATCAAGTTTGTGACGGGGTCGTCGGAATTTATGCGTTCCGCTTGGGCTGTGTTTTAAATTTTGTGTTTGAATCTAGCACTCCGGTCATGAATGGAAAACCCGAAGAAAGTATTAGGGTTGGACGGTTGCCCTTGAACACCCCGCCTGATTATTGCATGAAAAGAAAATTACCGTGCATGCATGGAGAAGACTAGTGTTGGCCATGGGAGTCTAAATCATGTGAGTGAAAGTTTTAAGAACCGCCTCAATATTTGTTACAGTGAGCACGTATGTACATGCGTTGGTGTGGAACCTCACTTTTTATATTGCTAATTTGGCCGCTCCAATGCTCCAATGTTGAACTTTGTCGTTTCTATGGTTACGCAATGCATGCGCATACACCGGAAATAGTAATGTCTCATTCCGTTATTACAATTGGTTCTAGACATTTGTTACTCTAACATAGAAGCAACCGACGGAGAGCATGGTACGAGACTTTATTTAAGGTGCGTCGTGCATTCAAAGTTCACTTCGTCATCATCCGGTGCCGTGCCCCCCCTTTCGCAAACCTTTTACGGGAAACTTATACAGGACCCTGGCGTTACGTGTTACAGAAGTAAACCGTAACCAATAATATGACTAGTCTTGGAGAAATACTGGTGGCATTGGGCGAGCGCCTTCCCTTTTGTAGAACCCTGCGTTTGATTGGTTAAAACAAATATTCTACCTTCACTTTTCCACTTGATGGCCTTGGAGGCCTTTTTCATTCTATACAGGATTTCCGTTAATCTTTTACGTGCTCAGTGCTGCCAATGGGATATGGGGATGGCTTGGTTTCGACTGACGCCCATAATCAATGCATGTCCCCCCGAAGCCAACATGTTTTTTTGTTTAAGTGAAAGGAAGGAAACTTTGTTTACTCTTTATAAAGACATACCAATTTCTCAAAATACACAAATCAGTCTTTATTCCCCTGAAAGTGCAATGACCTTTTTTCAATAGAAAGCACCAGTTTAAAATGAACCAGTCGTGTGAATGGCTTATACGGTGCATTCACATTTGATATTATGGTTCCACAGCTCCACCAAAAAGTCTGTTTTGAATTCTGAGTACCATACGCAAACCATGCGACCTAAGCAACCACGCAAGCATAAACCGTATTTCTCTCTGCCGAGAATTCAACCAGTGAGGTTGGTTGATTGATCGCGAGGCTTTATCCCGCTGCGGAAAGACACACTGGGCTCTTGCAATGTAATAACCTGCGTACAAGATCGAGACCCACACTTTATGTCACATCAATGTTTACTGCTTAATTTCAAGTATTCCTGGCCAGTTAAATGCACATTTCTTGAATAGGAGTAGGGCAGCAAGGGTCTAGAAGCCTACATCATCCATGATCTCCAGAAACAGCACTTGCGAATGCGAGTGCTATTGCTCCCGGCAGGAATAGTGCTCTCCGTGCTTTTGGTTTATGCTTTAGGCTAAAACAATGCTAGACATTCATTCATTCTTACCTAATTAACCTTCTGTAACTCCTATCCACCTCTTCACTGAGCTTATGTTTTGTACAAGCGTTGCTCGGCACGCACGAATATGCAGTTTGCAACCCTTGCAAACAATTGTCACCAAAGGGAATGACCCAAGCGTCGTGAGCCGAAATACAGATCGCTCAGGCGATTGTGTTGAGTTGTAAAAACTTCATGGACCATGCTTGGTTTATTACACTTTACGCAGTAACGGAATTGAGTCGCGTTCATTACGGCATGAAGGGTGTCTGAGGCAGTTTCCGCTTCACGATCGATTCGAAACGACCGTTCGGCCGATTGGTATTTTTGGTTTCTTTGACCATTGAACCAGTCACACCCCTTGCATTTTCTATCGGGCAACGGGTTCGTGTCGCCGGCGGCGTCATGTGACAATGCGGTCGTGTGACAGTGTCGTCTTCGTGTCGGCCTAGCCAATGCTGCACATACCGAAGCGTCATAACAGAGGAAACAAGATAAATGTAGATGAACACGATAGCGTTTGGCGTGCTGCAGGAAGTGGTAATTAACCACAGGCTCCGCCGCGGCCCGCCCAGGCTCCGCAGACAATGTTTCTCTTCGCCAGAAAAGCCAGTAAAGTCGTCCAATGGCAAGATGACTGCTTCGTGACGCACGTGGGCGAGTCTATGACGTGCATGCCGCAAGATGGCGGAGGTCAGTAACACGCAAGAATGGATGGGCACTCGGGAAACAAATATTGCAACGAAAGTGTTAGCATTCCGCTTGGATTAAACTTAGTATACTTAGCACAAAGAAGGTTGACCACCGTATCTAGTGATAGCGCTTGCTCATTAGTGTGCTCCAAATGGCGTTCAGGGCCCCTTAAAATAAAACAGGGGGTTCCCAAGCAGAAAAACCACCAAGACCAGGCATGGCAAATCACTAGTGGCCAATAAGTTCGAGTTTGGCAATACCTGTGCTGCCAATATTGCAGGTGTTTAAGTAAGGGGAAAATCCAACAATTGGCCAAGCTCTAAATGCTTTGCCAAGCTTGGCAAAGCATGTTGCTTTATTAATGCCTATTCCTGGACGCGATGCTATTTTCATGCACGTTTTTGGCTTTATGTCCAAATAAAATTTCCAATGTCTATCTTATGAGTTTTTTGCCGCCTGATTTTTGGTTTTTACATGCCACTATACAGAAAAACATGTATTGCAAGCAATAAAATATTTTAAAGAACGCATTGAATAAATTTCGGGCAATGGTATGAAAAAACAAAAATCACACCGCAAGCGATTCGCAGAGGAGGCTCTGAACAAATGAATAACGGCATGTTTTAAACAAATTTCTGAACTATATTTTCATTGATATGAAGTGGAGTCGTTTTTAATGTTTTTAGGGGAACATTTGAAAAATATTGGTACCAATAGTCAACAAGGATTTAGGAGAAATTTCATTATGAGTTCAATTTCTGGCATCAAGCCAAAGTTATTTTTAGGAAGGCTACATCACATAGTTTTATAGAGAATAATTTTAAGAGGCATACTTCACTGGCTAAGATTAATCCGCGTGAAAATTGCTTGGAGTCTCGATGAACATATTTATAGCAATTGCAGTACGGGACAGGGCACAATAAAGGAATACTCACAAAAGAAATCACGTTGCGTCCTTAAAGGAAGCACGACAACACCCCAACACTCTTTTCTTATTCTTGGGTTACACATCAAACATTTATTTACCACGAGACACGTGGTTAACAATTGCAAGAACATAAAATATATTTCTTCACTAAAAACTTACACATGAAAGAAAAACACATAAAAAGAAGTCAGTAGAAAAGAATACATTCCTGCTGTTTCGCAGCTTGAGATGCTTCCAAAACAGAAAAAAATCAAGTGTATGTAAGCTTTTATAGCAAACATGCACCGATCAGCCCTAAAGAAAGGCGTCGTTCAACAGCAGTATTCTTCGAATTTCCAACATATGAGAGATGTTCGCTTTGCTGCATCCCCCTTCTCGCCCCGGGGAGCACCCTTACGTGGTAGCGCTTGCAAACGTAACTGCAACATTCACTGCAGTATTAAACTCGAGGTTATTACTAACAACAGTAATACCTAGAACCCTCATAACACAACCGCCTGTGTAAATATTCAACATAAACGTTCAGCTTAACACTCGCTCTCAAACGTAATGCGCTGAAAAAATGCCATTTACTTTTCATTGTCTCATTTTAAGACTGCAAAAAAGAGAAATGCATTTGACAGAAAACCGTTTCACATAATAGCAGAAATTGAGGTTGGTGCCTTACAAAGTGAAATCACCATCCCCCCTACCTAAGGCACCGTTGTTTAAGCGTGCTGTACTCTTGAAGCTCGACAACAAAATCGGGCGGCGAGAAATTGCCCTAATCGCTCGCTGGCGCGCGCCCCGTCTTGCGGCACGACCTCTGACTCCCCCCAACGCGGTTCTAGGTTTTATTGCGGCACCGTTTTCTGCACTTCCGTATTATTTGCTGTCCTTTCCTACTCTTCTAAGAGCATAACACGCGCTAATGAACCACAGCGCCAGCCCTCGGTAGACGCCTAGGCTGTCGGGGCGCGGGGCCAGCTAATACAGCACCTTCACGACGCTTGACTTTGTTGCCGAGCTACACGAGCATGGCAGGAAAGTACGAAGCATGTCTTCGGGATGCGAGGTGGACAGTCGCGATGTCCGCTGCCGCTCTCGCAAGATCTGAAAAGCACACTTGAAATAATACTAAGATATTGGGTAGAAGGTGGGAGGCGGTTTCACGACGCTTGAGAGCTGCCGGCAGAAGAGAGCTGCAATTGGCATCACACAAATAGAAACAAAGTGCGCAATCGTTTACATCTTTGCAATATTTGCAATGCTAAACATAATAACTTTGAACCGTTATAAACGACATCGCTAGTTTAAGCGTGGAAGAGCTCAAGCTCAAACATTTTCCGTAGGAGTACAAAAAGGGCGTTATTTCACAGGCGTGTGGGCTTCAAACATGTCACCGACACCAAAACACAAGCCACAGGAAAAGAAAGCAGTACAACGTAGCGTGAAATGCTAAAACACAGACACCCCATACAACGACACGTCTGGCACCAACGCCATGAAGAAAAATAAAGAGCAGAATGGTACGAACACTGGTAGTTATGTTCAACCTGGGTACAACGAACTTCATAAAAAATCGCAATTTTTCGTAAAATTCAGAATTCTAGTGCAGGTTCTTGTGAATGAAGCACGAACAATACCAAAATACTTGACATCAGCGATAGTGCACTCTACTTTAAAGGAATTATTTTACAGTTACAAACGGCTTGATTTTCGCCTGCTGCCTTCCCACGAAAGTAGTCACTACACGGCACTCCAAAGAAGCAGAGTCACTTACCCCGTTTTCACATGCGTACTTTAGGTAGCAGCGTTGCGTTTTGAAACTTTTTGAGCCATGACCCGTTTCCAGACCCAAACGTATGTAAAAAGGAGCCTTTTCGCGATTTTGATACCCTTTACCGCACTAAAAATTGTTGACAGGTCAATAGGTGGCATAGTCTACCGGGAGGCGACGTTTTTCTTTTCCTCCTGCCGAAACAGAGTTTAAAATGGCGTGCTTGTCTTCAAAATACCAAAAGTTTTGTTTTCTGCTAGCATGCCTTATTACCGACGAACCGACACCCCAGATGCAGTGCAGACGCGCAACTACATGCCAATAGCCAGCCCTAAACCTAGGCGAAACCACATTGACACTGAAAACGCATCGTAGGTTTGTTTGCGGGCAAAGTCTGCTAGATTATTCTGTTTCTCCAGCTGACTTTAAAAAAACTGCAAATAAAATGGGCCCATCAGCGTAGTAATTTCGTTACATCAAGGTTAACTCTAGCAATGGCTCTGTTACGTAGATGTCGCAAACACGTAGGTTTCAATGCGGCTGGCAATGGGGAATCGAAAAACTTTCTTAAATCCACGAATTTGTTACATAGAAGTTCGGTACATCCAGGTTTACTTTACAGTGGCCAGCGTTTTGTTAGGGAACCCAAATGTCCATCCCTAAAGAACGTGAAAACACCTCCCACGTGTTTCAAATACCCTGCTGTTGAGTTTACACAGACCTTATTTAGCGAAGCAGAGGCGTAACCAGTTTGGTAACTACCTTTTGTCATGGTTGCCTGTTTACCTCCGTCCGACGTGTTGAAACAGGGCAGACACGCTTGCTTGTCAGCAGACTTTTATGGCTCGGATAAATCTCGCTCTCTGACGCGCTTTCTGTGTGACGTTGCTTCCAGTCACCGTTTGCTTGGCACCCAAACAATCTTTCACCTGATATACCGATCAGTGGCTGGTACCGCGGAAGCCAAAGGCTTTCCATGGCGTTTGCAGTCATTGGGCTAGTGTCAATGCTGCTTGTGTCTTTCCTCAGATGCTTCTGCGAAGCCACATTATACCAGTCATTGAGCGATCCAAACGGGGGTCCGGATGTCTTGACCTTACCCCTTAATATTTGAAAGTATACCCTTAAGAAGTCGATCTGTCAGGTCGTAGATGACGTTTTTTACGTTGGCATTTCTGAGTTTCAGCAATTTTGTCGGTATATTTATTTGCGCCATCAGAACAGTTGCATGTGTTATTCCCGCCTCCTATGCATTTTTGTAGAACTTCAAGGTGTTGCACTGTTGGCTCAATCGCCCTGTGATATTTCAAGCTTTTTTAGCGCATGCCTTGTTTCATGAAGGGGATACAGACGAGGCATATTTATAATTTCAGCTGCACAATTTATTCAAACTATAATGAGAGAGAAATCCGGCGCACAACATGCATAGGCCATGGAGCACTACGCACCCACTCTAACAAATTGAAGGCAAGGCACATCAGTCGCTCAAAAGTATAAAATCTACCAGCAGTGCATGCTACTGGTTAACAACATGCCGAGCTGAAACTTGGGGCACGACTAAATAACTGCAAAGGAAACTTAGATCGGCTCAACGTGCACGAAACAAATAAAACTAGTATTAATATTTAGGGAATGGAAACTAGCTGCCTGTATCAGAGAAGAAATTCCAGTCGATATTTTACCTCAAATGATGAAAAAGAAATCGACTTGTGCTGGCCATCTGATGGGACGAACCGGCGACCACTGATCAATTAGGGTAATAGAGAGGATACCAAGAGATGGGTATAGAAGAAGGGGAAGGTCAATAACACAATGGAGGGAATAATGAATGACTAAATCCTTTATTGAACAACAGGTGCTGCTATTTAAGTACCCACCTTGTGGAAGATATAAGCAGTCGGGGCTGCACTGGTTCTGGCTGGCTGCGCAGGCCCTGTTCACCAGGTCAAGCTGGATCGCAGAGCCATTCTTGGCCGACCACGCCATTCTCTTTTCAAAGCAACCATTGGACATCGGTTGTAGACCTCTTCTTCCATTCCCATACCTGCTGGCATAGGGCACGCAGAGCTGGGCAGTAGGTGAGATATATTCGGTGAGATATATGGCTTGAAGGGGGATGTGGGTTGGATAGGTGTAGCTTTGGAGTCTTCGGAAGTTGGTAGATTCCGGTCTTGTGAGTTGCGGATGTGCATGAAGAAACATTCGCCGCTGGTGTCGGTAGAGGGCCAAGAGGTTCTCGTACAGCAGGTGAGCTTGTTGAGTATATAAAAGGATTTATGACCCTCCCGTGAAAAAATGAGCCGGGTGTATATACATCCGGGCAGCGGCATGAGCCACTGGTTTTCCTCAAGAAGAATTCTAAAACCTCAGACTGTATAGACCTCGGGAGTGTTCAAGCTAGTCTGGAGAAGATGGAATTAGTTTTTGAAATGTGTTCGTATTGATGATTTGTGCAAGTGGTGTTTGAGTCCGTCATTATGATGACTGTGTCGTGGGTAGTAGTTATTGTATGGCTTATTGCAGTTTCTTTGGGTTTATCGATGGACGTTGTCTAGACCGTGGTTGACGTTATTTCCTGTGACTTTCTGTTCAGTACAGAGGCTGATTGGAATGGTGCTGATAAAGAATTGCGTCCACATTAAACGTATTGCTTAATGCATTAATCTTGACGTGGACGTCTTGGAAGCCAGCCCGAGAAAGGTGTTTTTAGGTCTAGCGGATAAAGAAAATCATTCTTGCTTTTTCATTTGTTCTGAGTGCCAGGTACGGCGTTCCATACGCGATTCTACTTATTGTTATGGCTTGCATAATCTTAGGTCTCCGATTCTTTGAGGCCGTACGGCCTGTGCTTGACGCGCTGAATAATGTGAATGGTCTGGCTATTAGTCTTAGAGAAGGCAATTGTGTCGATTTCGGAGTTATTTGGGAGGGACAAGGCCAAAATTTTCGAATGTGGCTCTTATGGAACTAATTGGCCATTTATGAATAGGATCAAATCTGGAATGTTGGTCTTCCTTTTTTGATGTACCAACAGGAAGTGTTTTAGGCGCCGACATGTCCGACGCGCATTCGAGCCTTTTTGCTTTGAGGGAGTTTTGTGCTTGGTTCACCGCTGCTTGAAGTCTATCTTTTTGTTTCCCTATGAATTTTATAGCGGTCCATGTAGATTGCGTGTTCAATGTGAGGTGTCTTGTTATAAAGGAGAAAGATCCTTCATGGCAAGGATAAACATCCCAAGCGATATTACTTAAACCTGGGGAGTGCCATGAAATATCGTCTTGAACGAGGCAGTATGCAGATGGCAAATTCCTATTGTTACTGTGCGATCGGTTAAAAAAATAAGACGCATAATTGTACATTTTCTGCCACCAATCAACAGATGTGAGACCCTAAAGAATAGCGTGGTGATGGTCATTATCAAAAGCGCCGTTCATGTCTAAAGCAAGAAAGCGGCGCTTATATGCATTGGGATACCGGTTATTCTTTTCCCTTTTGATTTGGAAGGAAATGTTTTTAGTCGATTAGTGGAGTCGGAAGCTATACTTGGTATTTCGAAAATCTTTATCATATTCAACGTATGGTGAAAACTGATTTTGAATGAAATGTTGAAATGATTTCCCCACACAGGATGTTAATAAAATGGGTCTTACGTTGGCTGGTGCTAACGGCTTCCTAGATATTTTCCTTTCTCCATCCTGTTTTCCGGGTGTGGTTTTGGGCTGCGTCTTCAATTTAGGCGACGGTGAAAGGTGCATCCATTTCGGCGTTGGCAGCGTCAGTATAGGAAATGAAAGGCTGCATGGTTTGGGCATCGCTGTAGTTCCATAGTTTTTCAAGATCGTCGAAATGTTCCACTTCTTTTCTCGGATAATTTTAAATACCTTCCCTAATTGGTGGGCTCTCGTGTTGAGACTCCTTATTTCTCATGAGGGACAGAAAGAGCTGCCACGTCTTGCGGGTACCGAGTGTGCCCTGCATTTGTGTACAAAACCGTGAATACTTTTGCCGAGTCTACACTTCTGGCATCATCAACTGCTTCCTACGACAGCTGATCTATCTTGATACGTAATGTTTGGTTTATTTTACGTTTTTTCCGTCATTTCGTGAACCTCTTCGGGCCTTTTATTGGTGGAGAAGATGCGCATCTACGGCAGAGACATTCTTAGTTTTTTATTAAACAATTTCTAACAATCTTGGTGTTCAGTATTGTACTGATTGAATAGGATTTATGGGGGCCAATTCAGCAAATGTCTGCCAACGAGTTATTTGCGCGCTGCAAATCGTTTGTGATTCAGTGCGATGACGGGAATTTTTAAATAAACGGCGTAGTGGTCGATACCCAGCGTCTCTGAGAGACATTACCATATAGCGTGTTTTATACTATCTGTTAAAATAATATCTCGAGTTGTGTCTCGACAGACACTATTCCCGAGCCTAGACGGAATGTCTGGAGCATTGTAGAAATGTAAGTCATTACTTTGTATTGCATCGTAACGTTGCTGTCCTTTTTGTTGTCCTTATAATAGCCCCAAGCCGTGAATTTCGCAATAAAATCTCCTACTCTGATCAAATATTGAGAAATTTTGACTTTAGAAGCCCATTCAGTGCCGCTGTAATACGACTGAGGGCAGCGATCTATATCCTTTTTGTTTAACTCGAAAAATATTCAGACAGTGTTTTGGTTTGGGTATAGTTTTGTATTTTATTAAAACTTTGATATAGCTCCCATTCGGATACGATTTCAAAAAATTCGTCAATGTTTTTTCTCAGGCCTACAGTTTCGTTGTGACGTATCTTGCTTCGTTTATTCAATTGGTGGGTGGTAATATTTGTCGATGTGCTTGTGTTTTTTATTGGTCACTCGGTCAGCCTGTCCCTCTTGGTATGTGTTTCAAACGCTCATGTTGTGGGTAGCGTTTTTTCTGCAGATCTGGTGGCACTTAGGAACATCACGTTTATTTTCCTCAATGTCGACTTTCTGCCGTTTATAGATATTCTTGATTTCTGAAACTGTACTGTTTATGCTACCTCTAGGTGTGGGCAGGCAAGCTTCGCATTTCTCGCATCGTAAGTGCTTGCGTTCCTTACACATATATTTTAGTAATTTATACATACTGCAGCCTCAAATTGGGGATATGGCCGGAGGGACCATTCACAGAAAAAAAAACAATAAACAGATCAACAGAGCAATACAACAAAATAAGAGGTAGGGCAAATCCGAAAACGCAAGTAAAAATGTGTAAAGCAGAAGGGCGCGAGCTTCAGCGGACAATAATTACAGAGTTCGGCAGTGAAAGGCAAAAGAAATAAATTTAAATGCGTTGGTTCGACAACTGGTTGCTTGGTTTTTTTAGTAACGGGCGGCGAGGAAACTGAGATGTAGGTATCGTCTGACATGCGATAGACTGAGTTAATAAATAGTAAAACTATTTCTAAGAATTTCATAGATACTGCTGTGTGGACTTCTAAGTCCCACCTCAGTTTGTTCTCATGAATGTGTGACATTCGCTCATCTTAGAGTTATTGTGAAAGAAAGTTTACTTCTCAGTACATTCTGGCGCAGCGTGTACACGGGTATGCGGGAGCAATCATCCAAAAATATAACTTCCTGAGCCACAAGTGTTCTATGCCCCATTGGGTTGGAACGTTTCACTCGCTTCGGATGATAAAAATAATTTCAGCTTGTTACGCATGAAACGATTACAAACTTTCCTCACAGCTTCCGCAGGCAGCCGGGGGCCTACTGTCCTCGTTGGTAAAGACATGTGATATTCTTAAACCGCCCCTCTTTCTGCCGACATGGCACGGCCATTTGCCTGCTCCCTTTTACGGTACTTGATACAGCGGTATTCTACGTCATACATCGGCCTAAATATTTGCCGATGCACTGCATACCAGAAGAAAGCTATGGCACACAATAAAAGCTTCAAAAACTGCCAACGTCGTTTGTCTGTACGTCGCCATCGGTGGGGATAGCTGGTATTTTGAGTTTCCCTATCACTCTTGAGTACGATACCGCCACTCAAGCCGACATATTTTGTCTTCTTTCACTGTGGTGGCGGACTGCAAAACTACTGTCACCACTCTCTTTTCCTGGTTTGGGTATCAAGCACTGAGCAATTTTTGATATCTGCTTGTAGTTAGGAAAGTGCTGATATTACTTTAGACTAACATGAAGACCCTGGTGGTAAAACGATTGCCTATTTGGCTTGAAAACGCAGCATCTACCCCTAAAAGTTTCGATTATGAAATAAATTAATTTTTTTCTTTGCACAACACCTTACTGTCTACAAATCGATTACATGCTTCGGAGTCATAAAAAGTCTCTATCACCAAGCACTATTTGCTTAAATGTAAAAAATGTGCTTGTGCGCATTTTTTTGCAGCTTGCAAGAGTACCATACAACGTACGCTTGTTGCATTTTCTTTTTACAGATTGCGAGGATGCGCTGCTTTGTAGTTTTTTATCGGTACTAATTTTACTTTCATTTTACTCATTCATGCTTCTCATTTTCGCCTGCGCCGTAATGAAGGAGGGTATCGTTTGGGGGTATTGTATAGTATAGTATAGAGATTATTGTTGTTTGCTTGGGGTCTGTCGTTTTTATATTCTTATTGTTTTTCAAACAAGTACTGTGAGCCAGCCGCATATTCTCTTTTTTTGTTGCCAGGTACCAGTTTGCTTTATTGCTTGGTATTGCAGTTTGGCTGGTGCGGGTTTATTTCCAACTTTTTTTTCTTGTTTTAAGCAGGACGGGAATAAACAAAGAAATAAAAGGTATTAACTCAGACCATGTACGTAGAGTAACATGAATTTCGTATGCAGTGTGGTTGATCAGGTTGGCTTTTTTCTTTGCAAGAGGGAAATTCTTACGACAAACAGAGCGGTATTTCTTTTTTGACCGCACCCCACATATCACCGGGAATTAGATGCCGCATATATAGCACAGCCTCAAATATTAGGATGCTCGAGCAGGGCGGTATTTTTCAGGCGTTTTCTCGTGCGGTTTTCCCTGTGTGTATACCTAAACCAATGAACAGAATTTTACGCCATCCAAAGTAATATCTTTTTTTACTTCTCATCGCTTCAACAATTAGGCTAATCCAGTTAAACGCATATTCCAATGGCCTCTCTTCCAACACTACCAGTTATTCCGTATCCAAAAACCTAAACGTTTTCTTACACACACCTACTTCCAAGGAACCTTCGCACTGCCCGTTTATCATGTAGTGCGTTCCGATATTAAATCACTCCAACGCATAATGTATGCACGTAGGATTTTTTTGAAAAGACATCGACCAAGTTGGATATAGTGGCATTTCTCCCATACCTATATTACAAACCATATAAGGTTATGGTAGGGCGCAATCCGCGTAGTTGCCTCTACGGCTATGTTCGAAAAAGGAGCTTGCGCCAGCAAGAATTTGGCACTACGACCGCCTTTATCACTAGCAGGAATAAGGAAGCCGACATCCCATCACGCGCCGAAGACACCCAATGTGAGGAGGGTTAATATAAAACCTAATGGTGTTTGGAGTCGTCACGGATGGTGGCCTAGTTGAACGGCAGTTCACCAAGCCCAAGTTACGTGCCATGATCGAATACTTCTAGGAAGGGGCCGTTGCTGCGACAAAGCATTAAAGAGAGCTTGACGGCATTCAACCTCCAAAACCCCTGTCTTCGTAACATAGAACTTTGAATCCATATCTACCACCACCTATTTCTTGCGATCTCCGCAGAACTTGGTGATAAAAATTATGAAGCAATACATGACAAAACCTATTGCGGGAATCTAAGATCAGCACTGAAAAAATCAAGTTTATGTACTACTGGCCCTCCACTACACCGGACACCGTCTACTTCGTACACCGCAGCCATTGTTGCCAACAATGCAAAACGTCGCCAACAAGACCTACCAGACCCTGCCGCCGATTACCATGCCATTCTTTCTCCAGCAACAGATCGCACGAGACCTTCATGGTAATTTTTAATATCAAAAGTCTACAAAAAGTGAGTGCCCGAGTGACAGCCCACACAAAGCACGACACAGACACCACTTCCCGTCCGAAGGTGACTGCTCAAAAATACAAACCTTTCACCAATATAATAATTGACCAAATTGAGTGTGTGGAGTTCTAATCGCATATTGAGAAGCAGCCTTCACTGCGAAGTAAACTAAAGAAATCATCTACCACAGAATCCCCCAAAAGAAGGCATTACCCAATCGCGTGAACCCGAAGATTGTGCGTGGTGGCTCTATAAACCCCGGCGTTGAGCGTAGGACGTAAGACAAAGTGTTCCCTTTTGTAGAACACAGCTATCCAGGGCACTACGCCGATAACACCATTGAAGCTGGTCAGCGGAAGACGGCCGACAACAATGCTCAACGCCACAATTCCGTACGCTGAAGGCCACATGCTAAACACCAACGTCCTTGCATACGTATATTGCGACGAGCAGTGCCGCCAGCTTAATCAGTAATGCGGACCTGTAGTTGTTGGATGCCTGACGTCGCAACCTCTGATAGCAGACGACGAGTATCACCCAGGTGATCGTGTATTGGTTTGAGCTCCAATTTGTCAGAGAGGACTCAGAGAGAAGCTTCTGTAACGATCATTGGACCATACAACATTTCACGACGTATTCGCCAACTACCATACCAGGCCATCCCCGACCGTGATTATGCAAGTCACGAAAACTAACCAGGCCTAACATCGCTCATGTGGTCGTCCTCAAGCCTTAATACTGCTCATAATGGATATTTTTTGTTTCCCCTACGCGTCATTAGACATGCGGTCAATGCAATGTTAGAGTTCGCCTGTATTTATGAGCCTTGCATTGCATTTTATTTATTTACAGAGTTTTTACAAGAGTCCAGCGGTGCATAGCTGTGAGATTTGTGTCCGAAGGGAAGTGCGGCTTCCATTTGCGACTTCTGTATGCCGCACGCGCTCCGATATTTGACATCGAGTTTCACCCTTTTTCCACAAGGCTACAATCTTCGTCCGTGATCCCGACTGTACTTGCCGTAGTTCACTACTCCAACAAAAATTACGCGAAATACCCAGGCACATTGGGCAAATGATGTTAAACACGGTTTGAAGACGGTCCTCTGAAAATTTTGTTTTGTTGACTGCTTCTCCGCCACGTGTGTTTTTAGCTTTGTTTAGAAAGCAAAACGTTCTTAGAAACATCAATTCATTCTGAAAGAACTTTGCTTTCGTTTTCACTGCGTAACATCATATTCACTCCGCCAGCCTTACTAGCGTCAAGGGATGAACAAACGAAGAGGTCTTAACTTTCCAGAAAGGAACAGTTTGCTTTGTGGCTAAGGACGATGGGGCTCCGGCTGAAATGCATAATGCCCACTGGCTGTGGTTCCGGCAGTGCCTGATGACTGGGCCAGACAGGAAAATTTGGACGCCTTCTTGCCAACCAACACACCAGTTTCACTACTCTGATGAGTGCAGCAATTACAGTAGAGCTTGTTCCTGTGTCTTCACAAGATCACTCATTGTGTGCAAACCTGACGAGTAGCGCCTGGGACAAAGTGCAACATAAAATTAGGTAGGTCTCTTTTTCACTTACCTGAGCGTGGTTCGCTTTGAATCAGGATCACGCACCACTGATAGTAGTGGTGCTTGGTGTGGAATGGACGCCTCCGCTCCAAAAAACCGCCATTATTGTACTGCGGTGAAGTAACACTGTAATAAATATAATATTTCAAAGTCGGAAAGGAACAGTGTTTTTTGCAGTAAATGTTTATTTTAAGACAGCTTTCACGGTTCCCTATAAAAAGTTGTGTTTTATAAACTTTGTCATCGTCGTGGGTGTTCTTGTTTAAATATTCTCTCTTGTGAGCAAAGTTTGGTCTTGTGAAAAGAAGTTTGCTGGAAACGCTTATGCGGTTGTTGACAGATATGGCAGTAGAACGTTGCTCACTCGGCTGTTCAAACTATAATTGGGTCGGTTTTTTTGTCTTTCCATACCTCAAAAACCATGACACCGTAGGCGTCGACACTGTTAGTTCGATATCGAGGCTGCTTTGTGACCATTCATTGTGGAACCGCGGGACGCCTTCAGAATGGGCACAAAAAAGAGCGTATGACCAGCGTGTTGGCTCAGAAAGATAGCAAGGTCGACGGTTATGAATGAGCTCTGTAAAAAACTGAACTGGTAAGGTAAAATAGGTCCACGTGAAGAATGCCTATGATGGTGCCTACCACAGAAGACTGTTCTTTGATTGACAGGTTGATTGACATGCTATATTCCTAAATACCATCAACAACGTTGCACCAGCTTGGATAAGGCCAGCGGGAAACATAATATTTTTTCTACTAAAGAGGCCTTCATGATCCAAATCTCATGGCCTGTGGAACAATTCGTCATAACAGTAGCAGCTTGTTAAATACCGGTGCTTGAAAATAACAAAAGGTGACGTCTCAGTGGCCATCGCTTGCCGGGCTGCAGGTTCTTTGGGGGCTGTTCATAAAGTGCAATAGTGTACGGAGTATTTGTGATTAGTAAAGGTGTATCAGTCGCGACGTCGATCGTAGTGATGGTGGCTCTCCAGTTCATTCAACGCCCTCCCGAACGTGATGGTATGGTAAATAAAGAACTATTGGTGTGTAAATATTGCGCAAGCCCCATAGGAGACGTTTGGTGGCCATCGGGAAGAATTCTAACTACCCTCTACCAATGCGCTGTATTGTTGCTGCGGGCAACGTTCCGGTTGCCCCGTTACAAAAGGCGACCTTCGTGGCACTGCTCATAGGTTAGGCCGCTGCCGCAATTGATAAGATACGAAAAGGTTTGCATTAAAAGCAGAAGATGTTTAACTGGAAGGGGCAACCTCTACCCTTTGTGGTTGCGAAGGGTTTGCTGGCTTCAATGGCCGTGTTTGTGTTGCAGGCCGCGGCGGGTTCTTATTGAAAGAGTAGATTGCGGGCAAGGCAGCAAATAGGTTCCCTGAACTGCGTCCGCCCAGTAATGGCAATTCGAGGATGGGCTGAGCTCTCGTGGGAGGGCTTAGCAGAAAATGGGGTGCTCACGACACTGTCTTATTGGGTTGCGTTTGTAACAGTTGCTTTCAATATAGCCAGGGTATGTTAGATAAGGCCACCGATACCCCGGAATTGATATGCACCTTATTGTCATGACCTTGTGTGGCAACGCTGGTACAAATGGCGCAGTTACACGGGAAAGAACTGCAGGATGGTTCCAGGGTTCTGTTTGGTGTAGCGGAATATATATATATTATAGTTGCGAAGGCGCTATTTTCAACGGTGACAGTGTACAACACGTAAGTATGCAGTGAGACGTTGATTTACATACACAAGATTATGCACATCCTGAGTGACCCGTCGTGTACTACCCGTCAAGCCAGACAAGTGGCCGTTTTCTTCACGTTTAGGAAGCACGTGGACGTCCTTGTAGAAATGTGTGAACAGGCCCCTTATATCCCAAAGATTGTAGGGTCCAGCGGAGCGCTAGACCTCCTCCAAAACAAGCATATGTTGCTCTATACCACTGGACATCCGTGCCAAAAAACGCACATATGTATATAAACCTTTACCGCTATTTTCTTGCTGTTCTTTTTCTTATGTTCAGGTCCTAGAGTTGATGCTCGCGCGAACAAAAAGTAAAGACCATCTGCGCTTGTATTGACACTTGCTGCTTGTGCGGAATGTTCATGCGCAAGAAGGGGGACACTGGGGACCGTAAGCACTACGGAGCTATCAGCCTAGACTCAGTCGTATACAAGCTCTTTACGAAAGTAATATTTAACTGAATATTTAAAAATCTAGATTGATGTACATCTAGGCTGGCGATTGAATTATGAACAGAGTAACGCTTTGGGAGGGCAACAAGTCACTTGGAAAGGAGAACAATAATAAATAAAAGAATTCACAACACAGATAAAAAATTATTCAGGCTGACCACGCAGTTAGGCAATATGGCCAGAGTGGACGGCAAAGTGTGAGAGTTGACACGGAGAGCGGGGTTTAGGAAAAAAGAAACGTAAATAATTTAATAAAGGGATGAAATAAACAATTTCGGTCGCTAACAATAAACTCGAGCGGCGTAGGACAGGGGAGCTTAGAAGTACATGGAAGGGGTTTCGTCAATCAATACAAATAGTTGGCTGTTGATGATGTCCGAAAAGCCCTTTCACATTACGAATCACATTTATATGTACTACATAACGCATTAGCATACGCCTTTGCAAGAACCTTTATTAACTTGACAACTACAGTATCATGTGGAGAACCACCACTGACACAGTGTGTAGGCAAGCTTGTTTCCAGTGTGAGCGCACAGAAAAAATTACCCCTTTTTTCGTGCAGATGACAACCGTAAGTTTGACGTTTTTTTCAAAGTACTGGTTATTCAACGTATAATATGATTACTTTTTGTAAAGCAATACGGAAACTAATACTGTAACACTGACATCGCTACACGAAATATTCTTACAATTACTTTCACACTCCATGTATTAGGAATTGTGTTTCGGAAATGTATCTTTGTGTGTCTTAGGGACTCAATCTGGATGCCGCTGCGATCTGAATGAGCGCGATCCTAAAATGCCGATGTTGCCCTACGTGGACCAAGTTCAATGCGCGTTTTATAAAATACGAATGCTTAATTTTACCATGAACAAACGCTAGTTCTTCACTACTCTTCCTTCTGTCTTGCAAGCATTTACCTTAGGTGTAGAGCACAATTTATCGAGTTTAGGTGGGACAACATACGCCTAAGGGGAATTAGAACCACAAGAGAAGGTGTCATGGGACTAAATAGTGGACGTATTCTCTGAGAAGAAGAATATGAAAAATGGAGGAGGAATTTAAAATTTTAATCCTTATGTAAGCAACTGGATACGCGGAGGGAAACTTTGGTGTTAACGAAAGACACGCAGTTATGGTAATCAAGCAAAACAAGGGATACATGCTATGCATAGTGCAAGCCTAGTCCCGAAGAACTAGCTACGACAATGAGCCTGCAGGCGGTTTCAAGCAATACGTCCAAACAGTAATGAAGTAAACAACACTGTTCACAATAATGATGGGACCTTTTAACACAAAAGTAGGTGTCAAGGAAATGGGAGAAAGTTCAGTTTGAAACTTTGCAACGTGGAGTGGCAACGATTGAGATGATACGCTGGTGGGACTTGCAGAGAGACAACCCATTTATACTGAACACAATATTCTGCAAGTGAACGAATAGGGAACGAAACTTTTGTGGTCCGAAAGATCAACGAAAATAATCCCGTCAACTCCAAAAAGTGAATGATGATGAGAGGGGCGAAGCTAAAATGCTGATAGGTAAAACTGAAACATTCGTTCCCACTCGACACGTTAAGCTTACCACCGCTCCGTTGACCAGCCCGTCGACAGCGTCGATATTTGTGGTGATTATCTATGGCTTATTTGGGACGATGAGAATCTCCACGGGTAAGTGGGCGAATTCAGTTTGTGACATTTTACCCACGCCTTCTGCAGAGCGTCTCTTGTCGCGTACCCCCGGGACGTGTCTTCAGCTCACAGGCGACGAACGAAAACCTCTTCTTCCTCTACTCCTTATTTAGTAGGAACGAACACATTGAACGTTTTGACCTTTTCGTACAATCTTTGGTTGGCCTATCACTTATCATCAATATTGTGGCAAGATCGCCGGGACAGGACTACCGGGACGCGTGTTTCCAAACGCTTCGCTGCACAGAGCACGCACGTGACATGTGTAATGTCACTGCGCACGCTATTCTTTTAGGCTCCTGCTAAAACAAATCCACCGTTCTGGCTCTGTATCCATGACGTAGAGCACTGAGTGCTGGCCCTGACGGCTTCGGTTCGAGCCCCAGCGGGAGTATCTCGTGCGTTATTTTTTTTTAATTGCGTATATTTTCCTAAATATAATTTTTTTAAACGGAAATTTACGCTTCGTTTTTGTTATAATGGTGATTTGGTATGTTTTAGGTCGCTTTTGGCTTGCACGCAGACAATGACCACGTTGAATTACCCTTTTTCATTGCGAGAACAGACATGTCACATGGGTGCTCTGTGCAGCGAAGCGTTTGGAAATATGCTGCCGGGATGGGGCCAGAACAAGAGCAGCTTTGCCCTAAAAACAAAACTGCTACTGTTTAAGCGACAACCAAAGCTATTCTGAAGGGCGTGGAAGTGCTAAGCAAGTTCGAAGCAGCCATATTATGAATATGAGGTGGCAGTAACTTTGAATATCAAAAGATACATAACGAGCCTTGTGAAAGGTAAGAAACCCGACAAACAAAGTGAATGCCAGGACGCAGCACTTTAAAATAACCCTTCACAACAACAATGCTGTTTTAACCGGGGGGACTACGAGTATGTTAAAATATAAAGGAGAACCTAACAACAAAAAGCCTAAAATCGGCAGCATCTACCGGACACGTAGCCAGTGGGAACTAAACTGCCAAGTGAAATTAGAAATTGAAGGAAATAATTGAATTACATGACAACCTGCAGCAGTCGAAAGCATTCAAAATTGAATAACAGACGTAAAAGGTGTGGCATTTAGAGAAACGCCACAAATATGTGGAAGCGTAAGAGCAACTAAACAAGAGCTAGCCATAGGCAAGGACACTCAAAGACGAGCAAGGCAACATTATATATTATAAACGAGGTAACTAAAGAGGTAGAACGATTTTACACCAACCTGGCTTTACCCCGGTCAATTGTGAGAGACTTGAATACTGCTCACAGGACAGGTGTAGCTCGAGAAGTCCCTTTAACAACCAAAGAAGAGTTTTCGAACGTTCACAAGAGCATAAAAAGGTTAAAAGCGGGAAGTGACGAGAGCCTACACTCGGATATATTTAAGGAGGGAGGAAGTATTTTAGTCCAAAGGCCTGAATCTCTATTTTCCGAAAAAATAGACTCCAAATGTTCTCATAGCCTGGAAAAACGCAACAATATTTTTCAATACAGGAAGGCGGACACCAATTTTTTATACAGTTGGTGCAATCAGCCAACCCTGAGTTGTGTACAAGTTGTTTACCAAAATAACAGTTAACCGAAATAAGAGCCTCGATGATCAGCGTCCAAGAAGGGATGCTGTATTTAAGAAAGTTTACTCAACTGTAGATTGCTCAACTATATCTTTACTCAATTATATGATTGCTCAACTATGGTTACTCAACTATACACTTCTCCCCGAGCATACAATCTTTCTCCCCACGGATCACCAGTGTTTCCGTCTGTATTGGTTAGTCGGTTCATTTTTGGGTCGTCCCAGCTCCGAAGCAGGCATGTGGCGGTGCGGCAGCGATTCGGCACGCACGTGGCTGCCTTCTTTTCTGTGGTTGTGACGCCGCCGATACCGGAATAACCCTGCTATATCCGGCGCTGACTGTATGCTTGATAGTGGATAGGCGACGTCAGCGTCGGACGCAGAAGTCCCACAATGACATGCGGGAAATTCGGAAGTGACGTCGGGGGCCCCAAAAAAGGTGTAATGTGGTAGCGGATACGCGAGTATACAGGACAGTCCCCTGGCCGGGCGAAGTTTTATTGAGGGACCGCGAGTGGTAACGGTGGGCAGTCGGTTGAAGAAAATCAATGTGCAAGTCATTCGGGGGCCTTCGGGAGTGACGCTGCTTTAGCGGGAGTTCGTCGGTATATCGCGGCGGGACGTCTGCTGGATCGAGCTCGCCTCTCGGGCTTGAGTCAAAGCACCGGTCACACCGCTTCCTAGGCCGGCTTGTTTCCTCTAGTAACTGTTGACATTTAACTTGGTGGGTTCTCGAAGACCATGGTTAGGATGCATTCCTTATTCTAAGGACGTTTTGTTAGTTGTTCCCCTTTGTGTAGTTGCGGTGTTTTTACTTGCCCGTGTATGGGGTGTTTGTTATGTGCGTTGGTGTGGCTGGCCTCGTTCGCACCATTTATAGCCGCCCAGCACGTACTTGTTCCGGTTGTGCAGTGTCCCACGCTTAGTGCCCGTGGGCTCGAACGCCGATGTCGGCAGAAAGGTTTTTTCTTGTTTTTTTGTTAGCGTTTTCTGTCGCTCCGGAAAGTTCCAGTTATCTACTGAAAATGTTTATTTTAACGCAAGTAGTGAATACATGTGACTCTCGAAAACTACCTTGACTTCGGTGTACAGGTACCGTGAAAAGTAATTGGAGCTCAGGAGCTGTGGCCGAACTGTAAGGAGCGCCGTGTAGCTTCACCAGTGGAAAACAAAAAAAAGAAGAACACGCATGGGCGCTTACGGCGGTGGTAGCCCCTATATGCTTCTCACCACAGCACAATATTCGCAGCATACTGGCCTCAGCAATGACGCTGATACCACAGGCGGTATCCGGCGGTGTCGCTCACACACTTACAGCGCCCGCGAGCTACTGGACAAGCGTCGCAATCCAAGGGATCTGAAATGAAAATGTTTCTTGTTGAATATTTTAGGTGCGTCTGCTATCGGCGACACCAGTATGCAGCGAATATTGCTCAAAGCCGCGCTAAAAGACGTGGGTTGAGAAGCATACAGGGGCTATCACCACCGGCAGGTGCGCATGCGTGTTCTGATCCTTTCTATTACCGCCGGTGAAGCTACATCGCGCTCCTATGAGGTTTGGTCACAGCTCAATAATTTTTGACGGCACCGGTACGTCTACGTGCACACGCCAAGGCGAAACACAGTTTCAAAGAACTAACTGTTATTGCATCTCTCTCGGGGTAATTTATGGGTAATTTCTACTGCCTCAGTTCGATGACTTAAGAAGTCATCTCGTCCATCAATTGTTGTTACCGTCCAGCGAGAAAATACACATTTTTAGCAGCAATCGCTTATGAGGCACAAGATCAAACGCTACAGATGGCATCGACGTAAAAAATGGAAAGTGTAGTGAATATAAGTTACCACTCAAAATAGGAGAGTATGGCATGATCTAGTACATGTTATGGCATTCTTCGTACATCGAAGATCATTCAGGGTAAACTGACCTATTATGTGAGGATATAGCACATGCTGCTTATACCCTCAAAACAAACTGACTTAATAGAAAGGGTGTTTAATTACACAGGTTAGAGCGATCACCGGATCGAAAATGGAACTTGCCTGGCAACCCACCAATACTCCGTAATGCATGGAGACTCGAGTGATTGCTGACAGCTTTCAGCATGTACAAATAATGAATCTTAAAGCGCGGTTTCTATACTTCCGTAGCAGAACCAGATTATCCATGTTAAAGTGACTGGAACCTTACCTTCCCAGAAGCGCAACTTAGGTTCCCCTTTTTCCCCTTGGGCCGATGCGCCGATGCAGCACCCCAGGGTGCTGAGCGGTGTCTCGGTTCAACCGGAACCCAGAGCGAGTCTGACCTGCTCACCTCCCACCGCCCCCTGGATTGCCCGAGGCAGCCTAACAACTCGGCACGACACAGCAAGACAATTCTATAGTTGTTGCGGTGGCAACAAGCACCGATGAGACCGCTTCTCTCGGCTCTTGTTCCCCGGCCCCCAGGTCACCTGAAAATTCCGAGGAGGTGGACGTGGAGGGAAAAGCAGCGGGTCACACCATTGCTGCGCTGCCTCTGTCACATGTTGCGCTCCCGATGCCTGCGGTGGTGGCGGCAGAAATGACGGGCACCAGAGAGATTGCTACGTTTAGGGGGCTCGGTCCACCGGGCACCCCCGGACATCTTATGAGATGGTTATCGGGCCCTTCCTGTTTGCGTCGCAACGTAAACAATGGTTCCCTTTATTGAAACCCCCAGATAGGAAAAAAAACCTCCGCGAGCCAAAGCCCCTAAACACAATATACAAAAAACGATCCAGTAGCCCCAAATACTTAATAATGGGAAGACAAAACACACATCAATAAAGATGCCAAAGCTTTCTTAAAAATTTGGACAATGTATATGAGATACTCCATGCTAATCAGCCAAGTGTCAAGTCTCTGCAAGAATGTCACTTTAACAGTAAACAAACTTCCTAATAGATATATTGTTCTCAGAAAGGACAGGGATGGCTGCACACAGGGATGGCTGCGCACGTGTCATCGTACCGCCTGACCCCCGGCCATCTTTCCGTGTTCTACACTGCGGAAGCTTATAAACGAGTAATTATGCTGTCATACAATGAAAGGGAAATTAGACGCGCGGAGCATGAGATGGGACTTTTTTCGTAGACGCTCTTTTTTTCGTTCACAGCAGTACTCTCCTCCGGAACAAGTAGCAGTAGAATTATTGTAGCGTGTTGAGCAGTCTGTAAAAGTTCACCTTTGAAAAAAAGCAGAGCTGAAAGAGACAAAACTGCAGAACAAGCAGAAAAGAGGATTTGGGCTAACTAGAGAGTGTGAGGTACCGGCCTGCCTTTTTTCACGTGTGATCTACTTTATTAATCTTTCAGCTTCCAAGGCAAGGTCGAGGGCTTACGTTTTTTGCCAAGAAATTAAATGCGCACCTAATAGTTTTCTCCGGCATATCTGTTGCTATTTGTATCCGTAAGAAAACTTGTCTACGGTATACAGGCCTCAACAACTAACCACGGAACTTACTTCCTTCGCATTGACAGCACGTTTGGTTCTGAAAGCCAGGGCAAAGATAAGTATAGAGCAATACTCACGTTTTAGTGCTTTTTTTACTTATTTAGTTTTACGTACTTTTTGTGTTATATTCAAAACTTGGTTCGCGTTTTTTGTTTGCTGTTTTCCCTGTAAACGCATGTAAAAAAAGACTGCCGCTTTTGATGAGGTTGTGTTGCAGACCGGCAGACTTATTTTAACCAGCTGGTGATATGGAACTTGGATCGAAATCTTGATACACGGACGTTCTTGATTTCTATTTACTTCAGAAAAACGGTCGTGGGGAGGGGAGATAGAGGCCACTTCTGGTCAGCAGCAAACGCCTTAGCCGCTAATCAGCTCCTGAGGTCACCCTTGTCAAGTAATAACAATTTGAACGTGTCGGACCTCCTAAAGAAATTGTGAAATGCAAATTGGATTGGAAAAAATTTTTATTGATCCCGCAGTAATGTATGTATGCAGATTTCAGACGTGGCCTACGTCGTCTTCCTGCCCCGAACCGCTGACAGAGCGCTGCTAGCCGTTCCCGGCCTGCCGGACTCCTGCCGAGCCTGTGCCACGATGACTCGCTGGACGGCTTCGATTTGTAGGTCTTGATTTTCTTGTCACGTTGCTTCTTCCATCGCCGGCGGTACCTTTCCTGATACTGACTCCGTTGGGAAATTGATGCAGTCCCAAACTATGTGTTCGAGCGTTGCTACTTCCATTCGACACACCCTACACTTGTCGTCGGGGTGTGCTTCTGGGTGCATCTTGTGCTTGAGCGCTGGGCTCGGGATCGTTCTTGTTTGTAGTTGCCTGTATATGACGCCCTCCTCCCGGCTGAGGTCTTTGCAGGGCGGCAGTAGCGTTCGTCTGGCCATCCGGTAGGCCTTCGTGATCTCGTTGAAGCTTGTCATGCGATCCCTGTTACTGAACCACAATCATTCGCAGGCTCCCACGGCGCGGTCTAATAATTCTCGCACTCGTGAGTTTGCGGTCTCGTTGCGGTATTCGTTCTTCTCCGAAACCTTCCCTGCACCTGCCGGGAACCACTTGATTCTAACACATCTGTCGGTTTCGGTCTTTTGGTGTAGTATCCTGGCCGCCGCAGGGGAGATTTTACCGCGGGTGTAGTTCTTCACTGCCCGCCTAGAGTCACTGAAGACTGTTCGACATCCTGGGTCCACGATGGCCAGCGCGATGGTGATTTCTTCTGCCTCCTCTGGTTGTTTGCTTCCTATACTGGCTTCCGCTCTCGCTTCCCCCTTAGCGTTGACTGCCACCACCGTGAAGCCGTCTTTACTTGCGTATTCCGCAGCATCTACATATCGAGAGCCGGTGTTGTTGGCGTGCAGGTCCGTCAAAGCCTTGGCCCTTGCTCGCTTTCTGCTGGCATTATACTCTGGTAGCTTGTTCCGCGGGACCGGCTCAACGCAGCTTCTGCCGTGAACACCTTCGGGAAATGGACCCTTGTGTCCTGTTGCCTGTGATATCCAATGCCCAGCTTCTGCTGGATTTTTCTTCATGCCTTGGTCGTCGAACGTCTTTCCAGCTGGGCAACCCTTTGCGCTTCGGCAATTTCGTCAAGTGTGTCATGGATGCCCAGGCTAACTAGTCTGTTCGTGTTGGTGGTCTCGTGTACTCCGATGGCCGTCTTGTATGCCCGTCGACTAATGACGTAGAGCTTATTTTTCTCGTTTTTCTTCCATCGGTGAAACGCTGCCACGTACATGATGTGGCACAACACGAAGGAGTGCCCGAGCCTGGTGAGGTTCTCTTCGCGCATTCTTCCTCTTCTGTTGGAAACCCTCCGAAGGAGCCAGATGGCGTTGGCCGCCTTCCCTGCAAATCGCGTGATGGCGCCTCCGTTGTTACCGTGCTCGTCAATCAGCATGCCCAGGACGCGTTTGTCCTTTACCTTTGGGATGCTGTTGCCATCGCCAGTGAATACCTTGATTTTCTCATGCTTCTTTCTTTATCTTGCCCGGCGCCCGTCCCTTGGTCTGTAGATCACGAGCTAGGAGTTGCTGGGTGAGCACCGAAGCCCCGTGCCTGCCAGGCTTTCCTCAACTCCCTCTACTGCTCGCTGTAATGCAGGTTCGACGTCAGCGTCGCTGCCTCCTGTTACCCATAGCGTAATGTCATCGGCCTATATAATATGTCCGATGTCTTCTAGCTGACTCAGCTTCTTGACTGCTGTGATCATGACAAGGTTGAAAAGAATCGGTGAGATTACCGACCCTTGAGGGGTGCCTCGGCTACCCACGTCTTTGGCTTCCGTTTCCATGTCCCCTGCCACGATCTCTGCCATACGTCCAGTTAGGAAGTTCTTGATGTAGTCGTAAGACATCTCTCCCATAGTTAGTTCCGAGACCTGGTCGGTATGGCTGCGTGATGGACGTTGTCAAAGGCCGCTTGCATGTCCAGGCCTAATATAACCTTAGAGTACAGGGTGTCGCCATCGATGATATGATGCTTTAGCTGCATCATAGCATCCTGCGTGCTGAGGTGCTGGCGGAAGCAAATCATGGTCTCGGGATACCGATCGTTGTCTTCCAGGTACTCTTGCCACCGTGTGAGCAGGACGTCCTCCAGCACCGTGCCCACACAGGACGTGAGCGAAATCGGGCGGAGGTTGTCCGTGCACGTGGGCTTCCCTGGCTTCGCGATGAGGATCATCATGATTTTCTTCTATTCCTTCGGCAGGGATCTAGCCCTCCAGCACTCATTGTAATACGCGCAAGGGATTCCACGGAGCAGTTGTCCAGATTCTTGAGAGCTCTGTTCGATGCCCTGTTGGGCCCCGGTGCCGACTTGCTGTTGAGTTCGTGAAGGGCCGTCCTGACCTATTCCACCTGTATGTCTCTGCCCAGTCTTGCGTTCGGTCTCCCGCGGTATGGCCGTAGGTGACCGTCGGCGTGGTGGGGATATACTTATCGAGGAGTTTTCTTGTCACCGCATCTTCACCGTGTTCCGCGATTTCCTTATGCAGGAGTTTGGCGAGCCTGTCTTTCTGTTGCGGTTTAGTCTCTGTCTCGTCAAGCAAGTGTCGGAGCAGGCTCCACGTATTCCCGTTATGGAGCTGCCTATCCACCACATTGCAGGGTTCATTCCACCGTTGGTTACTAAGCGCTCGGCAGTGCTCTTGTGTCGCTCGATTTAGTTCCGTAACCCGCTTTCTCAGTCTCCTGTTGAGTCTTTGTTTCTTCCACCGTGGCAGGATGGATTGCTTCTCCTCTATGAAGTGGGCTAGTCTGCTGTCCATGCCGTCGGCCTGTACCTCCGTTTAGATTTCCCTAGTCGCAGTCTTGACGTCACTCGCGATCTTCGTCATCCATTCCCCGATGTCTTCGATGTTTTGGGTACCACTAGCCTATTCGCTACTTAGTTTCCTGAACGTTTCCCAGTCGGTCCAAGTGTGCCTGCGTGAGGCGGTCGACTTTGCTCCCGGCGTGACTACCTCGATCGTTACGATCATGTCATCGCTGCCCAGCTCATCCCCGGTGTTTCTCCAGGTGACTCCGCTGGCTTCGATGTTCTTGATAAACGTCAGGTCAGGAGTTTTATCCCTGGACACAGAGATTTCTATTCTCGTGGGGTTAGCCGGATCCATCATGAGAAGGTATCCGATGTCCAGTGCGTCCTGTGCTACGTTCCTGCCCTTGGCGTTGCTTCCGACGTACCCCCACGATTGATCCATGGCGTTAGTCCACGCACACTAGCAGTTTAGCATTACCGTCTGCCATACTCGTTTTTGCAGGATAGTCTTCAAGCGCTGCTGTGTCTGTGGCGGTTTCTGAATACATTAAGGACAAAGACACTTCGTTTCGTTGTTCTGCCCGCCACAATTTCAGAAAAGGCGGGTTCCATCTTCACCCTGGTAATTTGGTGCTCCACCATTGTGAGTCCCTACCTAAGAAATGTACACAGTCCTCGCCCGTCGGGGGGTCCCGTTTGCACCTTGTACACAGGGAAGGCAGGTGTTGCCGTGAGAGTTTCTTTCGGTAATATGATGTGGGGCTTGTGTCTCTCATGCTCGATGTCTTTTTGTAAACCTGCTCGTTTTCCTTGCAGGCCGCGACAGTTCCACTGCCACACCACTATGGTCGTTACTGTAGTGGCCATGGTGGATCGTGTCCGGAATTGCCTCCTGCCGCCGCCATTCGGATGTCCTGTTTCTGTGCAAATATCGAATAGCTCATGATCAACTGTTTAATTCTTTCCAATGCGGAGCATGTGTTGTCGACTTCGGAGAATCTTCTTTCGATGGTGGTCTTGACCGACGTAAATATATTTTCGATCTTTCTATCGAGCCGGTCGAGTCTGGCATCATGCGCCTCTAGCCAAGCGTCCATGTTGGTGATTTCCTTGCTACCTCGCATCTCGGTCACCCTCTTCTTGTGCGCCGGTTCCTTGGGTTCGTGGGCGTTTTCCGCCTCCCGTGTTATGGGCTTGCTGGTGGACGGCTCGGATGTTGCAGTCCCGCCAACCTCCATCGGTTGCTACTGGGCTCTGCTGTTTCCTAGTCCACGATAAGTCCCGTGACGCCGAGGCGAGACACGACCTCCGGGAGTCACTGGATAGCTTTCTTCATTTTTTCATTCTCCTTGCGTAGGGCCGCGATCATTTCGAGCTCCTTGCTTTTTGTTTGCTGCTTCTTGATTCCGTTACTCTTGGTCTTGATTGACTCGCCCTTGGTTCTCCCGGCTCCATCGGCCCAGCTAACGCCCTCTTTTCACGGAGTTCTTCCGTTCTTCCCTGCGCTAGCATTGCTGCTCTGACGTCGCTGCTTCCTGCCGCCTCTCGACAGCGAGGGATTTTTAGAAGGAGATCTCGACTTGCGCGCAGACAGCGAGCCGAGTACCGGGAAGTCGCGTTCGAGCTGCAGCTGCTGCTCCTCTGCGGCTGCTTCACGTCGCTTCCATTGTCTCTTGCGAACCACATACGGTGTTTTGTACCTGACCCTGCATTTCCTATCACCCGTTAAATGGCCACCGCCGCACAGCTTACACTTTGGCGTACACGGACAAGTCGCCTCGGGGTCTAGTTGGCCGCACCCCCTGCATCTCCTTTCGGCGGCGGTTGGGGACACATCATTTCGATGCCCAACACGCCCGCACTGATAGCAGATGTCTACTTGCTTGCGGTATAAATAGCTCCTTAGTAGTGCTGAGCTGTACCTGACGTAGTTCGGTAACTTTGGTCCTTTGAAGACCACAATCACCGTCGTCGTGTTGCCGACCGTTTTGGCCGCAAGGGCCAGCGGGTTGCACTCATTGACGATGCTCATGTCGATGTCCTGGGGGGTCTCGCTGAGCGAGATCCCGCTTATCAACCCATTGACTGTGTCGTGCGGCGCTGTTCTGTATGCGCACACCTCATGTTTCTGGCCCTTGATTTCATACTTGCTGATTCTGCCGTATCGGGTGGCCCGCTCCTAGATGGCAGTGCTGATCGCCACGATGTTCTACTGAGCGCTGATGCATAAAATGTCCCCACTTCCTCAGTCCTTGGTAACACCGGCCGCCGGCTGAACGGCTGCGGTCACCTCCAGGAGCCCAGTCTTGGTGACATTCAGACCACCGTGCGGTCGTAGCACGATCTTGATTGCATCTCTCGGCAGTGCCGGTATGCGCGTAGCATTGCCGACGCTCTAACATTCCTGGCATACGCAGCCGCCTTCTTCGTAGCAGCCGCAGCGTCGACCGACGGCGTCGAACGCGCACGGTGCCGGCTCTGGGAGAGTCGTTATTTTGCCAGCCTCCATCCAGAGTCTTGCTGAAATTCTTCGGGTGAAATTTCTTCACCTTCTACTTGCACGCTCATCGTGGACTCTTCGTTAGTCAACAGAGTGAACACCTCCTTCTCCCCGTCGGTACTTGGCATCATTCGAGACTGGGCGGGCCTCGACCGGTGCGGCATGAGGCCTACCCTCGGCGATCCCACGTAGGCTTAACTGCCTCCTTCCGGTAGTGGTGCGATAAAGTCCAACAGGTCGACGAAAAAGCCCTTTTCTTACGGTTGAGGTTGAGGTTTTCACCTAATTAGCACCGCGAAAGGCTTATGAAAAGATGCATTTGATGCAAAATGCGTTCACTCGCCTGGTGACTCGCAGCGCCTGAAATGCAAAGAGTTTGTGCACATTTCGCGTTGGTTCGCTGTTGCGCAATTCAGAACTCCTGCAGCCTGATTACTCCAATTAAGGCGCAGCTAGGGAAGAACAAAGTCGTTTTTTCTCCCCTACAAGCTGCCGAGAATAACATTTTGTTTGGTCAGATTGCACTACGCTCGTGCTTCCAACAGCAAAAGACTATTGCTACAAAGGTGCTCATTTATTTCCCGTGTTATTACATAGAGCGGGATGATGTTCCATTGCCTGGAGGGGAAAGTGCACGAGCGGGTATAATGTTGATGATAAGTAATAGAAAAAAGGGCTGAATTGCATTGACAGTGCAATATCAACCAAGTAGGTTGGAACCGTTTCGACATAAACCGATAGCCGTTATTTCTATTTTCTGATTGTTTCGGTTCTAGTTCCACACCGATATATATATATATATATATATATATATATATATATATATATATATATATATATATATATATATATATATATATATATATATATATATATATATATAAATGTATATATATATATTTATATATGTATATATATATATATATATATATAATGCTGGCAGTCACTTGATGCACGAACCGGTGGTTAAAAAGATGGTCCCCTTCACCCCCCGTAGTCCGAGTGGCGGTGGCTACTACCCCTCAGCGCCGGAAATAAAAATACCTTAACATACATACGCCGTAAAGTTGCGAGACAAATAGCCCCGCCGGTAGCATACTGGTCATCGCACCAGACCGGTATTCTGGAGGTCGTGCCTTCGGATCCCCCGCGGGCCATTTTCCCCCCTTTCTTTTTGTGCTTCATGTTCAACTGTTTCAATGATGAAAAGCATTCTCCCGTTTGCCTTTCGAGGTTTTCTTGACTGCCAATAATTATTTCTATATACATACATTCATATAAATATAAAGATATATATATTATATATATGTGCCTACACACACTCACATATATATATATATATATTATATATAGTTATATATATATATATATATAAATATGATATATATATTTATACATATATATGTATAGATATATAGGTGTCTACCACCCCTGAGTGACCTAAACAAAAATACCTTAACATAAATACCCGAGGAAGTGCTGGGGAAACAGCCCCGGCGGTAGCGTTGTGGGTATCGCAACAGACCGGTATTCTGGAGGTCATGGGTTCAGATCCCACCCGGCGGGCATTTTTTCACCACTTTCTTTTCGACTCAAAAAATTCTTCATATCTCCTTCTATGACCCACCACAACCTCCCTTTTGCTTTCCGAGGTTTTCTTGACTGACAACCCTTATTTTCTGTCTGATTTTCATGGAGCCTCTCATTTCCCGTTTTCTGATTCGCTATATATATCTATATATACATAATATATATATCTATAATTTATATATATATATATATATATATATATATATATATATATCTATATATATATTATATATATAGACTGAAAAGATAAAAACTCACACAGAGCGCGAAAAAAATAAGGTTAGTAGAGACAGAGACAAACCAGAAAGACTTAGAAAATAAAAATAAGTTTACTGACGTTTCAGGGAGAGGACTCCCTTTCTTCAGAGTCTGAAGAAAGGGAGTCCTCTCACTGAAAGGTCAGTAACTATTTTTATTTTCTAAGTCTTTCTAGTTTGTCGCTGTCTCTACTAACCTTATATATATATATATATATAATATATAATATATATATATATATATATATATATATATATATCAGGTTGCAGTCGTCATTGCCAGTGCTATTCGGCTTTTTTCGAAATATTTAATAGGGCCGAATGACGTGTGCTTGTCATGTTTCTTTGATTCATTGATAAATAAGCGAAAATATAAGTCGAGAACCAATCCGCCGTTTTTACGGGAGCGGGACTCGAACCCACATCTCCGCATAACCGGTGCGGTGCGTTCGCCATTACGCTATCCCCACCGCAGCTTCTCTCTCGACTTTAAAGCGGGGGTTTATATTTACAAGAGCTCTGAGGCAGGTCAACTAGCGCCTGCCCCTCGACTACCGCGGGAGACGTAGAACGTCTTCTTTCCCAGCGGCCGCCACGTAGAACGTGGTCGGAGGTCGGGGTTAGCAATTGGCATATCCGAACTGCTGGAGCCAGTGCCTCGTAATGCATGTAGCAGAACAGAGAGGTACGGGACGAGGGACTCGGTAAAGATACATATCAAGGTTGCAGTCGTCATTGCCAGTGCTATTCGGCTTTTTTCGAAATATTTAATAGGGCCGAATGGCGTGTGCTTGTCACGTTTCTTTGATTCATTGATAAATAAGCGAAAATATAAGTCGAGAAAAAATCCGCCGTTTTTCCGGGAGCGGGACTCGAACCCGCATCTCCGCATAACCGGTGCGGTGCGTTCGCCATTACGCTATCCCCACAGCGGCTTCTCTCTCGACTTTAAAGCGGGGGTTTATATTTACAAGAGCTCTGAGGCCGGTCAACAAGCGCCGCCCCTCGACTACCGCGGGAGACGTGGAACGTCTTCTTTCCCAGCGGCCGCCACGTAGAACGTGGTCGGAGGTTCATCTCATCTCATCTGCCCATCTAACTTTCTGCCACCCCCTGCAGCGCTTGCCTTCTCTAGGGATCCACTCTGTTACCCTTAATGACCAGCGGTTATCTTGCCTTCGCATTACATGCCCTGCCCACGTCCATTTCTTCTTCCTAATTTTTACTAATATGTCTTTAACACCAGTTTGCTCCCTGACCCACTCCGCTCTCTTCTTGTCCCTTAATGTTACACCTATCATTTTCCGCTCCATTGCCCGCTGAGTCGTTCTCAATTTAAGTTGAACCCTCTTAGTGAGCCTCCAAGTTTCTGCCCCGTAGGTGAGTACCGGTAAGATGCAGCTGTCATACACTTTCTTCTTCAGCGACAATGGTAGGCTGCTATTCATTATCTGAGAATGTCTTCCATATGCACCCCACCCCATTCTCATCCTTCTAATTATCTCTGCCTCATGGTTGGGATCCGGCGTCACAACTTGGCCTAAGTACATATATTCGCTTACCACTTCGACTGCCTCGCCACCTATCTCAAGCTGCTGCGCTGTCCCGAGGATATTGATCATTACTTTAGTTTTCTGCATAATTTTCAGGCCCACGGTTCTACTCTGTTCGCCTAGTGCGGAAAGCATGCTTTGCAATTCGTGCCCCGAGTTACTTAGCAAGGCAACGTCATCAGCAAATCTGAGGTTACTGAGGTGTTCTCCATTAACCCTTACCCGCACCTGTTCCCAATCCAACGTTCTGAATACTTCTTGTAGGCATGCTGTGAATAACATTGGAGAGATTGTGTCTCCTTGTCTGAGACCGTTCCTTATAGGTATTTTACTGCTCTTCCTATGGAGGATGATGGTATCTGTAGACCCATTGAAGATATCTTCTAGTATTAATTAATGCTCATCTACCCCCTGGTTCCGTAATGCCTGAATGAGTGCTATGGTTTCGACCGAGTCAAATGCTTTCTCATAATCTATGAACGCTATATATCGGGGTTCAGTATACTCAGCGCACTTCTCTATCACCTGATTGATCGTGTGAATAAGGTCTATTGTTGAATCACCTTTACGGAACCCTGCTTTTTCTTTAGGTTGACTGAAATCTAAGGTTGCAGAGATTCGGTTAGCGATTACCTTGGTAAATACCTTGTAGACGACTGACAGTAAGCTGATCGGCCTGTAATTTTTCAAGTCCTTGATGTCGCCTTTCTTATGGATTAGGATGATGTTCGAGTTCTTCAAAGATTCCGGTACCATTGCGGTGAGTAGGCATTGCGTATATAGGTTGCCAGTTTTTCAAGTACAATTTCTCCGCCGTTATTTAAGAGGTCTGCTGTTATCTGATCCTCACAACGTGCTTTCCCCCCTTTCATTTCTTTCAAAGCCTTCCTTACTTCTTCGGTCGTTACTGGTGGGATGTCTATCTCCTCTGAGCAACTGTCTCGTTCGGCATTATCCCGTATGTCCCGTCTACTGTACAGATCCCTGTAGAACTCCTCGGCCACTGTGACTATTTTATCCCTATTTGTGATGGCATTGCCTTGCTTATCCATAAGTGCATACATCTGATTTTTTCCCACGCCAAGACGTCTCTTCACTGCTTTCAGGCTACCTCCGTTCTTTACAGCGTATTCGATCCTCACCATAATATACTTGTGTATGTCAGCTGTCTTACGCTTATTCATTAACTTCGAGAGCTCGGCTAGTTCTATTCTGTCAGCTGCGGTAGAGATTATCCTGGTTCGCCGTTTCCTGATTAGATCTTTCGTCTCCTGTGTCACTTTACCAGTATCCTGTCTAGCCATAGTGCCCCCGACTTCTACTGCACACTCTGTCAAAATGCGTGTAAGGTTGTCGCTGGCTTGCTGTGTCGTAGGCTCGGCTTCCTCGTTTAGGGCGGAATATCGGTTGTGCAGCGCGATCCTGAATTCTTCTACTTTACGTCTTACTGCTAGCTCATTTATCGGCTTCTTTCGTACTAGCTTGTTGCGGTCTCTCCTCAAATCTAGCTTAATTCGAGATCTTACCATACGATACACAAGAAACACATTAAAAATAAAAATAAAGTTTACTGACCTTTCCGAAATAGGACTTCCATTCTTCAGAGTACAGAATAAGTTGGTTTCAGGGTTATATATATACAGACAACATAGCAAGGGCGAGGAAAGGTCCAGGGACATGCCTCGACATATACTATAAAGCCGTTCATCGCGATGTACGAACAGCATACAAAAGCAAATTTGTTTCCGCAGTAACATCACAAACAAGGAAACGAAAGCCCTGGAAAAACTTGCATGTTGCCCCGATATAGAAATCACACCTGCCGATAAAGGAGGTGCCATTGTGATCCTCGACAAAGCTATGTCAATGAGGCTCATAAACAACTATCAGAATATATGTTCTACAGAGTACCCCCTATGGATCCCAGTAATGATTATAAGCTAATTGTCAAGGATAAACTCACTTAGCTTGTTAAAAATCAGAAAATAACTGAAACAACTGCTCGTTGTCTTATTTCCTTAAGCCCTGTAGCCGGTAGATTCTACCGTCTCCCTAAGATTTATGAAAGTAACAACCTGATTGCCCCATTCTTTCTGGCATTGGTACTGTCCCCGAGAACCCCTCGCGCTATGTCGACTCTCCCGTTGGCAGCATTCCCCCAGCTTTCGATCCTTCGATCCTTCATTGAGATACAAATGATTTGCTCTCAGATATCATGAAGATAGAAATTCCTAACCACTGTTTACTTGTTACCCTCGAGGTCGTCTCGTTATACACTAACATTACGCACGCGGATGGAATCACTGCTGTATCATATGCGTATGAATGGTCGGCGGATGACAAACCTATCGATTCTCGAACTTTTGAACTTTCCTTCACGTTATCCTTAAACATACAATTTTGAGTTTTATGGTGTGAATTATATGCAAGTCAGCAGAACGTCAATGAGAACCAAAATCGGGCCCAACTACGCGAATATCAGTATGGGATATCTAGAGTCAAACCTTCTCTTAACCCAAAAATTGAAGCCACTGTAGCACAGTGAAATGGAACTTCTTGCGTTTATTGAGGTTTTTAACCTTGCGCATCCTACTATCTCTGTCTCTCTCATTCCTACTTTATGCACAGCATAAATTTCCTGGATGTTACTGTCACAGTTTTTTGGGGTAGGATTCAGAATAATCTTTAGAGGAAAGCTACGGACACGCGCCAGTATTTGCACTTCTACAGCAGCTATGTCAGGCATTGCAAGACTGAAATACCTTATAGCCAATCTTACTGCTTTAGGCCAATCTGCACAAGCCAAACGGATTTCAATTATAACTCCAGAGAACTGAAACCGCGCTCCTAAATAAAAAATAGGCAGGCGACGACGTGATTACACGAGCTAACCAGTTGAACCGCATTGACATACTGCGTAAAAAAGCTCCAAAGCCCAATCCACAAACAAACCTCGTTTTGTGCCATTTCTCCTCCTCTCCAGAAATTGCATTCACACTAAGGAAACATCACAATATACTTGCTCAAAGTGAACGCCTCAAGAGAATATTTCCCCAGCCGCCCCGCATTGTTTATAGAGGCAGCAAATCTTTGGGCGACATTCTCACCAAATCCAACATCCGCCGAACCCAGAATACTGGTCGCATGCCCTGTAATATACGACGGTGTTAAGTATGCCCAAAAATGACCACCACACAGCGCGCGGCCCGCACAGCTTCAAACAATTAGGTTAATGTAAAAGGGAACTTTCACAATGATTCCGCCAACGTCGTATACCTGCTGGAATGCACCCTTGGCGGCAAACATAATTCCGCCAGACTGAAACACCCTTTTGTTTTACGTTAAAAAATCACCGCTATCATGCAAAAACCTGCCCTTCTTTGCCTCTATCAAAGCATTTTAACGCTCCTGGTCATTTTTTTTTCAACAACTGAAGCCCACAATCCTTGAATCTAGTTTTAAAACGCATCACGATCGCGAGGTTTGTGTGTCCTACCTGATCTATGAGTTTAAGTCAGCATCGTATGGCATCAATAAAACAGACGAGAAATTGACGTGTCTTTCCTCCGAATAAAAGTGTGGCTGCATTTCTCAGGCTAGTGTTATGCATGTTCATTTCTTTTCCTCGATAATACCCTCCCATCAGTTGGCGAGCCCCCGTACATGGTCGTAGTATCAAGCTAGCACCGCGTTTTTTAGCACAATGGCTTCGCTAAACCAAATTTGAAAAGTCTGGACATTATGTTCTGGGTACCATTGTTAGCTTTGCCACTCTCACCTTTTAATCGTTTTGTGCACGTGAGCATGTGTGATTGATTTCCTCTCCCCTTTCTTTTTTGTATTGCTCTTTTCTAATATTTGTTGCCCTGAACTGGTACCATGCGCCGGCCAGATGCATACCTCCCAGACCCGCGTCTTACGCTTGCACCTGCCATCTGTTTCTTTTCTTTTGACGACTTCTTTGACCGTGTTTTTTGCTCTTTGTATACCAATGTACACTCATTTCCTGTGAAAACGTCCTCTACACCTGCTTTTGGGCGCGACCCTTGCCTGCCACCAAAAGAAGCCAAGTGTCTCCTGTTTCAATTGTCTGACACTGATTCTTAGAACGGATGTGTATGGGCAGATATTATCCCTTTGAGTAAATGGGCATATCTCCTTTGAACCTTCCTCGTTCAAGATGACTGATTTTTTGGCCAATGTCAAACACGTGCATGGGCGTATCTTGTTTTTACCTGTCTTTCACCCTTGTTTCCGCGGTGGAGGCGAAATTACCGTGTTAATTTTTTTCATTGTTTCTTTTCTTGTTTGGTTCTTTTTGCGCATGTTCATACTGGGTGTGCACGATTTAGCCCCGCATTCGTTATCGTGGGAGGGTCGGAGTACCCTCCAGCCGAATGACGACATGCAGGGTGCTGGTGGTGACGGTGACTGACCTAGAGCAGCTGTGCTCGTCAGTGTTTATTTTCTGGCCACCCATAATGTTGCCCACAAAGAACAGTGGGCCCATCAAACTTAGCGGTCAAAGAATATCAAGGTTTGAGGGTGGCACACACTTGTCACACCCCCAAGTTTGTCCACACAAACACAAAACTCCACCTGTAACACCAGCGAGTAGCGATCCGGTGGGTCCGCAGTATCTCACTCCACGTGAGCACAGGTGTTTAAGCAGATGTGGTAGCATTGGGTGCCGCCAGCTGTCGGCCTTGCAGGTGTCACCAGACTTGCTGGTGGCACCACAGTGGCGCAAATAGCACCAGCCTCTGGTGCTGTGCTAGCAGTGGCCGGTGTGGTTGGCTCCCCTGCCTGCTTGCTTCCTGAAGGGGCGACAGAGGTTGCCAGGCGAGGCCTCACGTGGTCAGCAAGCCGGTGCCACATGGTCCCGTGTGACATGCGAACGAGCAGTGACGACGTGCTGGCAGGAGAGACCACGTGCCAGGCGGACCAGGCTGAACCAGGCCGGAAGTTCCTGGCGAAGACAAGAGCTGCAGACTCCGGCAAGGGCCTATGACGGCATCCTCGTTCATCCGCCAGCTTCTGCTTGAGTTGCTTCAGGAGCGCTGTGGACTGGAGGCCTGGGTGCAAGACGTCCAACGGTGTCTTCACCATCTTGCCCAACAAGAGCTCGCAGGGGGCACGGCCGGTGACTTCGTGAGGTGCGGTCCGGTACTGAAACATGACTCGGGCAACATGCGTCCACAAATTTGCAGCATTGCTCTTCTTGAGCTTGTCCTTCACGTTTGCACCACCAGCTCCGCAGCACCATTCGACGCAGGGTAGTACGGTATAACCATCATCCGACGGATTCCGTTCTTCGTCAGCCAGGTCAGGTACTCCTCGCTGGCGAACGCGGGACCGTTGTCGCACACGATGACGTCTGGGAACCCCTGCACTGCGAAGACTTACCGCAACGCCGCAATGGTTGCTCCTGCCGAGAGAGTGGTGGCTAGCATTACCTGCACCCACTTGGAGAGGGCGTCTATTACCACTAGGAAGTAGTGTTACTTGAAAGGGCCCCCGAAGTCCACGTGCAGGCGAGACTTGGGTCTGTCTGGGAACGGCCAGGGGGGATCTCAACATGGTTGGCGCGACGCTCGCTGGTTCTCCTGGCACACGTGGCAGCTGTGCACCATGAGCAGTGTCCTGGTCAACGCCAGGCCACCAAACGGTGAAGCGAGCCACCATCTTGGCCTACTCCACGCCTGGATGACCCGCGTGCAGCAACTGCAGGACCCTGGACCGCAGGCTCTGCAGAATCACCACCCTGGAACCCAACAGCAGGCAGCCCTGGTGCAGGCTCAGCTCGGCGGCCTTCTGGCTGTATGTCCGCTCTGCCAACTCTTCCCCTCAGACACCGCCTTGACCACCAGCGACGGGACTGGGTCCCGGCTGGTCGCCTGCTACACTGCCGATCTGGACAGCACCTACGGGTAAGCGTGCCCGAGGATGAACACTTCGGCAGGTTCTCGAACAGCAGCAAGCACCTCCGGCACTGGCAGTCGGCTCAGGGCGTCAGCATGTGCCAGGTATTTTTACGGACGGTAGACCAGCCAGTAGTTGTAAGCAGCCGGCCTCAAGGCCCAGGGCGCCACTGGAGGCGACGCCTCCACTGGGACCTCCTTGTCAGGCCCATGCAGTCCAAGCAGCGGCTTGTGGTCCGTGACCACCTCGAACTTCCGGCCCCAAAGTTAGTGGTGGAAGCGCGCGACCCCGAACATGAGGGCCAGGCCTTCCTTGTCCAGCTGGCAGTACCGCTGCTATGCCGCATGAAGCCGAAGGGGCGCAAATGATACAGGTCGTTCCTGGCCATTTATCTCCCGGTGGGCCAGGACGACTCCCACGCCATACGACGACGCATCTACAGTCAGGACGATAGGCTTGGCCGGCTAGAAGTGCACCAGCACCGGATTCTTGGTGGTGAGCTCCTCGCTGCGCTGGAAGGCCAAGTTCTGGTTTTTCTTCCGGGCGCACTGCTGTCCATCTCGAAGCAGAAGCTGGAGTGGCTGCAGATGCGATGACAGGTTCGGGAGGAAGCTCCTGTTGAAATTGATGATACCGTGGAAGCTCTGAAGTTCCTTCTTGTTCTGGGGCCTGGGTGCGTTGAGCACAGCCTCAACTTTGCGGGCTGTAGGGCCAGGCCTGCCTGCGAAATGACGTGGCCCAGGTACTCAATGCTGTGGGCCGAGAAAACGCATTTCTCCAGCTTTAGCATCAGTCCGGCATGCTGCAAACGTGCCAGGACGTTGTTAGGTTCTGCGGGTGGTCCTAGTCGTCTGTACCCGTAACCAGTATGTCGTACAAGTACACCGCCACGTGCCTCATGCCCATGAACAGGCTGACCATCTCACTCTGGAAAATGGCAGGGGCTGCGGCCACGCCGAACGGTAGCCGCATGTACTGGAAGAGTCCCAGCGTTTTCGATATGGTGACGTACTTCTTGGGCGACTCCTGGAGCACCCGCTGCTGGTACGCATCTCTGAGGTCTAGCTTTATGAACTGTCCCCCAGACAAAGCTGACCAGAGATCTTCGCTGTGGGGCTGCGGGTACTTTTCCACGGTAGTGACGGGGTCGATAGTGACCTTGAAGTCCCCGAAGACCCTTACACTGATGTCTTGCTTCAGGACTGTCACGATAGGAGGGGCCCACTCCGACGATTTCACGGGCACCAGGATCTCGTCTCGCTGCAGCCGTTGCAGCTCCTGGGTTACCCCGTCCTTCAGGGCGAACGGCAGCGGGCGTGGTTTGAAAAACCGGTGCCGGGCTCCCTCTGGAACATGAATGCTCACCGCCGTACCGGTAAATCTGCCCACCCCGGGCTGGAACAGGGCCTTGAACTTGGTCATAAGGCTCGGGACGTCTTCCACCGCATGCACTGCTACCTGGTACTCTGGCAGCCGCACACCCGACGCCTGGATCCAGTTTCGGCCCACCAGGGTCGATGACGCCCCCTTGGTCAGGTGCAGGGGCAGGGGGGCCTCCCTCTCGCCAAGGCGAACAGTAACCTGGACTTGACCTTCGACTTGGGCGTGTTGTCCGGAGTAGCTGGCCAGCATGACGCCCGACGCCTCGACGGACAAACCAGGAATGGTGAAGGATTACCCGGACATGACAGAAACGCGGGCCCTGTGTCCAGCTCTATGGAGATGGGACGCCCGCAGTCTTCGACAGTCAGCACATACGGCGGCACAGACAACTGACGTATGTCTGTGTGCCGCATGCGGAAAATCTGCGGGTAATCGGCCACGACATGAAGACTAGCCGCTGCACCCGAAGCTGCTGCCGCACTCCCCCGCCGCCTACCCTTGCGCCGACTCCCTGGCCGTGGGCTGGCGTGGAACATGTGCTCGACGCCGGCTGCTGCTTCCGTCCATTCAGCGTCCCCCCTCGGCAGACCCGAGCAATGTGCCCTGTTCTCCCACACGCAAAGCCCTCCATTTGCGCGAACTGGCACTTTGAGGGGGGGTGGTTACCATAGCACCGAACGCACCTGCCATGCCATGTCGCTATCACAGAGCAAGAATATTTTATTGTTGATCCGTGGTCTATATCTGGTTCCGTGGTCCCTATCCGACAGTGAGCCGGCCGCACGTGCTATCTCGCCCGCGTCCTTAGCCGCAGCATCCATCGCCAGCGCTGACTTCATGGCGTCGTCTAGCGAGGGGTCCGGAAGCTCCAGCGAGTCGCGTCTGCATGGCGGGGTCGTTGATGCCACAGACGAAACGGTCCCGGAGTAGCACGTCGAGCTGCTCCCCGAAGGCGCAAGCGCTCGCTAACCCTCGCAGCGCTCCGATCGAACTGCCCGAGAGTCTCTCCTTCTCGGCGGCTCTGGTAGTTGAAGTGGAAGCGGTCCATAAACGTCGACGGGGCGGGGCTGAAGGGCGAACGCTGCGTCGCGAGAAGCTCACCCAGCGACTTGTCATGCGGCGTGGCCGGCTTGAGCAGGTCGAGCAGGAGAGCGAAGACGCGGGTCCCGCAGCTGCAGCGTCGTTCGCCAGGAAAAACACGCCGACTTGTTCCTCGTACACAGGCCAGGCGGACCATTCACCGTCGAACGGCTCAAGCTTCCCGTATAGCGGCATGGCGTAATGGTGGCCGGCGTGGGGGGGCAGTGTCTGGGCGTCATCGGTGGCTTCGGTCTCTCCGCGGGCTTCGTGCCTCATCGCCATTGTCACGAGTTAGCCCCGCATTCACGAACGTGGGGGGTCGGGGTACCCTCCAGCTGAGTGGCGACGTGCAGCGTGCTGGTGGTGGCGCTGACTAACCGAGAGCAGCCGTGCTCGTCGGTGTTTATTCTCCCGCAACCCACAATGTTGCCCACCGAGCCTTGTGGGCCCACCAAACTTAGCGGCCAATGAGTATCAGGGTTAGGGGCGCCACACACTGGTCACAGCGTGACTGCGGCTTCTGGTTATCCTTTTTTTCTCATTTATTTCTTTTCCATTGTGTTCCACTTCTCTCATGTTTTTGCTGCACACCAACCATGATCCCATTGTACAAACTCTCCCTTCTCTTGGCCTGCCGTCACCCTTGCTAAATTTTCTGTATATATGTAACCCTGAAATAAACTTAATCTGTACTTTGAAGAAAGGAAGTCCACTTCCTGAAACGTCAGTAAACATTCATTTTTATTTTTATGTCTTTCTCGTGTCTCTGTCTCTCTGTCGCTATATATATATAAATAAATAAATATATAAGTATATATATATATATATATATGTTGTTATTTTTATGAATCTTCCGGAGAAGTTAGAATCTGCCAGCAACTGGGCTGAAGGAGATAAGAAAACTAGCAGTTTTTTCAGTTATGTTCAGATTTTGAACAAGCTCAATGAGTTTATCTTACACAATTTGATTAGAATGATTAGTTGGATCACTAGGGAGTACGCTGAAACAGCTGCACTACCGGCGGCCACGGCTGGAGAAGTAGCGTCATTCCTCCATCAGCGGTTCATCCTTCATCACGGTGCTCCTCGCGAGCTACTCAGTCATCGAGGTCGCTGTTTTTATCCGACGTCGTGGAGACACTTCTAGATGAATGCAACGTTGTCCACCACAAAACCACAGCACACCACACCCAGACCAATGGTCTGACGAAGCGGGTTAACCCCACACTAGGGGTTATGATCGCAATGTACATTTCCTCGGACCATCCCGATTGGGACCTCGTTCTTTCTTTTGTGACGTGAGCTTAGCACACCGCTAAACAGACAACCACGAGGTTTTCGCTGTTCTTTGTGCTCAATGGTCGTGAGCCTTTATGCATCTTGGACACTATACTTCTGAACTGACCTGACGCCTCCGAATTGAGGCCAGTTTTAGGCGTCGCTCGAAGCCCTGAGGAATGTCACCAGCTTGCTCGTCACTTTACATCTGAAGACCTGCAGCGCCAGAAGGCTTATAACGATGTTTTGGTCTCAGCTCTAACTTTCACGAAAGGATCCTTCGTCTTGCTCTACATACCGTGCCCGACTCCCGGACTGTTACAGAAATTTGTGTCGCAATACCACGGCCCTTACCAGGTTGTGCAGCGAACATCGCCGGTGAATTATGTTTTTGAGCCTTTAACGCCCACTTCAGATCGCGCTGTCGTGGGCGTGAGACAGTTCACAGCACGCGGCTCAAGCCCTACTATGACCCACTCGTTTCGTGTATGCCTTAGGTCGCCAAGATGGCTTCCCCGTTCCGGCAAGGGTATTGTAGCAAGTATGTATGTACCGCACATGGAAGACTAGTTGTGACCAGCGTCAATCATAATGGGCCAATCTCTGTATGTGGGTATTTGGCGGATGTCGACGGAGAAGAGGACGCTCTTGTTTGAGCTCAGCCTCGCGGAATGCTGGTCGTTTCCGCTCACCCCTCCTGCATTGACGCCTCGTTCATGGATAAACGAGCCCATCTTTCTACAGGAATGTCGAGTATCTCCTGTACAATACACACACACACCTATATATATATATATATATGAATGTATATATGTGTAAATTTGCCCAGGCACTTTCGATACCCTGCAGTAAGAAACGACCCTTGTTTGGTTGTTCAGTGGTTGTAGGATTCCTCAAAAATCTTGACGTCAATCAGTGAAAACGTAGGGACGATATGGCAAATTCCCTAATAGAGCTGAAGGAATATTATGATGATGGTTGTATTTTTGTCGCAAGGCCATCTGAGACAAAGAGCGCAACACAAAAATACATACCACAAAAATTGTATTAAAACGTGTAAGCCTGAGTAACAGCAAATATAATAACGACAATGGTAATGGCTGGTGTATAGGGCCAGTTTGGATTATACATGATGGGAAATGAAGTTCATAAACTGAACATTAGATAAATAGTTAAAAACAGACCTAAAATGGGCCATGGCATCGTCAATAAAAGCAGTGATTGGTGGAATGGGATGTGCTGTTTATACAGTTATTGAAACTGTTTGTGTCACATCACGATGTGTCACACATATTGTAAGATGTCATTGTTACTTCGATTCTATTCAATACTTTCTTTTTAACGTTGAAATAGTTCCGCGTAGTAACTTCTTGGGCCTCATTTGATCCACATAAGGTTTACTTATGTTCCACCTCACCAAGACCTATGTTCTAGAATTGTGTTTCACAAATTAAAAAAGCAATCATTGCAGCTTATCCTTTCAATGCGTTTAAAATACAGCTTGTACTCCTAGAACTGCCAGATTAACTCGCTTGCACTATTATTACAACTTTAGCACAGGCATTTTTAAGTCTTGACCTCACTGTGGCAAAGCTGTAATAGTGTTCACAAAAAGAAGCCATACTGTATAGGTAACTACAGCTCCAACTCTATCCTTTCGTTTCTTACTAAACTGATTGAGACTGTTATATCCTATTCTCTAACGGCATATCTGATTAAATGTGATGATTCAAACAATTGCCAGCTGTGGTTTGGCCATAACTTGCCAGAACTTGGCCCCGGAGAATTTACAGATACAAAAAAGTTATTTGAGAAATACCACTTGACTGGAGCCTTATTGAAAGATTTACCTATTGTTTTTATGCCCATAGATTTTAACTTCTGTTGTCAAAGTTGAAAACACTAGAAACTTTTGGGTTCTCGCTCTGGATTTGAGCAGTTCGAACTCAACATGTACGACTTCTAATGTAACATATCAACCTATACCCCAAGTAAATTCATTACACAATGCCTTCAGTCACTTTTAGTTACACTTATCTTCTTATGAAAATTCAGTGTCCTGCCAGCATGCCTAAGTACCTCCAGTTGCAATCTCTATTGAGGCGACAGAACACAATTTGCAGCCCAAGGTAGTACAAACGTCCTTACTTCAATGACTTAACAGAAAGACTAAAATATTGAAGCGTGGCGCTATAAAATGTAGAAAAGCGCTACGAAAAAAAAAATCGCTAAAACCGTAATATAAGTAGTTACTACCTCAAACAGCTGCCGTAATTGCATTTTAATAATTTCGTTCGAGAGCAACATCATCATTGTAAAAGCATAGCACTATTCCTGGAATTCATAGTCGACACCCATCTGAAATTTATTACACACATGAAGTCGCGTAAAAAGGGCTTTGGCATTCGCGTAATAATCAGATGTCGATGGTATTTCAAAACCATAATCTCGTGTCGCTATCTTAAGTTGTTGTTCAGAGCAAATCGTACTACAGTAGTTATTTATGGGGATACATATATTCTACTTATTTGTCATGTCTCTATCATCTCAAAAACCAAGCGGTGTACCTCATCACTTTTAGCATTCACATTGAATCAGCCCTCCGAATATGCACGAGTCTGTACACCTTTCAAAACATTCTTTTATGCTGAAATTGAGCATCCCTAATTGAGCATCCTTAATTCCTGCCACGCCAAAGCAGCCTACTAGCTTTGCGTTGAGAATTTATTGGTACTTAAGGCATATGTGACGAAAGTAACGTCAGGCCCAGCGTAGGATTTCAAGATGGTGAAGGAGTGGATAAGCGAGACTGTGGGTGCAGTTGATTGTCGTCTTTTTTTTCTAACTGTGACTCACCCTGCCTACGCTTCATACCCCTAACTGATGTCCCATATCTGCCCCGCCAAGTTAGGAGCTAGCTGGCCAGTGGCGAAGTCCGGACCCCACTACGATCAGTTGTCCGACTTACGTCGCAGTGCATGATTCCACAGTAGCCATGCTTGTAGACTGGCTCGGGATCCAGTGGAGCAGTTGGCTAGGCGTCTCGATTCAGTAGACCTCTGTAAACAACATTGACATTCGAACAAGGCAGTAGAAGCCCGGAAGTAGTGTCACGCGTAACGACCGCTTCCGTGGTTGCCGGATCAAGGTGGCTTAGATCACAAACTAAAGACTGCGAATGTCTATATTGTCATTTTGGAAGAGTACCATGCTCAAGGTTTGCGGCCAGAAGGCCGCCCGTCAGGAGTGAAAGGGAAGAGCTGATGCTGGGAACCAACGGCCCAGAAAAATTCGGCGTATTTAGTGGCACTGTCGCTGTGCTTTTATCCCGTCCGGGCTCCACGAATAACCCGATTAGCTGAAGCAACGTTGCAGTAAACTCGGCGGACAAGGGGACTTCCCTTTGGTTTGGCTTGTAAGCGTAGCAGAAAGGCGCGTTCAACATGAAATAGTGCCTGTCGGATAAAGGGTATCCACTATCAAAGCATGTGTTCTGTATCGCCACGAGGATGCCTCGCTGCCGGGCTTGGACGAGCGCGGCCGAAGCTCGCTGATGGGGAGCAAGAGCAGCTGGCGCTTTGCCATCATCTAAAGCGGGACCGCATTGTGCATGGACCACGTTTGAGTAGCTTGATCCAATAAAAGTATCGTCGAAGTGCTGCAGGGCTGAAGAAACGTAGGAAAAACGCAATCGTCCTCGTCAATGTAAGCGTCGCAGAAGGAAGCTCGGATGTCTCCAAAACAACAGCCGCATCTTCGACGCTAGGGTCATAGTAGAACAGGTAAGACGACTCAGAGACTGAGTCAAGTCTCAAGAATTGCATCGTGGAAGCTCCGTTTTGTCATTTCCGAAGTGGGAGTCGGGTCCTTGACACCAGCATCCTGGTACGGCCAAAGACACGTCTCCAATACAGAAGTCTCGTGGGCGATGCTAGAGTCACGGCAGGGCTCCACGATACGTTGCCGAAACGATAGTCACGTTGGCGACGTAATATTCATAGAGTCGCGGGTGTCCCTCTCTCTGACTGAGCCCCTCAGAGTTTTTTTCGCGTCGTAGTCTAATGAGGCGCCCTCCTCGTCGTAATAAAATTCTTTGTTGGGCGTGTTGGGTAATGGCTTTAAAAAATTAAAACGAGCGCAAAGGACGACGACACAGAAAAACAGTAGAGCGCTCATCCCGTCTACTGTGTTTCTGTGTCATCGTCCATTGCGCTCGTTTTAATTTTTTGAAGCTCGTCGTCATGTTCCACTAAGCACGCAAAACACGATACCAGATGGGTGGCACACCACCCGTGATCATTGTGGACACCATCGGATGGATCTCCTCGCGAAGCCAACCGAGGATGGAGGTTGCAATGCAGGTAGCCAAGTGGGCTGCCTGAGTTTGAGGAACGGTACTTGCAGACGAGGTTTTGCTCAGGGAGAAATGTCCGTGCGGTCGCAGTGCCCAGATGCGTTAGTCGTATCCATGGCTTCTATAATGTAAGTTTCAAATTTGTCATCGTTCAGGTTCTGCATAATTTGGCTTTGAGTTCGTGCAGGCTCACCTGGTCATACAAGATGAGGCCGCAAAAACTGTCAGTGTATAACTGTTGCTGCCTGAGTCGGCCGTAGGGCATCAAAGGCAGTAATTGTCCTGGAGACAGCCCCCCTCAGGATATCTCGGTGAATGGGAAGAGCGTCCATTGCACCTGTCGGCGAAACCAGACATTTCTAAATCCTAAGGGCGCATAGACGGACGAGGACGAATTGGGCACGAGCATAAAGGGGCCGCGGTCACCAGCAAGGCAACCGGGATAGAGCAGCGCAAAAGTATCCAGCCCTGTGGTGCCTCGAGGTTGCTGTGCCATCAACCGTAGGTGCGCTCGTGCTTCGATTCCTTTTTTTCATGGTACCAGAATTGCTGCTACGAAAGTCATGTGAAGACCAGCGTCTGGCTTCCAAGACCGTGATGGAGTGAATTAGCGAAGCCATGGGTGCAGCATACCCTCGGTTTCTCTCTTCTTCGTGACGCCCCTGCCTGCGTATTTTTATTTCTCAAGAGTGTACACTAACTACGGGAAACAAATACACATTTGTTCGGCCCATACCTTCGAAATACTTTATCTACCGTGAAAACAATGTGTCATTACAGAGTTCATTTCTTCAGAAATTAAGGTTATTCTTGCTTAGGAATGTTAAAAAGTTACGTTTCTTTTTTTGTTGTGTATGGTACAAACACGCTTACCTAAAGCTAATGTCGCAGTTGTCTTACTACTTTGGCGTTTCATTATTTCCAGTTAATTAGATTGACCACAACTTTTACGGTCTATGTGGTTTTGCATTAAATTGTTCCGAAAAAAATTATGTTGTTTTGTAATATATTGTTTTATTGTTGGCGCTATTCAACCGGGTGTCCCCTCAACATTTTCATTTTTGTCCTGAATCTGTAATAATGACCCTTGGCAATATGCCCTAATGAAATTGTACGACAAATTTTTGAAAATAACATTTTTGTTGTTTTTGCCGTCTCTGACATATCATTATTATTCTCCTAACCTTATGCAAAAGAACGCTTCTTGAGGATAAATTGTTTCTTGTGCATGTAAAAAATGCTCGCTTTGCTTTCACAAGCAGCTGCAGAGCGGCAAAGAGACGCTGTTTGGACGCAACTAGAATGCATTATTGGTTTTAAAGAGGAAGGCTTTTTTACGAGAAATAAACACAAAGTCTTATCAGATTTTGCATATTCATCCTAGAAAGTAGGAGTAAGTAACCTCCATGATACCTACTTTCACAGCCACAAAATATACAACATAACTTTCTTACAACGTACGTTTCATCCAAGCCTCCTTCTTCCATCTTTTCAAACAAGTGTATGACTAGTACTAGAAACTTACCATACTTTTTATATTCAGAATACATCGCCCATCATGCTGCCTGAATATGTTCGGGAAAAGCTGTCATTTCCATTGCTTTTTGCTCAGGCAATTATTTATATAATTAAAAATTCTTCACGCCCTTCATGAGTGGTGTTTTTATTTACAATGATTTTTCGTACCGTGCTCGTATTAGGTAGATGTGGCTTGTTTAAACATGTTCCCCTTCATAATTGATTTAAGTTAACGCACCGACGCTACACCGTCGATGAGACACGTGGTATTGGAGCACTCCAGATTAATTTCTACCACTCGGGGATGGGGAAGTGCGCACAAATCTGGAATACACGGGGGTTTCCACTTATTGCCTTCATCATAAAAGCCGGGAATCGAACCAGCATTCTTGGGATCAGCCGCACAAGGCGTCAGCCAACCAGCCACAGCTGCGAGCATAAAAATGCCAAATCCAGGCATGGAAAATCATCAGTGGCCAGTGTGCGCGAGATTATTGGCTGGTGTTGGACAAAGGTAAGAAGCAAACAAACGGCTTGTCAGCCAGAAATGGAAAACCAGTATTGGACAATGCTTCCCAGAGCGTATGCCTACGATAATGCCTAAGCGTAGGCACCAGGCCTTTTTCATGCACATTTTTGGTTTTCTGCCCAGTGCTTATGTCCATTGCCAATACTACGCATTGCCAGAGACCAGATATCGGCTTCAAATATGTATTTTACAAAAAAATATTTTTATGTGCACAGAACAAATTTTAGTACAAAATGTATAAAACAGAAATCAAGCCACAAGGTACAACAAACGATCTGCGCCAACATGGGAACCAATCACGTGACTTTCTCAAAACAATCGAGCACCATAACACCGGAGATCTTTTTGGTTATTTTTATTATGAACATAAAATTTACAACCAGAACGCTAACTTAGGAGTGGCAAGAATACGAAATACCTTTGTTGAAAATCTAAGCACGGCAGCAAAACACAAACACAATACCATACGAAAAAGAAAAGGATCACAAAGCGTAGACCGATCAAGGCCTCGTTTAGCTGGTTGAGATGACTAAAGTAGAATTATTCTGATAAATGAAAACGAGACCGTTATCTTGGGTAATTCACGGATATGCCAAGATCACAGTGTGTAGTTCAACAGCACTATAGTAGAAAAGTCCATCTTGGAAGACTTGTTCTCTCTGCTACCCTAGTTCAATCAAGACCTTTCAGTTCAAATAAACGTTTCATCTCTCTCTCTCTCTCTGCTGCATATAGCACTTGTCCACCGGAACACGTTTGCGTTGTAACGGCTGTAATCAGTAAAAGAAATCGTTCAGTACAATGGTAAATGCACGATGCTTACAAAATAAAGCAACTAGCACCATCCTCAACGCAAGCACGCCTGAAAATATTGGCCGGCTCTCAAACACAAAAAGTACTGCACTTGCTGCCATTTATTTTTCGATATTGTTGTTTTCAATAGAGTTATTTTACCCAGTCTTGGCAAGCCAGCCCGTAATTTCACCTAAACTGTGCTTCATACTATGGCAGTGGCACAAGGTAATAGAAAAAAAAGTTTAGGTAACGAAGAACTACGCAAAGAATGCGTGAAATTTTGTTGTGCCTACCATATTTAAATAAAAATTGATCGCAAGGCAATAAATAAAATGCCGTTATTGAAAAAAAACAGCGAACTAAGCATAATCACGAACACAAGAAATAACAAAGTAAGTCAAATGAGGAAATATATACAGCGCTACATAGAAAAATATACGCAATGCGACAAAGATACTATGCAAGGCTTTCACGCTCTGACAAGAAGTTCCACTCAGACACTTTGCGGGGAAAAAAATAAAACTTATATGTATCTGTTTTAGCAAAACATGATGTTTAAGAGTTTGGTTGGTGATGTGTAGTTCTGGTTGACAAAGGGAATAAATACAATGAAGGGTGAATCGCAAATCTATGGTTAAGCAAGAAACTCAGGTAGTCTAAGCAGGAGTTGCCTTCTTCTAGACTGAAGTAGTGGAGCGTTGTTAGCTTCTATTAGTTCTAATGGAGAGATGGTGCCACGAAATTTAAAATATATAGAGCGAACTGCTTTCCTCTGAATTCTTTCCAGTTTATCCATGTTGCATTCTGTACATTCAGTACATTTTGTACATTTTGTACATTTTGAACATTGTGTATATTTTGAGACTTTGCGGCAGTTAGAAAAACGGTGCCGATATGAGGCGAGAAACTGTAGACTCTTAACGCGCGAATAGAGTGGCTGTCTGGCCGCCGACGGAAGAAACGTAAATATATAGCAAGCGATAGCGATAGATTGGGAAATGTCTACATGTACCCTTTCTCTGTGCGCCGGGTTGTTTCTTAGCCAAGGAAAAGCGAAAGGGTATAGAGTTGAGTCAACACACCGAGTGTTTGTGCTAGTTGGGAAGAAGACACGGCCGGTTTGCTGCGACAAACTGTATGCCTTGAACGCGCTCTCAGGCGTACTGTTGAAGCAAATGAAAATACACTGCTTCAGAATGCGATAGTTTTGGGAAGTTTATTCCGGTCTTTTCGCATGCGCCGTCACTTGTATATTGGCAGAATTATAGCGAGGGTTGCGAAAGCGTGCCGGACAGCTCATGAGAATTTCTCTGCACAAACTATGCAGGTATAATGTACAGCTGCTCCGGAAGTAGCCATCGTCCCGGATAGCAAAGATTTATACGAGAAAGGGTCAGGCAGGAACGATTATATCGATATAAACAGCTCTTCTTAACCAGAGAAGGATCTGACCACCTTCGTTTAGTAGTTGGCCGCATCTTCTCATGCATGACTAACTAGGTCTTGACCCTTATTCCCCAGCAGCTTTCGACCCTCAGTCCCCAGCAGCTGTAGAACATTTGTTCACAGCAGCGTTCAGATCTGTGATTCAGCCGAGGGTGCTAGGTATCTTTAGGTCCCAACACGCAGCATTTGAATCTTGAGTCTGGTAACGGCTATCCAGTTAGGGAACTTTAGCTGCACAACTAGAGGAGCCGTCTGATTTAGGTGGCCTATTATATGGTTAAGAAAATTTACAAGGAGGGGAGACGGCTTCATGGATTCTCTTGTGGGCATACGTTATGCTAATGTCGAGGGATTGCATTTTAATCCGCAGAACAATAGCAGGAAACATGGAGGAGATCTTAATCACTGGCCAGAGAGTCACAGATCTTCTGACTAAGCTGAACAGGCAATACCGTTTAAAGGTATTACTGGCCTATCCGCCAGCAACTAGGTATGATGATGAAGCCGTTGATAGCTTATTCGAGGACGTCAAATCTACCATAAAGAAGGCAACAACGCAGTTTAAAATTGTTATTGGCGATTTATTGCAAAGGTCGTTAAGAGGCAAATATGAGAAAAGTCAGTTAGAATCTTCAGAACTGACAAGTGCAACAGTTGAGGAGATTCACTGGTGGGATTTCCAAAGTAAAGCAAGTGTTGTAAATGCGCAGTCATGGGAAGAAGACATGTGCGGCAGGCGCCGAGGAAGTGTATCGGCTGAAAGCGGTCGTAAGTGCCAATCCGTGAGCGTGTGAAAGCAAATATAAACACGCCTCAGCGGATGATCAGTTCATACACTTTCTTTTTGTCTCCTTCCAGCGTTAGCGGAATTGTCTATTACCACTCCAAAAGAGAAATAGGGAAAAGCGGGGAATCATTCCGACTCTTTGGGTGCGTTGGAAACAAGGCGAGGTGTTGTGAGGCAACAAAATACAGGGTAATCGAAGTGAAGTCGACAATAAAAAAAATAGGGGATTCGATTTACCCGAAGACCACCTCTACATTGAGGCTAAGCGCCCAGGGGGACCCATAAATAGCAGGTAATTATAAATTCGGGAGGCATAAATAACTAACATTGAATAATTACCTGTTTTCTGGCTAAAGTAATCAGGCATGTTTGTATCGGAAAGTTATGCAAGCATGTTTCTACGCAGTTAAAAAGAATTCTTCTAGCACATCCGTAGTCCGAGATATAAAACGGCGGAGTTTATTAGCCGTTCGCATGATTACGCATGCAAGACAGTCTGCGCCGGCGCAAATCTCCGCCCTTCTGTGACGTACATGCTGTGTATGGTGTTTTGTTCGACGAAGGGGCGGAGGCACAGACAAAACTGATAACTGGTACCCATTCCTTTTTTGCAGGCGTTACCGCAATCTTGAGTATTCGGAACCGCTATCGAAGCACAGTATAAAAGGGGGGAGCTATGCGCCGATCTTTATTTTTAGCATTCGTAATCATGCGAGCGACCATTAAACTTCGCACTTCATTGTCTCGGATCTATTGCTAGAAGAATTCTGTCAAATGAACACAATTGCGCTTAACTTTCCAATACAAATATGCCTTGTTTCCATAGCCCCTAAAAAGTTAGTAATCAATTAGAATAACTAAGTCACATACATCAATTTTACCTCCTAATTCTGTGTCTTCCTGGGTGCTTAACCCCACTGTAGAGGTGGTGTTCGCGTAAATATAGGCGTCTGTTTTGAAAAAAAAAATTTATACTTAACTGTGATCACCCTGTATGTTATGAATATGTACGAAACATGGCTGTTCAGAGTCTTGCGGACGCATATGTATGTGGGAAGCCACTGGGTGAGATGGTCGATAACTTTCTATATGTCCTCTTTATCAGCGCACCTGTTTTCCAATAACCGAACTAAAGCGAAACAGTCTGAAAGTGGGCAAACATACCAAGCCTTTGTGGCATTTTCAAAGAAGACATAGGAAGCTTGCACAAAAAAACTGGCCTTGAAAACGCACGTAAAATGGCAGCCCGGCTGCATACGGAAGCCATTTAAATACACTGAAACAGACTGCGAGAGTTGAGATACTTTGTACGTATTTCTTTTTTCCCCAGCACACCAGTAACATCTTTGCGACGTGCCAAAAAGGTCTGAAAGTCTTTGTGCCATCAGTAGATCAATTGAACATTGCAAGTGAATGCAAACGTTTTTAGCAAAAATTTTCTATGATAAGATTATGTGGCCAAATGCTTATATTCGGACGTTATTTCGAATATGCTAAATATATATCCTCGATCGGGCTGATACTTTATTTGTAGATGCTGTTTAAACATAATTGTCTGATGGAGTTCAGGCGTTGCATGCATTTCAATTTTTTTACTTGGTATATGTCTATCGCAGTTACATACACTTTTGCTGTATCTTCTATACTTTATTTTCACACTGCCCCCAGATGAATTTTTTTCAGATTACCTAGGGTGTTGCTACGGCCATGTGCCACTTTTTTAATCCATGAATACTGTATTTTTCGAAATATAAATGCAGATGGCATAATAAATAGGGATGATGATATGCCTGGAGATAATTTGATGCTTATAGAAGATTTTGTTTATTCAAACTGCCATTTAACTTGGTCGTTCTACCTGCTCTTAGAAAATACAAATACTGGACTAGCAATCACTGCCGACACTGTGCAGCCACATATGGTAAAAAAGTGTCGCAGTTTGTACCAATGGTACAAAGCTGCAGGAGCAGGTGAGCTGGTGGCCTTTATCCCTTCTTCGGAGACCCGGCTTTGCACCTGACATAAAAATCCGAACTTTGTAATAAAAGATCTCTATCAGTGGTAGACCTGGAACATTTCAACCGCTGGCTTTTACATATTTAACAAGGTGAACCATGTTAGCAAGCGCTCGAACTGGCGGTAACCAGGTACGCGAAATGGTTGTCAGTAGCTCAGCAGTTCGGTCCTCCCCACCTCCGACCCAAGCGAACGTGAACTAGCGAGTAGAAAGCACGTGAGAGATTGATTACGCCGCGAACGCCGGTCAGAGTGTTCTCAAAGGTGAGGTTGGATGACACCGGGCCATGGTCACGAGGCGAAACCTGACGTAGGCTTGGTATTTTTTTTTCTGCGAGCCCCTGACGGGTGGCAAGCTCACGAGCAAGCTTGGAAAATGCGGGCGCCCCTCACATGACGCACGAGCACATGCGCTAGTGTTTCCGGCACTCAGCCTTTTCTCTTTTCTTTTTCGAGAGCCATGCACGTCGGGCAAGCCCGCGCGCTAGCCAGGGTTACGCCGGGCGGTCTTCACGAAATGCGTGCTTACGTTCGCTGGGCATTTTCTTCGGGAGCGCCGTGAAACAAGAGCTTCAACAGCCCAGGAGATAAAAGGTCCAAAATTTTATTCACAAAAATCAACAAGGGATTGCTGTAGTCCATAAGTGTTTTTCTCTAAAAGCGCCTTGTCGTCTTCTGAAAGGAATTCTAACAAGAGCTATCCGAACTAACGGGCTCGAGGGAGGTGAAAAACCCGCTTTGAACAAGATGCGAATGAATTCAAAAATTGACTGCGCTTTAAGGTTGGCAGATACTTTAGGATTTCATCAATTCGGAGCATTTAGGTATTGTCGAAGTTACTTCAGTCCCAATCATTATTATCCTACTGCTGAATGAGACTTCATAGCACAACATCGGAAAGCTCATTGTACATTTATTTGTTGCACGTTTTCTTATTGCAGTGCACACGCGTTCAGCTGAGTCACAATATCAAAATATTCGTGGAATCATGTGCTTGTTTTTTTTTGTTTTTTTAATCAAGTACACATATGCGTGTGTTCTCTTTCCCTTTTGCATAAACGAAGTTGCAGTCTATCGTGTGTTTTGTCGTTTCTTTCTTCGTCGTCTGTTAAAGTTTGCTAGAAGTATGAGTTCGTGAGCCACTAGCCAACTTGCCCAGCTCCCAGCTTTAATTACTTTGACACAAACTGGAGTGGTCACTTATTTGAGAAGGGAAGCAAAGATTTTATGGTAAGTGATGGCTAGACGGCAGGTACTCCGTAAATTGGGTACAGCTATTTTATAGGGCCTAATACAAGACTAGTTTGACACTGAACGTTGCAGGGTTTATGTATATTTCGCCAAGATGACACCTTTATATTTTTCTGGCCTTAATGGCAGTAAAAAAACTATGTGCGCCAATCCACGCTGTGAAGGTGGTTGCACAGCGAAGATTCAAACAACAGCAAAACGATTACCCATGCGACTTCAACCTGAATTTTCATTTGTGGCTCTACAAAAAGTGAATCCAGAGACAAGTGAAAAGCACCTAACCACACCCTTTATTTCTTCAAAGAGGTTTTTTTTTGCTAAGGGTAAATCAATGCATTGTGTAGAAAAGGTGGCTTGTTGAGTTGCATTAACGAAACAACTTAGTGAAAACTTCTTTGTATAACAGCTACAGGAAGTTTAAACCCGGTGTTAAACAGTATGACGTATACTCTATCTATGCCGGTGCCGAAGGATGCAAGAAGATTGGCGGGAGATACGAACAAGTAACTGCACGCCATGTCCAGTTGTGGGCTGACCTTTCATTTTTATAATTGTTAGCCAGTGCGTAAGGCACGCACTCAGCCGCTACACGTGCCGTGGGTGAGCGCACCGCGGTGCCAGCGGTCGCGCGCTGCATTGAGGACGCATTAGGCGAGAACGCAGGAGGGAAACCCGCAGATGTGCTCGGTTGCTGCGTCGTTAGTCTTACCCGTACCCGCGTGGGCTCATAGTTCAACCGGTAAAACAACGGGCTATCGCTCCGTTTCTTTATTCGTTCCCGGTTCCTTTTCTAGCGGTAGCAGTAGCTCCTTTTATTTCTTCACGGAAGTTTTCGGTTGACACCAGCTATCGCTGCAGAAAACTTTGGGTGTAGTGGTGAAAACCTTGATTTTAAAAACTGCATTCGTTGGTCATACTCCTGTATTTTACACATTCTGAAGTAAACGAGCCGATAATGACGCAAGCGTAGTCGGGATCGTTTGCGATGCCTAGTCAGCGTCTGGATAAGGAATGCCCATGCCTTGTATTTGTTTATAAATTAAGACATTAGTTTTGTGCGTTATCTCTCCTCTATAGGCTCATACACGCATCAGGTCCTTAGATATCAACACCCTACTTGGGTGCTTGTGATTCTGATGATGATGATGGATGGTGTTTTATGGCACAAGTCCTATTTACGGGAAAGAGCATCGGAGAAGAAGTTATAAACTGGTTGATTAAACTAAATACTCAAACCTGTGAGTAAAATAAAAGTGACGAATACAAAATACAATGAAGATGGCAGGTGTAGAGGGCCAGCGTGGTTACACGGGCAATGACAAGAGGTACAAAATTTTACGTCACCTACAAACTTAAGAACAGGCAGACAAGAAAAACATTGGTGCATCGGCTGAAATGTATGATGTGTGCAGTGGGTTGTATCGTTTGTATATTTCAGAAAATGTTTGTGTCGTTTTCTGTCAAGTGCATTGCATGTGATTAGTATGTGGACTACAGAGAGGCCCTGTCCACACCTGCTACGCATACTTCCAGAAAATCCAGTGAGCAGGTGGTTGGGCGTTACAAGTGTCTGGCCTTTCCGCAGCCTAGCCAGGGGTACTTCAGTGTATCTGTTGGGTGAGTCAAATTTGTGGTGTTCCAACTGTGCTTTTATGAAGCGTAGTTGTTTGCCTTTTTAATGACTCCAGTGCAATTGCCATGTGTTATGAACCTGTCGCCTGATATGCGTCTGAAGGCCGAGTAAGGTACTGTTGTTATGTTACTGTAGTCATGAGAGCAGCAACACTGGCCATTTGATCGGCGGCCTCAATTCCAGTGATTTCGCCGTGACCAGGTACACAGCATATAGTTTGAAGATTTGAGGCCTATCCAGTCATTAGTACCTTGAAAAGAATATTGAATACACAGTTTTTAGATGACCTTCGGATGACCGGGGCCTGTACAATGCCTAGGGAACCTGTGTACACGATGGACTTGGGAATATTACGTCTGATGATGTGGTTTAAAACGAGTAAGGTGTCATGCGCTTCTGTCATGTAACTACTGTTACAAAAATTTATTGTTCTGATAACTCTAAAATTTGTTCTCTGCGCTCCACAAAAAACCGTAGATGCAGTTCTCACGCATCGCTGAAGTTTTTTTACTAGTGTGCATGAGAGGTCGCATGGTATTGGACGTAGCTGTCATGCCGGAAATAACTTATGGACGGGTGTCTTGTACGTATCTGACAGAGGGACCTTGAGTGCAGAAGTCTTCTTTCTAACTCTGAGAGAGAAAGGCAAGAAGATAGATGGCCTGTTTAAAAAGAGTTGTAACTTCGATGCATGACTGATGCATGACTCATTCACGACTGGAATAACAGGATGGTTGGTGAGAGATACGATCTTAAATGCATACAGTAAGTCCACATAGTCCCGCTGACGCCCTAGGCACCATTTATCACACTCGACATCCGGACTGTCGACTGGGCTAGTGCGCAAAGTGCCGCATGGGAAGCGAAGGCAAAGATATATCACTACGTCGAAATTTTAAGGGCTTGTCTTGTCGCTTACCTATATACGACACTGGTGTAGTCAAGCCGAGACTCGACAAAGGTGGTGTAGAGGCGCAGCAGAGAGTTTGTTAGCACCATGGGATTGGTGCGAGAGGACCTTAAAAATATTCATTTTTTTTAAGCATTTGCAATTGAGCTATTTATTATGAGCAATGAATGCAAGCATTTCATCGAATTATATACCGGAAATTTGTGCTTCTTGTTCACAGGTATGGGCACGTTGTTAAGAGTTATGTGTGGGTCTCGGTGGGCCCCATGTTTCCTGGAGAACACTATACAAGAGCTTTCTCCTGGATTAAGCCTAAAATCATTCTTGTCAGTCAAGCTGGAAAGTTTGTTGGCACCAAGCTGGACTTTACCCTCGCACATAGACATAATACATGATTTAAAGTAAATCTGAATGTCGTCTACATACATAGAATAAGAGAATGTAGGTGGCAATTTCTTTCCAAGAGAAGTCATCTTGACCTTGAAGAGAGTGCAGCTCAACACTCCACCTTAACAGACACCGTGTTCTTGCCCGTCAAGCATGGAGAGTGCACTACCGACTTTCACGCAAAATGTTCTCTCCGGCAAGTAACTGAAAATGGTTTTAACATCTTACCCGAGACACCAAAAAACTTGCGTTCACTAAGAATGCGTAACGCCAATCTTTGTAATATACCTTCTCGATGTCGGAAAACACTGCAAGAAAGAACTGCTTTTGCAGGAAGACATCCTTTATATACGATTCAAGTGCCACGAGTTGGTCGTTCATGGATCTCTCCATCCTGAAGCCTGCCTGGCAGTTCACGAGAAGACCGTTGTACTCAACGAAGCACAACACTCTCCTGCCTACCATCTTCTCGAAGAGCTTGCACCGGCAGCTTGTCAGAGAGATGGTACGGTAACTTGAGAGGCACAAAGGCTCCTTCCCTTCTTTAAGAGAACCCACTACAATGCCTCCCTCCAAGACTATGGGAGCTCCCCGAATGCCAAAATTTATTTTATAGTTGTAGGAGGTTTACAAGAGCGTATTCGCGTACGTGCGGTATCATTGACGGAAATAAAGTCGTCTATTCCTGTAGCTCAGGGACAGAGGTACTCTGAGCAGTCCTGACTTCATAAAGCGAAAAGGGAGTTATAAGACGTGGTTTACCTGTCATTGCAAGTAAAGGCTTTTTTTCGGCCTAGAGTTTGAGTTTTTATAATCTGTTTCTGTAGTGTGCTGAACTGAACACGTGTTGGAAGTGTTGTGCGAGTGTGACAGGCTGCTTTTGGAGTGTGTCGCCTGTTGTGCTTACTAGAAGCAGGCTGTCTTCAGGTTGTTCTTTGAGTTTTGCGTATTTTGTCAATACATTTCGTGTGTATGTGTAGAAGTGTATTGATGTAATGAATGAGCCACAGCTCTCTCGTTTTGCCAAACGGCGCAGACATTTGCTCAACGCCTATGTTCTTTTGAGCAAAAGGAGGTTCCCCGACGTGGGGTACCGACAGAGGATACTTCACGCCTTGTTGTAGGCCTCTCGCGCCCACCTACAGTCCTCGCTCCATCACGCCCTCCTCTGGTTGGGAATGGTGCCGCCTATATTTTAGTGATCGCGACAAGCGTCCGCCTATATTTTAGTGACCGGGACAAGCGGCTTCGCCATTTTTCGCAACCCTGCTTCCCCAGCCACAAAGTGGACAACGGCACGCGAAGAACGTTCCCCGCCATTCCAGACCTTCCTTTGCTGATTCCGTTGGACTCTATCACAAACCACTCTACATGGTTCGTCATCCGGGAGAGCCATTTTTATGTATACGATATCTGCTCCCCAAAAATCAGGTACCTCTTGAAACTACAAAAGCTACCTGCTGATCTCATATAGCAGATTTCATTAGCGGACCCCACGCCCGAGTGCGTATGACGCATTAAAATACACTGTCCAACCACAATGGCATAAAATGCGGCAGACGACAATCCTAACAGAACCTGCAGCCGTTACCACCACCAGTGCTCCTCCGACATCACCCTTGGCCCATGCACCGCAACCCTCACTAGGTGAAGGGTCTCCGATCATGGGCGCGTATGTCGAGCTCCCAGCCACACCTACACCAACGGGACTCACAGCCGACGTCGTCACGGACGTCAACCACCCGGAGCCTTCCTTCCTCCCTACCACCACCCCATGCCCGGGCTCCGCGCAGTCGCAGCATAACTGGCACGAGACGCAGGTCGTTGCCCCCATGCCGACCACGATGTACTCGCGTCTCTTATTGTGGTGCACTCAATGCCTGTGCCGGAGTCTCGAAGGTGTAAGGCTGCTAACCAAGGTGTCTGCACCCAGGCCTCACAACTATCACAGCAACACGCCCAGGTGTGCCCTGAGGAGTGCTTTGGCAAGGCATCCGCGACTGGTGCGCTGCCTCGGGCGCCACGAGAGCGTTCCGGTGCGCGTATCCTGCGGAATGACCAAGCGCAGTGCGGCGCACCCGCGGAACGCTTCCAAGGTCATCAGTCGCTGATGTCGCCGCCAAATAAGCGAGGTGCTGCACCTCGACGCCAACATCGTTATCGACGGTTTAAGAACCCGCGAAGAAAGCCTGTTTCGTCGCTTACATAGACGTCGCTTTGCGCAGCGTCTCTTGCACGACAGCTGTGGGGGCGACTGGGGATTCATGAAGCTGCTAATCGGCTTTCTAGGACTTCGACGTCTCTCTGTGGCCGAGGTCAGTGCAAGCGTCTTGCAACGGCGCACGTCGAACCGGTGCTACGGGGCTGCACCAGAACCCGTGCTCGGCACTTCATAGACGGAAATGCCAGCCTTTTTGCGCATCAGCCGAACGTCGGTGTACCCGCTCAGCTAGTGGCTGTTCAACGAGCACCCATTCTGCAAGTATCGCCTCGTCCTCTATACAGTGGCCGCGGCTGGCATCACTTTTTCTTCTGAGCTGCAAAACCGTACGCCAAATTGTCCCAACCTCCACTCCCAGCCTTGTCCATCAGAGCATTCCCCACATCCCGGACGCTACCTCGCTGACGAACAGGACGGTGCCGTTAGTCACCCCATGCCACTTGACCACTGAGTGCCTACGCACTCTTCCTATCTACGGACGAATTCTACATATCTGTACAAAGTGCGTGGTTTATTTTTCTGCATTGTTATTCACAATGCTGACTGGGGGTGGGGGGAGCCCTGTAGCGCCACCATCATCATCGTATTAAGCGCCAGCATCAGTATCAGCAGATTGGCCAGCTTGCACGGAAGACACTCAGCTCTCGCAGCAGGTCTGGAATGGCACTCCGTTTCAAGGGTCGGTAAACTCACTCATGAGTGCACTCACACACCCCTACTCACCACTCACAAATGAGTGGTGAGTGAGCCTCACCGTTGTTTGGCCCTGGTGAGTGCGAGTTCGAGTGCCACTCGCAGCGAGTGGAACTAAGCACTCATGAGTGCGAGTTCTATTTGCGGTGAGCTCCACTCACACCTCGCGAGTGCGAAAACCATTCGCGTTGAACCCCACTCGCTACTTGCAAGTGTGAGTTGCACTCGCGGTGAGCCCTACTCACCACTCGCGAGTGAGAGTTCTACTCGCGGCGATCCCCGCAAACCACTCGCGGCGAGCTCCGGTCACCACTTATGAGTGGCGAGTGAACGCGCGCTTCTTGCGCGATGTGCGGGCTTTACCGCGGTGAGCCTCACTCGCTGTGGCATTCGTCGCAGGAGCCGCTTGCTGTGGCAATTGCTGCTGGCGATATCCACTCGTACGCACAGCCACTAGTTAATGGAACGACTGCCTTTAGATTTAGGAATATGTGGCTCTCCCCTTTATAATTAGGCACGGTGGAACCAACTCTCCAGTCACCTGTTGATTGAGGAATACGATTTGGATGGACGTCTGACGCTGTAATGCGCTGATACTCTGTCTGCAATGACTAATTGAGGGGCTGTTGTGCGCATGTGAGTTGCTTCGGGTGTTTCACACACCTGAAGACTTCACTGCTAGTGTTTTATTGCAAACTTCACTAAAATGTTTACGTTTTGTTATGTTGCGCGAATGTTGGATTGAATCAAATACGCCGATATGCGTACCTTTCGCAAGCTAACCAAGAAGGCTCGCTTTAGCTTCACCTGACAGTATTTGTCATGATGACTCTGCGACTGCACACATTCGTTTAGTTCCTTGTCTCCTTCTGCAATTTGTGTATCCTTTCGTGCAGATTCACAAGAATCGTTCGTTATGTCTGACTCCTCATTCACCTTACCGAATCGCGGAGTTCGAATTGTTACTCTTGCGCGAATTTCGTGAAATATATATTTTATATCTTTAAATCGAGAAGGTAAGATACTCGCTGTTCGCGCTGCTTTGTTGGCATGCACCGGTCATTTACCATTACATTTGTGAATTTGCATGGCAAAGTTGAAATTGGGACCTAAGCTCTCGTATATTGCTTTTTTTCTTCTGGCTGTTCACGTTCGCCAACCAGCTAGTTATGAAGGCGAAATTGCTTCTCTTGATTTATTTTCCTATTTAGCGTTGTGGTCAGCACAAACAGCTCATTCCCCGTCATGAGGATTGCTGCGCTGATTCGCTGAAAAGGGCTTTTGTGCCCCTTATGTAGATCGTAATTCGCGTGCCGATGGCGTAGCGTTACTGTGACCCCTGAGTGGTGAGATGAATAGTAAGCGTTCTCGGCAGTCGGATAGCGTAATTTGTGAGTGGGTGAGTGAGTGAATGAGTGCGTGCGTGTGTGCGTGTGCGTGTTCACGTGAGTGCTTGTGCATGCGTCCGCGCGTGCATGCGAGTTCGTATGCGTGAGCGCGCGTGGTCAAGTGCATTTTGTGTGTGCGCCTGCATGTGCGTTTGTGTGCGTGTGCGTGTGTAATATGTTCGTGTGTGTTGCGTGCGTGTTCGTGCTTGTCTGCATGAGTGCACTTGTGTGCTTCCGAGCGTGCGTGCGTGTGCGTACGTGTGGGTCTGTGTGCGAAGACTTAGTCTCCAATTTATTTCGTATAAACGTTCGACATGAATTTGTCACGGTGCCCTGTGCGGGCGCATGACGGGGAAGTTTAGGATCAAGCTGCGGTTTCGCTATGCAGCAGGCTGGCGCCATTTAAGGAGGGGGACGAGCCGGGAGGCGGGCGCCAGGCAACTCGTCTTCATGAGGGTGCCCACGCTAAAGTTAGGCGACGCCCATCTGGTGCGACCACGCGACGCCGCCTCTCTCCCTCACATAGCCAGTGCCGAGCGCTCAAGACCAGGCGCTACAGTAGCCCTCCTCCACCTTGCTTGCAGTTTTTAATCTTTTCGTGGCGGTTACTTCCTGGACACTCTCGCTATGCGCCTTTTTCACCTGAGATTACTCTTGAATTAAACCTTTTGGAGGGTTCTACAGAGCAAATTTACTACGCAGATTTAGTGGCGCGGATAGCGCGTTTCGAGATAGGAATATTTGTTTTACGTTTCCCACAGCTGTAAATATTTAAAGTGTTTCTTTTCTTTTGTCGAATCTGAGCGAAATAGCATAGCCAATGAAAAGTTATGAATGGCTTCAGGCGAATTTGCGAGATCTTGTTCTAGACTCCAGCGACGATAACCGCTTTGAAAGTGACATATCAAGACATGTGCTAATAATACCCGGATACATACTTAGGAAAAAGGAAGACACTATTTCTGAGAAAGGTAAATTTTAGCTCAAAACAGTGTGTATTTTATGCTTGAAAATATTTGCACATGCGTGTGAGTGGAGGAAGCCAGTGGTGATTGCGAGTGAGGGTGAGTGGCGTTTGTAAGTGGTGAGTGCGAGTGCGAGGGAGCGTAACCAGCGAATGCGAGTGGTGAGCGTGAGCGCCGATAAGTGCGAGTAGTGAGCGCGAGTGAGTGCGAGTGGTGCGGACGAGTGGCGAGCGTGAGCGGGAGTGAGTGCGAGCGGTGAGGGCGGAGTGGCGAGTGTGAGGGCGAGTGAGTGCGAATGGTGACGACGAGTGGAGCGTGAACGGGAGTGAGTGCGAGTAGTGAGGTCTGAGGGGCGAGCGTGAGTGCGAGTGAATGGGAGTGGTGGGGCAGAGGGGTGAGCGTGAGCGTGAGTGAGTGCGAGGGGTGCGACGATTAGAGAGCGTGAGCGGGAGTGATTGCGAATGGTGAGTTTGAAGGGGTGAGCGTGAGTGCGAGTCAGTGCGAATTGTGAGAGCAGAGTGGCGAGCGAGGGTGCGAGTGAGTGCGGGTGGTGAGGTCGGATTGGCGAGTGCGAGTGCGAGTGAGTATGGTAGCATAAATACTTTTTTGAGTGAGTGTCAGTGAGTGGCATTCAGTTTTACCGAGCTATGCCCCGTTTCTACTCGCCTCGTCCTGACCATGGCACGGCCAGCGCAACTTAAATTAAAGTGGACTCGGCCACATCACCTCATCAGCCACCTACAGTCGTATAAGCCAAACAACAAAGGTCTGGTCAAATCCTTATCGAAATAAATAACAAGCAACAGTCCAGAAAGCCTCTACCTCAGAGTAGACTTGCTGATCTGGACATCAGGGGCACACCCCATTGGCGCCCCAACATCTCACAAGGTGGGATATTCGAACCAGATCTCCTTGCTGGCTTGAACGATCAGCGCGTCACTGCCGTGAGACGCATCACCATCCGCAGACACGACAAGATTTCCATGAAAACATCACCTTGACTTGACCGAGCTCTTCTCCCAAAACATGTAAATGCATGCTTTATCCGGTATAATAAATCCCTTCATCACGAACCCATGGCGCTGTTTTAAATGGCAGCGGTTCGGCACCGTAAGAAGTCTTTATGTGGCCGAACGACCTGTGTAAAATGCGCGGCGCATGATCATCCGAGCGACAACTGCCTATCCGACACCCTCACGTGTAAACTGCGGGGGCAGCATGCGGCGTACTCTCGCAAAAGTGAGAAACTTCAACTTAAAAAAAAGATCATAAATATCAAGGTCACTAAAAATATCACCTTCCCAGAGGCGAGAAAGTGGTTCGCCTCTTTCCGTCTCGGGAAGTAGGCGGACGCACCTAACCTGGAGGCCGAGCGGCCTCTGGTTTCCACTTGATGGTGTAATTCTTATTGCTAATCGTATACTTCAAAGCCACATCCTACAAGCCACATCCAACAATCTATACGGATTACTTCAGTGTTGTACGGCCATTGTCATCAACAAAGTCTTCTACAAGCCATGTTGTCAATCTGATCAAGGGTAATATGTCTTTGTATGTCAGCAAATTTAAATTCCTCCTTTGCTGGGCCCCTGGCTACTGTGGTATATTCGGGAACAAAGAAACGGATCGAAAGGCTTCTGCTGCTACACTCTCAAATGCAGTAGACATAACCACATTACACTACACCGACGTGAAGCCTCACATCAGAAAACAACAGAGTAAAAATGGCAAACACACCGGAAGGAACAAACAGACAAGTTACACCTAATAAAACCAGAATTGGGACCATACTCCACAACACATGCAATATATACACAGAAGTCGCTTTGGCTGTATTACGGATAGGGAAAACGCCCGCAGCGCGCTCAAACCTACTCACTGCATCTCCAAGACTTCTTTGCAGCAGGTGTGGAGAGGCCCTGTTCATGATCCACATCCTCATACAATGCAAGGGACTAGAAACAACAAGACACGCAATTTGCACAACTATAAAGACAACCCATTCCCCTACACCCATCTTACTTTTTAGGGGACGACCCGATAATTACTCACAAGCATACTTTTATGTTCTGAGTGATGTCCAGTTTTTACACCTCATCACTTATCGTGCGCGCAGACATCCTGGCCGTTGACATCAGTCATCTACATTGTCTTTTATGTCATTTCCCATATATTTTTAGTTTATTGTTTTACGTTTACTTTCACATCGTCCTTACAAAGAAATTTCCAGTGACCCTCTTTCCCCTTAGTCGGCCTTGCGGCATAAAAATCCCAACCATCATCCTCATTTGCAGTCATACAGGCAAACCTCAACGTAAGCTACCTCTATGTCAAAAATTCATGGTTTTAACGAAGTCTTTCATTTCCTTTTTCCAACCCCACTGTATTCGATGTGTTTGTGACCTCTATGTAACAAAACATCGCGGCCGTTCACAAAAATGTAGCGAAGTCTGCAAGCTCACCATTTATTGTCTTTGCCAATCTTACTCAAAAATTGGCTGGAAAAATGAATAACACGCAGATTTTCACTGGTTCTGTGGTATCGGTTTGTAGGTGATGAGTTCTACTGCCAGAGAACCAAAAGCTCTGTCTCTTCAAGACAACCGTACAAGTCTAAATCCCGTAACCGCGGGCGAGAAAGAGGGACATTGCTGACTCGTACAGAATCGCAGCTAGCATCCTCTGAACAATGTTGTGTGCGGTAAAGAGCATTCAGTATGCAAAGAGACTCTATCAGCACAAGTGTGGTAGTCAATATACGTTACTCTTTGATAAAAGTGTCGAAAGGCAAAAGTGATAACAAAGTTACTTTTGTATTGCAGGGGCAAGTAACCGTGCTTCTTTGGAGCCCCGTGTACGCCAACGATAATGCAAAAGGGACATGCACAACTCACGCAGTTTTAGCTGTTCAAAAGGTGCATGAAGGGTGTTGTGACTTGCCGCTGACGCAAGTACCGTCAGTGCACATGCGCCGCCAGCGGTGACTATAAGAGCAGGGCGCTCGTTTCAATAAATGTTCTTTCCTTCCCCGGCACCTGGCGTGACTGTCATTTGCTATATCAACTGGCGATGAGGATGGCGACAAACTGATAGCGTTACCGGCGTGTTCGGGACTGCTGCTGAAGGGGCGTCGACGGAAGCATGTCAAAGTTCTGGGAGTTTGACGCTTACGTCGAAGGCGGCCATGAAGACTTCAGTTTGTACGTCGAGCTGTTCAACCACTACTGGAAGGTTACCCAAATTGAAGACGACAGCTTGAAGAAGTCCGCTTTTGTCCCTCGGGAAGCACCTCGGGAAGCCCTCGGGAAGCACCCGTACAAGACCCTCAAGGATCTTCTGTTGCCCTCAAGCCCGGAGGAGAAGTCGTTCGAGGACCTCGTGAAAGTCATGAAAGAGCACTACGCACCAGGGAGTCAAGTCATAGCGGAAAGGTTCAAGTTCATCCGCCGATACCAGCTAGAAACGGAAACACTTTCAACGTTTGCCGTGCAATACGACACCTTGCTGCCAAGTGCGCATTCGGGAATTTTCTCGATGACGCATTGCGCGACCGGTTCGTTGCAGGGCTCCGGAATCCTGCAATCCAAGCGGCGCTGCTCAAGAAGAAAGAACTTAACTTCGAGACAGCCGGCGAGTTGGCGAGAACCACAGAGTTGGCCGAAAAGGAGTCGAGAAGTTTCAGTCCGGCGGAAGCCTGCGCGTCGACAGAAGGGAGCGTGAACTCTCTTGGGAAAAAGCGTCGTCCGCAGCACAAACCTATGGTGAGCCCGCCGTCAAACTATTTCACTGCTGGTACTTCTCACAGATGCGGTGCGAAGCACGACGCTAGCGAATGCCGCTATCGGAAGCCGAGATGTCACTGGTGCAACCATTTGGGACACTTGGCGAAGGTATGCATGAAAAAGAGAGGCAAAGCGGTCAACGTTCTTGAAGCAGATAGCGAGCATGACCAGTTGCAACTTTTTCACGTGCACGGAAGCCAACAGACTCAGCGTCCCTATCAAGTTGGTTAAAATTTTTGACCAGCCAGTGAGCATGCACATTGATACTGGGACAGCTGTTTCTTTTATCAACGAGCAAGTCTTTGCGAAGCTGCCGCGACTAGTAAAGCTGGAAAAATGCCCGCTCGAACTGAAGACGTACGGGGGCACTTAACTGGAAACGAATGGACCGGCGAATGTTGTCGTGGAATACGAAGGACAAAAAAAAAAAACTTTGCCTGTCTTCGTCGTTCCCGGACTACAACTGTGTTTGCTGGGACGAGATTGGCTCTCGAAGCTGAAACTAAACTATGCTCATATTTTCAGCGTAGAAACGGAACAAAAAGTGAACTACTTGCTTCAGAAGTTCGGGACGTATTTTCCATGGAAATAGGCTTCATCAAAGGCTATCAAGCGCAAGTTGGGTTGAACGATAGAGTTCAGCCATTGTTTTGCAGAGCCCGAGCTGTTCCTTACGCACTGAAAGACCCCGTCGAACTGGAGCTCCGCACTTTGCAAGAACGAGGAGTCTTGGAGCCATTTCTGCAGAGCGACTGGGCCACACCGCTGGTTACAGTGCAGAAGGCTGACAACATGGTGAGACTTTGTGGAGACTACAAAATCACGCTCAACCCAGCTATAAAGACTGAGCACTATCGCCTTCCTTTAGTGGAGGACATTTTCGCTGTGCTGGTGGGTGGCAAGTTATTCACAGTACTTGACTTGTCAACGGTGTACCAACAAATTCAGGTGCATGAACACTCTCAGAAATGGCTCACAATTACATGCACCTGGGACTGTTTAAATGCCTGCGCATGCCGTACGGAATTTCAAGCGCAACGCCCATTTTTCAGTCTGTCATGGACGAGATGCTCAAGGGACTCAATGGAGTTGTCTGTTACCTGGACGACGTCCTGATTGCCGTAGCCCCATTTGACGAATGCCTGAACCGTGTCGAGGCCGTCCTGGAAAGGTTTCAGCGCCACGGAGTCCGGCTGAAGGAACAAAAGTGTAAGTTTTTTCAAGACTCCGTGAGGTATTTGGGCCACGTTGTTGACAGTGCCGGAATCCACCCATGTGAGGAAAAGATTGAGGCGGTGAAAAACGCACACGCTCCGACAAACCAGACAGAGCTCAAGGCATATCTAGGAATGCTAACATTGTACTCGAAGTTATTCCCCAGATGTCAGCAAGGCTAAAGCCTTTGTATATTCTTCTACAAAAGAACCAGCCCTGGCATTGGTCCCAAACCGAAGAGAAATGCTTCCTAGAAAGCAAACGGTCGCTCACTCATGAAAGCGTCCTCCCTTTTTACGATCTGTCAAAACCGTTAGGTTTAGTGGCGGACGCGTAAGCCTACGGAGTGGGGGCAGTGCTTTTTTGTGTAGTTGAAGGCCATGAAAAAGCAATTGTGTATGCCTCCCGAACCCTCAGCAAGGCCGAGATAGGCTATTTGCACCTCGAAAAAGAGGCTCTAGCAGTTGTATTTGGAATCAAGCGATTTCACAAAAACAGCTTCGGTCGGGCGTTTACAATATCCTTGATCACTTGCGACTGAAGGGTTTACTAGGTCACGACAAGCCTATTCCTGCATCAGCCACAGCTCGAATGCAAAGGTGGATGCTTCTACTAGCAGCCTACCACTACACATGGCAGTATCGCAAGTGCGGACGCACTATGGTGCATTTCGTTGAAGAACGCGCGTGATACAAGTGACTACGTCCAGTTTTTCTCAGCGGCTCAGAATTTGCCCTTATCAGCGGACTCGATTCGAAAGGAAACGCACATAGACACTGCGTTATCGAAGGTTATGTTGTACACGAGAAGCGGCTGGCCTTCAAAAGTAACCGATGAAATGCTGGCACCGTAGTTTAATAGGCGCCACGAACTGTCTATAGAACGTGATTGTGTCACGTGGCGTAACCGTGTTGTTGTGCCGTGTTCGTTGCAAGGTCCGGTCTTGCGGCTGCTCCACGAAGGACACCCGGGAGCCACTCGGATGAAAATGCTGGCACGAAGTCACGTGTGGTGGCCTGGGCAGACCAATAGCATTGAACAAACGGTGAAAGAGTGTGAAACTTGGCAGCTGGCTCAAAATGCCGCCCCGCGCTTGCCCATAACGTCATGGGAATGGCCGACTCGGCGTTGGCAAAGGATTCACCTGGATTTTGCTTGCAGCAACCCGAGTTGGTTGTTGGTGCTTGTGGATGCCTACTCTAAGTGGGTTGACGTCGTATGCATGACCGTCACAACGGCCGAAAAAACCGTGGAAAAGCTGTGAACCATTTTGCCACTTTTGGTCTACCAGAACAGGTAGTGACAGATAATGAACCGCAGTTTGTTTCTACCGAGGTCACGACATTCCTTTGATCCAACGGCATACGCGATAAAAAGACACCACCTTATCATCCAGCGTCTAACGGCACTGAGGAATGACTTGTACACACCATTAAGAAAGATCTCCAAAAGCAACTGCAGGATGAAAAAACGCGAGGTGGGCAGAAGACTATTCAGCACCGTGTCGACCAGTTTCTTTTCCACTACAGGGACACCCCTTGTGCAGCAACGTCCAAGACTCCAGCGGAGCTGTTCCTGTCATAGACCCCGAGGACACGGCTTACACTGCTACATCCTCAGCTCGGAGATCGCCCGGAGAACGAACGGGTGGGCACGAAACATCCTGTTTCCAGGTGGCACGAGTTCAACGAAGGTGACAGGGGGCGGCTTAAAGGAACGAGACCAGGTGACCCTGCGTGGCTAGTTGGCACCATTATGAGGCGAGTGAGTGCGGTGACATATGCTGTGAACGTCAACAACGAAGAGCGTTATGTGCACGCCGAACACTTGGTAGCAGCTACATTTCCCGTTCCTGAGCCAAGAGTGAGTCGTCACCCTGCACCCTTGCCAAGACGTCTGCCCCGTCAATTCTCAGAGCAGTGCCCTAGTGAGACTCAGCCCGAGCCTGAACCAAGCCCGGTGCCAACCCCTTAAGGACCACCAGCTGAGGAACACCACGAGAAAATGGGACAACAGAGAAAGGGTTCAGAAACCATTCTTCAGCCATCGACGCCCTGAAATTCGAACGCTGCAAGGCCGAACGTCGGAGGTGAGCAAAGCTTGGAAACTCGAGTGCCACTCTCTCCCGCACCTTTCCGTAGAAGCACAATACCCAAGGGAAAGCCAGATCGTTGGGGCTACGAATCAGAAAAAATTAGCGGGGAAAAAGTGTTGTGGCTTGGCGCTGACGCAAGTACCGTCAGTGCGCATGCACCGCGAGCGGCGAGTGTAAGAGCCGGGCGCTCGTTGCAATAAATGTTCTTTCCTTCCCCGGCACTTGGCGTGACGGTCATTTGTTATATCAAAGTGTGACTTCCCTTTCAAAGATATCTATCATTTTGACTTCTTTTCTGCTTCATTCGAACGAGCCTTTATTCGAAGCCTGAATGTAACAAAACCTGCATCTAACGAGAAACTGCCAACTTTTGTTAGCTTCCTTAAATATAGGTTCACCTGCAGTTAGTTCTTATTGCGGTCTTAGTAGTACCAATGCGAAGAGTAATCGTATGAATAATAGTTTCTGGTAGCGAGCACAGCCATCGCCCCCAGAGGTCATATAGCCTCTGGCACGTTCCGAAGTGGCCGCAGGTTGAACGCCCAAGCGTCCTTTTCCAGTAAGAAAGCTGGTTCTCTTTCGAAGTCCTGTAGCATTTAAAGAAGCGTGGCCAGAAGGTCTCACTCTCGCATCGCAGCCTGAGGTGTCGTGAGGTTCTAGTGAGTGTCCGAAGAAGATGGGGTCTGTTCCACGAGCAAAGCGTGCTCTTCTGTTTACACAGTTTTTCTTTCAATTTCACATGAGCTCTCGCATTTCGATTCTTTTAGATTGGCCATTAGTGTATCGGTGCTTTTTGTGTTATTTCGTTTTTTGATGATGTTGCTACTTCTTTGGGGCGTTTCTCACGATATATTTGTAGAACGTAAAATATTAATCGATGATGGAAGGATAAAATGGAACCCTAATGAGCAGTGTTGCATCAGGTATCATATGTCGACTGAGTTGGCTTGACTGCCGGGTTAGAGTAGTTATGCCTATTGCAAAATTTAGGAATTAGTCATGTGTACCTACAATCAATTGCTGTGTAGTCACTAAGCGAACGTGGCTTAGTGCTTGCAGGGTAGCTACAATACACACTCATTGCACTCGGCGAGGGGATTAAAGAGTTTATTTCTTTGCTAGCATCGCAATTTTCGCTGTTGAGTCCTAAAGGGTTCCATAATGTGGCTCGTTCAGGGAGGCACGTAGCACAGGATTTGGTGCATGGCATATGCTGACTGCACTTCTTATATAAATGAAGCACCCTGTTAGTTTTTCTGATGCTGATAGGATGTTTAGTGGTGCGGTAATTCGGAAGTACTCGTGCATCGGCGCTCCTTTGAATTACACTGCATTCTTGCGCATAAAAATGCCTCTAATGTTAGCAAGACCAAAACTTCCGTTTGAATAAACAGAAGGTCGAATTGCTCACTTTTGATTTTAAATTTTATTACTCATCATTCTTTTTAGTAGTCATTTCTGATGGTGAAAACGCACAGAAAATGGTCGAGTACAGACTGTGTTCCACCTATTCATATACTTCTCTATGAGATGGGGCCTCTGCTTGCCCTATAGTAGAAGCTAAATAGCACAAAAGGGGCGGCCTGCAAATATGCCAAAATATATAAGGATGGATCCCATACATTTCTTTTTAACATTTAGGCGGCAGTTTTTGATAGTATGTGATAGACATGGTGGCTTGTTACAAAACTTACGAAACAAGATTTGACTAGAGGAATGCTTCAGTGACAGAAACAATCGCACATGCTGGTTTTCAGGCTTCTGTACTCAGTGGGGAACAAAGTGCCACTACATTTGCCCTGTGTGTGCACTGTTCTTCACAAAAAAAATTCTAAAACCGCTACCATGCATCATGAAAGGCCCTTAAATCGGTGCTGCTCTAAGCACCTTCACGTCGATTGGGACTGCACAACCACTCATTACCATTAGGCTGATGATAACTCATACACTGAGTTTTGTGTGCATGTAAGAGAAGTAGAGGGGAACCTTTTTAACCGCAAATTCCAGAACAGTCTTTCTGAATAGCTCAGCATCTTGCAGTTCTTATATCACAACTGTAACGGGATGGTGTCTGCGAAACACTATGCTGAAGAATGTTGCAAAATATTATCCCCTCAGCACGGGGCAACTGACAAATGCAGAAACGCAGAAAACCTGTCCTTCATATTTTGTAGCAAACTCATTTATTGCCAAGTGTTAAACACAAGTAGTTCACTGTGGAAAGTTTGAATGTACTGGAAGAAATATTTATTAGCAAATTATTCCTTTATTTGGAGTGCTTTTCTTTTTAATTAGCTTTCAATTAGGCCTTTTTCTTTCACGCATGATTAACACACGAAAAGCCTCTATAGGAAAGGTGGAACAATGCTTAACTCGCCATGTATGCATGACTTCACAATACCTGAAAGGCAGGTTTGCTTTAAAAATTTGATGCTTTCTTTTGAGCTGCCACAATTTCAAATGATTGTGGTGCTTCCCGTGATACTGTATACAGAGGTGAGAATCTTATGCTGCAGAAGACAGCGGATTTACGTATTTTAGGTATTTTTGAGTATCTGAGTACACCTTTATGTAAAACATTGCAAAATGCATTAAATAGCAATGTTTAAGTTGTACTCTGTGATAACTCTATGCTTTAACTAACGTTCATGAATTGTGGTCCACTAAACCAGCTGTGAGCAAATGACTGAAAATTTCATGGGTCATTTCACGAGAAAGAGTAGAAGTCAATACGATGCTGGTCATGTCCATGAACATAGATTACAGTGCACCCAGGTCCTTTAAAAACGGTAAAATTGAAAGTTGCGTTTGAAATCTGTTCAGTGTCCTGAAATTTGGTTTATTTTTTCAAAGACCTTCAAATCCTACTGTTTCCACGCGGCCAGGTTATGTGAGTTTTAAAATATTGGGGGTCATTGAGTGTGGTCCTGACAAACCTGATTACTTATCCCGTAGTGTACCTCCGGAAACACTGAGTGAAACTTCCTGCACAAGTAATAGGTGAGCGTGCATCTGCCACATCTGTTTCTTTACTGGATCAACTGCGAGGTGCTGGCGACAGTGAGGCTAGATAACATCACCTGCTCCAAAGGCATATTGCAGTAGCCGCCTACTTTAACGAAAATATCATCACATGAAAAGAACACTAATTTGAATTGGTTTTTAAATGCAGAGCATTTCTTTAACCACGATGTCACCCGTTATAGTTGTCCATCGTAGTCCGCACCCCTGCCCCTACACTATATAAAAACAATATTACTTACCGGCGCCTGGTTTCGATCCCACGACCCTGCGGGCGGAACGCAAGGTACATGCTGCTCTACCCACTGCGCCACAAAGCCTACACAGAATGGAGGGCTACGAACGCGCCTTATATTCTTGACTCATTCAAACAACGTCAAGAAGCTGCTGATACAACGCATTCACTACCTGTGGGCGGAAAGCGAGGTACATGGTGCTCTTCCCACTGCGCCACAATATTCATACCCACCTGCTAATAAATTATGTCTTGTGACCACGTAATTACATCTCCTAATTTAATTACAATACAACAACCAACAGCAACAAGTGCAACAACAATAACGTAACGCAAACTACTTAACGTCGTGCGCCCCCGGAAATTCTCTGCATTTGATCGTGCCCCTCGCGAGGATGATGTTTAGTTTCCTGCCGCAGCAAGTGGTGGTTTAACTGGTTTATTGATGGAGAGGTTGGGAGTGGATCTGCTCTTGGCTACTCCATTTCATCCAATACAGGGTCATTGACGCGGCTATACTATTCCACTGCGCACCACACTTTCGTGGGCACTAAACGTTGTCTGTAAAATGTCCTCCTGTGTTGGTGGTCACTGAGTCACGACAAAAATCTAATATGTCACCTAATACTTTGTCACTATTCCTGTTAGGTAAAAAACACATTCAGGGCACGAACAACCTTATTTTCAAGCTCCGCATCAGGCCATGGTCCTAGTAAAGATTCTAAACACACCACACGACGGTTCTCTAATGGGAGTTTGTGTAAAAGTTCACGTCTTTGCCGTGAGTATAATGGGCAGTCTAGCATCACGTGGGAAACATCTTCCTCGGGCGCTCCGCATGCGCAGGATGGTGAGGTTGCACAGTGAATTTGGTAGAAAAACGACTTTGTATAAGCCACCCCGAGTCGCAAACGGTGAAGCAGAGTTTCTACATTTCGTGACAGCTCCACATTCACACGGAACTGTAAGGCTGGGTCTATTGCGTACAGCAATGACCGCTTCGTGTCTTCATCAAACTACGCCTCTGCAGACCGTTGCTCACTTAGTTTCCGTATGATGCTCCTTATATCATCAGCGAGGAGAGGAAGGGTGAGCTCGTGGCCGTCGTCGTGCCCCTGTTTGGCGAGTCTGTCGGCTGCCTCGTTGCCTTTTAGGCCACTGTGGCTGGGTACCCATTGGAAGTCTACGACATGCCCTTTATCACGGGCTGCTTGAAAATGTTCAGCAATCGTAAGGGTCATTATTCGGTACCCGTTTCTGGCCTGAACATTTGATAGGAGCAGAAGTGCTGGCTTATTGTCTGAGCAGACAACCCACCTAGCACTTTGGTGCCTTGTGGCAATAAACTTGACAGCCTCCACAATGGCACAGAGTTCAGCAGTTGTCGAGGATGTTTTGTGTGACAACCGGAACATCTGCTGCACACCTAGTGCAGGCACTGCGAACGCGCAAGCGTAGCTACGTGTATTGCAAGATCCATTCGTGTACACATGTAGCTTGTCCGCGTGCGCGTTATACATATGCATCAACACTAACTGGAGCAACGCCGGTACAGGAACATTTGCCTTCTTCTCGATACCTGGTATTCTAGCAGTGATGTTAGGCTGTGGAAGAAGCCAGGGAGGGCAGGTATCAGGCCACCGTGTAAATTCAGGAAGGAGTGCCTGGTAGTCTTGCAGCATGGCAAAGATCCTCGAACCAGTTCGCTTCAATATTGCATCTGATAGTGGATGGTAAGCATGTTGCGTGCATATTCTGAACAGGTGCCGAGATATTTCTCTTTGCCGCAGGACCATAATAGGAAACTCTCGCGCTTCTGCCAGCACAAGGGGACTTGACGTGGCTTTAAGAACCCCCAAGCACACTCGAAGACTTCTCGCTAATAGTAGAGTGAGTTTCTCCTCTCCAGAAGGTTGTAACCCAATGAGAACTGGCAATGAGTATCCGATAGCGGATCTCACAAGATCCCCGTGAAGTCTGAGTAGAACATCCGTGGAGGTTCCCCGACGGGATCCCGCCAGGTGTCGCAGAACGCGGACGATGTTGTTCACCTTGGTCTCCAGAACGTGAAGATGGTGTGACCAGGAGAGCCTTCGATCTACTATTACGCCGAGGAAGTGATGGTTTGTCACAAGCGCCAGGGGTCTTCCTTCCAGGCATATATTAAACCCCTTCAGTTGTTTATAGTAAAGGGAAGTATTGCTTGTTTTCTGGCTGACAAAGTCATTCCTCGTTCTGTCAGAAACATTGAAACTTCATCAATTGCGCTTTGCAATTTGGTTTGGATGACTTCCAATGACGGTCCGGATGTCCAAAGACATATTTCGTCAGCGTAAATGGAATAGTGAATGCCATGTGGGAGGCGTGTTGGTAATTGCGCCAGTATTGCATTGAAAAGAGTGGGACTTAAACACTGCCTTGAGGAACACCTGGGGTAACCACATGTTCCAATGTTTTTGCATTCTCCGTCGTGACAAAAATTCGCCTGCCATCAAGAAAGTCGGATATAAAGCGGAGCGTCCTCCCACGTAGTCCTAATAGCGCCAATCCTTCTAAGATGTGGACGTGGCTTGCCGTATCATAGGCACGCATTAGGTCTAGGAATATGGCTACCGTATTGTTGCCTTTGGACTTTTCGTGTTCCACAAATGTCACCAAATCTATGATGCTGTCCATTGTACATCGACCTATGCGGAAGCCTGATATTTTTTCTGTCAGCACATGCCGACTTTCGAACAAATACATCAATCGTTCGTTGATCTCATGACTTTGGATAAACAATTTGTGAGGCTGACTGGTCTGAATGAGTCTAATGCCAAGGGGCTTTTCCCGGGTTTTAGTAGAGCCGCCACTTTTTCAAGTTTCCATGATATTGGCACCCGTCCACTTCTCCAAATTCTCTTGTATAATTCCAAAAGTAGGGTCGTATTGTTTGGACCAAGATTGCAAAATGCCGAATACGGTACTCCGTCAGGACCTGGTGCAGTTCGGTGACGAATGCTTGTCAAAGCAGCTGACAACTCACCCAATGTGGAATCTGCATCCAACTCAGGGGAGTCTGAACTCATTGCTTCTTGTATAAGGGTACATGCGGAGGCAAGCGATTCTTTTGTACAGGTCCGTGCTGGCAGCTGGGCTAGCCCGTGTTATTGCTGCGCAAAACTCCTCTGCAATCGAGATTTCCGTCACGTTACGATGTGCCGCTAAACAGCGAAAAGGACGCACTTGGCCAACTGGTGAACGAAAAGCGCGCACAATGTTCCAGACTTTCGACACTGAGGTGGACGGCGACAGCGACTGACAAAATTCATTCCACCTTTTAAAGAAAACCTTGTGAATTTGCTTTTGCATCGTCGCGAAAATACGTTTGGCTTTGTTGTAATTTTCAATCAATCCAAGATCTACGATATTTACGTTGAGCTCGTCTCCTAATGGCACGCAGACGCTCGTATTCTCCGTCGATGCCCCTGTACCCAGGTGGAACGGGCACATGTCGAGTCGCATGGTCCAGGTTCTGCTTGATGGTAGATGTAAACTCGTCCACATCGCAAGGCTTCCCGAGGTGTTCGGTGTTCAAATGTCTGAAGGCAGCCCAATTTACTATTCGTTCGCTGTGCCGGGGTGGCGAAGATCCGAGAGCTTGATGGTGCATGTAAATAGGGTAATGGTCACTTCCCCTGGTATCCACGTCTATAGTCCAGTCTGCGCCAGAAGCCAGGTCCAACGAACAAAATGATATGTCCACGGAGAAACATCGAGGAGCCGTCATTAAGCACTGCGTAGTCAAAGAGGTCTAAGAGTCTCGCTCTCTGTCGTCCTCGGTTGTCAGTGGTGGTGCTGTTCCACGAATCATGTGGAGCGTTGAAATCTCCGCAACAGATAATCAAGCTTCCGTCTGGCCGGCACATATCGGTAAGGTCAGACCAAGCTATTGGAGTATGCGGTTCGATATACACGCTCACTATTGTAACAGTTGTGTTTCCCAATACAACCTTGCACCGCACAAATTCTTGGGCTTGTGTAGACGATGATGCAACTAGTACAGACGGTATATCTTGCCGTACACACAACATTGCACGACTTCGAGCAACACCTCGGTCTGATGTGTACACGACATAATTTGCTAGACGAAAGTTTGGTTCAGTGTGGGCTTCTGATATGGACAACACCGGAAAGTCATATTGCGCTAGAAATTTACGGAAATCTCCCCTTTTTCACCTGAGGCCATTACAATTCCACTGAAATAGGCGGCCTCCTGCGCAGTTTGTGGTGCATACCCACTTGGGGGATTGGCCAGAATCTTCGTAACTCTAGTTAGCTACTTGAGCTCTTTAGTCTTTTTTATTTTTGTTTTGTTTTCCTTTCCTCGCTTCATGTTCACGGGAAAATTTTAGCAACACATCACAAGTGAGATCCACCTCGCAGCCTGTGTATTGTATGCTTGTCACAATGGGCTTTCTTTATATTTGGTAGCGAAGGCCACCGTCTTTGTTACCACCTTGGGTGAACTGCTTTTTCTTCCTTTTTTTCCCTTGGTCCAGGCCTGCGTGAGCAGGTGCTGCACCGACCTTTTCGAAGATTGGTTGGGCCTTTTACCTACACCTCACTACATACACCTGTTGTTGATTGTTGTGTACACTGATGTGGAGGTGGATGTGGGTCAAGATGGTGTAGGGACTGTGTGTAGTGCGTGCGCAAAAGGGGATTGGCCAAAGTAGGTTACTGACCAAACAGCTGAACCCCCAACACACCAGTGGTGCCACCGCATAGGAGGTGCTAGGTGTTGCACAACTTTTTGACTGTCGGTTATTTTTTTGTGTTATCATTATTCATGCACATCACACGGGAACAGGACACTAGTGTGACCTTGACACAGTGCTGTGTCACTACTGTCTCTGTGTCACTGTTTTGTGTCTTTTTCCTGTGTTCTGTGCATGAAGGATTATCCAAAAGGGCATGCACGGATACAACTGCAGCGCCAACAGGACGGGTAAGCTGTATAAACACTAAAAATCCACTCTACGTTATTTAGTGTCGACTGGAACAATGGTTAGAATGAGCTGGCTAGAATGCACAAAGGTGACAGCAACAAACTACGTACCGCTAGGACGCCCACAATTATATTTGCCCATCTGAGAGATCCACGCCTATTACGAAGGAGCAGCCGGCATACTAACAATCATTTTCGATCTGGTTTTTGCCCACCCTTGGGTCAATGATGCTTTGTTTGGTTTCTTTTTCTAATGTGTCGGTTGATTTGCAATCATCACCAGCTGATTTGTACATCCAATGAAGGCTTGAAACCATTGCAACCTATTTAATGGTTTCTGCCAGTGTATTTGCGAAAAATGCACAAACATCAGGTGGCATGAGACGTGGGTTGATTATGGACAATCAGATATACGCCGCAAAATCTACGGTAGACCTCAGTACCATTAGAACACAAGTAGAAAACAACCTAAATGATTTGCCCTGAGCTAGAGCATTTCGACTAGTCAAATGAAACAGTGGCTGCAATCTTTAGAACTTCGGCTAGTTGAATGAAACAAAGTTCCATAATTTAAATCAATTTCCTTTGTTTTCTGTAATAAAATATATTGTGTGAGAACTGCGCTCGTACAGTTTACCTTTAGTGAAAGAACCTTTAAATGTCCTTGATTTTGTTTGTAAAAACTGTTTACAAAGTATGATGAATATCTGCGGTAATGTGGCAGATGGAAGGGTACTTCTGCTTCTTATGACAGATTTCACCAACTAGAAACATTTTCTTGCGCCTAATCTATTCAGTTTTTAACTCAGAACTAGTGCTTATACGCTACCTAATGGGAGAAGACTGGCACGGATGGCACTGGCAGCGATGTCTGGCGGCGGTGAGCCCATTTTGATGAAGTGCGACATAGTTCGGGCCCGTCAAGAAGCGATAAGAATGAAAATGAAGCTAGCTAAGGCTTGGTCTCTGAAAGTAGAACCACATAAAAAAGCCCAATATACAAGAGTAATAGTTTACTAAGGTCAACTACATTGTTCCACTTGTGTTAGTCTTAACACTATTTCCCAATCCAAAAACTATCAACCAACTATCCTAGTTTTCTCACCTAATGCAACTATGATTCTTGTACTTTGGGCTCCTTTTTACGTGTTCGTACACCCCGAGATGAAGCTTTGGCCCACGTGAATGCCATCAGCCTCACTTCGTGCAGGGTTTGCACCTTGTCGCACTTGATCAAGATTGGGACACCGCCGCCGAATGTTAGTGCCGGTTCCGTCCATGTCTGTCGTATCACCTTGTGTAGCGTCTTAACACTGGTTCCCACTTCAAAACATATTACCCAACTGGGCCAGGTTTATACCTTATAAACCTAATAAATTAAACCAGCCCCAAAGGCCGAGAATCGCTATCTGCTTTTTGCTGGTATGTAGATCATTATTTGTTGGAATATTGCTCTCTGCTTCGAACTCAGGCAACCATATTGCCTTAACCTTTGGCTTCATCTAATGGGGTTGCTTCTGCCACTTCCGAAGTGCTATGGATGGCCATGCTAAGCTGGATTGGTTGATTGATTGTAGGTTTTAACACACCGACGCTACGCAGGCGATAAAGCGCGCCGTACTGGAGTGGTCCATAATCGATGCTTGCTAAGCTTCATACCAAGGCGGGTTGCAAGTGTAAATTACACATCCTTCTCTCAGTTGCCTAAGATTTGCCTTTGGGTATTACAAGATAATAGGAGAAATAATTTGTGGTAGCCAAAATCAGTCAAACATGTAGCCAAAGACGTGCTTGCAACACACTCAAATTCCATGATATGAACTTTTTTCAATTTTGTAACTCTTTTTTTCAATTACTTTATTTACACAAATTTTAATGGTTACAAGTGTAATGACTGGACACGTTATGTTATGCAATGTCATGAGAGCAGTGCCATGGGTGACTACATTAGGTATTTACCAATGAAAATTCATAAATATAAATACACAGTAAAAAGGTTCTCGAGTACAGACAAAAAAAGAAAACTTGTAGCAAAAATATGTGTGTCGCAGTGTATTCAGAAAAGAAACTGAAGTCCCAAGTGGTAGATCCTGACATAGTGAAAGCCTAGCAAACGGCCTGACAAAGAGAATGAATAATAATGAAAAGGAAAAAAAAATATGAAAATGGTAGTGTAGCGGCCAATTCGTCATCGACTGCAAGTGCCCACCATCATCATTATTGGCCGCTGCCACCATCGTAATCAGCGTTTGGCCTCGGCACGCAGGCAGAGCCAAGCGCCACAAAAAGAACACACAGGCTTCAGCGCTGCTCGGCCGCAATCTACGGACTCTTCTCAGATCACGGACTGATGCTGCTCCCACACCTCGTATGTAAATAAATGTAGGCCCTACCACACGACCACATGGGTGCCTACACTAATTGGTGACCCGGATGTCGGCCGTATGGAGTCCAGCTTTGCCTGCCACTACCACCCTTCCCGGCCTTCGAGTGACCCTACTCCCGAGCCTGTTTCTTAAAAATGGATGCGCACTTCATCCGGCACCTAGACTCACAGACCGAGCGCTAACGTATCTCCACCGCCCTGCTTTCGGCCGTCCTACGCTGTGAGCTTCAAAAAACACGGTGAGCCGCCTCAGGACACCCTGCAAGCCTCCGTGATGGTGCGCCTCTACACGAGTCCTCCCGTCCACTTTGACACTGCATTGCCTCTTTCCATGGTTACCTCACACGCCGTACCGCACGATGGAAGGGGAACCATGCTCACCTGCTTGCAGCCTCCCTCGAGCCCTGAAGACGACTCTCCGACCCCAGAGCGAAGACACATTCTTTCCCAACCTGGCTTCGCTGAACGTCGAGTTACTTTCGGCCACTTCAAACTGGCTGCGCCCGGCCACTCTACTCAAAGTGATTCCACCACACCACTCGATACGGCGGCCTTGCCACCTCACAGACCGTTCCACTCTAAGAGCCCCAGGTGTGGCTTATGCAGATATATTGGTTTTTCTACCTTTACGGCATCACAGCACACCAGCGCTGTTACTCCCAAACGTACGAGCTCCTACCATCCAGCTTAGCCTCCACCTTGCTGGAGCCTCTATCCCAACCCTACGACGAGGTCAGGGCAGTCCTCTTAACGCGCTATTGTCGGTGCCTGAAACCACCCACTTGCTTGGGTGTCTGCTCGCTAGAGCTATACGTTCCTTCAACCCCTTTCTTCATTATCACGTCTTGAACTACATTGCATTTGGTGCTTAATTCCTTACGAGGGCTCGGGTAGGCATTAGGTGACTCAGGTTCATGCGTTGAACTGGAACAGCAGTTCCGCCAGTGCCACACAGTATGGGCCAAATTTCAAAGGCCGTCTTGTTCCACCCCAGTGGACCATTGCCCTAGTAAACCTACAAGCTGTACATTCGAGTGTTCCTTGAATAGTCTAAACTAGAGTTGTTTCTGCAGCTGGGAGATTTGCATTGATTCTGTCTAATTTGCCTGTGGCCACTCCCGATCCAACAAGAATGCTGATCCTTCTTGCTTTCCGTGTATCAGGCTGGAAAGCGTCGGTGATGTCGTACCGCCTTTCACCAAGGATGAATGCAGACGCGCTGTCTAGCTGCGGACTGGTCACGGAGCAAATGTCAGGGACCTCCAATGCTTCCAAATGGACCCTATCTCCAAGAACGTGTCCACGTAGAGTCACCTCCACTCGCCGGCTTCCCAATATCTTGTGAGCCTTTGACCTGCCGAACGTTACCAACGCTAGGTCTTCTGTTTTGAGAACAGTGCTTTTGAAGTCTTCAGACAGATCCTGACAAATGAACGTCTTCCCGCTTCCAGTATCATGAAGTACTCGCACCAAACGTCGCCGGGAACCCTCTGCCCGTGCTCGATCCGTCGGCAGTAGAACTGACGTTGCTCCGGAGTGCCCGCTCGAAGCCGTCACCACAGTTGGCAGTGCCCCTTGTCCAGCTTCTACCTGCACCATTGATCTGGGCTTGGTATGGCCAGCCGGTCGGAGCACATCGCACAGCTCGATGAGGTGACGCCCATTGCATTTACTGTATGTCAGTTTGCGGGACGCTCTGCACTGACGCGCCTCACCTTTGTGTCTGCCGCATCCCAAGCAGCAGCGAGCGTTGCGCAATTGCGTCCTCTTATCGGCCACCAACAGGTTGACCCAACATTCCGCCACCTTGTGACCGCGGCTATCTTGTAAGGGACACGCCAGTGTGCCTTGGGACTCGGTCACCACGATCAATGGCAAAGCTGGGGGAACAGTTGTCCCCGATTGTCCTGGGGTATTCAAGTCGGCGTTCTGTACCGACCGCCGAGCTGCGGTTGATAGAGGATGCCCTTGCTTCCCTTCGTCGCGCATCTCAATTTGAATCCTCAAGAATTGTAGTAGTTTCTTCACCTGGCAGCATTGTCCTTGACTCCTCGCAGATTCCGCCGCGGATCCAGTCGTCGACTTTGGCCCAATTCCTTACCCCTCTTCCGGTACGTCAAGGCTATCTCATCGGGCAGGCATCGCAAGAGCAAGCGGTTGTGAACCACAGCATACTGCTCTTGCGGAACTTGCAAGGCTTCCAGGGCACTGAAGTGAAATGTAACTTGTCTTACAACTCGCTAGCAAGTTTATATCCGCCGATCTACGTATCGGTGTGAATGCGAGCAGTATGCTCGTTAATGAGCAACTCTGGACGACCAAAGCGTTTAACGAGGACGCTCACTAGAACATCGTAGTTTGCTTCCGAGAGTGGGATACCCTCAATAATTCGCCTGGCGTCGCCGATCATGTACGTCAGCAGGTACTTGAATTTCTAGATTTTCGTCAGCTCAAAATTGTCATGAATGGTCGCTGTAGTGATCCCAAAGGGCTTGTCATTCGTGCAGAACCCCCGAAAACGCTGTAATCTGAAGTTTCCGAAGGGCGAGTATCCGATGTCGTTACGCAAGCGCGATTCGTGATCAGGTACACCTTGTCACATGGGCTAAAGCAGCTGGTGTCCCGCTTTTTCTGGCTACGGGAGCGTTCGGCTGGAAATTTCTCAGAAGAAACCGGGCCCGAGAGACACCATACGAAACCTGCAGTTGTACTCTGCCGCTCCCTCGACCTCCTGCTCAAGGGCGTCCTCATCCGTTGCCTCGGCGATCTTCCCGTTGAGCACCGTGAGCTCAGCGTCTTGCTGCACAATGTAATCGACGTGGGAGCTAAGTGTCGACGCATCGGGGTAGCTACTGCTGCATGACATTCAGTTGGTTGAGAGCTCGCCTGACGCTGTTCCTGTCGACGCCACAAGTCTTCAGAAGGCGGCCGATCGACGAAGCCACACGGGTGATGCTTTCAATGGCGATTTCCCGGGTTTTGGTACTAAGCATGTCGAAGTGGCCGCTACAGGGCTAGGGGGAGCCCTGTAGCAGCCACTTCGTCATGGACAGCAAGCGCCCACCATCGTCATCACCGACCTCTGACTCCATCGTTATCAGCGCGTGGCCTCGGCACGCAGGCAGAGCCACGCGTCACAAAAAGAACACCCAGGCTTGAGCACTGTTCGGCCTCATTCTACGGGCGTTCCCCGAATCGCTGGCTAGTGCTGCTGCCGCAACTCGTGTGCAAAAAATGTAGGCCTACTGCTCGACCACATCGGCGCCCACAGTAGAAGGGGCCACACGCAGTATTCGCCGTTTACGTATTTACGCGCCTTCTTCTTTCTTATAGCATGGCTGCGTCAGCGGACGGCCTGCCTTGCATTGAAAGATATAGCACCTGACAACCCTGCCCCAATAGCTAAAGCAGATCTTCGGATTCGGCACTTTCTATCGCACTTGTCCGCTTGAGTTTGTTAAGAAGAGGACGCCAGGCAGGTTGTGGGATCGCAGGGCACTCAACCGCATCTACGTGTGCCCTTCTTAGAGAGTCAAAGCACAAGACGTAAAAATTCTCGCAAAGGAATGGGGCATCCCGCTTCTCCATTTAGGTATCTGAGGCTCGACAGAATATTTCGCATCGTGTTACAATTAAATTGTGTAATTCGGCTCAAAAGTATTGGGCAGTGTGGTATGTCAGTAAGACAAGCTCAGGCGTCTCTGTTTTACAGCACAGGATGCATCCCGTGCCGTAAGACATAAAGAATCCCCAAGACTCCTGCCGCGGCATAACCGGCAGCACTCTGGCGTGAAAAGAAAAGATAAAATTTTTAGAACTCGTGGGCACAGGCGAATCACGCACGCGCCTCAATATATCTGTGCCTGGTGTGCTGTCGGAACGTTGTCGATTCACAGGCGGCGGAATGAACTTTGCGGAGACGTCCTAGTGCAGTTTTTGTTGCTTAGCGAAGAGGTGGTACTCTCTTGAAACCCTTACCTCCAAGCTCACAAGGGCAGGGGCAACTGGTGTGACTATGATTGTTGTTGGGGCCCTCTCACCTGGAAAGTGACCGAAATGGGCGTTCGGAGCAAAGGATTTGTAAAGCAGCGTGAAAAGGCGAAATGTCCGGCTGGTCACAGTAGTGCAAGCGCTGTACGAGCAGCTCCAGTTCTATATTTACCAGGCCCACTCTTTCCTTCTCCGAACTCCAAAACAGGTTTGATTGAAACATGTGTTCGTATGTTGACCACGAGAGGAAGACAGCCTAAAACCGGGAAAGGTTATTTACTGACCTGGCATCGACCGTAGTGATGCGTGCTATGTACAACATGGCAGGATACATGTGGGAATTGCAGACGTGAGCACTTCAGGTAGTGACGATGTGTCTCGTCCTCCATGGCCGGAGTATCTCTCGGCAGCCACCAGTCTCGTCCGCCATCTTGAAATGCAAACCTTCTCCTTGTCGAGATTCATGGTGATAGAGTTTCCAATACTCTCCTTCAACTGATGGCAAAAGATGTCATTGTCAACACACTCACTAAGCCAAACTCCTTTCGTCTTGGATATGTTTATTTCTGCCTTCAAGAGGCGGGAAAAGCGACATGCAAGCTGTACCACCTCACCCGCTGTGCCGCAGATGTGTGGAAGGCCACATCATCTGTTAAGGCGGGACTCGCAAGCTCACCTCCCCGTGGACAAGGTCTCTGTCTTATTGTGACTGACATAGCAATCATTCGGCAGAGTTGTTTAAGGTACTAGGAGAAGAGAACTGCCGACATCGGCCACTCCTGATTCTCTGAGCTTTTTACTGAAATAGGGGTGACAGGTCGACCGCCTAAGGCAGGGCTCGGGATGATTGTTGTTGTACCAATCTCAATTCATTCGATCATTACACGATCAATCCCACGGTGATTCTTAAGCATAACTATGTGAAGGCTGTTCGCTTGGTCGAAATATTACCAAAGTACAGTTGGCACACTGTAACAGAGTAACACCTAGTGCTGCCGCATCGCACCCGTTCAGCATCCGCGGTAGGCTGGTGATGATTGAGTGGAGCCACCGGTTGGGCGGTTCTCTACCACGCTTCGCAAGTCCGCCTCAAAGAGTTTGTAAGGATCTGTGCCAGCATTGTGTAGTCCGGCCATGTTAGTGTGATCGGACGGAACTCCTTCACATCTGGTGTGGATTCTTGTAGAGATTTTTGCTAAATGGACCCAGATGACTTCCTGGCATGAATTGCGGCAGCGGTTTTTTTTTTCTATGTGCCAATAAATACACTCACGAGGTTGGCGCAAAGTTCACGTGTTAACTTTACACCCTCTCAAATGTTCCCGTCTTAATTTAGCGTTTGCTTCTTTATTCCTTTTGTTGTATTTTGCCCATGTGTGTATAAAAACCACTCGCAGAAGCAGTAAAACTCGGTTGTTAGTCAGCACTGTGTTTGTGCCATTTTCCCTTTGTCTCGTATTCTTAGTGCTGGTAAAATCAATATGTATCACCTCGCCCAATCTTCCCTTTTAGCTCCGTTTGAGCTCCCTCCCCATTTCGCATCGACCATGAAAATTCCACCATCTGTCGCAAGTTCGCAGTCTACAATTTGGAGACGTTCTTGCTTCTTCATGAGAATAGCTGAACGCCCTTCTCGGACGCCCGCCACGGAACAAAAACACGTATATTAGTTTCCGGAAGAGTGGACGAACTGTTTGGCGCTGCCCTCCTTTGCGATTTTGGTTTCCTGTAGAAACGTGACGTGATAATATGGTCTTTTGGTAAATTGAGTCACCGAAATCTGTGATTTGCGGAGAAGGGACTTACGACTTTAAGAATGGCAAGCCTAAGTGAATTCTGGAGAGTTAACATCGCCGAATATAGTGGTTGGGGAAAAGGGGTCACCTGACCGCTTCACTACGCGCTGCTGGAATCTGTGTCATACGCTCCTATTCCTCGGTGTTTTTCGAGGGGGTTCACTGAAACCCTCTGGAAGTGTAGGACTGGGTGCACTTTAACTGGTCGTGACCGTAGTCACGATAAGTATGAAACCAGGGTGTATTGGAGCTTATCTTGTAGTGTTCGATGTGAGTGCACCCTAGGCACAGTGGTGCACGACCAGCAACTTCAATTAGTATTGGTTTGCCATTTATATTGGCCTTGTGGGGTACCGTTTCGAGGGAGGTGGGAGTCGATTGGTCCACATGAACAACCGTCATTGTTCGGGTCATGTGCGCCTGTTGAGGTTTTTGCAATCCTTCGCAAACAACCCGCTCTATCTGGCGAAACTACAAGAACAGGCACTACCCTCTCTAACTGCGGGAACAGGAGCTCGTCAGGGACTTCCGGTGTCACATTGTAAACTTGGACAGCTATTTCTCGGCGGTTGGGTTTTATTTCTAGGCACCGCATCCCTTTCACCGTAATCTCTGATTACGCCGGGAAATGGTGCTTGTTTTCTTTTGATGTAAATGCCGCCATTAAAAAAAAACAGGTTGAATGAAAATGTCTGAGGCACTCGACCTTCTAGAGGCCTGTAATTGGGGCAAATGCTGAGGCGAGATATTACACTCTGTACAGCCATGTGGATGTGTCGACGTGGAGAAAAAGGTAATTTTGAGACTTTTCTGGTGGGCAGCACTGCAGGAGGGTTCTGTATGCGGCCAGGGGGTCCGGTTTGAGCCGGTCGTAGGGAAACTGGTCCTAAGCCACCGTGTCGCGAGCCTGTGGACAGTTCTCGCTTGGCATAACTTGCCCCGGCGGGAGCTAAGAACTACTTGAAAAAGGCTAAAGCCCAGCTGAAACACCATAACAAAGGTTGACACGTTTTTTTATGTGACATGATACTTAATCCAGTACATAGAAGTTTGGTCCAACCTTTTTAGAAAAACTACACAGGATTTTATGTGTCCGTCGCTTTGGATGAGAAGGCAGCTTTTTGAAACAAAAGTGAGATAAAAGAGGGAAGTATACTCTTCATCGCAAACTCTTGCTTTGGGAGCACTTATTTTTCTGGTCATTTTTGGTGAGCAATGTACAAATACGAAAACAAAAGGGCTCAGCATCAGTCGTACGTTCTTCATAATTTTCAAGATTATCTGGAATCTCCAAGAGAAGTCAAACGAAACAGAAAAGGGAAATACTTATAGAGTACATAGAGTAAGTGACAGACAAAGGGTGACAGATTTCTTATGGAAATCACGAAGGGATTGTGCCATGCAGAGAAGAACTAGTCATTGTTTTTACTCCACAGCTGATATTTTTATCTCAAAGGAAGCTACCGGCATAAAAAATGGGGCGCAATTAACTTAGCGATAAGAAACTTGTGAACAAATCAATTCCCCTCTTAGACACATTGGAAATTGTGTCCTATTAATACACGTTGCAGCTGTAAAGCTGATATGAATGCTTATTTTGAACCTGCGGAAAAATGAGAAGTATTTTTGGGGTCAAATGTCTCAGGCCGCAATGAGTGCACCCAGAGTAGAAGCACTCATGTCGCAGGTGTCATCAATGGTGCCTACAGACGCTCACAAGCTCCTGGAATAAACGAGAGTGAGGCCAAACTTCTTTCACGCTGCCGCACATGCAGTGATCATAACCTTATTCAGAGGTAGTGTTGCATTGGGCTGCCTTTTAATCTTTCGTGCTTCTGCGGCATGAGGGTGATATGCGCGGAAAAGAGCTTTGGTCAAAGTGATGCGATGCCCCGTAGTTTGCTGTTTATCGCTGCCAATCTTACTCATGTAGGCGGGCGGTCCTAGAAAGGTGGATTTTCGCGTTTGGAGTGCAAGAGTAATCTTGGGAACCATTCTCATTAGTTGTGCAGGTCTCCCTGTTTTCTTCTTAATTTCCAGTTATGTATCTAAGTTGTAAGGCCCAAGCATTTATATTCATTGGTTGGTAATCTTCAACCTGCCTGAATTCTTAAAATATCATGTTGTCTTAATGGCTAAGGGGTAGCGCTGCTGACCCGAAGGATGTGGATTGATACTGACTGTGGCCGCTGTATCGAAAATAGAGGTGGAAAAGTAATGCCCAGGTGTTGAGACTTAAATTCACATTGAAGTTTTTATAGTGCTATCAATTTATAGCTCTTTCCTCTAAGAAGCAAAACGTGTCTAGATGCATCTTTAGTGCGTTAAACGCACAAAATGTTATTTTTTTCCCTGGTCACTGCATAGAACCATGTGGCCATTAAACACATGATATAAAGGGACAAAAAAACTGACAAAGCAGGGAGGTGCACTTACCCGCTCGCATCATTCACGTGAGTTTTTTACTGCTCATAAAAGCAGTACATGTGAATTTCAAAGGTCTTAAACCATTATCTGCACCATGATCAGAAAACAACCTTAATTTTTGTTTGCTACCTTATTTTCAGGCAGCGTGAAAGGCAGCTTGCACAAAATACTGGTAAATTTATATATGTGTGCATGGTGACGTGATAATTCTTGCGTGTGCTCCTGCTGGAGTTTAAAGGTGGTAAGAAGGGAAATGTGTGAATGAAAGCATGCTTTGCTTTGATCTGTGGCGTAGTTTGAGCAGAGGCGAGTGTGCTGTCGGATGGCTAACTAGTCTTTTTTAATCAATCATACTACTGAACAGCTGCTCCAGCAGCATGGGGTGCCCACAGAAACTGTACTGTATTTCAGGTGACCACATCCAAATTAAAGAATACGCAGATGCATTTAGGGCAACAGCTTTTATTGCAGTGGTCACAGAAACGAGTTTAATATCTTGTTGCACGCTGAAAGTCGCACAGGTTCAGTTTAGTAAGCTCGAATGAACATTACCTTTGATTTTTGATTTTTGTATCATCATCATATACGTTTATGTACGCCCAATCTAGGGCAAATTTGTCTCCCAATATTCTTTATTGATCTTGGTCCTGTGCCAACTGCGACCAATTTACCCTTCAAAACTTCTTAATCGCATCGTACCACCTAACTTTTCTCCCACCCCCTGCCACGCTTTCCTTATCTAGAGATCCACACTGTTACCATTAGGAACAATGGTGATCTCGCCTTCGCAATACAAGCCCTGCCAACACCCATTTCCTCCTAATTCTTACTAACATCTCCTTAACATGTGTTTGTTACCTGACCTTCTCCGCTCTCTTCCTGTGCTCTAATGTTACACCCATCATGTTCTGTTTCATTGCCCGCTGAGCCGTCCCTAATATACGTTTAACCTTTTTAGTGAGCCTCCAAGATTCTGCAATGTGGATGAGTACCAGTAAGATGCAGCTGTCGTTCACTTTTTTCTTCAGGGACTATGGAAGGCTCCCATTCTGTATGAAACCAGTGTTAGAAGGTGTAATAAACAGATTTTTCTCCACCAATGTCTATATTGAAGAACTGGCTTGCAAGGGTGGTGCTTAAGCAGCAGTCTGCACGAGTTGTATGCTCAAGCTACTCTTGACCGAGAACTTGCCGCAGGAGTTTTTTTTGGGGGGGAGAAAAAGGAAGCAAGCTTTTTCCCACCTGCAAGTGGCACATTGCATTATGTCTAACTAGATATTTTCGTGTTGTAACAGGCATCAAATGTTTTCACCAGACAATGCATATGGCTCATTATTCTATTGTCAGTCACATCCTGTGCTAATATCAGCTTTCCTGACAAACTGCAACTTCTTAGTTTTAATTGATTGAAGAGGTAATAAATGTCTTTAAGCCTTTGCACCCCGAAATGTTTACCCACATTACGACCATTCCAGTCTGCAACAATTTAAGCAGTTTCTGGCAGGGCAAAGAAGGACGCATACTGGGCAAGAATCCCTGTCATCACAACCTCATGCAGACACGCACCATCGAACCACTGTTAAATCAATTCTCTGCTTCCAAGCATTTTTATTTTGTGGTATTGTTGCCCATTCGTTTCTTTACGATTGTAATTTGTAGTTGTGTTATTGCGTGTTGTAATAACTAATACTGAATCGCTTCTGCGGTTCCCGTTTTTTTACCTTTTTTTCTTAGAGCATATCACTTTGTGCGAAATATTGAAGTTGTGTAAATTTGTCTTGAAGTTCTAACCCCTATTCAATAATTCGTGTATTGAAAGTTTTTTGTTTCACTGTAATTTCACTAGGGTTGATTTTTTCATCACCTAAATTTCTGCGGCTCTTGTAACCACCGTACAATCCTTTCTGTACATCCACAACTTTTTTTCTGGTGTTCATAACCATTTTCCTAGATGTTAAGTTCTGTGAGTATATCAGAAAGTATGCTACATCATTGGCGCAGCTGGTAGGAAGAGCACGGGCTATGCAGAAACAGTTGCCACTGCAACCCACTTGTTTTCTGAGGACGACTTAAGGAAGGCCCTTAAGAGGCCTAGGAAAATTCGAAAAAGTTGTTCGGGCGGGACGTCCAATCGTTAGAGAGGCCGAGCGACCGGATAAGTTACTATTTTCAGCGTTGGCACGTGTCGCAGGCTTTAACGCGGTGTTTCAGTTTACGATATAAACACTGCCAAAACATACGATGCTTGACGCTGTCATAGGTGTTCGCTACGCCAAGTCGCCCGGCCGTGGGATAATCGCGGAAATGTTCAAATATGGCGAGGCGAAGTTGTTCTGTTACGACTGGTAGCACCACAGATCAGTCGTAGTAGAGATTTCGAAGGTGTAAATAACCGACTTGGAAGTCATCAAGGCGGCAGGGTGGATAAGAGAGGTCAAGAAAGAGTTTCGATCAGGGACCGTAAGTAGTCGTCACTGCGTTGTTCCTCGTTTAAATGTAGCTAATTGGAGATGGCGAAAACGACGTCATCGCTGTCGATTCAGATGATGTCGGGCTAATTGGCGGGATAACGGCACAAACAGTCTGCGTCTGGAAGCACTTTTTCTGATTTGTAAAGAACAGAGTGCGTGTATTCCAGGAGAGAGAACTCCTAGATACAATGCGGCCAATAAGATCTCGTAAAGACGAAAGCCAGCACAGCGCATGGTGGTTGTTGGACCTCTGGGTCCTCTAGCTGCGGCGCGATGCTCAGAAAGCGGAGCGACACATCATGATACGATGAGGCTTTAATGAAATCAGAAGAAGAAGCACGCGAGCCGGTGGAGCCACGAGAGCACGCGACACCTCGTGAAAAGCAGCATGAAATGATGATGTGCAGTGGCGTCTGCTGGAAGCAAAGAAGTCACAACAGTGGTCAATCACCTTAAAAATGTTCACCGTAGATGTACGGACAGCATTTGGCTACAGCCTTCACACGATTTAGGCATTCACGTTCCGTTCTTGAGTAGTTGCGCTCCGATACAGATAGAATATAGCCGACACAGGGAATCACTTGGTTGTGATCGTTTCTGTGTTGAAGCAAAGAAACTGCGATGCTGCAGCCGCTTGCGTCTGTAGGCACCTCCGAAGAGGCCGAAGTGTCAAAATGTGTGAAGATGGGAGTTGTGGTTAGCACGGTGATGAAAGTAGAGAAAGCTTCGGCTTGCAGACTTACCCAAGAGAAAAAGTTTTTTTTTTCAATAAGTCAGTTAGGGGCCCGGCTAAATGGGTGAATGTCTTAAGGAAGCGCCTAAGTTAAGAACAGACTCCAATGAAGCTTCGGACATCTGTCAATGATTAAGGTTTTTAAATGTCTTTGACGGCACTGATTTAAGATGGGTCGAGCTGAACACCGGTTGCGTCAGCGAGATAACCAAACTTGGTAAGCTGCTCCATCTGAAGACGCACATCGATGTGTTAAGTTGAATGCTGGCGGGACGTGCAATCTCGATAACTGTGGAGGCACTCCCTGTGGCTTTTGATAATAGGGGGAAAACAATACCCGCGTCAAGACAGCCCAAGCCCGGATACCACTTAAGGATATGAAGGAGCGAGTCCATCATGCGCTCTCATGTAGACCCAGGTAAATAATCCGTCGCAATATAATCTAATTACTGTGAAGACAAGACATCATCCTCGATGATGGTAATAGTAATGTAATATTTCACGGTGTTGCGCTTTCGAAATAAATAAACTAAGGTTAGAAGGTGGATGAAACAGTATTTTTTTTATTTGTTTGCCATTCAATATACTGAATATATATAAAACAAGTTACATCTAATTTAAAGCATAAAACAGATGGAGAGCAGGACACAACTCACGTCCCAAGAAAAAAACAGTAAAGCAAGTTGCATCACCGAACATTTTGGTCATTTTTCTTTCGGAATATTTAAACTGGTTAGAACACGTTGATTACTTCTGTGCAGAAATTTTAAAAACCTTAGGAATGGTGAAGCGGTATAAATCAATCTTACCAATATGGTTAAAACTACAGCTGTCTTATGCAAAGGTCGATTGGCGCTCACATTACTGCAATATATTGTTAGACAATATGTCAAAAGGGGGTTGTGTACGGATTCTTGTTTTACAAAGGAGATTTTAGATTTACTGAAAACGCCCTGCCGAGTGAAGATGCCCTGTCACTTTCCAAATCATGAAAACGTATTGGTTGAAGGTTTAGCTTTGAGAATTGACAACGACCTAAATCTGATGCTAAGACGTGTCTCCCGAGTTACAAGCGGCCACAATGCCGTTGAAAATGTGTTCAGGATGCACACATCTAAAAAGGGTGAACTTCGTATAGTACCCAGTAAATATTGTGCAATTGCCAGAAAAGGCATGTCAATGAAACACAACTGCTATGTTTAAAGAAGAACCATAACCATGTAGCAAAGCCTTTATTTTTATCAAGTATCGGTATATCATGCTCTATGTTCAATATCCTATTTCTTTTTTGTATTTGTTTAATGTGCAAAATTTATTCGTCTTGATGAGAGTGAGAAAATATTAATTGGTATATGCTTTGAAATTGCTTTGCGCTTTCGTTCGATTGCTAAAAGATTGTCATTTTTTTCAAATTATGCATACCAACTGAACCATATATGAAGCGAGAACCCGACAGACGTTAGCTAGTCGCGCTTTTCTTGGCTACATTGGAAGCAGTGTGTATTTTCTTGTTGTTTTTCGAGTGTACTATAATAATCATATTGTCGGTTTGAAATACATTGAACTAAACTTAAGCGAATGCATACTACACGCCACTTCTCAGTTCACAACCACTCTCTCCCATGTAATTCCTTTATATATCTATGCCTTATAAAATATTAGGCCGAGCTCTTAGAACATCAACACCTCTATCAAAAAGGGTAAATTCTTGTATTTTTTAACAAGAAGACCACCCAAATATCTTTTCCGACCATACTAAACACCTGCCTGAAGTGGTGAAGAAGAAAAATGCTTTTTTCTTGAAGCAGTCACCGCTGATCAAATTTCTTTGCCAGTAAAGACACTTGCACTAGTTAGCGTGGCTGCACCTGGCTCAAGAGATACACAGTCATCAAGAGCCTGCCAGGTTTACAAAATCAAAGAGCAAAATAACCTATCACGACATTTATGCAGGTGTAATGCAGTATAGGCGTATTTGTTACAACTGAACACATGTACATTGGGCACCCCGAAGAACAAGAAGAATGATCATGAGGAAAAAATTTGCATTGTCAATTTGTAACTGTAAAGATGAACCTCCGAAGTACTGTAGGTGCGGACACCATGGTATTTTTGCACGCAAGTAATATTTATTGATAAATGCGACACTAGCAGAAAGGTTTTAAGGCAGGATTTGCGTCAGCAGTGAATATAACTTTGATGGTATATATATATTATGAATATTGACACAATGAGAAAAAAGATTGTTGAATCCATATGATGTGTTGTCATTACTGCACAGTAAAAATAAGTCATGAGAAGACATTCGAAACTTTAGAAATCCTAAACGAAAATAGGTACAATATTTTGTTTACAGTATGACCATGTACGTTTATTTTGTTTAACATTTTTCTGAAAATGTTGATCTTGCAATATTATCTTCCTCAAAATTGTATTCTTGCAAATTTCTTTATTTTTCTTTGTTCCAGCTTTATTTCAGAGTTAGAAGCAGGAATAGATCAGATATGCAAAATGTTCTATAAATTCCAGGGGTATATACACAAAATTATGTGCATATTGGAGATGCCAGAAAAATTGCATTATAAATGTACACTTCTAGGCCTCTACGCTCATCAAGTTCAAAAAATGCCACAGTGCTCTAAAGATAAGTCCTAAAGTTACATTACAAAAATGTTGCTGACAAACTTGGCAATTCCCATTTATTCGTAATAACCAAAAATCGTGTCTCTTTATTATTGTACGTACCTGAACAACAATTTGATGCTAAGCGTGATTTTTCAGAATTTTATAAAACGTCCCCAACCTAGGTAACACTAAGATATCCTGAGGACATCCTGCGGTTGACATTTCGCGTAAATATACAATGTCCTATGGGCGTTCTGAAAGGATTCTGAAAATATATTTAAAAGGTCGGACGTCTGGCCTCAAGTCATTCTTTGAGCATCCTCACGAGAGCAACTTTTCATCCCCCTAGTTCATTTGAGGACATCAGGAACACAACATAAATTGACAAAAAAAGAGAAACACATTTCAACACATTTCCTGAACACATTACCGTAAAAAATACCACTGTTTATTGGAAATGATAGAATTGTGAATCCTGCTTTATCCAAATGCAGTCAGCAGCCAAAATATGCATCCGCAACAAGCTGCCCTCTAGCTCCCGCTTTGAGCAAATAATATAGGTATACAAAAAATTACAAACCCCAGTACTGAGAAAAGAAAACATCCGTCTTACAAATTTTATTGCCACAAATATTACCGGCCGCCCATTCTCTTCCAGTCACTTTTTATGGTATACTTATCGCGAATGAATTATGGGAAACTTTTGCCACGGTAGAACGTTTCTGCAAGGTATAACTGCACACAGCAAGTGACAGGAATTTCTAGCTGCTACGAAAAAATAATTGCCTTATTATGCAACAATAATGTTCCCCAAACACAATCTATAGTAAATATTAAGTATGAGAACTTTAAGATTGAACGCAGCAAATGGGAATCATTTATTGATCGCAAAGAATAGCTGTGGCACCGACGGTTTGAGATACAGCGCCTATATTTACCCATTCGGGTCCCACTGCATTCTGTTTTGTTCTCCAAAGATTAGTGTCAAGACACACATCAACGTTGTGGTTGACTGCGAGTATAATGCTGCAGTTTGTTTTCTTTACGGTTTGCCAGCCTGCTTGCAATAGTGACAGACAATCAGCAATACAAATTTTCGGTATTCAATTTGTGAGGCGTAGATTCGTGTTTACATTTCCCAAAATATATTTATTCTATTCTCAAAATAGTTTCTCATCGACAGCACTGCATGTCTCTAATGAACAGGAAGACGTGCATGACGTTACTCCAGGGTAAAACTATTTTCCTAATTGTAAGCTTAACAAGATTACCGTAAAAAATACCACTGTTTATTGTAAATGATAGAATTGTGAATCCTGCTTTATCCAAATGCAGTCAGCAGCCAAAATATGCATCCGCAACAAGCTGCCCGCTAGCTCCCGCTTTGAGCAAATAATATAGGTATACAAAAAATCACAAACCCCAGTACTGAGAAAGCTGGCATGCCCTGACTTTTTTTATATAAAAAATGCTGCTCTCGGTTACTAAGAGATGGTCTCTTCTAAGTTAGCTTGGTAGAATTTTAAAACTCACAATTCAAAATAGCTTTTTTTTCAGCACTTGCTCTTTTGCTCCAAGTTTTTTTTTCAAGTTTTTGCCTTTCCGTGCGTTTACGTCTTGATGGCACAACGATGTCTGCTCGCGGTGCTTCGGCAAAATTTTCTTTCACCACCTTTTAACATTTGTTACCAGGCTCTTAGGAAGAATTACCTCACTTGTATGGCGAAATGAAGCTGAGGGCACTTACCAAATGCAGCAGCCGAACGACAAAGGCCGGTAATTTTGTGACCTAAACAAATGAATAGGTCAAATTATAACAGCCATGCTAATGAGAAAATCTTAATTTTTCTGGTCCGCAGGTAAAAATTCCAAGCAATGCATCAGTGTGCGCACGTGAACATGGGCTTAGCTGCGACTACAAAGCAACTAACGCGATGAAAACGCCCAGCGCTCGTTTATGCTAGCCTCGCGACGACTGCCCAGCGTCCCCGGCGGATGTTTCTCAAGCCGAGCGTACATACTGAGAAAAATCGGTAACAATTACGGGAAAGATTGCAGTTATAACAAACCAAACAAATTCACCCGCATTTCCCCGAAGGGGAGCATGGGGAAGTGCGAATGCACGGGTGATGCTATGAGGGGGAGTTATGTTGAACTGTGTTGGCATTCGCCCGTTAGTTGCATTTAAGACCCCCGCGTGATCAAGTGGGGATTCACACACCCCGTTAGTCGTTCTCTGGAAATCTTGGTGAATTAAAGTGTATGTTCGAGGAGATCACACACACACGCAAGTAAAGTGAAACGACAGTATTATTTATTCAGCACTTGTTGGTGTTGTCGTTGTAGTTGACGGTCATTATGACCACCTTGTGGTCACTGAAATGTACGGTCAAGAGTTGTTGCTAGACCGCGCGTATCAGACAGTTCCTCGCAAAGGCCAGGTCGATGTAGCTGCCGTTGATGGTGGTGGGAGCCTCTAGCGGTAGGCACGTCATGGAGTGGTTGGCGAGCATGTGTTCCATCAGCCACTCGCCGCCCTTTCGCACGTCCACGTTAAAGTCCCTAACAACCACGACCGGGTCAGAGGGCTTTACGCGCCTGGCCACACTCTCCATCGCCGCGTCCACGTATTCGACGACGTCGTCGCGCGAGATGTTTGGCGCGAGGTAGAGGGTGACGACCACGATTCCGTCGCCCGAGTACGCGTCGGTGTAGACGGCGCTGTACGGCGACTCGTCCCTGACCGGCGAGGTGGACACGGCGTGCGACACGAGGTTCGCGTAGACGTGACCGACGAGGTAGACGCCGCAGTACTCGCCCCGACTTCCGCTCCTGGCGAAGCAGAAGTCGTCGATGGGGAAGTGGGAATGCACGGGTGATGCGAAAGAATTCTTCTTGGTCGAAACTTCCAGCAACAGCAGTAATCGCGAGAAAAACTTGCTCGAACGAAAAAGACACCTCATAGCGTACGCCTCGCCAAGGTGATGTGCAATGTTTATCTTTATCATTGCCATAAAAGAACCAAGCTGACACTTATAGCAACAACGGTGCAGTAAAGCTCCTTGCAACAGCGACGAAGAAGCAAATAAGTGTCAATTCCGTACTCAAAGAGTTGTGATGGTCGTAAAGCTTGCGTACAGCTTCGCTACCTCAAAGGCGTACGAGTTAGTGTTAGCGTTCTTCATTTGCTTGTCTCTTCCCCAAAAAGCAAGCGTAAAGTGTGCCTTACGATAGAGGTCATACATTGTTCATTCGTGACCAGCTAAGCACAAGCAATTTTCAATTTTCAATGTTTTTCAAATAGCGCTTTCAGCAAGCCCTCGTGCTTGTCACTCACAGGGCTTTCATGATCACTGTTGACCTCGCAAATGAGGGTATCCAGTTATCTGACAGATAGCTGGCTATTATTTTCTATAGTGTGCATGGCCCTTTTATGTTGTTTGAACTCTGCAAAATGTCACCAAGTCCCCCCAAAATATTTGATTTTTGCCAATTCCTATACCGTTACGCCTATATTTCGCAGTGAAATGATTTTAAAAGCCGCCAAACAAAACAGTTTAGAATAGAATGTGTGTGACAAAAACGCAGGCATAGAAATATGTGCCCACCCGAAGCCTTGAACCATGCGCAGGAGGTATGTTGCCGACGGGCTTCCCAGCCAACAATGCTCTTCCTATGATTTTAGAGGGTGCACAAAATTAAGCAAGAACATAAAACAATGCAATTCTTACCGGGTGGATTGCTCGAAATTTTCAAGGCTTTAGAAGAATGTATCCTGAGTTAAATGTTCAAATTTGGTTTATTTAGGTAGTCTGAGATCTGGGCCCTATTTTGTAAACAGATTTGACTCACACCAAACTATTTCAGTGAACATCTGAAAAATGAAACTTACATTATTCTCTGTCGGCAGGCAACAGCTGTGGAGACCGTTGCTATGAGCTGCTATAAATATCGACATAATCTAAAAAAAATTGAAGCTTGTCACTTCTAAATATTTATAATTCTTCTTGTATATAGGTTGCACCAATTGCAGGTGCCTTGTCTAGGGTGGTCGAGTACTTGTAGACCACGCATCACGTCGTCGTCTGCCGAAACTAGACTGTTACAATGGGATAGCTAAAACAGAAATATAGGCTTGAAATTTACCATTCTCCATGCCAAACTATACAAGCAAAAAAAATGCGTTAGCATGCAATGTGGAACTGTTGGGATGCTGGCTATGGTGTACCACCTCTTCGTTTCTATCTGCAATAAAAGCACATTTATGTACACGTGTTCAGGAATAAAAACAGGTCAAATGTGGAGCCAATTAGCCCGGCAGTGTACTCTAAAAAACTCTGAAAACAACATGCAACTTTGCGTTATTCGAAAAAGTGAACAGCTCCTAGCTCACTTTTTTTTCGTGTCAAAGAAGCAAGAATTGCTTCTAGTGCTGAATTATCGTTTATATTGCAGGATTTGTACTGCACCCACCCGCTATGATGTATATTACAGCCTATGAAGTATGGGTTAGGAAAACCATAGCCGCCATCAGTGCAGTTGGTGCTCTATTTAAATGCATTCAAAGTATGTTACTTTCTTATATATCCACACTTTCGGCACTATTGTCCGAAAATTTATTCTAAAATGAAGTGGTTTTGAATTTCAAGCAGGATATATGATATTCAAGCCTTAAGTGCTGTTCTGACTTTTTGCTGATTTTTTGCTCTCAACCCCAATCGCTCCTTTTATAGTTTATTTATTTATTTATTTAGGTACCTACATTCGCCCAAGGGCATTACAGTAGGGGGCATTAACACAAGGCGTAAAGAATTGGGCTTCACAGTTTCTAATGCTACAGTCGGAAAAAGTTAACAAAGGAGTAATTAAAATGTACAAGCAAACAACAATATGAAAACAAATAGGCATACGCACCACAGTTAACAATTGCACGATATGTGGTAAGGACTGCTAGCAAGGCATGAAAGAGGACATAAAAAGTCACAAAACAAGGCTTAAAACAGGGCATATACAAACAGATGTTTAAAACATTGCAAGAAGGGAAAAGCACAAACGCAGTACTATTCACTGAGTAAATGCTGGGTTAACAATTTAAAAAAATTATCGTCGCTTATTATCCCCATGACGTGTTGCGGAAGGTGATTCCAATGCTTGATGGAACGGGGAAAGAAAGAATTCATAAAAATTGAGGTACGCGCAGCTACTTCTCATATCTTAAACTGGTGGTCTCGCCGAGTAGATACGTAGTTTGGTGGTAGTAAATATAGATTCCTGGTAACGGGATTGCGCTGAAGGTATACGTCACGAAGGAAACAAATGCGAAAACGTGTCCGACGCAAAGAAAGGTTAGGCCAGCCAAGCGAGTTCTTTATTTGAGTAATACTTGTAGGAAACTGTTAATTATGAGTTACAAATTGAGCAGCACGATTCTGAATTGATTCTAGGCGGTCGATAAAGTTTTGAGTGTGGCGATCCCACACAATGCATGCGTACTCGAGTATAGGCCGAATATTTGACAAGTATGGGCGTTCCTTTACTTCCTGAGGCGCGTGTCTAAAATTTCTACGAATGAAGTTAAGAGTTGATGATGCTTTAAAAGACACGGCTTCAATGTGACGGTTCCAGGTTAGATCAGCTGAAAAAATTACTCCTAAATATTTAACTTCGTTTTTTTGTGGAATGGGCACGTTATTCAAACTGTATTTTGCTGGGAGAGCCACGTGTTTTCTAGAAAATCGAATGTGTTGGCATTTACTGATGTTCAAGGGCATACACCATGTGCAGCACGATGAATGAATTTTGTCGAGATCTGACTGTAGCGCCAGTTTATCCGAATAGTCATTAACCTCTCTGTATAAAACGCAGTCGTCTGCATAAAGCCTGATTTTTGACTGAATACCCTGGCCTATATCATTAATAAATATCACAAATAACAATGGCCCCAGCACTGACCCCTGAGGAACACCAGAAGAAACAGATTTTATGGCTGATTCGGTTCCATTGACAACAAATTTTTGATAGCGACCAATGAGGTAGCAGTGGAGCCATTGAAGAATATTTTCGGGTAATCCCAGAAAAGACAGTTTGTGCATAAGAAGTACATGAGAAACCTTATCAAACGCTTTTGAAAGTCCAGTAATATGCAGTCGGTTTTACGGCCACGGTCGTAAGACTGCAACATGTCATGGGAAAATTCTATCAGCTGAGTAGAGGAAGAATGCTGTACCCTAAAGCCGTGCTGACAATCTACAAAAAAGGTATTATTTTGAAAGTGACGAAAAATGCTGGAATACAATACGTGCTCCAAAATTTTGCAGCATACGCTTGTCAACGAAGTCGGTCTATAGTTTGATACGGAGTTACGTGGGCCACTTTTGTGCAACGGGACAATGTTACCAATTTTCCAGTCTTGTGGAAGAATAGAATACGTTAAAGATAAGTTATGTAACAACACAAGATACATAGTCAGAACTGGGGCACAAGTCTTAAGTACAATGTTTGGGATACCATCTGGGCCCGGAGCAGCGTTAGTTTTCAGGTTCTGCATTAAGCTTGAGGACCCCGCAACTGTCTACTCTAATGTTGGGCATGCTATCATATGAAGGGCATGAGTAGCCAGGCATATCCTGGAGAACAGCCTTTGAAAAAACAGACTCAAAGTAATTGTTTAAACAGTTAGCCTTGTCAGCATCAGCAGAAACGGAAACATCATCGTACGTTAGCAATGGTATGCCGGTATTATCTTTACGATTAGATTTAACAAGTTTCCAAAACTCTTTGGGATTATGTTTTATTTTTGAACCAAGAGAGAGGAAAACCTCTTTCTTGGAAGTTTCGATATTCAGCTTTATTTAAGTATTCACCTGCTCTAGGGCTGCGTGAATACCTTTTTCCTTCTGCGTATGGTACTTCTTAAATATGCGTTTTCTTTTATTTATTAGAGTTTTTATTTCCTTTGTGAACCACGGTTTATTTTTCCTTTGTTTAGCTGAAAGTATTTTAAACGGGATATGTAGGTCGATACGATAAGAGTTAAGAGTTTATGTTTGAGCAGTGACCACAGATCATATATATTGGACGAGGCGCTAAGGGATTCAAATGTTTCAAAATATTCCTCTAAGGCCAGCGATATGCTACCAAAGTTGCCCCTATCATATAAATAAACTTTTCTAGGTCGGACAACAGGCGTACGAGGACACGTACAAACTATGCGAGCCGCCACGCATTCGTGCTCACGAATACCAGGTATGGTTAACACGTCTCGTATTCAATCCAGTGAATTTGCAAAGAAAAGGTCTAGAGTGTTGCTTGTGGAAGGAGTGATACGGGTGGGGTTTTCAACAAACTGAAAGAGGCCATGACTGATAATTAAATCACCGAAAGCTTTCGGAAGGGCTGACTGAGACGAAAACATAGGCATTTCATTTCGCCAACAAACATCTGGCATGTTAAAGTCGTCACCTAACAGAAGGTAATCTGTGGAAACTTTATGCAAGATCTGGAAAGTTCAACAAAAGGTTCATTGCTTCTGTCACAGGGCGGGCGATAAAAGGCGCTAACTGAAAGATATAATCCAGAAGAGAGCATGACCTTACACCATACCGACTCGCAGTTTATATTGCCAATGTCGAGATATGTTTATTCACAAGTATGAACACACCACCACTATGAGCGTTGGGGTCCTGACGATAAGCAACGTAGTTATCAGGAAAAACCTCAGAAATTGAAATGGTATCATCAAGCCACGATTCTGATCCAATAACCACATCTGGGTTAATTGACGATAACAGTGCAGCCAGCTCAACTGATTTATTTTTTATACTGCGGCAATTGACAAGTAGAACATTAATACCAGATGATTGTGCATTGACACAGGAACTCGTACGGCTAACAGTCGGACGAAGAGGCTTCACCCGTTTTGCTGCTTTTAACTGAACCATACCATCGCACGCCTGGGTCATAAACGTACACGCTTTCGCCGATGATAAGCTTGTCTTGACGTAATTTGTACTTTAGAGGCTGCTGTTTTCCAAATTCCAGGAGCCTTTTTTGCACCATTCGTACCGAACGAGACACATCTTGTCGAACAGAAAAATCTGTTCCTTTCAGCTTTGTACATGCCGATAACACCGCATCCCTTTCCTTAAATCGGGAAAACCCAACAACTATGGGGCGGTCTTTGTTATGTTGGAAGGCGCCAATCCTGTGGGCTCAATCATTGTTAATCGGGTCTATGGTAATTTCAAGTTTTTCAGAGCAGAAAGCAATAATATGCTCTAAAGACTGCTTCCATGTTTCAGCCCGATCATCCGAGAAACCAAAAAACAGAAGATTGTTACGGCGTAGCCTGTTCTCCGCGTCTTCCGTACGTCTTCGTAATTCATTTATCTCAGATATCTGTGGCTGCGGCATGTCTGCATCGGGCGGAAGCCTACTCTTCTCTAACGGGGCCACCCGGGCGGAAAGGTCCTGTATCGCCCCTTGAGTTCTCGCCTCTCTGAGTTGAATATTAGCTAATTCAGGCAAAATTTTTTCATGTCCAGATTCGACTCTGTTAATGGCCTGTAAAACCGCGGAGACGTCAAACGTATCTGTCTGAGTACCAGACTCAGAGACGGGCCCGGGGTTTGATTCAACGTCTACCGACAGCGCCAAAAGCAAATGTGAAAGTACAACATGGTAGTAAGCAACCACTACGTGCACTAAAATCCAATGCAACTGTTATAATGCAAAGTTATAAGACCACAAGTCAAGTCCGGTTAAGTCGAAGCTAATATTTAGAAAGGACCAAAGTTGCGTGTGGTCATTATGGACTCTTTGAAGTTTAAGTATAATAAAATTTGTATTTACACCTATATATTCCTATAAAGGTAAAACATTTTCTTTATAACAAAGCACTTTGCTAAACCAACTCTCAATGCACGAAATACCAAGGCAATCTAGGTGATTCCCTGGAGACTGCCGCATGCTGGTCCGTTAGGCTTCATTCATGTTCTGTGAAATGCAACACGAATTTTTTTTATCCCCAAGGCCAAAGTAAGACTACTATAAAAGATACTAAAGAGAATTGTCAGTATGCAACACACAAAGAAATACGGTGTACAACAGAAAAATGCTTCCGAAGAATATGATAAATTTGCCGTGACCCTAAAGCACCTATTAAAAACGTATAGAATGGTAGGTACATGGTGTTTATTTATAACAGTGTCGCTGGCTACTTGAGGAATTGGTCTGTTTGTCAACCTCTGTTACATCTTATTTCTTATTCCTATATAACAAGAGCAGCAAAAACAAACTTTATGTTGCCGCATGAGCCTATTAATGCCTAAATGACGTGTACCTAAACTATTAGCACGAATGTGTGATACAGCATTTGGAGGTAATACAAGCAATTGCTCTACTAAGCTGTAGCACTTCACATCGTGGCTTTGGAGAATTTCGCTATTTCCACATGCCTTCAAGAACATTTATTCCTAATTTGGGCGGCTTACACATGTCTGAACCATCTGTTGCTTAGTTCGGCCAAGGAACATGGTTACGTAAAGGAATATTTGCGTGCCAGCCTACATTTGTTGTTACACTTGCGTCGTATTTTTTGGCTCCTTTGTGTAAATTTGATTTTTAAAAGATATATTTACTTGTTGAGGGATTTCCGAATTATAGACTGATTTTAGTTGATAGCTATTTTTAACGAGGCTGGTGTTTTCTCGGGGCTGACCAAAGAGACGCGTCTCTGTGATGAGTGGGTGTATACATATTGCCGTTATTTTACGTAAAAATTCGAAAAAACCATATCGCGTCTCTTGTTCAGCTCATTTCTGCCGCATTCTTAAACTCTTTACCTTTTAAAGTATTTTGCAACTTCTAGGAGCAATAATTTTATTTTTAATAGTGCTTTTGGGCAGCTCTTGGGACCTAACTGATATAATTTACGATTTAACCTGATCAAAAGACCATCAGCGGCTCAAGGTTCTTAACAGCAAAACAGGCACACACAATGCAACTAAGGATCCCAAGAAAAAAAGAAGGCTGGGGCCGCATTTCGTATAATCAAGATGCCTGGGAGTGTACAATTTCTAGAATTAGCGAGAGGGTCGAGGCACCTGTCATTCAGTAAACAACCAATAACAGCTGTAATAGTATCGACTTCTGTGCGTGTACTAATAAAGAAGACCTGTGGTGGCAGTAGCAGCGGCAAATATTCGTCTTCAAAGATCTGAATTCTCCTCGTATGTTTTTCGCGTTTTTTACCACATCCAAAATCTTCACCAGACCGGAGAACCAGAGTTTCCTGGTAATGTGTAGGCTGCCTGTGCTTTCTTGTAGTTTTATGATAATACGTCAGCAATTGATTTTTTAGGGGTGACACACATATATTGTTAGCATGTCTAGAAAAGCAAAAAGGAGTTATAATAGGTGGGAAATTGTAAAACAGTTCTAAGCAACATACATCTTTGAAACGTTATGCATTGGGAATGCTATTAGGAAAGATTTGTAAGTACTTGATTTATTAGGTGATAAGTAGGGAAATTTAAGGTGCTGCAGATAATAAAGGCTGCACAAACTAGAACAGCGACTACACTTTCGAACTACCTCGAATAGCACATTGATTTTTCACGGCCACAGCAAAACACAAAACACTGCAACTTCACCATGCAAATAAGCGCTTGTTCTTTTCGACACGTGTAAAAACTGAGGTAAAAAAAATGAAATGTCTGTAGTGCGCGACAACACACGCAACTCCAGTCAGGCAAAGTGTGGCTGCTCCTTTTAGCAAACTTCTGTCTGCATTCCTTGGTGGCCACAGTCACCATCTCCCAATAGCTAGATTATTGGACAACAGCTAAACCGTTGTATTACCTAGGGAATTGCAACAGGACATTTAAGCCACCTCAGTTAAAAGAAAAATTAATATTAATATTTACATATCCGCGTCAGTGACCAAGGAAGCACAAGCCGTAACAAAAACAACTGGCCGCGTATTTGCTCTGTTGGTCGGAAATGTCGACATAAGGCGGTAGTATTTGTCGACATTTTCAAAGTAAATGCCTCCTTTCGCTTTCCCGCTCTCCTCTCATGTTGTTGCTCTTGTGTCGCCCTCCTCCCAAAGAAAACACGCTAAAGATTTGCTCAAGTCAGTTTAAATTTACCTCGCTCCACAGCTACAGGCCCGGTGTCTTGATACCACAGCTGCCGTACGGCGGAGACGCACCTGAATAGAGGCACCCTACTCCAACACTTATAGAACCGCATTTCCCTAGTCCACGTTCATTACAAGCGGAACGTGGATCCTATCGAGTGAAACCTTGCGTAACTGTTGCTCCTTGATTTCTTAAAATGCCGCCAGAAACTATAGTTGTGCGGGCGACATCCGGTGACGGAGTTAATTTTTTTCTGCACTAGATGTAGTACTGAATGTCGCGAAAATCCTGCTTACATTATTTTTTATAAAGAATTGTTGTGAATATATCTTGTATATTACGTTTCTGCCCTAAAAAGTGTAATTTGTTGTTGATGTTCAACAATGTTGACAAGTATGAACATATACACCGGATTCAGTCGTTTAGATTTTGCTTCGAGTATACAAGACTACGGCCCAGACTTCGTTTAACTTTGTCTGGGTGGCTGAATCGAATAACAGACAGAGCGACAGACAGACAAACAAACAGACATACAGACCAAATTAGCTGGGTTTAAGTAACCAAAGAAAGACTATCGTCTTTAAAAGCAGAATTTCAACGCAAGCAGCTCTTTGGAATGCTTAGGAAGAAAAAACAGGTTCCCTTCTAATAACAAGCTTCACACACATCTGCACACAACTTGAAAAGGACAACTTGAAAGTTCGACGGTTGCGATATAACGTGCATCTCAAATATCGACGACGGGTAAGGGGAAAAATAGAGGGCTTCGAGTTGCAGGAAATTTGTCGTAATACAAGGTGCCTTTGCGGCAGATGTGCAAAAGTTTCGATAACTACAACCAAACTACCGGCAACCATGCAGCAGCTGTGGTTTCAGCGTCAAAAACAACATTAATTGGTAGCTTAACTTTCTGAAACTGCCGCCCTTGACGATAGCCTCGCAATTCCCCGCGGTTGAGGGCTCTACTTAAAACGTGGCCTCTCCATCTCTTCCACTGCTATCTCGAACGATGGTGCCTGTTTTTCTAGTCTTTCAGAGCTGCTTTAGTCGGAACCCTGGCATTCAGAACGTATATTTAGTGCACCCATGTTTTTTTAATTGTAAAGCACGACTTCTTCAAAACTAAAATCAAAAATCTTCAGGTGCTAGCAGTGTATAAAAATAAACTGAGTCTATTTAAATTATGCGACACATGATGCCGGCAGTGGAGAACTATATAGAGTAGTTAAACTGTAAAGCCGTACAGCATATTGAACTCCAGTTGATTTGACACAACGTAACCTGTATTTTTTTACAGTATTGTGACTCACTGTGATTGTCAAGTGTTTAAATGTGTAAGCAGAAAAAGTGACGATAAGAACACTGGTCATTCATCGCAAAAAAAAGCAAACTTTAGTTTCTTTTAACCAGTTTAGCTCGGCTGTTTTGAGAGATTGTCGTATAACTCAAGTTTGAGACATTGTGCAAGCACAACATTTATATTCACAGTGCTATGCACTCTTTCAGGTCTAGCCTCACTTTGTTTAAGCCATAAAACACAGAAGAAGAAATTTTCACAACACCCACCAAGAGAAGCTGCCTGTAACCCAAAGGCAGATCTGTCCTGTGATATATAGGAAGTAAAGCTACATTACTATACCCTGTGAGCTGCTGCCTCAGTGTTTTGCAGAAAAGTGTGGTTGAATCGGAATGCAGTTTTTGTATCAGGAAAGCAAATACTTTCACTTCTCTAACAGCCTTTCCATGTGCACCTCAAGCTGCTGTAATAGTGTGTAATATGCTTAATGCATAGCACGAAAGCTTTTGCCACCGCATCACAGCCTAGGGCATTCAGCCGTACAGGGATGGTCGCCAATCTAAAAAGGCAACAATTAGCAGTAGGCGAAATTCCTCAACACACTTACACAATTTTTTTGCGTCAGTTGGTTTACTCTCACCTAAATATGAACTAACAACAAACTCAAGTTCACGGCACAAAAAATAACGGGACCAATGGGAAGAACATACTGGACAAGCGCTTAACGAGATTTTTAGAAACGGCAGCTAGAAGACTATACCCAGTGAGCTGCTTCCTCTGTGTTTTGCAGAAACGTGTGGTTTTGTCGCGTTTTTGGAGTCGTTTTGATTGCTGGTTCAGTGTTTTGCTCCCCTTTTTCCCCATTTGGTTTTTCGCTCTGGAGATGGATCTGTACCAACCAGCCCGATTTTCTACGCTACTAATAACCAAAGTGAAGCACCTTTCAATTTGTTCGCAATGCCAAGAAAAAATCAATAAATGTGCCATCGAGCTTTCCGAGATGGGGAGAGTATCAGCATTAACGTTGATGAAAAGTTCTTTCACCGGCTCTTTGCGGCTGTCCAAAACGTACCGTACACCTCTCCCCACGCCAACGTGATGGAACTTCTTTCCTGTCATGGAAGAAACATCATCAAACTTCTGTGTTTTCAGCAAAGTTATCCCTGTGGACATAAGCGAGGCAAGACATTTGTACTGGCGGGGCACCCACAGCAGCAATGTGACTGTTTTTGTCATGACATGGGTTCCAATTCCAATCAATAACTGCATCAGGCAAGGTAATGCGACAGCAGCGTTGTTGTGCTCGGCTTGTTCATATAAAACATCAGGAAATCCACGCCACTTTTTGAAACGTCGTCCCCTCCACAAGGACCAGATTCGTGGTCACCTCTAGAACACTGAACGATCTCACAGACTATACCTTCATTTTCACTTCTTTGTGCACGCCTGTCATTTCCAATGACAAAGATTACGCCCATGGTTAGTGTTGTAGCGCCCATACCTTACAAATACACACGCTGTCATTTTGAATTCGACACAGATATTGCTCCCAATCCAATACATACGCGTTTAAATCTTTCGTGAACTCTAGACATGCCTTTCAAGAGTCTACTTCCTTTCTTATAAAACTTAATAAACACGAAGCACTCACAGCTTCACGAAGTGGTTTCTATGGCGCCCAAGTACGACACCAAGCGTGCGAAAACGTGCACAAGCATGCAGGAAATGTAGGTTCGTGCAGGTTCGTCTTGGATTAAAAATAATTTGTTTTCTTGTCTACTTCATTACTTGTTTGCCAGAACAAAACGGCGTCGAAAGCAAATCTGCGAAACTTTTAAATCATTGTTAAATGAGGGTAAAGTACTCTAAATGCATTAGTATACAGTTCTGCTTCATCAACTGTTGTAAAAGGCTATATCCAAGACTCGAAAGACAAAATTTTTGAAGGCACAATCGTGAAACCGCAACGCCAATCATGGTCACACAATACGCTTACGTACCAAAAACCATACGTTTGTATCCATCAGACATTAAAACTCACGTCTAGCCGCCGCAGGAAATTGTCTTGCCATGAGATTCCTGTTTTTAGCCCACGGGTAAACGTTCATATATACGAATATGCTTAAAGTTTAGGACTTATCAGTGTGGTGAAACGTGTGTGAATTATTATTCGCAGAGGGCTACATAAAAATTGGTTGGGTATATAGAATTGCAGTCGGCGGGTAGTAAGCACCTTTGCGATCGAAGACTAGACAATTTTTGCGCGTTTAAAAAGAAGCAATGTTTGGGAGCCGCGATGCGAAGAAAGTGGCGGAAATGAAGGCATGCCTATTTCTGTGTGGAATAATATCGTGCAGACAGTAAGCTTCACGCCGTTATTTTTCGCTCCCTCCGCAACCCGCACTGGTCCCGTAATGGAATGCTCTTCGCGCTAGTGCAACACATTTTTTGGGGGAACCCGAGCAGCAAGCGGCAAATACTGGCGCGGCCTTCGGTGCGATTTTTAGCTAGTAATGTTGCCCCTATGTGGTGCCGTTATTTGTTCTCTCATGTTTTTCGCAAATACAACAACAGTTTTTGCCGCCGCGGGCATATTTGTTTGGACGTGGTTATTCCTTATTTGATGTCCCGGTGCATAGCAGTTTTGGGAAGTTCCTAGGTCAAAACCTGCTCTTGCAACAGATAGGCTACTGGCAAGCAAAGGCTAGCTGCTTTAAAGAAGTTCCCAGCAGTTCAAACTGATAAATAAAGCCCTCCACCCCCCTACCGTCCCAAGCTTAGTGGTTTTATGGAGGCTGGACTCGGTAGAGCGAGTGAAAGTCCCACGGGCGGCTGCGCTGATTGAGGGATAATGGGAGAGTAAATGTGCAAATGGTTGTTTTAAATACCGAAATTATACTGATCTGGTTACTAATCCCACAACGCATCACAGAGAAATGAGCATCTAAATAATTTCTATAATTTGCCAGGTCCGCACTGGCAATTTTTTTATTTCTTGAAAGGATGCTAGGAACGTCTGCCTGCCACTGGCAGTGTCTCAATGCGTGTGCCTACATTTATTAGATGCGAAGCACATCATGCTCGGGGCGGTGTTCCTCTGTCCTTTTTCGTTGTTGTCCGCCGTCCGCACACTACTGCGCATGCACGTCTCTTCAGCCCCGTCATTTTTTGGGCTGACGAGAGCGCAGTTCACTACAAAAAGAAATAGCTAGGCGGCACGCGGTTTCAATCCCACAACACTCTGGCGGCAACGGGAGGTACGTGGCGCTCTTCCTACTGCGCTACAATTCTAGACGGACGTATGTGCTACGAATGCTCCTGATGTCCTGGGTGTTCAGCCAGGTTGCTTCTGTACCCGCGTTTTTCGCAACGGTCAAGTCAGGTGTAGTGTCCCAAATAACACTGTTGAATCCCCCGTGTGGGGTATGTGCTGTCAACATCCCGAGCATCATCATCGTGTACATATTCCTGTCATTAAAGGTCAAACACCGTTTCGGTCAGCCATGAGACCGAACCCCGCTGCCTGTCTTCTCTTTCCTTGCCATTTGGTTTCTACAAACCCGGGAAGAAGACCAGGCACCGAAGTGATGAGCAGCAGGGACGCCAGTGGCTGCAAGCATGTGAGACCCAGAAGTGTTTACACTGATTGAACACTGATGGAAAGTAACATACGTCGGAAAAATGTGGTTGAGGGGGAGAAGTAACACGATTATGTAAGTGATCGGTAATATCAGTTTTAACTAAACCAGGTATTGACATAAATTGGAAGTTCGACAACGAATTCTCTAGGTCGCTGGTATGATGTCCCGCTGGAGCGGCCGCTTTTCTTATGGAGGCAAACAGCGAAAATTCTGATGTGTTTGAGATTTCGCCGCACGAAAAGATAACCATCTGGTCAAAATATTTCCGGAGCCGTCAACTACGGCGCGACCCATCGCATGTGTGCGTTGCTGCTTTAAACACCGCTATGAATGAAATCAATTCAACATGTTTCGGTTTTATGGGCGGCGTTCGAGAGGGTGGGGTAATATTTGTTTCCTATAAAAGCATCTAAAACAGTCCATGTGGGTGGCCTATGCATTAGTAATAACGTCAGCTAGATTGTTATTTGCATCTCCCATAATTATCACGTTTTTATTTTCCATGCACAATGTATTGAGTGTGACATCAAGGGTACTAATAAAAGCAGATAGCGAAGTTGAGGTGCACCGTTAAATACAACTTAACACACAATTACGTTGTCGACGGCAAGGATTTGTAGCTGCACCATCGTCATCACATCATCACCACTGGCCCTCCCGTTTTCTTACGACCATAGCGTCTCGCCCCTGACAGGTTCAAAGTCGCTCTTTCGGAGTTTGAGCACATAAAAAAATATTCATCAGCCGTCCATCATCCAGTAACCTTGCTCTGAAGCAATGTACTTCTCTGTTCGTCACTTTAAACATCATCTCAATGAACGCAATTTCACAATCTTCACCGAACACAAGCCTCTCACGTTCGCCTTAAACCACGCGGACACCCTTTACCCTCCACGCGGGGTGCATCAACTGGCATACCTCTCAGAGTTCCCGTCGAACCTCCAGCACATCATTGGTTGGCCAATTCCCCCACAGAAACTCAGTCGCATGAGCCGATGTAAATTTCAATTCACCAAGAAGGCAGCAAACACCCACCGACCCGCTTGACGTACACGACATGGTTGCGACGCCAGCCCAAAATAACGAGCTCTCCCGTCGGTGTTGAGCACCAACAGCACTCAAGCTGAGCCCTGTAGTGACCCCATCGTCATCTCCATCATGACCGCTAGATCATCATCAGCGGTGCCTGGCGAGGGTCAGCAGTGCTGCGCGTCACAGGGATGAAACACGACCGAGCGCCTCCGTGGTCGCATGTCTACGGCCGGGCCTAACACCTACTCTGTAAATGTAGGAGAGCCACAGCGCATAGCCGAGTCCACGGCTCCCTTTCCTACAGAATAATGCATCCGTTTCAAGCCAAACCGATTCACACTAATTCAAACCTATTCAATCGATAGGTCCTGGATGCGTGTGTATGTGATATCGGGAGAAACACGTGAAGGAAGGAGGTAAGGTTTCCATCTCCTAGATTTTGGAAAGGTGGGGCGCCTGTATCCTATCAAAACCCTTTTCAGCTGTAATTGTAGGGCTCGCATCGAAACGTTAACACAGTATAGCTACCGAGTTTTGAAACGTCTGGTTATTGCGACGGGACCGATAGAACTGGTCAAGATCACGGAAAACCAGAATGCGGGCTGATACTATAAAGAAAATGGCTCATCTCAACCGGAAAACTAAAAAAGCAAGCCCAAGAAAGGCACAAGAGGGACGTAAAAACTACTGTAGTTGCTGCGCAATGCCAAGACACACCGCAAGTTTGTAAATCGGCCAAAATTACCTGCATATGATTTTGAGAGACCTGTCGGGTTGCCCTCATTTTCGGAAGCTGGAGGGGAGCTTTTTTTCTTCAGTTTCACCTTATCCATATTAGGCTGGCCTGAATGCCTCACCATGGTGATAGCATTAGATAAAGCGAAAGAGCGGGTAAAAATACATACTTAGAGACGGCTTTTCAAACTTGTGTTTCGCTTACACCATTATCGAATAATTGATTTGCGGAATGATTGTTACCGTCACAAAATTTTCTTTCGAGCGAAAAGAAGGGATGCAAAGAGGTGGTTTCACCTCGTAGGGTGTTGCCACATGTGAGATCAGAGAGTCATACTCATTCTTGTCTGCGCCCCAATAATAAATGTTTGATTCCATCTGCTCAGCCAGGACTAATACAAACACCATCATTCCGAGAGGATAGAAACGAACTGCCTGCAAGACTGGAGAACGACCAGACAGTCACACACTCCGGCACCATCGGGCTCTGATTGCAAGAAATACATAGCAGAGCTCGCGCAATACGAATGTTGCAGCATCCGAAGGTGCTAAAAAAACTCCATTATACAAGACCCCCGGTACTGCATCCTCTTGTTCAACCTGTACGGCAGCGCAAAAGGTTCTGAGAATCATCAAAGGGGCGCAGCAGTGCGTACTACAAACAGAAGCACACCTTCAGTTCAAGCATCTAAATTGCAAGCTGGACACAGAGTGCGCATTATCAGGAATGCAAAGAGATAAAAAAACCTCGCCGGAACATGATACCGAATTGGTGTCGATGGGCATTCACTCCATATCTTTGTGCAAGCTCTTCGCTCGCCGCACGGCTTTTTGCGGGCGTGGAAACATGTGGGATCTATAGCTCCTCTACGTCGGCGTTCCCAACCGGTACCTTGTCCCTTGCTGCGAACGAGGAGAAAAATAAAAAAGGAGCAGGGCGTGCATCTTGCGCGAGAATTCTACCTGCTGTTTGGAATTGAAAACCTATAATGCGGCTACCCTATCTTTCTGCAGTGCTGCGAGCCCGCGGATCGCGGCAGTGCTAAATCCATTGCAAAAGACTGCCAACATCCGCAATCTTGCGCCCTGAGGTCCTGTTTCGCTTGCTGCTTCATTGAGTCAGGGAGCACGCGCCCTCAGCACCTGCTCACCCATACAGAACGTGTCCAGTGTTGTCCCTGCTTGATACTCAACAGCAAGATGCGGCTTTTAGGCGCCAACAAGATGAACTCAAACAATGCTGTTTTCAAGGAGCTCTTTCTGCAGTGCTTAAACAGACACCCGCGACGTCTTCGCTTCTTGAGGGTAATTGACAATTCTCTGTCTAGCCCGGCTTGCTGATACCTTATACGGTGGGCCTTCGCCGCGACTTTCAGCGACTTTCGGAGTTTTACACGTCAGAGCTGGTGCTGAAGCGAGTGCGGCGAGTTGCAAGAAAAATGTGCAACTGACAATTCGCATCCTTAAAATACAAGACTAGGCTTAGATCACATTTATAAGCGCCATTTGGAAGCAGCTGCTCGATTCCTTTCCGTTCCGGTATGTATTTTACTATACCTTATCTTCCAGCATGGGTCATTTCCAGAGAAGACGAAGGAAACAAAGTTTACTCCCGTCTTCAAAAAAAGGCAGTGAATGAATATATTGCTAGGTATAGGCGGGTTGGCCCCCAGGAGGCCGAGTTAACTGGATGTGTTCCACGTACACTCTGTCTTTCTACGGCTCTTGTGGCGTAATTTCCTACAATTCCTCGGAAATAACCACGCCATAGAGTGTGCAACGAACCTGCCTTTTGGTGGACTAGTCTTTTTCGAAGTGCGGACTAGAACCCCTTCACAGGCGGGGCAGCACTGGGCATAGGCCTAACCATTCGAACGAGGACCTCGGCACTTTTTGGGGCTGTCAGCGCCTCCCCCTTCACCTGGAACAGGAAAATGGAGCGCATCAAGGTACACGGTGAGTCTATCTCGCCCGAACAGCTAAGTGAAGAGGCTGGGTGGCTTACCAGTCACCGGCGACGGAGTGCACGCGCTCTAGCCAAGCTAGGCCTCGCCGGGGCCGGCTGCTACACAAGCCCTTCACTGCCTCCCAAACAAGTAACAAGGTTTCATGTCTAAACACGCAACCCTACCGGTCGCAGCACCTATCGCGCCAGCTGCCGCTACACATCGATGACATTAAAATCCTGCTGCGGCCCCGATAGGGGTTGTAGATGAAAAAGATAAGCCAAACCGATTTGCGTGGGGGAGAGTTGCGCTCGGCCGGTATCAGTTGTGAAGAGGCAGCGGACGATATACTTAGCACGAACGTCGTAAAAAACTTCATTGTCGGAAGCACTCCAAGCATAGGACTGGACAAAAAAAACTCCCAGGCATTTCCCCGAGGGTGAACATGGTTAAGTGCGAATGCACGGGGTGATGCTATGAGGGGGGTAAAGTGTCCGCACACGCTCACGCGCCGCGCGCTCCCGGGCCACAACGCCTTCGGGGTCCTCGGCTCGCTTCGCACACTTTCGTTCGGCGTCTCGCTGCCGGCCTTCATCACCGCAGGCGATGCGCCGCTTACGTCTCCCTTCGGCCTCCCGAGCGCGGAGTTCGGGATCCGCAGCCCGCTTCGCCCGCTTGCGCTCGGCTTCACGGGCCCCTTCGCCGCACTGCCTTGTCCTCAACCGTGCGGTATCTTCAACGACGCGTGCAGTGCTCGCATTCGTGTTGCGTTGTTGCTTCCATTCGGTTGCGCGCATTCGGTTTGCATTCGGAGAGCGGTGCGGGGAGTGGCGCGCCCGCGCAAACCGCGGTGAGGTGGCGGAGTGCGCGCAGTCACGTGGGGTGTGACGTCGCTGCGCCGTTGCTACGGACGCTCCTCTCCGCTCCTCGCGCCGTTGGCTAGGGGAGAGAAGGGGGAGCAATGCGGACGGCGGAAGGTTCGGGGTCGTTATAAAGTGCATTCGCACTTGCCCCCACCTCCCGCGTCGGACGATTCAGGCTCGCTTAAGAAGTGCATTCGCACTTATTTCCTGGCCAATCTCCCACGTGGGTATGTGCCATGTCAGCGGCCAGGCGCGCGCGCCCATCTCCCCCGTTGCTAAGGAAGACGAAAAGCGCGCGCACACCGCAGCTGTTGCTATGCGGACGGCGGAAGGTTCGGGGTCGCTTATAAAGTGCATTCGCACTTAAAAATTCCACGCATTTACCCGAGGGGAATAATGTGAAAGTGCGAATGCACGAGTTGAATTTGCGCGGTTCGGTAATGTTTGCGAAAGAGAGATCACACACAAACACCAACTACAAAGAAAGAAAGATGCCTTTATTCACAGACACTACTATTTGGGTTGTCGTTGTACTTGATTGCTAGAGCGGATCTCAGCTTTGAAATTTCGTGTCAGTACTCTTTTAAGCGGGTGAATTAGCCCTTCTCACGCCCGATTCCTGGCCAATGCCCCACGTGGGTACGTGCCATGTCAGCGGCCAGGCGGCGCGCGCCCATCTCCCCCCGTTGCCAAGGAAGACGAGGAGCGCGCGCACCCGCAGCTGTTGCTATGCGGACGGCGGCGGACGCTTTAGGCTCGCTTAAGAAGTGCATTCGCACTTGAAAAATATACGGCCATACAAGAGCTCCGCTTTGGGGACATCACCTACAAAGTGAGCGCGTACGCTGCGCCGCCGGAGGACAGTGTCAAAGGTGTTGTCCACAACATCCCCTAATATGATAGTGCCGATGACATCACGCGCAGCCTCCTCTACAAGAAGAATCCTATGATTCTCTAGGCGAGACGCATGGGCCGTACTAACTCTGTCCTTATCGTTTTCGAAGGAACTAAGGTTCCACACTATGTGTACTACAGCGGTGCGGAATAGCGTTGATTCATTCATAAGAAGAGACACGAACTCTGCGACAGCAGTGGCCGTCTACGACATCGCTCGAACGTTTTACCAGTGCCCAACAAGAAAGTGTGCAAGATCTGCGGCACCGAGGCTCCTGCAGACCAACACGATTGTGTACCCAGGTGTGCACTCTGGGGCCGCGATCATCCTACGGGAGATAAGAAGTGCCGCCAGCGTTTCCAAACTTCATACCTTCAAGAGAAGCGGAATTAGGAGAAAAGACTTGGTGGATACGGTCTCGTAAGGCAAACAAATTCAGAAAAGTAATGCTTCCAAACCCAACGCCTTAAAATCCCACCACTCTGATCATTATTCCGAGAGAACGAAAATCAAGTACATGCTCGAAGAGCAAATAGCTGAAATGCTATGCTCAAAGCGAATTGCCAAATTAGAAGAAACAAAAACTCCTTTCGCAATCCCCGGTAGCGCATGCCCTGGTACCCAACAGACAGCCCCGGTAAGCTCGGGAGCGCTGCTCGCTACTGTCAATTCAGAAACCCCTCATACGCATGCCTCTGCCGTAAAGATGGACACGGCGGACCCCTCTCCCTCAAAACGTAAAACCCAAGCGATAACCTCTGAGAGCTCTTATGAGGCCACAGGAACGAGGCCGAATGAAACAAAATTGCACCACCTTCCCTTGGGAACCCCTGATGAGGATTCGAAGCATCGTGGCGGTTAGGTGTGGTTCCATTGTGTTGCCATTATGTTGAGTGATCTGGTTTTTACTAGCGCCACAGAGAATTCCTCGTCCGGGTCCACACCGGTGGCAAAGGCACGCAAGTACTGTTGTGTTACGCTGAGTAGGCGGTGATTCTAGAGGCGCCAAAACGCGTCCATCATGTTCTTGTCGATGTTGTCTCTGTGCTAGAATCTGTAGGGTCCGTCAGCGTTGGTGAGGTAAAGGTTGTTGATATTGGTGCACCGGCTGAGAGCAATGTACAAGCCTTCCTCTTCACTAGCTTTATCGTCTCCTTCTTACTTTGGCGTTTCCCCTACGGGAAGGTGACGACGGTGGTTGAACGCGAACCTATCTCGTGATGGATTCTTTCGTTGGAAAATCCCTAGGCGCATCCTGCCACAATCAGCATCAGAGGCGCTGCGTACAGGGCTGGTTGAGCAGCAAGGCGCATGCCGCTCCCCGCTACAGCTTTCCCACGTGAAATTCAACATACTTCTCTAAAGTTTCCAGTTCGTTGTTTCCGTTGACGTTCACCTGCGCGTGTCTTTGTTGAATCAGTAGCTTCTTGACGTAGCTTGAATGAGTCAAGGACATAAGGCACGTTCATAGCACTTGCTCCTGTCCCGGATTTGTAGCATAGTGAAAAGAGCACCGCGTACTTCCCGTTGCGGCCAGAGAGTCGTTGGATCAAAACCAGGCGCCGCAAACTATTTTTTTTGTTTATAGTGTAGTAAAGCACAGCTGTGGGTGTAAGTAGGAGAGTTGCGCATGCGCAGTGTGGGTGCGGACGCCGACGCGGGACATGCCGAGACCGTAAGATGCTCCGCATCGAAAACGTTGACGACGGCATGCTCCTTCAGTTATGAGAAACCGTTACCAAAACTTCTACTGAAACTCTCACCGCAAGATTAGGAACGATGCTGAATACGTTCGGCGATAACGTTGATGTCAAGATTGCTGCTGAAAACTCGAATAACAGCGCTAGAGAATGAATTCCTCGAGCCGGACGGGTAGTGCGACCGGGTCCCATTAAGTCCAATAACCCTATTGCCGCCCCAGCTGGCGGACATCCCCAAAATTGAAATGATCATGTCCAATAGCTCATCCAACTGAAAAAGCAAAACCAACAGCTTGATAGTGTGGCAATACAATTGTATAGGATTCAAAAGAAAACGTGCTCCTTTAGAACTATTCATTAAAAGCAATAATTCGAATGCAATACCTAATGTGTTCTGTCTCCAAGAGAGAGGCGTTTTCGCCCGAATGTCAAACTAAAAATCTTTCAATCACCTAGAAGCTGATGCCTGTGTTGTAACAGACAAACAAAACCCCGACGTCAGCACCCTCGCTAGGCGAAACCTCCCAGCCCTGCGGTGCGGGACCGGAGTAGAGGCGGCGTCCACGGCTCACATCCTTGTAGAAATCATCCCAGACCAGAAACACAATGCCCAGACCACGGTTATCCTTAATGTGTACAGCTCACAAAAAAGGTCATACATTTAGTAAACTCTTCGGGAGAGCTGTCGATATTGCAAGAACGAACACACTTTCGATTGTCGCTGACTTTATTGCACACCATACGGAATGGGTCTACAAGCGGGACACAATAAAGGGGCGGAATCTATGGCTTGATGCCCAGAGAGAGGGTCTCAGCTTGCCCAACAATCGGCGGCCTCCAACCGTATTGGAAATATTGTTTGTTAAGGCAAGAGAAGACAGGCAGAAGGGTTCGGTGTCATGGCTGACCGAAACGGGGTTCTGAGCTTTTATGACAAGGTTATGTACACGAGGATCATGCTTGGGATGTTGATAGCTCATACCCCGCACGGAGTATTTAACACACCCCTGCCGCCGCAATATGCGCCTACGACAGACGATTACGAAAAATGTGGGCAGCGAGAGTATTCTTTCTGGCAGTCCGGAACCTTTCTGCATTCCGCGAGATCACCAATCAACAAGCCGTAAATCCGCCGTTCGAACTTCTGGTTTCAGCCCATAATATAGATTATTTTATACAATCGGAAAGGCTTGTCGCCTCTTCATATTCCAGCGGTGCTGAAGCGGGTGTCTATATCTCAGAAGCGCCGACCGTGGTCAACCTGATGTGTGGCTGAACCACACCTTGTGCTCAGCTTTTATGGTGTACGAATTTGCGAAGACACCCTGGAACAGCTGTCGACGGGTTGGCAGTTTGGCGGTGTGCCCTTTTCCCTGAGTTGAATTAAGCTCGCTGATTGGTGTTTCGTCTGCCAATAGTTGCCCCTGTTTTCTTTTCGGTAGACTCCGATCCGGATGACATTACTCTGCTATACTCGCAAACGAAAAAAGCAATACTGCCTTTTCTCGATCAGGAGCCACTATTGCCTCAGGTTGATCAGCGATGAGGGGTGGTTGCTGAGGCTTTCCAACTGTAATTTCGTGCAACGACTAACGCGGGTGCACTGGTGCGACCTGCAATACTTCGTCGATTACATCTAGCCGGGTTTCGGAAAGATGCGGGAGGGGTTCGCCCTTCATAAAATCTGGAACACAGATGTACTCAATGTTCAGCGAAGGCTGCTCAATGCGACTTTCTCCAGGACCTTGCGCTACGCTCGATTCAATAGGCGCCTCTGTTTCCCCAAGCTCCATGCTTGATGGTAAGTTGTCACCGTTCTCGTTGGGGCGACTGGGCATGTTTTCGACAAAACAATATAAGACCTCTCTTAAGGTGTTGAGGAAGGCTGTCATTTTAGAAAACGATGTAGATTTGATGTCTAAAGGCTGCTTGTTTTTGAGGCACTGTATCCAATGTTGGACGTAAGCGCTTTCTCTGCAGAAGCGGAGGGTGTATCTATCCGCCTTTCTACCTCCCGCTCAATTTCCTCTTCAACTAAGTTCTGACAGTAGGGTATTTAGCTTGCACTCCTTAGAAGCCTCGTGTTTTTCTTTCGTCTGACGCACCTGCTGGTTCGCTACCAGCTGCACTCCAGGGAAGACCTCGGGCATCATGGATTCCAGTTTCCGCATCGCAAATAATGTCTTATTCTGAAGATCGCCTGACAGTGCCTTTGCATTTTTCAATGCCTGCCTGTAGAAGCAGGCATTCAGCCTTAACCACCACTTGGTGGCCGAACGCAAAACAAACAGGTCTCTTAAGCCGCAGAGACCTTGGAATCACCTGGCTAGACTTGCACCGCAGGTTGAAGCGTAAATGGGCCGAAAACGCCGTTATTCTTCTTGAGATGTCCAGATATCGTCGAATTCCACTTACACCTTCTTGTCCATGTTGAAGAGTATGTGAACATATTCCAGAGCTTTCACGGAATACCGTCTGGTCAGGTAAAAGCATGGTTGTGACGATGAAACGTAGGTCACTGAGGGGGCTTACCTCAGGCAAAGAAAAGCCATACCATCACCTCTGCACGAAGGTGTCGGCGCCTGCAATTTATGGACTTCACAAGATTCACAAGAATGGAACCCCGTTACGTCCAATTGTTGATTTTGTGGATGAAGATAATTGTGGATGAAAACAATCGAAAGAGACTTGCAAAGGAATGGCTACCAAAAGCACCTTATCCAAAAAGAGGCAAAGAGGGCGGCGAACACTGCTCCGCATCGAGATGAGCAGGCAGAAGCATCCACAAGAAGCGCGCCAAAGCGTGCTGCGATTCTCTACGTTACACACATCAGTGAAGCTCTCGCACGCATTTTCAAGAAACGTGGTGTGCACATCGCGCACGTGCCCACTTGCAAACTGCACTCTTACCTCATCAACGTAAAAGACCGCCTCTCAAGCTCCAAATTTCCAGGTGTGGTTTACAAGATTCCGTGTGCCGAATGCAAATCAGTGTACATTGGCGAAACGGGCAATCTTCGAAGAAGAATAACGCAGCACCGGAACGACGTAAAGAATGGCCATGCAAGAACAAGGGCACTGGTGGAGCACTGTGAGAAAATTATGCCCACCTCCCCTCGCAGGAACCGTGGTGTGATGCAACGCATCTCATTGGGGGTTCAATTGGCGTTTTCCATCGTATTCATTGCGCTTATAGCAGGGATTCTCACTCGAAGGAGAGGTGGGCGGAGTACCGTCGACTGAGACCGCCGGAGCGGGGCATGCCTCTATATATTCACAGCGCCCGAAAGAGAGGAGAGCGCGGAGAGAGAGAGTATTGCACATGCGCAGCGCGCGCAGCGCCGAGCGCATCGGTGCCCACCGGCGCCTAGTAACGGAGTGAGAGCGCGTTGTACCAACCTGCACCTGTTTGGGAGAGAGTGTTCGCTAACGGAGAGAGGAGTGAGGATAGGCGCAGCTGTGCGGACCACGCCGGACAGACGCAGGAATGACAGAGAGGCGAGCATGAGATGCGTTGCATCTAAAACGGGACATGTGGGCGACTGGGACGAGGCGAAAGTTCTGACAACCGAGCGCAATCTGTCTTCTCGATTGCTGCTCGAATCCCTCATGATTCAGACGATGGCAGATAGTATCAACAGAACAGACGGCAATCTGCACCGCATCTATGCTACCTCATTGCGACGCCTCATTCCCAATATATAGCTTCATTTTCCAAGCACATGCTCATTGTGATTCAAGTACCCGTAGGGGTACCGAAACGTCAAACCGTTTCTTTGACTTGGTCAGTGACCTACGTTTCATCGTCACAACCATAAACACATTTGTGACCAGCCTGATTTCCCCCCCCCCCCCAAGGTTAAGGTATGTTTTAGCGTTGTTTAACGTAATTTAATCATTTCGGCCGAGGGGGTGTCATGTGACGACACCATATAACACCTTCTTTTATCGCATTGACAAGAAAACATAAACCTTGTTTTTTCTGCGGAATTGTTCGTCAATGATGCTCATTGCCATAGATGTCAAGATTGGTGCATTTTAGCGGAGGAGATGCTACAATGAAGCTCCGGTGAAGACATAATACAAATTTCGTTGAAAAAAGGAGGTCCTTGTTTTATTCCTATGCATGAAAATCGAATATTTTGTGCATTACGAGGCTCATGTCTTAGCTTGAATGCTCCAGTGGTAAGAACGTTAGAAAAACTTGCAAAATATGTTTCTGCTGAACATAAAATATTTAACATTACATGTTCCATTATATTGTCTTATATAGATAAGGTAATACTTTGGTTTTGGCAGGCTCATTGTACCTAAAATTTGGGAGCGCACGCAGAAGAAAACGTGTTTTTTATTTCAATAACAAATCTGGGATTAAAAAAGTCAAGCAGGACACTGCGAGCCACCTACGGGCTGTACAGCGTTACCTGTTTGTCGGGACATATTCATCAGTACAACCTCCTGCGCCTGTGCTTACTCTGCTTCTCAACATACTCATCATCGGGATATGTTCGCTGTTCTGGCTAATGAATCTCCACTATATGCGGTCCGGTCCTCGGTCTCTCTATACACGTACCCGGTGGTCTGTTGAAGGTAAATGCGCTAGTTTGTATCGGAAAGCGCGTTCTAAGTAGTTAGAACCACATTAGTTACCACAGGCACGGCTTTTTATTTCAGTACTGCAGTGTAAGTGTTCATCTACAAAAGTTATTTTCAGGCATGTTATTTTGCGCCTACTTTGTGCATATCATATACGATAATTTCGTGTTACAAATGTTCGAAAGCATTCATTATTTTAGGAATTCTGTTGTAGTATTCTTTTGTATGATAATTTTTAACTAAGTAAGATACGTTCGCGACGCAACGAATACCTGTCAAAGAACTTATTGGCATTGTGCACCAAATGTATACTAAGAATATAACCAACAAGATTCCACTTCAATGAAAGTTTCTTGGCCAGTAAATGTCTGTGCGCCATTTATCAGCAGCGTGTTCGGACTATAGTCCAAGGGGAATGCAGTCTGTGTTTGAATTTACGCCGTTACGAATCCAGCGCGGAGTATTTTTTAAGACGTCGGCAGGGCAATGGTGATGTGCTGTCTCAGCATCCGGAAACGAAAAGCCTTGCGCTAGGGATGTTCGCCAGCACAGTGGTACTTCAGAAAAAGAGGGCTTCAGCGTAGGTTGCTTCAGAATTTAGAATGACTTCATGGTGACACTGTAAATGTGGACTTGCCTTTATATATAGGCACTACAAAAATTCTGGCAAAGATGCGTGAAACGTCTTCAATGGCAAGGCACTAACGTAGATATGAAGCCCTATTTTTTTAATCACCACAGAGTGATCCATTTTGGAGCATTGTTCACTACAAAATTTTTGCAGCTTTACCTTCTAATCTTAGGGTATATTTGTTGGTCTTGATTCCATTTGCAGTGTTACTATAAACATGTTAAAACCCTTCTGCCAGGAATTCTTGTCCCAATAATTTTTAGAAGGTTGCTGTGATGGCTGCTAAAACACACAAACCAAGCACATTTGTTTCGCTACCATAACAAAAGTTATTCACTGCATTTGTTTCGGGGGCTTAGAGAATAAATTGATAAAAAATAAAAATATACGAAGATAACCCTGCTGAAATGATCTGTATATGCGGAAATATGGGAATGTCGAGTACTTTCCTAGAACGACACAAAGCTGCCACAGAAAACACGGAATCTTTTTTGAGAAACACACGTGAATGAAATAGTGCATACATACCAAACAATTCACTCTGATTGTATGTCTCTAACAATACTAGAACCGCCAAATCGTTGTCCGTATGAATTTCGTATATACTGAGTGTAGGGAAAACATACGGAGCGTCCTGTGCCGAAAACACGAAACCTGTGCCGAACATTTCGATTGCGCACACTAATGTGATTCCCTGTTTTTTATACTAACATCTACTTAGGGTGGGCTCGTGGGTGGCATATTTCGTATTAAGTTTCTATTCCCATATTTCCGCACGTACGGAACGTTTCAGTGGGTAAGTTCAACAATTTCGCACTGAATCCGTCTGTACTGACAAAAATTTTGCTTTAAGGCAAGTACACAATTCCTCTGAACGCAGTGCAAAAAGTGATCAGGTTACGCCATTCTGATGTGATTTAGTACTAGCTGAAGTCCGATTTTACAGCGTACAGCCTAGTTGTATGTTCTGAATGGTTCGATTCACCCAATTTCGTTAAAACTGAAGGGCGCTCTGACACACATCATTGGCAGCACCACAACGTGATTTTCTGTGTGTACATTCTGTCTTTCTCTAGTTTTTGTTTCTTAAGCCCTACCTCGGTCGCCCATTCATGTTTTCCAGCCGCGGAAAAGCCGCCGGACAGTACACCTCCTAATACTGAAAAGCACAATTGCGAGCCGACGGCATAAAGTCCATGCGACACTATGAATAACGTTAATCCTTTGGGACTAGTTATCGGCCGTAGCGGTCCGCTGTCAGACATTGCCGGCCTGGGTGTTCAAGGTTATCATTTTCTGTTTTTTTACTGAGCGCCCACCTCCTTTTTTATGCATGATGCGCCTTCTCTTGATGGGTAAGTGAACTTTGTTTCATTACGTTTTCTCCTTTTGCCCTAGAGTTAACCACAATATCCAGCCCGGTCGCTCTATATTCCAAATCATTTTCACGTGCGCACCATTAGCTGAGGCGCATGGCCGCTCATTCATCGCGCACGTTTCACGGGGGCGCACTTAGCGTTAGCGGTGATGACTTCAGCGAGCAAATCACCTGCGTGCCGGCCTGAGTTACTGATAGTATTTGACAGAAGCGCGTTACGATGAGGACGACGGCGATGGAGACAGCACCGTGCGTATCATTACTCTGTCAGCTACACATTTTGGCGAAAGATAACGAAATGGTGACCAAAGACTTTTTAAGGCATCTATATGCTTTCATTTTTCATATTTCTGTTTCGAAGCACGCACAGCTGTGGAATCATGGGGAAAAAGAGCAGCGAAACCCACTGTATCTACGCACCCTCATTCAACAGCTGGTTGGTAACCTGAGGGCTCGCGGCAAAAGTCGGAGCCCGTCGGCGTGCATGGAGTGTGGGTAAAAGCTATATGAGACGAGATAATGTATATTCAAGCTTCTAGGATGAAGCAACAAGATACGATAGGAAAACTAAAGGGAACAGGAGGAAACAGTTGGTTGACTTTAAAAGGCTGCAGTAAAAACCCTGGCCTGCACCCAGTAGAATCCTTCATGCGGTTTTACAAGCTGCTCAAAAATTTTGTATAGTAGTTGAAAGCACAATGCAAAAAATATATATCCTGTTATTCTTTTCTTGCTAACTTTAGGGTTCAGATGGCGACTTTAGAAACTGAAAAAATAGCTGCAGACCGGATCTGCCGGAAATTGATTAAAGGTCCGGACTAAAAGGGATTAAAATAGGTAGCGTATTAGAGCTTTGTTGCATAGGTGCACCTTCCTGAATCAAAGTTCACTATTTGCCAGTAATTCTCAACCCTAGACCTAAAATTTGCTAAAATGAAGGGGAATATATTTTTTTGTGTGTAGATACATCTGTGAATTTTTTTTACACCTCTTGTTTGTAGGCATCAGACATCGAAATTTGAGGGAAAAAGCAAGTACTCTCTCAAAAAGAGAACAAAATATTGACTAGAATACCACAATGGCTTGCATGATTCCTGTGGTAGACCCCTTGGTACAAGTGAAACATTCGCTCAGGACGCTCTATTGGCGGCTGGCTGATAATCGTAGCAAAGAAACATTGATCACAGCAAATTGTTCAGTTGCCAATGTTGTTGTTTTATGTAACTCGGCTACTTCTTTGCTCTAGAAATACTGAATTTGTGGTCCTGAGTGTAGTATTACCCATTGGTTCCGTATGGACATATTTCGTTCGGTGCCATGCTGGGTTAGCAGCGAAAGATTGGCACAGAAGAAATGTGTATTATAAAGAAGCAAACGTTTAACTTCACTACACCTGTGGAATTCTTTGACCCCAAGATAAGGGGACCTATTCTCATGGGAAGCGAGTGGCCGCCATCGAGATACAAATCAAAGAGGAAAAAAGTTGAAGAGGTGACATAAACCAACAATGATCTGTGCTTATCCTGCACGATATCCTAGCAATACAGCCAGGAATAGAACATTGATCTCAGTTCATTAAACACGACAAGTCTGAGTGGCAGGGCGAAGGCGTGCGATGGCCACAAGCACAGCTCGAAAGACAGAGCTCTGAATGGTCTCCTTTGAAGAAGTGTAAGCACATGGTGTGATCCGCAACCGAATCCGAAACAGGTTAGTGTTCTATAACAGCTTTCAGATCTCGTATAGGGGCCAATTGTAGACAAAATTTTGTGCGGTTGTGGTTAAGAAGGACGTTTTGGAAGTGTGGCCGAAACTGGAGTCTTGATCAAACGCGGTCTTGGAAATTTTACATTGCCGGTCAGAAGCCGAGCAGTGCCTTTACGGTGTCTGGTTTCACGGGCATCTTATTCCCAGTTAACGGTCAGGAGCCAACAACCTGCTTCAAAAAATAGGTTGGCACATTCGCGATAAGGAGCGATAAATTTGAAGAGAAGATATTTCAGCGAATAGTCGCAATTCGATTATCCTGGTGGCTTGAGCACAACAGGAAATACCTTCCTGCTCAGATTGACTTCATACTGCACCTAGGTACTAAGAATGGACTCTATTCTGGTTGAAGATATCTTGCACGTTTCACCCCACAGCATTCTTGTGCGGAGTGGGGTGGCCACCGACATTTCCAAGGCCTATGACAACGTGGATCACAGGACAATACTCAGAAACATAGAGTCCTTAGGAATTCCACTTCATATATCGAAAGTAGTACACTAATTCCTGAGCTCAACAACATTTTTGTGCGAGTGGATGGCGAGCCGGTCGGCCTGATTATATCGAGTCATACGGTACCGCAAGGTTCCATGCTAGTACCACTGCTCTTCAACATATCATTTGCAAACTTAGCATGGAAGTTACAAGACGCCCCTTTTGTGAGATTTCTCATATACGCGGATGATGTCACACTGTCGTCCACAAACCGCCACCTCAGTTTACAGTGCCATCATCTCCACCAAGTCCTGAAGGTTTTTCATGTCTTTGCGGAATCAGTGGGTTTAAAAATTTCAGCTGAGAAGTTGTGCTATGTACAAGTGGCTAAGAAGTCTGGATGAAAGATAGCCTCAATGGATAACTATAAACTGAAGATCGGTTAGGCTTCCATACCAGCCAAAAAAGGCGTGCGGGTGCTTGGACCTCTGATCCACCATTCGCATTGTGGTATTCATTAGCTCCGAAAGACAAGGAAGGACTCCTCGACAACCTTGCACTTGATTCGCCGGATTGTAACGTGTAGCTGATGAGCCCGCACGGTGGTGGCTAGACAACTCGAAGGTGCTGTTCTATAGCCCCGCCTACTCTACGAGGCATAATTTCTCAGACTTACCACGCAACAATGGGCGCAACTTGTGACTATAAACAGAGAAGCCATGCGCACCATCACGGCACTTCCTCGTCTTACCAAGATACTCATCTTATAAAACCACGCCCCCCTCAATACTAATACGGAGCTTATAAACCAGCGTGAAGAAGGCAGGAAGCTCTTGTGACTATAAACAGAGAAGCCATGCGCACCATCACGGCACTTCCTCGTCTTACCAAGATACTCATCTTATAAAAACACGCCCCCCTCAATACTAATACGGATCTTATAAACCAGTGTGAAGAAGGCAGGGAGCATAAGAGTTTGTATATCCCAATGGATCGCCGTGCTTTTGACATGAATCCCTCGATACTTCAACCTTCGACGATCCTCCACCATGGCGGTACACCACAATGACAACCAATGAGACGACAAGAGCTTCGTAGCCGTGACCAGCCAACGCCAACCTCCAATACTACAGTCACTGAAGACAACTGCGTAATGTACACAAACGCAGCTCTTCTGCCGGAAAACGGACGGCCTGCTCTTGTCAGTGCCACGCATCCGGAAAAAAAAAAGGCTCGCGCTGTTACACAACCGACACTCTATACGTGCTGTTACTGGTGCTCCCGGCGCAGTCAGTTCTACAAGTGCACTCCATAACATCACGGAGGTGCATATATAGAGAGACTCGCTTAGTGCTGTGAACCATCTGAAGCAAGTAAAGACACTTCTGATCTGCCAGCAGAATGACCGCCTCCACAGAACTTCAGAGCTAACGATCCCTGTACATTTTGTACAAGGGCACGGTCAGAGTATACTGAACTAATTATAACACCATATTTCCCACTCTAGCCCCTAATTCCTCCAAGAGCCCCCTTCCTTGTGGCCCGCGCTGCCGTCTTTGAGCCCGGAAATCTTTACTCTGAAGGGACATATTTGCCTTAATTCCTCCGCGTGTCTTCTCCCTGCCCCCTAATATTTCCATAGTGGGGGAAGTTTTTCTCAGGAACCTTCTGGCTTGGGTTGCCTTCACACCGTCAGTCACTTGGACTTGGGGGCACTCAGAAGATGACCGAGGTACTTGTTCCAAGTGTCTATCTCTGGCAGTTGCAGCTTATGTCAAGCATCTTTTGTGGACGTGCACTTGAACAAGGACCGCTCGAGAACATGCGCTCAGAAAGGTTGGTCTCCGGTGCGAGAGTCCGGATGACTACGACCGCTGGGTGCATGAAGGTAAATACTGCACGTCGCTGATGGACTTTCTGTGTTGAAACGGGACTGCATCCATATCTGTAGACTGGAAAACGTATCGGTTTCGTGACCATCTGTGGTCTTGGCAGCCCCTCTCTTCCTACTTTCTTCTCTTACCCTTGACGTCCTACTTTCCCATCGCCTCCCATCTTTAAACCGCCTCTCATATGCCGCGCGGCAAAAACACGAAGTAAAAAAAAATTCACTTGAACGCTTTTACCCAAAGCATAAAATTTCGCAGTTAATGATTCCTGTTTTTTTGATGCTGTCAGGGCTTTTGCCGCTTCCTAACGAACCCAGCCATGATGATAAATATTTACCAACTTAATGGGTACTTGCTCAACCGTTTTAAAATTCTCATCTTCACCGAAGAAAAGCTTCTAAGGAAAAGCGGGTTTGTATATGTCTATGAAATGGTTTTAATTCTCGGTATCTCCTGTAACCAGATCTTGATGTGACGACAGTTACAGAATATTTATGCCAACAGTGTCTTCTTGAAAACATTTTTCCGCAATGTTATTTTTGTGAGAGGTACTCACATGAACTACAGAGAACATATTATACACAACCGTTTTTCTCTGATTGTAAGCCAGTCCAGAAACAGCAAATATAGTCGTGTCTCCTCAGGTATCAAGGTGGGCTCACTGTTTCTACATTTCTTGTCATTCTGTGCAAAACGTCGATGTTAATGAGAGTATAAAGCCTTCGTCCCTTCCTTAAACTCAAACTAAGGCCCTTGCGTCAATGAACTTTCAATTGAGGGCCTTCAAAGTTGTCTCTATGGGGACGGGAGTAGTCTGGCTGCAAGGGAAGTTAACATCCAGTGCCTAGCATTTGGACAGGTTATGGTCTAATTGCTAGGTTTATTATTTCTTTTGCATTCGGGGTGCTGAACTTCCTAAAAAAGGGCAGCCGTAACCTCTGTAGCTAATTAGGCAGGAGCGAGTAATGCTTAAAAGCAGGGCCCTAAGAAGAAAATATCCAGTGTCTTATCACCACAAAAAATTCATGATTTCTGTGCTTTCTTAACACAGCAATAGAAGGACTGTGGTGCTTTCAAGTCCGCCTCCTTGCAGCCACCCATTTCTGGCTAGAGCATAGGGATCAGGGAGGGGACCGCCTATTTACACTTTCAAGCATGCGTAAAAAACAGTGACATAAATTTTATACAGTAAAATGCGTTCCAAGTATCACGGTCGGGCACCATGGACCAGCGAGAGCCGTTACGTTAGCGCCTGCCGAAAAGGTGATCTCCATTGCTTTTTTCACTATAATCATTTCGCGTAAAAGATGAAAACCTCTACGTTTGTGGTCTAACATGTATTTTGCGATAGCGATACTTTGACTCCAACGAGCGTGTTTCTACGCAGCTGCTGCATTTTCAATCTGTGCTTCACTAGCAAGAAATGTTTTTAAAAAGAGAAAGACTAGGAGTCAGGGTATCCCCTCCCCGGATCCCAAGTGAGACAAATCCTCTATGCGCGTTTGCGGCTTAAACTCTCAGCGTGAAAGGTTGCAAAGGCGAGGCGGAGTAGGTGTCGGCGAAAAAATGTTCAAGTTGCGATGTCTTGGCCGCGCTCAAGCATTTTGCATTTTCAGATGTGTTTGTGTATTCGCTAAAGAAAGCAAGTCCGATTCCTGATACATAAGTAAACTTTATTTTTAATGATTTTCTCGTGTGTCTCTTTACTGACCTTAGAACACATATTTATATATATGGATATGCTGCTGGTAATGTGGTGGAGAAATTACATGGAGATCGAAATTGGAACCTCAGTTTATGTCTCTAGATGCACAGCTCCTTTTATTGCCGTCTCAATCACCTGTGCTAATATTAAGGTTACGAGCTGGGCAAATCTAACTACCATGCCTCGAAGAAGTGGATTATGTTTTATTTCAGTTGTTCTCCGTGTGTCCATACATACCCTTCAAAATAACTGGACCGCGAGACCGAGTGTGAATGTTTCCATTATTTTCGTAAAATTATGGGTAATGTCTGATGTTCCAACCGAACACCTTAACGCACATGGATTTTCAGCTAACTATGTGGGTTTTTCAGAGACGTAGTTTGTGATTCTTCACCATTGAGATGTTGGTGTATAAGAAGAAAGATTTTTTCTGTTGGCATAGGATGAATATTTGCTCTTAATGTTTTCGAAGAGGGCAGTTTGGTGGTCATGGTTACATGGAGTACAGTATTCGAGTTTGTGGGCCTCTTGCATAGTGCGCAGTTCGCTTCCGCACCACTGAATCCGGCTGGCCGGTGACAAGGTTAAGTTCTTGCATTATGTGGGAATATCTTACCTAAGCAGTTGGTATACTGACTACAGAAAACTGTACAATGTCCTTTGTTGGTGTGTATTAATGTAACTAATTCATTTGGTATCTCCACAATTTGGATTGCCAAGAGGATGTCTCTCAGTTCCACTTCTTTCTTCTTGTATGTTGATGGGTTATGCAGAGACAAATATGGCCAGAGTAGTGAACTACGACAATTGGGGACTTCTGCTTTCGTAGATCCCGGAATCGGCGTATACTCTGGCCTTATTATATTGAAACTTTTACCAACTGAACTTGAGCCTGCCATTCCACCACTTCTTGTCTAGGATTCTATCCATATTAGTGGCAGAGGATAGTTTTTATGCGTCGTCGCTCCATCGGTGTCATGTTTGAAATGGCGTTAATTTGTTTCTTTTGAATCTGTGCAAGCGGGAGTGCCTCCCGTTTCATTTCGTTGTGGGGTGCCTGTTTGGGGGCTATCGTTTTGTTTAAAACGGGGTATGATGGCACCTCCCGATTATATTTTTAACTCCGCTTTTTTAGTGCTAAAAGAGTGGTTTCGCCAATTTCGTGAAATGCGTTACAAAGACACAACTTGAGAATTTATTCATCTTTATAATCACCAACAACCTTGTTAAGAAGACTGCAGCGTGAGGGCTTTTCCCATTGGCCTCCACCCGCAGTTGTCCTGCGCTTACCAAGTCCATTTTTTGCTCCGATAATAAGTCATCCCTCCATCGAGTTAATGGCCGTCCCCTTGTAGACCAGTCCCCGCATGTTTTTTTTGTTACCCTGATGTCCCGCCTTTGTTGGTTCATGTCATGTTTAAAACCGTGAGATTGAGAACTGCCGTATAGGCTATCCTAATGGTTGTTCTTATTTCCCTTTCTTTGGTGCGGGTGAAGTAGTGGTACGGCAGGCTCTGGAAAATTCTGGTCATGATCAGTGTTTGCATGAGTCTTATCGTTTCTTTTTCCCTTTTTTGCTCTTTTCGAGATTGGACGTTTTGCTTGTGGGTAATATTGGTTAAAATTTCTGTTTTTGGTGATTGTATGTTCAAACTACCCGCTTGGCATGACGCCCTACGAGCATTCGCACGTGGCTGTTCGCCGAGAAAAAGTTCGTAAGTTTGTTGAGGGTGAATTTTAACTTGGCTGCACGGTTCCCTGTGTCGTAACGAAACCTAGCTTGCGGTAGACTCATAACCGTGGGAACGTAGAAAAGTATTTAAAACTTAAGGAATTAGAAGCTTTACAGTGGGCTGTATTTTAGCTGTTTTCGGCTGATATTCAACACTTAGTTTATTTCTGACACACCTGATTTAATCGCTTGTCCCGTGTTTCAGTTAGGAAACCCACAGCTGGTGTAGGAATGGGATCCGGTGGAAAACAAAGCGCAGTGGCTTCATGGGAAAGGCATTGCGCAGCCGAGTCCGAGGACAATACTTCAATTCCTAAAGGCATCGGCCGTATTTCCGATTAGAGCTGAAAACTAAAACGCCAATGGGTCCCGATTTCGGCACACGTCAAAGATCTTATAGTAGCCAAATATCTCCCGGAGGCTTCCACAAAATCATGCATGTAAGCCCACGAGTATCCCCTTGCCATGAAGTTCCGGAAATTGGTATTTTTGATCGTGTAAAAAAATCGCTTTGGATTCATGACGTAAGTTTAGGGCACGGCTAGAACACACATCCTTTTGTTCGTATCCGACGTTGTAGCATTGTTTTTCTTTCCAAGCTTCTGTCGCTGTAGCACCAGTTGAAAGGTTTAGCGAAGTCCTCGAATCTTGCTGCCTCAGTCGTAGCTTCCGAAAAGCAACGGTGACGTATTGTTGTGCCGAATACTGAGGACGGCTTATAACCGGTTGCTAGCTGCCACGGGGGACTCGAAAAATGAGTGATATAACGCTATCGCGATAAAAAGAGTAGAACATTGATAGGGCCGGCAGCTGTATCATCGAGCACAGGGCAGCCTTAGCGATCGAGCAAAGAGATAAGGTCGAACTGTACTACACTAATTGGCTTCGAAAATGATTTCGTTTTGGTTTCTAGCAACAAAGCAATGAGCTTGAGTGGAGCTTACATTTATTTTTATTAGTCAGCTTGCCATCGTCTTTAGCAGCGTTGATTTATTTCTTCCACGCAGAAGTCTGCCTTCAGAATTTCGCTGAACGAAACAGGCGCTTTTTTTTGTTAGGCGTTTTCAACGATCAGTAGAACCAGGTGATAGGCGACGCCCCGTTAGTGTACTATTGGTATGCATGTATTATTTAACCGGTAGATTTCCTCCTTAAATATTTTGCATTACAAATTAGTACAGCCAGTGTGAAAACTACTCGCGACATTTTCTCCAAAGCTTGAGGTTCACGTTCCTCTATAAGTACACTCAACATGGTGTTAAGGGGAAGAGTTTGTTTTCGCTTTTTTTGGATGGACTGCAAATTTGCGACGGAAGACTGGGTGCTCAATGAGCCCCTGAATATAATACAAAAACAAAAAAGGATAAGGACGAGTGGAAAAAAATAACTCGGGATTGTTTGGCCGTACGATCAGTAAAGCGCATTATATTCGTGGGAATTTTTAACAATCCAAGCCGATGCGTGTGTAGAAATTGTGATTCGTAGCTAATAAATCAGCAGGTAGGGGAGATCTATGACCACGTCATGAAAGAAAGTTGTAATTGCAAAAAAAACAAGAGGTGTATTCTGATGACATCTTTTATTGCGAAGAACCAAAAGATGTCATAAAATCGCTTCAAAGCGTATGTTAGAAAGAACTCAATTGGTCTTTGAAGTTTTCAAATTTGTCTGGCTGCTATCACATAAGTTATTTGTCTTGGTAGTGTGACTCGCAACTGTTCCCTCGCTAGGTTGTCAATTTTGGTAAACTTGGTGGATTGGGGGATTTCCCATTTCCATGTTTGTATGACCAAGACTAATCGAAAGGGTATATCAATGGTTGCGGAAGAATTAACTACAGTGCTTGTCTTTAAGGGACAAGTATATTATAATTTTCAGAAGAGACCCGTTGAAAAAAAGCCGTTGGGGGCGAAAATGCCCGAATGGTATCAAGATTCAGCCGATCACGAACGAGCTTTTTGACTAAGAGGTTTTTTATTTGATCTTGTAAGACATAAAACACGTTCGGAGATTTGATCTATTTTTATAATCTCTCAGCAGAGCAGATTTCTGGAAAACACATTCCTGAATTGCTAACTAAATGTTCAATTATCTGTTGCTAACACCTCCCGTTTCGTTCATTGAACACGTGGAATATCTTTTGCCTCATTTAGGAGACATTGGGCACTTCACTAACAACTAAGCAATATAGACGAAGTTGTGATGCGCTTTACAAACAATTTATTGCTGCCCGAATTGCTACTGCTACGTTTCCTTGTCAACCTCTTTAAATATCTATTTCGTTAAACCCTAACTGAAATTTACTTAATTTGTATTACGTCAAACGGCTGCCTCTTATAGAACACGTACAAAGCCTGAACGTACAAAGCCTAAACAGGTGAACGGAACTTCTCGTGATGAATTACCAGCAGTGGCTTTACCATGCAAGACCACAGTCACCTACTTTATGGCCGTCCACAACGACTACGATACAAGCACCTTGGCGGTGTTGTCAGCACTGCCTTTGAGTGGGAATAGTCACCAAAGTAGACATTATCGCTTATCTAGCCCGTTCCAAACCAAAAGCTTTTAAATTTTATTTAGCCCTTCTAAGACTGCTTCGCTGTTCCGGAAAACGTGCGGGAGATCCAGATGGTGATACGAACATCATAACCAACGAAAACGAGCGAATGATCTACCCACACCTTTGCCTTGTTTCCGCTTTGTTATAGTGAAAGCTTTTTTTTTCAAAACTCAAAAAAAACCGACACTCTATACGTGCTGTTACTGGTGCTCCCGGCGCAGTCAGTTCTACAAGTGCACTCCATAACATCACGGAGGTGCATATATAGAGAGACTCGCTAAGTGCTGTGAACCATCTGAAGCAAGTAAAGACACCTCTGATCTGCCAGCAGAATGACCGCCTCCACAGAACTTCAGAGCTAACGATGCGTGTACATTGTGTACAAGGGCACGGTCAGAGTATACTGAACTAATTATAACACCATATTTCCCACTCTAGCCCCTAATTCCTCCAAGAGCCATCCAGAAGCCATTTGAATTATCTGTTTTTGTCGTGGAGAAGAAAGACGGTAAGCTTCACTTTTGCCTACCTAGGTTAAAGCGGAATAAAGTTTTGAAAAAAAGACGTTCACCTCTTACAAGGATCAGCGATTTGTTAGATTGTGTGCGCCTTGTTACGTATTTCTGGTTAGTTTATCTTCGCAGCGGGTATTGACGAATTGCGGTAGATAAACGTGATTGGAGAAAAAATGTCCCGGTACAATAGACGGACTGTAAAAGGTAATGCAACAATTCGGAATCTGTTCCGCTCCAGACACTTTTCACAGGATGTTTCACAGTGTTGATTCGAAGTGCAATTAGTGTCCACGTGCAGCTATTCATGCCATTGAAATTGTGCAGTTGTGCCTTCCGCCAGGGATGTGAGAAATCGCATACAAATAACTATAATTTCAATGCCGTTAGGACTGCTACGATGGCGTCCGACTCTGCACTTACACTACCGGCTCAGTCAATTTATTCCAGATTCAAATGGACAACAAGCCATGCGCTTCCTCTGTGTATATGTGATAGCTCAAACTGTTTGTCACTAACTTTTCAACTAAGGCTGGCCGGATAATTCACATGACTTAATACGGCGTTCAGTTCACTTGGAGACCTGAACAGTCCGCGGTATCAAATAAGCTTAAGAAGAGATTGGAGAAGCTGGATGTACTTCGCCATTTTGAGGAGAACACTGGCACCGAGCTGTATACAGATGCAAGCATTCTCGATTAGGGAGCAGTGCCTGTGAACAGGTCAAAGGCAGTTGTGCCGTTAAACTAGAACACAGCCATCTCGTCCCGGTTTATTAGCATCCATTATCATAGCGCCTTTTGTGTTGCTTTTACCTCATGGCTATTTCACTATTCAGGTTCAAATCCCCTTTTTGGACAAGCGAGTGTTCCTATAAAATTCCCGACCTTGAACGAAATTTGGGCTGCACCAAAATACAGGGATATGCGGAAGTTGCTTGTGCACCAACTCGTACAGGCAGCGGCAAAATTCAAGCAAACAATGAAAAGAGAGACCACAAAAATCTCCAGACAATGCTTTAAAATGCAAGAGTAGATAACGACGACGAGATGTTGCCAGCAAATACTTATCTATCCGACTCTGACTATACTTTCCAAACCAACACTGCAAAGCGAAGATCAAAGATCACCTCTGAGAGTGCAGCGTTCTGTAGGAACCGGGGAAGGCCCATCGACGGCTTCTGCGCAAAAAAAAAGCGAAGGGAAAACACAGTAAAAAAAGTACACCATATCTACTCCATGGATGATGGCGAGGGTACGGAGTACGGGGACTACTAATGCCATCAAAGTTGCGCCACGAGTGAGGTCCGAGTTTCGCACCGACCATCATTCCCTTTGTGCCGTGAGAGTTGCGTTCTTCGATTGGGTTGATTCGTATTCGGGAAGCTGGTTGTCTTCGTAGACGTTCAGCAGCAGCCTGAAGCTTCTTACGTTGTTTAACGCCCATGGCGGGCCAATGGTGTGTGATTTCCGCAACCCGTTTATATACGCGGGGCACCGCGTGGCCATCTCGTGTTTACGCGTAGCGCTACCTAGCGTAGCTCGATGGAGTCACTGTCTATTACAACTTGATCACAACCTGACTACACCGTTGCGAGGTTTTGTGTATGTTTGTTTACGAGTGTTTTGGTGTTTTCTTGTACCCTTTTATGTAGTTTCCGCAAAGATTTTCGCTTGAAGATGGTGTGCGTACGGATTAACGCGGACGGAAACATTTGAGGTTCCAATGTACTCCGCACTGTTACAGGAGAGGGTGTAAGCCGTCTGACTCTCGGTTACTGACTCACGGTCGCAGCCAACTGCATGACGACTGACACTAAATCTGTGTGGTCTACCAGCAATGGCTCGAATCCTACCGGTACCTGTGTGATATTTTTACGAATTTAAATGCTGTGTGCAGGGACGCGGATGGACATTGTGAGGTCATCATGTACTCAGAAACATAATATTCCGCAATAAGGCAATACATTGAAGGTTCGAACACATCTCAAAGAATTCAAGTTTAAGATAAATTATATACCCCAAACTAAAACAACCAACTACTGTTATTGGTAAATGACGCTCGCACATGATGGAAAGATTTGTCCTATGCAACAGGAGACTCAAAACTAAAAAAGATGGCAGTAAAAGAAATATGGAGAAACTTGGTCTCGAGCATAGCTGTATCAGTCAAAATATTTATGAGGTCTTTCTATGCTATATTGGCCCAGTGCTATGATAACAAGAATGTTTAAACCTAGACACACAGCCTCCACTACAATACACTAGCGTCATCAAGATGTGCACATATTGGACCAGCAAAGCGGAACTTCTACTAGGACGTCAGGAGATTGCATTAGGGTATGAGAACCATGCTAAGACTGAAAAAATTACCAAGCTGCTCTGGCACAGAAAAACCCAAGACCCCGCAAATAAATCAAGTACAACACTTATATCTAGACATGCAATTATCTATGTTTCAATTCAGACTGGTATATAAAGAAAAATTTTATTCTACTTCACGAACAAGTCAGTGCCCCACAAACATCCAGCCACAATTTCTTTGTCGGCCGCGGTCTTTTCTTATCTCACATGTTTGGTTTCACGTTCACTTAGTCGCGTTACTAAAACACGTAGTAAAGCTCGGTTTGCAATGAGCAAATATAATGTTTTAGTTTGTTTCGACACATATAAAAAAACATGTGAAACCTCAGAAATATTTCGGTGCCGTAAATGGTGCTCGAGCACGTGATTTTCTCTGACTCAACGAACGCATTCCTATTACCCTCATTATGAAAATTTTTGTTATTACAGCACCAAGAGTCTACTTACCGAAAAAGTACAGAAAAATTGCCTTCAAAGAAGCAAGCTAGCTTCGCTTCAAGTTTATGTAATACAAAAGAAAGAATGTTTGATCCATCTGCACAACTAATTTTTGCCCCACAAATCCCCTTGCGCGTTTTTTCGTATTCATACTTTTTTGTATTCTGTTACACCTATACTGGGGTGTCACTCAAATATTATTACTTTCTTGATAATACCTGCACCAGGCTCCCGTTCTTAGAACTTGTACATAAATACAGTAAAGTCAATCCGAAACCACCTTGCCAGAGTAATAATACATCAGTCGGCTTACCGACAGTTTGTTGTGCCAGAATGTTTCGGACATCAAAATTTAAAACAACATTCCCTTATACACTATGATGTACGCTCCGCAACTAAAAAAGAAGAAGAAATTTACAATTCTTGAATCTAGTTTTTCTCACGGTGTAATGTTGTCATGATTACTGAGACGTGGAATAGTGACGGTTGTAAAATGATTACTTTTCCGGCTTGCAATAACTTCTTTATAAATCGTGCCGATCGGCGAGGACGGGGATTCGCCATTTACGTAGAAGAAAACATGCACTGTGAATTAGTTTCGCAATTTTCAGTAGTCACAAGCGACTACAAGATATTGGCATTAAAATGGGGCAAAGACATCATGGTTGCTGTATACCAGCCACCATAAGGCAATATCTCACAATTTCTGCATTTCTTCGAAAATATCTTAGACCATGTGTCCGACAATGGTTTCCGCCTTGTTTTTGCCGGTGTCTTCAATATAAACGTCTTAAAACATAGTGTAACAGTCATTGACATTTTAAACTACACTTTGGTCAGGTGGATTTCTAAACCTAATGAAAACACCTACACGCGTCACAGCAACCATTATGTCTGCCCTTGACCTGTTGATTGCCAACGTTGAAACTAAATTTTTTTCTGCCGAAACTATCGCATCAAGCCTTAGTGATCATTGTCCCTGTTTTTATGATATATGATGACAAAACAAAAAAGAAGAAGCATCAATTTGAGGCTACCAAGACCCAGGTTGTGTCTGTGGCAGCTTTAGAATCGTTTAAATGCGAAATAAGCGCTTGTGACTGGTCATTTTTATATGATATGAATTCGGCAAATGACGCCTATTCTGAGTTTATGAAAACGTTTCTCGCCATTTACAATAGGCACTTCCGTTCACAACCTTCACGCAATCCAAGAAAATGAGAAATCCTGGGTAACGCGGGCTCACATGAAAATGATCAAACGAAGAAACAAACTGAATCTCGCATTCTTGCGAACAGGACTCCCGACGACGCTGCATGAATTCAAGAACAGCGGAATCTACCCAACAAAGAACGAAGACGAGCAAAGGCTGCCTATCATCATTCCCTGTTGGCAAATATTGAAAACAAGCACCCGGATACTGCGTGAAAAGCTCTAAACCGCGTTTTGGGGTGGGGACGGAATCATTTTACACCCGACAAAATCCTGGTAAATGGTCGCGAGGTAATCGGTAGTGACGTTGCTAATAAATTTAACACGTAATTTGTAAACACCACAATTCAGACACATGTTCGGCCGTGCATCGAAGAATACCATTGTGTTCAAAACAATATTACTGGAACCCTACGTCTTCATCCGACCGATATAAATGAATATAAATGAAATTTATCGAACATTTAACAACCAGAACAATAGCTAAGCTTTAAACATCAATGACATGCAGATCAAACCAGGTAAATAGGTCATTGAGCAACTTGCTCCCGCACTAGTTCATACTTTTACCCTGGCCATAGAATTAGATGTATTTCCCACTGAGATGAAGAAAGAGGGTACCTGTAATTTATGAAGGGGGGATAAATCAACAGTTTCCAACTACAGGCCAATATCTGTTCTTCCAGTTTTTCCTAAGGGCCCAGAGAAAGTGATTTATCATCGCATGGAAAATTTCTTTCCTGAAAAAATATTCTATCTGTTGCACAATTTGGTTTTTGTAGTGGTCGGTCAGTGGAAACCGCGCTACTCACATTTAAAGAACACACATTAGATAACATTGAAAAAACCTCTACAATGTAGGTCTCTTTATTGACTTCCGTCAAGCTTTTGATTGCCTGAACAATGATATCCTAATAAAAAATAATCTGCAGGTGTTATTCGGGGAAAGGCTTCGGGACGTGCTGAACTCATACTTACACAACCGTCAGCAATGCGTGTACCTAGACATCCACAAATCACCGTTTCTTTCTATTGCAAAAGGCGTACCGCAAGGAAGCAATTTGTGGCCCTGGCTCCTTAACGTGTATATCAACGTTAAGGATGAGGATATCAACGATATCACAAAAATAGATACTAATGTAAAATTTATTATGTACGCAGACGACAGCACAATACTTATTTCAGGTACTGTTGTGAACGATTTGATTGCAAAATGTAACGATGTGCTCGGAAGCTATCCGTTTGGTCGCAAGTCGAATCAAATTAGCATAATTTCGAATGAGACTAAAGTAGTTACCTTAAGGTCTAAAAGTAAAGAACTTAACCTACAAGGAACATATTTTATGAGGATAAATTTATTGACATGGTAGACGAACACAAGATTCTAGGTGTTACCTTTTCTGCACACCTAGGTTGGGACACACACATAGTTAACTTTTGTAATAAACTGTCCTCAGTCACCGGAGTGTTATCGCAATGCCGGGATTTCCTTGCTGCACAGGTCAAACTGCAAATTTAAAACGCTATATTTGCATCCCGTGTTAACTATTTTAGTCTTGTGTTGGCTGCGACAAATAAAACAAATAAAATAAAAATCTTGAGGTTGCAAAAGAGAATGATCCGAAATTTCGACAATATTCCGTAATTGGCGTCAACTCAAAAGGCTTTCCATAAATACAACATTATCAATGTACACCACAATACAGGTTTGGTATTTTGAGAGCATTTGTTTGTGCATCAAACGCACTGAAAAGCGTTTTATATCACTCCTATTTCTAACGCACAGCACAGAACAATGGGTAGCAGCCGCAATTCTACACTAATTATAAATATCAGGATCTGCATTTCAACATTCTCACCATTCTAAATGAACATAGACGCTACACGCTGCTTTTTCCGCAGACAGTTGCGGAAATACTTCGCAAACTTGTAGTTCCCAACACTGTTACAAGAATTGCTGGTATTTTGTATTTATGTGCTATTGCTGTTGTTTCGTGTGTTCCTCTGTATAGAACTGTCTTTTTGTGTTAATTTGTATTAATTTTGAAGTTTGAAACCATGATTCTTGTATAACTTTTGGAATTCATCTTATTGTGAACTACGTACCAAGAAAGTACTCTTTCAATTGCTTTTGTTATGTGTAATTTTTTTCTTTCTTTCTTGAACCCTGCCAAGTGAGGGTTTCCAGGCCACTGTCAAGCTGTCTTTAACAGCTTTTAGCCCTAACGACCTTCTGAACGACCTTCTGGAGAAAATAAAAGATTAAAGATAAATTTACATCCTGATAAGTAAAATATTTTCTCTTTAGAGCAGGAGAGAAATGTCTTAGAAAATAAAACTAGAATCACGAATATTCCACTGCCACACGAATTAGCTTGGCGGGTTACTCCCTGTTTCTCTATTTTTCTCATGTTGCGGTAGTATGGGGTGTCACTTATTTTCAATGATGATTACCAAGCTCTCATGCATACAAAACGTACAAACCGTTGCGTCTTATCATGCAATTGCGGTGGCGCTTCAATGATATGTAATGAATCTGAAACAAAATTTGAAACCTCTTCTCAAACATTCTAGTGCCCCACACTCACACGGACGCATTTTTGTCTGCCTGTTTATTTTTTTCTCTTGCACTCGCCTGGGGTTTCTCTTTTTAAAGACGATAGATTTTCTCTGGCTACTTAAACCTAAAAATTTTGGTCAGTCATTTTGTATCTCTGTCTGTATGTGACTCGATTCAGCCACCCGGCCAAAGTGAAACGAAGTTTTCGTAATTGTCTTTAATATTCACAGCCAAATGTAAATGTCTAAGTGCGGTTTATACGTTCATACTGGTCAACAAGGTTCCACAACGAAAAGGTATTGCGCAAATATAGGACCGAAAATCAATGCCCAAGCGATATTTACAAGATGCGTTTATGGAAAAAATCCTTGATGCTTGATTTTTGCGAACAGAAATACGACATCCAGTGCAGAATAAAATGAACTCCGCCGCTCTATGTCGCCCGCCACACCATACCTTCTGGTGGCATTTTAAGAAATCAAGTTGCAACAGTTACGAAATTATTCAGTAGAGGATAGGTTCCATGTTCTGCTTGGAACGCATGTCGACTAGGGCAACACGGTTCTATCAACGTTGAAGTAGGGCGTCTCTATACACGCGCATCTCCGCCGTACGACAGCGGTGGCATCGACGAACCCACGCTTGAGCAGTGGAACGCGGTAAATTTAAACTGACTTCAGCAAACCTATAGCGTGAGCAGCTTGGAAGGAGCGGGATGCAAGAGGAAGAACATGAGAGGCGAACTGGAAAGCAAAAGGAGGCATTTACCCTCTTGGCGAATGTCGGCAAGGACTATGGTCTTTTGTCGACATTTGCGACGATAAGAGCAAATACGCGGGCAATTTTTCGTTATTGCAGCCTCAACCCACCTTTCAGGAAACAGGTTGAAATCTCGCGCTTTTAGTCAGAATAAATTATCCACAGTTTATAGGACTAATAATAAAGAAAATGTGATCCCGATTCACAAACACTCCATGCCGCACCAGGTTCACCTTTGCGCATTTCCCTCTCACTCATTTCTGTCCCCTTTTATAATCCCCTGAGCGTTACATAGTTCATATTTAATGCAAACACAAGCATTCCAGGAAAACACAGACGGTTAGTCATGATCAGCTAAAGTTTTATGGTGGTATTTTAGGCGATCAAAATAAAAGAATATTTCAATCACATTCACAAACGTTTCAGCGCCACACCACTGACCCCGGCAAGATCCTATACATCTGCCTTCTTATGTTTTTCTTAATATACACAACACTGATGTTTCAAATACTTGTTTTATACAAGCCAGCTCCGGTACATAGCACGGGTATAACCCTCGCGTCCCTATGATCACAATGGTACTTCTGTGTGACTAATAAAAGAGGAAAATTGTACCATCTCTACAACATCATACGTCTACACCAACGCCCCAGCACATTTACTACCTGTGCCTCATCATATTCTTTCTATTGCGCTTTACCAGGATGTCTATTATATATTCTTACTAGAACCCAGTTCCATTTACAAGAACACGCGCGAAACCTGTCTAGTCAGAAAATATTTATCCTTCACGTTTGCAGCATAAAAAAAAAACCCCGCGATTTACATTTCAGTGTTGCACCAAATTCCTGGAGCATCCTTGTCTTCTGACTTTTTTCTTCTCCGCACAGTAAAGTATGTTGTGTTACTAAAAGCATGCAGTATTTCCAAAGAACACGTACGAAACATTTTGGTGGAATCAGCAAGATATGTTTGTTCATTATGACGTGTAAAACATAAAAAATATTATGAAAAGTGAACGTTATATATGTTCCGCACCAAGGTCTGCAATTTTTTTTTGTCTGACTCACGAAAAGTCGGTACTATCACGCTCTTGCGAACAATTTTTAATATTGTAGCACCCAGCTGTTCAAAGAAAAAAATGCAAAATACTGCATTCTAAAAGAGCAAACTTTGCGCTCCGTATCTATTCCACAAAATAGCAGAAATTTTGAAACACCTTCAAACCATTTCAGCGCCCCTGCCAATACCATGCCACGTATTGCTCGTCTCCCTCTCTATTTATTCAGTTGAGCCATCTTGAGGTGTCACTTGTTTAATACTAACAGCACCCGGGTCTTGTTGACAGAGCACGTGCAGAACCTCGCGTTCTGATAGGCAAGATATTTTTGATGTGGAAATATGTGTCACAAAAGAGAATTTGAAACCAGTTTTCGGCCCATTGCCTCATGCATACTTTATCTTCTGCCGCTTTGTTTTTCTGTTCTGTTGCAGTCACATTGGGCGTCCCTGAATTGTTTTACAGCACCAAGCTATCATTTAGAGAAAGTTACTAAACGTTGCTTCTACATAAACAAAATATTTACTTTCAGTTTTTGGTGATGAATATGTACTTGCGACAACCTCATCTACTTTTATTCCTGTTATTGCCATCAAGAACGAAATCGTAGAATCATCAGGAGTGCTTTTTAGACGGGCGCTTCAGCTTTCCCTTGCGGGAACTCGAACTCTATGTGCCTAATTGGTGGCTTGTCTTCTCCGCTTCCATTTTGGGTTGGACCTACGCACCATCAGTAAATGAAGGAAGTCACATTCTGTCAACTGCCTTCACAGCTCCTTACGACTGCTGACGCGGGCGTTCGCTGAACGGTGCCTCGCTCACCTTCCTATTGCAGCCCTTTCCGTCCTTCAAGGGACACCACCATAGCTCGATTCCTCAAAATAAAGAGGCACTTTCGCATTTGCTGCATCAACTCACAGACCGAGCACTACCGAGGCACCAGTGCCTGGCTTTCACGTTACCTTTGTTGTGCTCTTCTTTACCATGGTGAGTGGGCCTACGACAATCTACATTCCCGCATAATGGCCTGTACAACATCACTCTTGCAAATCTTCCGCAGAACGCCGCAATCAAAATCACAGAAGGACATCCTACCATCATCATCATCGATGCGTGGCCCGGCGAGTCAGCCGCGCAACGTGACGTACACAGAGATCGAACACCACGGCATGTCATGTCGGTGTCACAAATTATAAGAGATGCGGACGTGGTTGTGTGGCGGGGCCTACACATCTTTATGTATGCGATCCGACGGGACCAGGAACTCGCGAACCAAGGAGCCCCCTAAGATTGAGGCAGAACGACTAAGGTGCGGTGGTTGTTCCCTTCACCACAAGCACAGTGGTCAAGCGACTACTTTGCCGTAATGGGCAGTCGTTCATTCTCGTTGCCAATGAGCTGTCGTTCGCGGGGTATAGCTCGGCAGTAGTATCCGTGGTATCGTCACGGGTGGTGGTGTGGTTGCTAGGACGCTGGCGCGGATGCTTTAGGCACCGACCACAGCGAGCGAGCATGACTGCGCTGATCTTGTCGTTCATCTGGGTGTCTGGCCTCGGGCAAGGTGGAGGATACTTTTGATAGTAGGAGCTCGCTGATGAAGGCGTAACGTTACTTCTTCGCTGTGACAATGTACATGTTATGAAACACTATTTCTAGCCAGGCAACAGGTCGAGGTTTTGGGGTATAAGGAAGTGCATGATGACAAGGCTTCTGTATAAACTGGTGGGGACCGTTGTGGTCACGTAGGTGAGCGCAGCACGTTTTAAGGGGCCGATGGTTTATGAATGAAGCTCAGCGAGTTTGAGGGGTAAACAGGGATAATTCAACATCACTATGACTGGAACGACTCGTTTTAAGGCATGCGATCACGTAGTACTGCAGATTTTTATAATGCCGCTAACCATGTTCGGGAAGCTCACCACGTAGGTCACATATTTTCGCGACTCACGCATTTGGTTTCGGATTCGGTACCCACACTGTCTTGGCACGCTTCCTCACCTCCCACTGAATCCTGCGCAGTTTGGCGTCATTTCCTACCACCAATTCTGACCGCCTGGACCCCATATACAGAGCAGCAGCCGCACCTACACGGGCGAGACTAAAATCCGACGTCATCACAGGCGCCCACCAGTCACAGACCACCTCGGCTGGCGCTAACCGTCCATGCAGAGTCACCGGCGACAGACAGAGTACTACTGCAGAGACCTGACATCCTGATCCGCTGATAGGAATCAGTATAATTTACTCCCACTGAGAGATTTCCCATAGAACCGAAAATCCTTGCATCTAAAACAGCTAATGATTTAGGATTCACTTTTCTATAACCAATATAATAGGAGAGGAAACAAACATCTTTCAGTTATGTTCCACTTCTCTAAAGCCCTGCAGCTTTTTGTCCCCCTACTTTTTGTTTTCAAATATTTACACAGGCCGAAAAGGGAACTACGAATGTTTAATAAAATGAACCAGATTCCATTCACAAGGTACCTACAAATCCCAGCATCTGAACAATCAAAATATAGGTTCTAAACATTGATGTGACATACATAAAAAGAAGGCAACTCCTCGGGAATTTTTCAGGGCCACATCAAGTACACCGTCAGGTTTTTTTCTTACTCTGCATTTTTCTTCTAGCCCACTCTACATTGATACTTTTTATTTATTAGCCACAAAAAGCTCCCGTTATTACACGCACCAACTCCTGCGTCTAACCAAGCTAAATACTTATGGTTCTCTTTTATTTGTTCAATATGAAGAGAGTGCAAGCCCTCTTTGCAAATATTAGAGCGTCCAGAATTACACCAAGGCCTATTCTTCTGCAGCCTAAAATATTTGCCTTTGCACTTCTCTGCGATGCCACTTATTTGTTACGATGACCCCACTTTCTTGTATATGAAACACTTAGAAAACTTGGCGTCCTATCAGGCAAAATATTACGTTCACTTCTAAGTGACCGACATAACCGATAATCAGAACCCCTTGACGAACCTTTCTGTGCCATATGAATGCACCGGAGCGACCGGTGTTTCAGCCATTCTAGTTTTGTCTCCAGGTCGACTGCCTTTTCTCATTTCACTGATATTGACCACATCCTGGTCTCCTTTCCATACCGCACACAAAATCTCCCTGCCTAATTCGTAAAACGTTGAGGCTGCCCACGTTTCTTCGAAGTAATAAAATAAATGCGATCTTCCCTCACAAACTCTTACTTTGGCCACCATTCCCCAGGAATGCTCTTCGTCCGCCTGTTTATATTTAGGTTGTATTGCATTGATTTGATTGATTGTGGGGGTTTAACGCGCCGACGTAACGCAGGTGATGAGGCGCGCCGTAGTGGAGGGCTCCGGATTAATTTTGACCACCTGGGGATCTTTAACGTGCGCCGAAATCTCGTACACACAGGCGTTTTTGCTTTTCGCCTCCATCAGAAAAGCGGCCACCGCGGCCGGGAATCGAACCCGCGACCTCGTGCTCAGCAGCGCAACGCCTTAGCCACTGAGCCACCGCGGCGGGTAGGTTGTATTGCAGTTCCTTGGGGGTCACTTGTTGTTCTTAACACACCGCGCTCTCGTTAGCAAAACACGTGAAATATCGTGTCCTATTAGCTAAATATTTACTGCTTCAGAGAAATCGGACGCCATCACGACCATTTAGAGCTGCGCCTAATGCCCGTGTGCAGCTTTACTATGACTCAATGTATTTTGCCCCTATTACACTCTTTGAAACTTATTTATAGATAAGAGTACCGAGCAGCCATTCATGCAAATATACGAATCTTTCTCTCCTTATAGGTAAAAAGTACGCCTTACAGTTCCTTGGGGAAATGAAAAAGATTATGAAACTCTTTCAAGAACATTTCAGTGGCGCACCTTAAGCCCAACAGGCTTATTTCGTCAGCTTCTTTTTCTCCCCTGTAACGCCGTCTCGGGTGTCACTTATTTGCTATTAGCAACACGAATTTTCTCGAATTGTAACCCATACAAAACTTTACATCCTTGTAGCAACATTTATTTTCTTTTTCAGATTGGAAATATACAAGAAAATTTTTTCACAAGGACTACATTGTTTTACAACCGCATCCGCGTGTTTTCTAACGAAGCCCACTTTTTCTGTTCCGTAACACTCACCTGGGGTGTGACTCAATTGTTATTACCGTCCTCTGCTCCACTTTATATATTTTATAGGGCAAGCAAAAACCTTGCACGGTATTAAGCACAATATTTACGCTTTTTGATGCGAGTAATATAAAGAAAATCCGAACAATCCGGTATATTTCACTGCCCCACCAAAGGCCCGCGGTAGATTTATTACTCTGGTTATATATATTATCTCCCCTCACATATAGTGTGATATATATTGCCTCGAACAATGCGTTGGGTTTATTTATTTTTTTCTTTGCTTTTCCTGGCCGGCACGCCTGACTGAGTTATCTGTATTATCCGTGGACAAAGTAAAGCCCGCGTTCAAATCTAGATGCAAATGTGTTGTCCCCTTTGATAGGAAAAGTGTTTCGCACTAACGTCTTAGCCTAGAATATTTTTTGATATACAGTGCCCTGGGTGCAATTAAACGGTTTTAGAAACACTCTCTTGTAGAGATAAATGCCCGCAGGTCAGACGCTGCAGTATGTGTTCCCTCAACACTTGCTTGCACACCTCACTTTAATGACTGTTGCTTCGCCGCCTATGTATTCTGTGAGTTGTTAGAGTAGCAGAAGTTCGCTCTAATAAACTGGCTTTTCCTTCAAAACAACTGTGTCATCTTTGGCTTCTTGACAATACATACATATATATATTGTAAGCGCAAGTGACTGCCGAGCTTCCTTCATCGTTTTCCCTCCATTTATTGCCATCAATGCATCGTCTTCGTCTTCTTACCTCACCCGTTCATCATCAGCACCTCATCGCCTGGGCGCGGAACGCTCGATCATCATCATCGTGGTTTGAGGTCCCTTCTCGGGTTCGGGCTGCTGCTTGCCGAATAAAGGGCCTTCTCGCCGTCAACAAAGCCTTGTCGCCGGAGCCTCTCAAGTGGTGGAGGTGCAGTTCGACCCCGCGACGTCGTCTACAACGTTTCCTTTGGAGCTCCGGTCGGGTCGGCGAAAATTTCGGCCAGATTCCGACATGCAGGCGGAGAGGGTCAACTCCGCTGCTGGCAGTAACCCTGGCGGCCTACCCACGCCATACTGGATGATCAGCAGCAGACCGCGTGACCCACCGGACATCACTGGCCTCCGCGGCTCCGCGGCGATGACGTGGAGGACTGGTTGGACACTTACAACCCTGTCAGCGCTTTCAACAGGTGGGACGACTCTTTCAAACTAATCAACGTCGGATGGTCCCTACATAATGTGGCGAAAACGTGGTTCTGAACAATGAAGCCAAACTCACTACTTGGTCCGAATTTACTACCGAAATACGCAAGACTTTTGGGACATCGGCAGCGCGCTCAGAGGATGCCAAAAAGAAGCTGGATGTACGCGTTCAACTACCGGGCGAACCCTACACATCATACATAGAGGATGTCCTGGCCCTTTGCAGACGTGTCAACGCCAGCATGACTGAGGACGAGTGGGTGCGTCACATATTCAAGGGCATTTCCAACTTTGCTTTTCATGCCCTCGCCCTGCAAAATCCAACAAGTGTTAATGACGTCATATCGACTTGCCAGCGTTTAGACACCCTCCAGGCTCAGCGCTTGCCATCTGCTACGTGGGACTCGCCTGCACCTACCGACAGCGACCTGCGCTCCATAATCCGCTCCATCATAAGGGAAGAACTTCAAGGGCAGCCGGAAGGGGCCTTATCAGGCAGTCAAAACCAGAGTTTCACTCCCGGCTTGCGAAGCATGATTAGGGAAGAGCTCGCTTCAATTACGTGTGCTTCCCAACCCAAAGCAGACATTCCGGTCGCTTTGCCCACATCCCAGGTTTCCATGCTCCACCCTGTCGCACACGGTTGTGCCCCGGTTTCATATTCGGAGCCACCTCAACCCGCTCAAGCGCTGATGGGTCCCCTGTCCAGAACGACCGCTCCCAATTCCTATTACTTTCCTTGGCGCCAGTCGCGGCCCTCTTGCGTCTATTGTGGCATCCGGGGCCATATCTCTCGGTTCTGCCGGAGACGTCAGCAAGATGAAAGACGAGCTTACGCCACATATCGACGCCGTGATGACAGCCCGCCCTACGACTACCGTCACCAGCCTTTCGACCACCGTCAGCAGACTTATGCTTCTTCCCGACGTACCTGCTCCTCCCCGGACACCCGTGATTTCCCGCCCAACTCCCGTCAGCCGAGACGCCGTTCGCCGTCGCCTTTCCGTCGCTCGTCCTCTCCTCTTCGCCCCGCTACTCAATCTTTCGACCGCAACCCGGAAAACTAAAAGGAGCAGTTTTTGGAGGTAAAACTGCATTATTGGAAAATTTAACAAGTCCTCCATTTCGCCCATCAAATACATTAACTGTTTTCGTGGAAGGTATTAGTGCAGAAGCTTTAGTAGACACCGGTGCTAGTATTTCCGTTATTCATTCTGACTTGTGCTCTCTGTTGCGTAAGGTCACGACACCTTATAGTGGACCGGTTCTGCGTGGTGCTAACGGTGTCACGATAAAACCCAGCGGATATTGTACAGCACGCGTGTTCATCGACGGCATCCGCCATCATATCCAGTTTGCTGTGTTATCACCCTGTGCGCATCAACTAATTCTGAGATGGGACTTTCTATCTTCTGCATCTGCTGTTACTTCTTGTCGGCAACCTTCTATTCACATGACTGACACCGACCTTGCCGTGCTTGCGGAAGCGGCAGAGTCACGGTTAGTGACAGCAACTGATTTTGTTCTGCTGCCTGGCCAGGAATGTGTTATTTCTACTACGTCAAGGGACATCATTGATGGAGACGTGTTCATTGTGCCGACTGGAAATTTTGCACCTAAAGGGGTAGTGATGCCTCCTTGCTTAGTACGATTTTCGCATGGCTCCGCCCTGCTAGCCGTACAGAACACTACCTTGGAACCAATCCTTCTGCCACAGGGATCCATTATCGCTTCTGTCCCTCACGATGAGAGTTTTGATGTCCGCTGTATATGCCCCATTTCTTCTAATGTACCTGCCTGCCAAGTCCGAAACTTCAGTGTCAGTCTCCTTGGATACCACTATAAGCGCAGAACTGACGCCATGTCAGCGGGAAGCTTTACGAGGTCTTCTGGATAAACACAAAGCAGCATTTGACTCCCATTCTCCAGTCTTGGGCCAGACAGCAGCAGCGAGTCATCGCATCGAAACGGATGGGTCCTGCATTGTTCGTCGTCGCCCGTACCGCGTTTCCTCTGCTGAGCGTAAAGTAATACAAGACAATGTTGATGACATGCTCAAACGGGACATTGTTCGTCTATCATCGAGCTCCTGGTCTTCGCCCGTTGTTCTGGTCAAGAAAAAGGACGGTTCCGTGAGATTCTGTGTCGATTACAGGGCCCTTAACAAAATCACAAAAAAAGATGTTTACCCCATGCCACGTATCGATGACGCCCTGGACACATTACAACGTGCAGAATACTTTTCGAGTTTAGATCTCCGATCCGGATACTGGCAAATTCCTACGAACGAAGCAGATAAGAAAAAACAGCATTCGCCACGCCTGACGGCCTCTATGAATTCCATGTGATGCCGTTTGGCTTATGCAATGCTCCCGCAACCTTTGAAGGAATGATTGATACCGTCCTTCGTGGTCTGAAATGGAAAACCTGCCTATGCTACCTTGACGATATTGTCGTTTTTTCTGTGTCTTTTGAAGAGCATCTAAGACGCCTCGACCAAGTGCTAACGTGTCTTTCTAACGCCGGGCTTCAGCTCAATGCAAAAAAAGTGTCGATTCGCAAGCAAATCAATTAAAGTGCTCGGACATATTGTCAGCAAGGATGGAATTCGGCCTGATCCTGATAAAGTTCATGCGGTCCTCAACTTCCCAAGACCAGCCTGCCTGAAAGATTTACGCAGTTTTCTTGGATTGGCCTCCTAATTTCGCCGTTTTATTCGAAACTTTGCCACGATTGCATCCCCTCTTCACAATCTATTGGCCACCGGTTCTTCATTCCACTGGTCGGACGACTGCGAGGCAGCGGTTGAAAACACTCAAGCAAGCCCTCCCCTCAGATCCTGTTCTCTGCCACTTTGACGACACCGCTTCGACTATCCTGCACACAGACGCCAGTGGGAAAGGAATAGGTGCGGTGCTCTTACAACTCAGTGCCTCATCGCTGGAAAAAGTTGTTTCTTACGCAAGCAGAGCTTTGACAGCTGCTGAGCGCAACTATTCGATAACTGAACAGGAGTGTCTTGCGGTTGTTTGGGCAGTCCAAAAATTTCGGCCGTACTTGTACGGACGTCCCTTTACCATCGTTACCGATCACCACGCTTTATGCTGGCTATCGTCACTTAAAAATCTCTCAGGACGACTCGGGCGCTGGGTCCTCAAGTTGCAGGAGTATGATTTACTGTAATTTACAAGTCCGGGAAAAAACATATGGACGCTGACGCCCTCCTCTCGTTGTCCTGCGGCGTTGCCAGGCGCTGACGGTCCTTCCTCTAATGCCTCGGCAGCCTTACCCATGGCACCATTAGACGCCACTCAACTGCAATCCTCCTCGGACGTAGTGGCGCGCCAACGTGAAGACCAATACTGCCGCACCTTGATGGACGAACTGGCCGGACTAGTGCAACCGCCAAACAGCCGCTACCGCCGTCAGCTGAACAAATTCAAGCTTTTGGATGGAGCCATCTATCGTTACAACTACCATCCGTCTGGCGATAAATGGGTTCGGTCGTCCCGCAATCTCTCCGGGATATCATTCTGAAAGTTTCTCATGATGACGCCACAGCAGGACATCTAGGATACCACAAAACCTACAATCGCGTCAAGAGCCATTTCTTCTGGCCTGGACTTCCACCAGCGTCGCAAGATATGTTGCTTCCTGCATACCTTGCCAACACCGCAAACGGCGTACGTCACCACCTGCCGGCAAACTGAAACCTTTGCCGTGCCCTGCGGCCCCGTTTGAGGTCGTTGGTATCGACCTATACGGACCATTGCCTGAGACTCCTGCTGGCCATCGGTGGATTGTTGCCGCCGTCGACCATTTGACCAGATATGCAGAAACCGCACCTCTCCGAACCGGCTACGCTTTAGAAGTGCCGAATTTTTCTTACCGCGCCATTTTTTTGCGCCACGGCCCTCCTCGTGTTGTTATCAGTGATCGCGGCCGAACTTTTCTAGCAGCAGTCCTTGCAGAAGTTCTTCGTGCCGCCGACACTGTCCACAAAACCACATCCAGTTACCATCCACAGACAAACGGTTTGACGGAGCGTTTTCACCGCACACTTTCCGACATGATTTCGATGTATATTCACCCCGATCACAAAAACTGGGACAGCATTCTCCAATTTGTAACCTTCGCATACTACACCGCGGTACAGAGAACAACTGGATTTTCACCGTTTTATCTTGTCTACGGCCGCCAGCCGTCCTCTGTCCTGGACCTGTCCTTCTTTTCTGCACCCGGTGGATTCTTCAACCAACGTTGCTGAACAATTTGGTCCAGGGTTGCACACTGCCGACGACTCGCTCGCGAAAATAGTGAGGCCAGCCAAAAGGTCCCGCAAGTCTAACTACGATTCCACTCACCGAGATGTATCGTTTGCGCCAGGGGATGAAGTTCTACTCTGGACACCTGTCCGCACCCCCGGATTGTGTGAGAAATTTCTATCGCGCTTTATTGGCCCCTACACTGTGGTGGAACAAACATCACCAGTTAATTACCGCGTGACTCTATCCGCACTGTTGCTGACCGTCGCTGCCGTGGGACCGAAATCGTCAGTCTCACGCTTGAAGAAATTCATTCGGCGCCCAGCCCCGACATAACCTGCGGCCAGGATGGCGCTTCTGTGTGCCCGGGAAATATGTGTAGCGCATGTGACTGCCGAGCTTCCTTCATCGTTTTCCCTCCATTTATTTGCCATCAATGCATCGTCTTCGTCTTCTTACCTCGCCCGTTCATCATCAGCACCTCATCGCCTGGGCGCGGAACGCTCGATCATCATCATCGTGGTTTGAGGTCCCTTCTCGGGTTCGGGCTGCTGCTTGCCGAATAAAGGGCCTTCTCGCCTTCAACAAAGCCTTCTCGCCGGAGCCCTCTCAATATTATATATATATATATATAAATATATATATATATATATATATATATATATATATATATATATATATATATATATATAGAGAGAGAGAGAGAGAGAGAAAGATTTAGTAGGTAATAGAGAAAACGGTGGTTGCTGCCGTCACACAATTCGGTGGGAGGAGGAACCCTTACGACTTAGCTTAAGCCCTGGCCATGGCGACCGGAAAGTTCTGGCCAACGGGAAAGAAGCTGGTCAACAGCCCCACACTCCGCTCGGGGAAAAGTTCAGATTAGGGTTGAGTGATCGGGTATTTTGCGGGCCCAAAGCATTTGGTATGTAATATAATTAGAGGGGAGAAGTGTCAGGTGAGGGGATCTTCTGTATGACAACTGCAGTGGGGGACGGTTGCATAATAATAGTTGTTTGCCAGTAATCGAAGGCAGAATATTGCTCCCTTCATGGTTAGATAAAGATGAGTTTGAGCCATGGTAAGGGGAAGTTTCCGATAATGTTTTTAATGCCACAGTAGCGCTTAGAAATCGAGGGTTGTAGAGGATGCAAGATTCTCAAGGAAGTTCGCGGTTTGGAAGGCTGCGGGCAGCAGCGTGAGCCACCTCCTTTTCCTCGAGGAATTAGTAAAAAGGGTTCAAGAGGATGTGTAGACGGCCAGTGATATTGAATAATGCCTTTATATGGAAGGTTGGTGGTGAGATGCGGAAACGTTGAATTTTATGGCAGGCTCACTGGGGATCTCCACAATTGTTAAGTTATTCGGAGCTAGCGGTCGCGGCAATCACTCTGGCAATTTCTTCGCCAGTGAGTGTTGAAGTATAGAGAGTTGTGTGAAGGTTGAGAAGTTTGCCTTCCGCTTTCAAAACAGCCGGAGCATAAAGCCTCGCGTGGGCGGTAAACCTAAGTGCAGCATAGGTAGTAGGGTTTTAGAAGTGGAATTGGAGATGAACATGTTTATTCCGCAAGTGTTCTACCCCTATTCCTCTTTTTATCCCACTTCTTTGAGAGGTAGTTTTAAAGAGGAACCAGCTTCACCTCAGTAAAATATTACGAAATGTTAGGTCAAAATGAGCCGCTAATTCGCGGTTCACTTTTTTGACTTGATAGCTTTATTAGGCTCATTTTTTATTCCCCCGTGGCATCTGGCCGTTTGTTATCATCGTGCTCATAAGGCGGCACGGAAATACGTTACCGCTGGAACCCAGAAGCACGACTGAGGCAGCAAGATTACATGACTTTGCTGACCTGAAATGCTGCGGAGGAAGTGTGTTACTCCGGTGAGACTCTATACAGTGGTTGCGGTCGATGCATGGCTGGGGTCCATGGTTTTAAAGAATGTATCTTTGCTGCCTCACATTATCATGTCCCCTCATTAAAGCGTGATTATCGAACCGAGGTGGTCGCTCCTTCAGGCATCGGCAAAAGCGAGCGATGTCCTGGTGCACAACAGATGTAGCAGACTGGTGGTTTCCTTTACACGTTGCGGAAAACATAATACTGTGGTGTCGGGGCAAAACATGGACACTGGCGATGAGGTGCACGCTTGTAACCAACAATAGGGGTCCCACGAGTGAAAGCGGCAATGTTGATGTGAACCAAAAAAAATGTTCTCGCGTTTTTGCAGCTGCTCCTTTCCATAAAAGTGATTTCGCGTGCAAGCGCGGTGAACTTCAAAAGCGTTGTGTTCCCACACAAGGGCCAACCGCCCGGCCGGGGAGCCGCTTGTACCTAATTTACCAGTGGGTGCCCGGCTCCACCAAAGCAAACGAATTCACATGGTGCCTTCTACGCCACATGCCAACAGACTTTTTCACCACCGGCAATTACGCAATGCGGCATGATGGCCGGGGGACCCGCCAGATAGACGAGGGCTCAGAGGCCCCTCGCAATGGTAAAAGCAGCTTTCCAGGCATGGATTCCCCTTTAAAAAGTTCGCACTCGACCAGAGACGCCTGTACCCATGTAAGAAACCGGTCGGTGCCCGACGGTACCAGGCTTACAACCGAGTACCTCCCACATACGAAGCCAGTGCTGTACCTCTGAGCAATCCCTGTGGTTCACAGGTTACGTCGCCTTCCAGAGGGGCATTTCCCGACAAAGTCAGGTAATGTCCCAAGCACGAGAAAATCTTTGCACGGGGTGCTTGCACCAATTTTTGTACTGGTTTGTGTACAGCGGTACGGGAGTCCCTCCCACATTCTCCTACCCTATGGTATAAATTGACGTGGTGGAACAGATTCCAGTACACTGGATCTCCCGTACGGCGGGCGCCTATCCCCATTTTGATTCTTGTGGGTGACCACCAGCTCCAGAGGAACCTACCACGTCTCTGCAGTGGTATTGCGTGTGAAGACTTTTATCCCACGCGGAGACCGGGGTCTTGTACCGTTTGAAGTGGTGCGTGCCCAGGAGTCCCAGACCCCACCTGAAGTGGTTCGAGGGACCTACCACATGGCCTCCCATGGCTGCTTGTGGTCGCGCCCCAAGCGTTTGTTCCACCGTCGAGACAAGCTACGGTATGCGATGCTTAGTATGCTTTAAACAAACCCTTCGTTATCCGCCGGCCCAAGATTCGAACCTGGTACCTTCCGCTTATGAGACGAGTTTTTGCCATTCGACCTTCGCTGTCCGTAAAAGTGCGTGCGTTTTTGCAGCCGCCCCTTTCTATAGAAACAATTTCCCGTCTAAGCCGGGTGAACTTTGCAAGCGTTGTAGTCCCACACAAGCGCCGAGCGCTATTCCGGGGAGTCGTTTGTACCTATTTTACCTGTAGGTGCGCGACGCCACAGAAGCACACGAATGCACAAGGTGCCTTCCACAGCCACGTTGGACGCTCACCTCGCAACTGACTGTGGCAGGACATGCCACCAGACTCTTTCATCACCGGCAATGGCGCACCTCTGCACGATGGCCGGGGGCCACGCCAGATGGACAAGGGTCAGGCGCCTTTCGGAAAGGCACAGAAACCTTTCTGGGCGTGGCTCACCTTTTCAAGTGTCTGCACTCGACCAGGGATGCTTGTACCAATTAAGAAATGTTTTGGTGAAGGGCGGTACCGAGATTCGTACCAGGTACCTCCCACTTATTAGGCGAGTGCTGTACCTTTGAGCCATGGTTGCGGTTTCAAATTTCGCGCATTTTTGCAGCCTTCCATTTCCATAGAAGCGTTTTCGTGTGAAAGCCGGGTAACATTCCCAAGCGTTCTTGTCCCACACAATGGCCTTGTACCAGGCCGGGGAGTCGCCTGCACCTATTTTGCCTGTAGGAACCCGACGAAACCAAGGCCCACGAATGCACACGGTGCCTTCCACAGCCACAGTGGACGCTCTACTCACAAACGCCTGTGGCACGACATGCCGCCATACTATTTAACCCCCGGGCAATGGCGCAATGCGGCATGATGGCCGGGGGCCCTTCAGATGAACAAGGGTCAGGGGTTTCTCGCAAGAGCAAAGGCAGCTTTCCAGGCGTTGATTTTCCGTTCAAATGTCCGCACTCGACCAGGGACGCCTGTACCCGTTAAAAAAATGGCTGCGAGACGGCTGCGGTTGTTGCAGTTTTTGCAATTGTTAATGTAGTCGTGTGCTGTTCTCGTCGGAGATTGACGGAATTGTGTATATAACATTGTTTACCACAACCTCACTCTGTAAATTAAATCACTTTAATACTATGTACCAGTTGTGTCAGTATTATATACCAAAAAGTAGTATTGGCAGGCTCACCTGGATGACGTGGAACCCCCAGGCCAGTTGTGCAAAAACTGACGATGCGGCCCGCATTCCTATAATCATATTACTTGCCGTTAAGATCGTCGCAGCATACTTTTACAATTGTTTTCCGTGTTACCAAACTTTGAAGCACTAATCCATGTCCACTAGAGCTTCGGTTGGAGCATTCACTGCGTCGATTGTCCCGAGATTTTCACTTCTGTCACCCTTTTAAACTGCACGTAACTACGCATTTTTACGTGAACCTCCAGCCTATGTTAATACAGTTTTGACAGAGGAAAATACCAATAAAAAGGATAAGCCCGGTAGCATTCACAGCCTATCATAAAAACGCGAGAAGTAAGCAACAGTGGCGGATGGGGCATTATGAATGACCTTATGGCAATATAAACCATGTATAAAAAACCGAAGCCTTAGCCTAGAATACCCGGACCAAACTTTCCAGAAGAAATAATTAGGCCTTCCAATGATCGGTCGAGTCAGGACACCGCATGTTTGTCGGGCTGAACTCCAAGAGACGAAGGCACTGCGTTCACCGCCGCGTCACGGCTGTGTTGCTCTCAGTGCGGCTAACAAAACCGTCATGCCCCAATTTAAGGGGGAGTTCAGTAAACGGACGTAGTGAAGCAGCTTCCCGCTTGGGTTGCACTTCGTTTGACGTCGACGGGTGAGTCGGGGGCGTTCCTTTAACCGACATACTCGTTTTGAGTGCTCAAAAGTGCTACAAGCAAGATAATCAAAAACGAATGCCACCAGCAGATTCGAAACAGTGACTCCTACAACATGACGCTGATATTTTACTTCTCATCCCCCTCAACAGATGGCACTTTTCTGTTAAATTTACCATCTATAACTATGCTCTGAATCATACGGCTGACTGCTTTGAGTTTTCTGTTGTATTTGAGAGGCCGTCGCTTTGGTAACGTCTGTTCCTTAAGTGCTGATCTTACATTCCGGCCCCATGTCACTGTTGTAACAAGTTATGTAGCCAAATCCCCTTCATTAGAACAAAGCATATAAGAAAAGTTTCAAATGCAGAACCAATGACCGCATGCTGAGAAATTGTCTATAGCTTTGGAAATATATGACAATTATATGATTATTTCTCCACAACATTACGTATGTTGAGGTGTGCTCAAAATTTAAAAAAAGTAATAAAACATTTTCAAAGCGGATTAAATACCTTGATAGGCATAAAATATATACACTAAATTTTATGTGAATAATATATTGAAACTTTGAAGACCCTTCTTAACCAGTTCATTGCTGCATAAATGCCCCAAAAATATGTCTTCATCTGCCGTTTGTTTTTCTTCATGTGCACTCCCGAAGAGTGTCACCCATGTGCCACGCCACCGCAGTTGGGCCACGCCACCGCAGTTGGGATGTTACACTCACCGCTTGCGCTTGCACAGGTCCTGTTCGTGTGGATACTCGGTCATCCGTATGCATCATCACCGGCACCACTCCTTGGTTGTCGACTGGGCGGATGGTGCGACTTCAAGGATACAAGCGCCGAGCCACGGACCATAACAAGCGGACGAGATCCACCAGATGGCGTGCCAGCAAGCGTGATGAATTTTCGACCAGTCGGTTGGCAACCCGGAACCATGTCAGCTGACCCGGCTGCATTTATTCGCGCAACCTTCTTCGGCACTTCGGGCCACGCCACCGCAGTTGGGATGTTACACTCACCGCTTGCGCTTGCACAGGTCCTGTTCATGTGGATACTCGGTCATCCGTATGCATCATCACCGGCACCACTGCTTGGTTGTCGACTGGGCGGATGGTGCGACTTCAAGGATACAAGCGCCGATCCACGGACCATGACAAGCGGAACGAGATCCACCAGATGCGTGCCAGCAAGCGTGATGGATTTTCGACCAGTCGGTTGGCAACCCGGAACCATGTCAGCTGACCCGGCTGCATTTATTCGCGCAACCTTCTTCGGCACTTCGGGCCACGCCACCGCAGTTGGGATGTTACACTCACCGCTTGCGCTTGCACAGGTCCTGTTCATGTGGATACTCGGTCATCCGTATGCATCATCACCGGCACCACTGCTTGGTTGTCGACTGGGCGGATGGTGTGACTTCAAGGATACAAGCGCCGAGCCACGGACCATAACAAGCGGACGAGATCCACCAGATGGCGTGCCAGCAAGCGTGATGGATTTTCGACCAGTCGGTTGGCAACCCGGAACCATGTCAGCTGACCCGGCTGCATTTAATCGCGCAACCTTCTTCGGCACTTCGGGCCACGCCACCGCAGTTGGGATGTTACACTTACCGCTTGCGCTTGCACAGGTTTGTTACCTTGAAACTTCATGTTACCGTAGCAACAATGTTTGCCTTATTGCGGTGTCGTGGCCCCATGACCTGTCCAACCGCTTCACGGGGTTGGCACGTAGAGCAGTGTACTTTTGGCGCCTTTTGTTGCTTGGGAGCGACATCGAAACCAATCCGGGTCCCATGACCAAAGCGCAAGAGCAAAAACTTGATATGGTGTTCACTACTATGCAACGTTTGGAAGCAAGCAATGTTAACCTACTGGAATCGGTTAACAAAGTACTATGCACTCACATTGAACTTAAAAACAACATTGAATCGCTTACTAAACGCGTACACGAAATAGAAGGTAAATAAGAATCATTGACCGCCCAGGCATCACTATCGACTCCGGATACTTGTCTTACAAAAATGCAAAACCAAATCAAACACTTAGAATCAAAGTGTGCATCAGGAGCTTCGACTCACCCTTCCAGCAGCAGCCAGCGTGACATTGCAATAATGCATGACAAGATAGACGATTTGGAAAACTGCTGCAGGCGTTCTAATCTTTTTTATGGTATTCAAGACACGGGCGAATCAGAAGGGTGGGAAACGTCCGAGGAAATAGTAAAAAAATTCTGCGAAGACCAGCTGGAAGTAACAGCAGCATCAATTGCACGTGCTCATCGCCTTGGTCGATTTTCGAGCGATCGCACTCGACCCATATTTGTGAAGTTTTTCAATGAAAAAGAAATTGACACAATATTAAGCAATGGCCACAAGTTGAAAGATACAGAATTTGGGATTTCGCGAGATTACTCTGAGGCAGTTCGTGAAAAGAGAAGAAAATATGGCAGTTCTCAAAGACCATAAAGAAAAACACCGCGTCAACCTTGTCTTTAATAAGCTAAAAATTAACAAGGATGTTTACATATGGGATACCAAACTCAATTGTGCAAAACGTGTTTCCCCTGTGGTTTCTGCAAATTGACGTGATGTAAGCACTTCATCCTCAGCTAAGCTGCCACGAGCAACATCAAATAGCAATATTAGTACCGATGATAGTTGTCACTTTTTATACACTAACATTAGGAGTGTTACTAGTAAAAATGTCACATTATCTTCATTAATAGACTCAACTTCTGCAACCATTATAGCTTTAACTGAAACTTGGTTAAATGATTCTGTTCCTAGCAATAGCATATTCATGTGTGAAACAGACTTTAACATTTTTCGTTGTGATCGGCAAAACCGCCGGGGTGGCGGTGTCCTTCTTGCGGTAAGCAGACAGTACTTGGTTGTGCCAGTGATTATCAGTACTTTTCTGGAATGTGTAGTAATTTCTTTAAAAATCAAATCCAGTAGTATAATTGTTAGCGTTTTTTATCGCCCTTCAGATTGTACACACGGTTTCACTGCAGAATTCCATCGTATTCTTGCCGAACTTGCTCGTCGGTTTCCGCAGTCAAACATAATAATTTTTGGGGATTTCAAGTTCCCTGACATAGCGTGGTCTAATCAATTAACTTCTAGCACACCATCCGAGTCTAATGCGTTTCTACAATGTTGTCTTGATTTCAACCTCACCCAATTAGTTACAAGCCCAACACGGCGTTCAACCCACTGTTCGAATATTCTTGACTTGGTACTAACAACGCAGATATATGCTGTGATATATACACATCTTAATGGTTTATCCGATCATGACGTACTAACCGGTCGCATAGTTCCTCCTCTTATCAAGCGGCAAACATTTAGCAAGCTCATCCGATGTTACAAGAAAGCCAATTTCACTCGTTATAACCACGAACTATCACTTTTTGCCATTGACTTTCTAACAGAAAACTTGTCGCGGACCGTCGAAGAAAACTGGTTACTACTGAAAAACGCCCTCACTAATATGATAGATAAGTACATCCCGGTCATCTCTATTTATACCGAGAATACTGCCCCTTGGTTTTCACAGAAACTTCGCCGCCTAAACAACAAGAAGAAAAGATTATTCAGACAAGCTGACAAAAGTAAATTAGCTGTTTCCTGGCAACGGTATAAGGAATGTGATAGAGAATTTCAAAAATTGCTCAAAACCACACGCTTACAGTTTTTTCAACGTGATTTATCATCCATGCTAACAAATATTCCTCGGCGTTTCTGGCGTGTCATCAATCCCAAGCATAATCCCGACATCGTCTTTACTGATCAGAATGGCGTAATAATACCTGGCAGTGACTGTTCGGATCTACTGAACAAAACATTTTCCTTGGTATTTACAGTTGAATATTCCCTCCCACAGGCAACCATACGCAGTAGCCCTAATGCATTTATGCCTGAAATAACCATAACCGATGCTGGCATATTTTCTCTTCTGACTAATCTCAAGACTTCTTCTTCGACTGACAACACTGGTTTAAATAAAACTATTCTAAAAAATATAGCACAAAGCATATTCCCAATATTATCCGCTCTATTCCAACAGTCTCTAACCACCGGCGTTATACCCCATGACTGGAATGTGGCGAAGGTTGTTCCGTTTTTCAAATCTGGTGATCGTACATCACCCCTAAACTATCGCCCTATTTCACTAACCAGTACCATATGCAAACTCATGGAGCATATTATTCACTCCCAGATCATTAACTACCTCGAAACACATAACCTTATTTTTCGGCATCAGCACGGTTTCCGTAAAGGCTATTCATGTGACACCCAACTAGCTGGCTTCATTCACGAAATACATTCATCCGTAGACGCTAAAATTAAAGTCGACGCAATTTTCCTAGGCTTTTCAAAAGCATTTGATCGTGTTCCTCACCATCGACTTTTTCACAAGCTTACGCTACTGAACATCGACTCTGCTGTTATAACATGGATAAAAGACTTTCTTTCTAACAGGATGCAATTTACATCGGTTAACAATCACAACTCCTCTCTAGTCCCCGTAACATCTGGTGTTCCTCAGGGAAGTGTACTCGGGCCCTTGCTTTTTCTAGTTTATATTTATGATCTACCAGACTGCGTTAAATCTACCATAAGATTATTTGCGGATGACTGCGTATTATACCGTAAAATTCAATCTAACTATGACCACGATATTCTACAATCTGACCTTAATGCTATAAACACATGGTGCTCAACCTGGCTAATGCCTTTAAACCTTGCTAAAACCAAACTAGTGTCCTTTACTAATCACGCCTCCAAAAATTCAGCATCCTACATATTAAATGACAGCCTCGTGGACAGAACTTCCACCTATAAATACCTTGGTGTACATCTAACCATTAACTTGACATGGAATAATCACATTAACCATATCCTCGCGTCTGCTAACCGTTCGCTGGGTTTCCTTAAACGTAACCTCAGACATGCACCCGCCCGTTTACGAAAGTTAGCATATATTACACTAATACGCCCTAAACTAGAATACGTGTCAGCCATTTGGGACCCTCATCAGGCATATCTAATAAATGACTTAGAAGCTTTACACAACCGTGCTGTCCGCTTCATCTTTTCTGATTACTCACCCTATACCTGCGGAACCGAATTAAAAATCGTGCTGAACTTGTAACCTTATCGCATCGTCGCAACATATCTCGCTTAACTTTATTTCATAAACTGTACTACCATGCATGCCTTCATAACGAATTTATGTGTGAACCCGCCGCCATTTTTCGGCATCGAGATCACTCATGCAAAATCAAACGCATCACATGTCATACCGTTGCTTTTGCCGAATCATTTGCTCCTCGTACCACAATAGACTGGAATATTCTACCATCAAACATTGTTACTGAAACCTAATACCACGAAATTTACTAATGCTTTGAGCAAAAATATCAATGTATAATATGTATCATTTCACTGCGTCATTTCATTCAGTTCTTGCCTTGTCAGATGACATGTTGTAATATACCATGTGGTTATAATCGGTGTAGTTTGTTCTAGTTCCTGTACCAATAGCTGTTCTTATTATTCTACCTAATTTTGATTTTGTTTTCACTCTAGCAATGATAATGATTTGTACCATTTTCTAGTTTTTGTGTTTATTTTGTTTTTGTTCTAGTTTATTTGACACCTTTGTAACCCTCCTACCCTATGTAATACCCTCCCCAGAGGGCCTTTAGGGTTTTTTTTAAATAACTAAATAAATAAATAAATGTGTTTCCAACCGTACCCAGGTCCCGTTCATATATCACATACACCACCTCGCGTGCATAGTAGCAAATATTTCCCCAAGTAATAAAAAAGACAGATAGAGAGACACATGACAAGGACTGCGCTGTCTTCGTTTTTTTCGCGCACGTTTGCCTAGATTAGTTACCAACGAGTCGAATTTAACACTTTTACTCGTCTCTATTCTGTCACGAATACAAAAGAAAATCTGAACCTTTATTGCGAACATTTCGGGTGGGAACAAACTGCCCCGCGGCCATTTTTCCTATTCCACTGTATTTTTCTCGATTTTACAATCCCCCTGAACGTATCATATGTGTACCAGCACCTACTTACCGTTAGCTAAGTGCGATAAAGCCAAAAAGAATTTGCCGCGTGTTCTGAAGTCAAATATTTACTCTGCGCTAATAAGTGACCACTACAAAAGTTTAGTCGAACCACTCTGCCGGAAATATTATGAACAAATGAACGCCCCGTGGATTTCTCTTCATCTGCATTTTTATGGTTTCATTCAAAACCTGCTGCAGCGCATTTAGTTATTAACAGAACCCAGCCACACTTTTCTCACACGTACAAAACCGGTTGTCATAGTAAGTCACATCTTTATGCCTCTGTTTGAAGTCGAAAATAAAGATATACGAACATTTTGGTGGGGTTATAATGTCTCGTCTGCGTTTCCTTCGGGCCCACATTCATTTCCCGTTTCCATTACACTTGCTGGTGTGCTACGTTTTTCTTCTTAGTAGCACCGACCTAATGTTTCTAAATTGCAAAAAGCCTCGCGTCTTTAACAGCACTATATTTACACTTCACTTTTATGTGCAAATACAAAAGCACATCCCAAACCCGCTTCATAATATTTACAAAGCGCCAGCAACTGCCCCATGACGCGTCCTGTTTATCATTCTTTCCCAATAATACCCCCCGGGTGTTGGTTTTTACTGAAAGCCCCTAGCTCCAATTCAAACAACATGCTCCCAAATCATGTCATAACAAGCAAAATATTTACACTTCAAATATTTATGACAATTATTCAAAAAACTCCCAACCTTCTTCACCACCATCCCTGTGCCGTAACAATGCCCCGTGGCATTAGCTTCTTCCTCTTTATTTGTGTTTCCTGGAGACGCCTTCGCTGTCATTTAGCAGATATTTACAGTAACCAGTGTCCTATCATGTAACACGAACAAATCCTGGCGTCCTAATTGGGAAACAGTTACGGATCACCGGTATGTGGCAAACGTTAAAGAAAATTGGAACCCTAATCACGTTCATTTAAATCCCGTATCAACTGCCCGGAGGCATTTTTCAGAATGCTTCTTTTTATTTCTTTCATAATACATGCTTCGGGGTATTTTACTCTTCTGTTAACCGCACGTGACTTTCGGTAATAGAACGCGTACAAAACTCTTCATTAGAAAGTTTTTGGGCTTCACTTTCAAGCCACAAAGAAGGTAATTCTGTACGCCTTTTTTAAGCATTCTAAAGCAGCACAATTTTTTCTCTTCCACTAACCTCCACGGGGGTGCCACACATTTGGAAATGACAGCGTTCATCTTCCATTTGTAGATTTTGAATACCCCTTGCGACTTAACAAGCAAAAAGTTCGGTTTCAATATTGCGGAATAAAATAAAAACAAAATAAAAAGCCCATTGGCAACTATTTATTTGGTGCAGGGAGGAGGGGGCACGTTTTCTTCCGGCTTTATATTTTCACAGAACAGCTTTGTGGACAATGCCCCATAGAACCATAACCCCTCAACGAAGACGACGAATAGGAGGCAGCTGGCTCGATCTCTTTTATGACCGCTTGTACATAGCTCACCCTTGTTAATACATCATTGTACTATCGTCCAATGTTCATCTCATCTTTGCCTTGCCATCACATTACATCTTGGTCGTGGTGCGGAGTACACGACCACCGTACACTCACCTGCCGTGCCATTTACTCGTGAAAAACGTGGCTCAGCTCGCATTTCTGAAGCACGTACCAATTCTTGTTCGTTAATAAGTACTATTTTCGCCCTGAACTTTTATGTGAAAAATATGAGAGGACATGATGACCTCCTTCTCAAACTTTCATGGGCCCATGTAGTGCCTCAAAAAGTGCCTAAATCAATTTTTGTGCACCCTTCTGCTTACGTTTTATTCCTTTCGCACTCCTCTTACGTTACGTTCTAGGACATTTCTGTTCAAAAATTTTAACCTCTAGACACTACACTTTTAAAAATATAAACGTTTTTTTTTTCGGCGTGGGGGAGGCCGCCTTGAGTTAAGTGTCAAAACCCGGAAACAATAGCTAGCTTTCGCGTCAATGATGTTGATGGTTTGATGTTAATGGCGCAAGGCCAACTGGGGCAAACAGCGTCAAAAAATGGTTATATAGATGTGAAACCTAAATACGAAGATAAGTAGGCAAAGACAAATGTAAAACTAGAAAAACGACAATGAACATGGCTGGTGTATATGACCAGTGAGTGATCATGCATAGTATAAAACAAGGTCTCAAAATTTTACTTCAAAATAAAAAAACACACTTGATAGAATACATGGCATGGTACGACAGGATAAACGCTAGGTGTGGCAGGACATGTAGTCTGTATAGTTGTGGGCACTGTTTCCGCTGTGTTGTGTGAAGAGCCTAGCATTGAATGAGTATGTGAACTGCCTATGCGCCTTTGCACACATGCTACACAGAAGTATTCAAGACCGCGTGAGCAGATACAAGTGCGTGACATGTGTGTGCCCTATCCGTAACCTAGCAAGGATGACCTCTGTGTATCTGTTACGTGTATCACTGGTGTATGGTTCCAAGCGTGGTTTTATAACGTGTAACTTTTTATCTGTGTTCAATCCAGTGTGTTTGCCATCTGTTGTGACGTTGGTGTATGATGTGTGGCTTCATCCCTGTACGGCATTGTAGCCATGTTCATTCTATTCATGTATGTAGCATCAACGGCTGTTTCATCTGTGGTTTCTTGCGCGGCAATAAGCGTTCCGTGGAACCCAACAGACAGTCATTTGAATGTTTGATGTACATGTAGACATGATAGCCTTAAAAACATGACTGATGACAATGTCTTTACAACGCTTTCTGGGTGCAAGTGCACGTACAACGCTAAGAGAATCCGTGCACACGATGGACTTCAAAATCTGATGTTGTACTTGGTGATTTATTATCATAAATTTACCGTATGCTTCTGCAGTGAATATACTGCTACGAATGTTTATCGTTTTACTGACGTAAAACGTTTGGTCCATGCGCAGCACAAACTACAGCAGTTGCGGTCTTGGACAAGTTACTGTAAACTCTGCACAACAGTACTTAATCTGCACAAACCAGAAATGCTTCAGAATCGCAATTCTTGGTGACCTGTTCTTGTTAAATTGCATAAAAACACCTCACCTAACACAGGGCGGAGATGTCATGGTGGAATGGAATCAATTTTGAGTGTCTCGTGGATGCCTGAAAATCAGACTGCTAGTTCAGAAGCTACTTCTCACACTCTGAAAAGAAACGGCATTGACATTGATGGGCGATTTAAAAAGTTGCTGCGAGGATGCATCAATAATTGTCGCAGTAAAAGGGTTTGTCATTGGCATGCTTTTTGAGGCATATAAAACGTTCCTAAGTGTTTAATATGTTTTTATGTCTTGCTCTAATTTATCAGAGATAGAAAATGTGCATAATGAATGCTTTGAAGCAGTTTACCTCATTTCTCTGATGAATTGTCGCAATCTACAGCGGATGTATTTGCTTCTGCACATCGGTATTTTCTATGTAGGAGTGGTTTTACCCTATATGAGGTCGAATGTAATCATTACTCCTAATTATACGTACATTGTATGAAATAAAAACACGGAATAACTATGTAACCTGCCAACAGTAGTGGATACCGTTTTAGTGTTAAAGCCCTGGTTGCAGGTCAAATAACAATAGTGCTCTTTGGTGAATTTTATCACCAAGTTTATGGAGATGGATACCTAATTCAACAGAGTTCCACTATAAATTGATTGCAAAACCAAATTAGAAAATAGGTAATTTATTCATGATGTCTGAAAAGCAAAGAATGAATATTGATATGTTTGTTGTGTTCTAGACTCCATTTGTCACACAGAAGTGAATGATTTTAACGAGGCTACTACAGAAGGTCACAAGTGAAACGCGAAGCCATTGGTGCATCACAAAGCAGATCATTCTCAGGAATATTTTAATGTCTGACACATAGACAACCCTGCCATGTACAATTGAGACAATAACAAGAAAGTAAAAACATCTCAGATAACTGTTTAATTCCGCCACAAGATTGTGAGAGATTTATCAGGGTGGCTATTATTTTTAGAAATTACAGACTTCTCTTTTATGGCTCCGACGCGCCAGATAGGGGATACCTTCTCGCTGTCAGCATGTGGGTCCACACGGAGTTGAGGGGAAAAGACGCAACACAAGTTTCGGTTGGGCTGGTGCCGATGTACTAAGACCGCGAAATGATGTGTCTCGATGTGCTTCTGGTCACTAGGTTCATTGAGTCAAGAGGCCAACGACACAAGAGGTCCAATTGTCACATTACATCCGAATAAAGACGTACAACGAGTCAAAAGACCCAATGTGGGTCGTGAGGTCAAATGCGTAAAGAGGTCAAACAAACCTTGCTTTTTTGTCTTCCGCATCATTAATTTCCCCTGAGCCATTCTTATGCAATACCCCTTAAGCTCCTTTTATAAAATGGCTGGATCCAATAACATGTAGTAATATTTCGTCGTTTAAACGAGTAGAGACACTAAATTTCAAAGCTGAGATACCTATGTAAAATTCGTCCTTTTTATCAGGAGACATCTCCCAGCAAGTTCCAACAGTTGCCTTTTCGTATAACATATCATAAACCCAATTTTACCTCTGCCAGCACGAGAAAGCCCAGAGCTGGTAAGCAAGACATCAACTGCTATTTGCCCTAAACTGCCGACATCGGGGCTCCCATGACGCACCCGGCGCGCTGGCTGCTGGTAGCGCGCGCTGCTGCACCATGCGTACACGTCATGGTTTTGGGGCCGACGTCGTGCTGCCAGAGCACGCGGAGATCGTGAAGACCTTGGGCAGTCTTGGCGAGCGCGTGTTCTCGCTAAAGGGCGTGTCAATGCCCGAAGCGGTGTACCCAGAATGAAGCCGAGTGGTATTTCCTCTCATGGCGGCCACTCGTCTTATGTTTTGTGAAACCGAAACTGACACGAAGAAACGACGCCGTAAATGATTGCTTAGCCTGCTGTGGACCGTTTAATGTTGGCTAATAGGTACCCATAAAAGCGAAAAAAAGTAACACGAATATTTGGCGTCAGTACTCCTATGAGTTAAGGGGGTTTTCATTGCAATTATAGGCTGCTTCGGACCGTTACAGATGTTCTCGCTATTTTGATGATTTTGTACTATACCACTACTATATGGTTAGTTGGAAAAAGTGGACAGGCTGTTTTCCAAATTGCGCGGTTATATTGCTAAATATGGCTCCTTGTGATGGTTACCGACTGCTTGAGTAACATATTTTGGACTATCAATTTAGAGTTGGTGTTCCACTCTACGCATTCTGTGACACATATATACCAAATCTGTAGAAATGCAAATCAGCATCTTACCTATAGTCTTCTTTTTTAGTATGTCAGTATTCTTAATCGTCAGTACTTTTTGGCGTAACTTTGGCCAGTCCTGGGTTCTCGTGTGTTCTGTCTTTTTAATCATAAATAGCTATTGGGGCTCGTCGGAAAGGTTGCCGAATGCTGTAGTCCCCAATCCGAATTGTTCTTCATTCAACGCCTAGTATGATATACGCGTTTCTTCGTCCCTGTAAAGTAAAATATTTCAGCTTTTATCTAGCAAGATCCCAACGCCGACATACCCTGTCAATTATATACTCTTTAGGTGCTATGCTAATTAATTTACTCCAGAAAGGTGTAAGGAGGAATGCTTGTTTCAATAGAAACGCAGAGTTACAGGAACCATTTATTCAACAAGTTATATGATAATAAAATAAAATTACATGTCCGCAACAATCACGTAAACACAAACGCTGAAGAAGAGCCCTACAAAGTGACTTGCATGGTCGAGCGCCGGCGACTAAACTGTAGCGGTGTTTGCCCGGTGAACGTCTAGTTGTCAGTGTTCTTTTATCACAGGTAATTGAACTGGATCGAAAAAAATGCTCATCAAAGAGACTTTTGATAGGCAAAGGCATCAAAAGGGTGAAACCATCTTTATATTAAAAAGGTCGCCCGGCGCGGCTCACAATCAACAGAGGAAACCTAGGCTCAGCTTTAAAAATCTCAACTAGCCTTGCGCGGCCAGGCGCAGGTAAAAAGACAAAACATGTTCGCGGCAATATATACAGAATCTATAAACAATCATATAAACACAAACCTTAATTACACAGAGGCGTTATAATTTCAGCTCATACAAAATTATATGCATACAAAAACCTATATATAAAGATGCGTTATACTTCTTTCATCTTTTCTTAATAACACCGCGCCTTGGAGCCCAAACGTGTCGATAATTGGTAGCGGTGATTTGTAACACCTTAAACTTCTCTACTCGTTACAACAGGTCCCACGAGTCACGAGATCCAATATTGGACCTTTTGACGCGTTGGACCAGTTATTTCATTTAACCTCTTGAGTCATAATCTTGGTTCAAGAGGTCCAATTGGTTAAGAGGTTCACTGAGATAAGATGTTCAATGGTGACGTGACAGCCGAGTCAAGAGGTACAACGAGTCAAAAGGACCAATTTGGGACGAGAGGTTCAATGCGTCAAGGTAGCTGCTCCTGGTCCTCGCACAGGGGGCGCCTCGTGCAGAAGCCGCTGTGAACAGCGTGCGCTAAATCTACTCGTTAAAAAAGATTGAGACTTGGTCCAAGGGCGCTTTGATATTCCCGCAAACTGCATGGCTGTGCGTGCTAACTCAAGGTTAGCGCAGAAAGCCATGCGACGGAAACGAACTCCTACTTCGCCGTCATGGCTGCCCAGCTTCTGAATGTCCGACCGATAGGACAATAGGAACGATGTCAAGCGTCAGTAATGTCCGCGGGTGTGCAGGTACTTTTGAATTAAAGGGTCTTCTGGCCATTCGTGCTCTGATCAGGGCAAGCATTGTTTTAGTTCAAGCTTGTGATGGTATTGGTGGCTAGAGCTCGCGAATAACGTCGCCGAAACAAGACAGGTGCTTGAGACCGGCTTATAAGACGAAGACGGACATTTACTGAGACTGGACGAGGTAATGAGAGGACGTTGCAGTTACAAGCAGAACGCGTTATTATAGTCTATCGTGAAGATCCCAAACCATTTAAGGGCGTAAAAGAAATAATAGAGTTTGTGAGTTCCATTGGTAGACGGAGCCGTGATACAAAAAAAACTCACGTGCTGTGGCGTAGTCGATAGTATTTGCTGGTCCAATCCTTGTTGTCGGTGACATCTTGATAGTTGGCAGGTGGAACACAATGTCACACAGTCGAAGCCGGCGATATAATGCGCGGTCGACGGGTTGATCGGGGAAGGGCTGTCACTACAGCCGGCGACCTCTGAGAAGTTGGCAGGTGGAGCACGTCACACAGTCGAAGCCGGCGATGTAATGCGCGGTCGACGGCCAGCTTGCGGGCACGGCTGGCGCTGCAGCCTAACTGGCTGCGTCTCAGGGCGTCCTCGATGATGGCCTCGGAAGACAACGGCTACCGCATCTTGCGGCTAGCCATCCGAATCATGAGTCCTCGGAATCAACCCTTGCTTCGTCCGTCTCCATGATCTCCTGTTCTCCTTCCTTTTCCGACGCATACCCACAGAGGGCGATTGTCCACGCTAGGCCGTTAACTTCATCGTCATGAAAGCCATCTTCGACGTGCCCACTACCGCTGTCCTCCATCTCATTACAAGGCTCCCCACTTAAGAAAGTTGTTGGGGGCCCAGCAGCGCACTTTCAAAAGCAAACATACGATGAAGAAAAATGAGGGGCACAGATGAAGGAACTGTCACGAACACTTCTAGATTAATCCGGGAAAACAATGTCCTTGAGGGCAGTCCTGGGAATGAAGACCTCCTTTCGGTTGGTTCACAAAATGGGTCAGACAGCTCGTTGAGTCGAAGCCACAGTGAAAGCTTCCAGTATGGAAACGCAAGTTTTTTTTTCTGTACTTCCATGCCTTGAGAATCTGATCGGTTTTGGCCCTTTTTTTTCTTTCTGTGTTTCCAATTGGGCAAGCACGGAGAGGTTCGTTTGAAGAGATGACTCAGGAACGTCGCATCGTTCTCTTTTACACGGCCTTTTCGTTTGCCTACGGACATGTATAAGGTCTTGTGCGACTGATCACTGCGTTTTCTGACGAAATTCAAAATGGTAGTCCAACTTTTTTCCCGTCTGCTCTGCTTTCTGAGATTACTCATTGGACTGTTCAGAAAATGACTAGCACAGTCAAAGTTGGGATGTTTAACCTTGCAGGGACACATGCTCAAAGTTTCAACGGACGCTGATCCCAGTCTCAGCCTTAAGCATTTGCGGTGGAAAGTGTGCTTCATGGAGTGGGGTATGGTTTTGCAACTAACTTTGGCAGGCCATCGTGAGTTGTCGCATTGTCTTTTGCAGTTTTACTGCGCACTTGATGTTCGGGGTAGTTCTGTGTAAAGAAGTGGATGTTTCGGTTCTGTCCGTGACATGTGCTTTAAGAGGAAGCTCATCATCGACACATGCATCCGTCTTTATGGCTGCTGTATTTGCAACTACACTACTCCCAGCTGTGTCCTCTACCCTCATGTGCCGTGTTGTTGCGTCGATACCCGAAGTCGGTTCAACAGGACTTTTCCTTTTCAACTCCTCTAGAGCGGCTAGTTGCTGCCTTAGCATTTCGTTCTTCTTTTCCTGTGCTTGTTTTTTAGCTTCATACTCTGCTTCCCGCTCTGATTTCAATTTCGCAGGCTCACTATCTACCCACCTCCGATATTATATTCCGTTCAATACTGCTTTCATTCCTTCTAAACAAGCCTTTCCAATTCTTCAATTCCCATATCGAAAATCTCAAACTTGCGAGTATCTTTCGCTCGGTAAAGTCGCAGTCTCCAAGATATCAACAGACAGACATGTCCGTCTTCAAGCTTTCATTAGCCTCTCAATGTCCATGCCTCGAATCGGCTTCGTTTACCCCGAAATCTAGCCTTTTCCTCTTCGAGATGGTAGAGAAGAGGTCCTGTCGTGGGCGCCAGTTGTGATGGTATTAGTGGTTAGGGCTCGCGAAAAACAAGACAGGCGCTTGAGACCGGCGTGTAAGACGAAGACGGACATTTACTGAGACTGGGCGAGGTAATGAGGACGTTGCAGTTACAAGCATAACGCGTTATTACAGTCTATAGTGCAGATCCAAAACCCTATACTGGCGTAAAAGAAATAATAGAGGTTGTGAGTTCTATTAGAAGACGGAGCCGTGATAGAAAAAAACCTCACGTGCTGTGGCGCAGTCGATTAAGTATTTGCTGGTCCATTCCGTGTTGTTGTCAACCCCTTGATAGTTGGCAGGTGGAGCACTATGTCACACAGTCGACGGCGGCAATATAATGCACGGTCGACGGCCAGCTTGCAGGCGCGGCTGGCGCTGCAGCCTTACCGGCTGCGTCTCCGGGCGTCCTCGATGACGGCCTCGGAAGACAACGGCTACCGCATCTTGCGGCTAGCCATCCGAATCATGAGTCCTCGGAATCAACCCCTGCTTCGTCCCTCGCCACGATCTCCTCTTCTCCTTCCTTTTCCGACGCATTCCTACAGAGGGCGATTGTCCACGCTAGGCCGTTAACATCGTCATCAAAGTCATCTTGGACGTGCCAACTACCGCTGTCCTCTGTTTCTTGCAAAGCTACAAAGACCTTAATTTCCTTTAAAGATAGTGTGACACAACTAATAGCCAAAACAAGATAAACTATATTTTCAAAACATTTTGTTCATGAAAACAATGGAAGCATAAACTGAGGCAAAAGTTTGTATTTTTTGTTGGGAAAGACAGGGAAGAAAATTAAAGCCGAGTTGAAAGGGAAGATTGGCGGAATAGAATTTTTTGTTTCAAAAAGGAGAAACTCTGTTATTGCTTTTAATGAGATTTTTGTATCTCTTAATATCATACCGAGTAAAACACAGCTCAGTTTACTCGAATCGACTTAACAGCAACTAAATGTCAAATGATAAATAGTAGGTTAAAATAGCTAATGTACGGTATGAAAGTCAACCGCTTGCTCTAATTCGCTGTTTTATATGAGCTTAATAATGCAGCGGATGTTGTATCCTCGTTTTTATGCGTGTTGGGCTTACAATGTTTGACTGCACAATCAGCTATGTATTTTGTGTTCTAACCGAAGCTCGTCCGTATTTTTCCAAATTTTCTATGCTGTATAACTACAGTATTGGATAGAAAAAGCATTTTTCCTTGTCGTCACTGGAGTTAAAACGGCGGTTTGGGCTAGTTCGTGCATACTGAAGTTAGAAATAGCCCAAAAAGGCAGGACTAGACGACGACGACACGGGTTAGTCAGCGCCTTACGTCGTCGTTTCCTTGTCCCGTCTTTTTGCGCTATTTCGGCGTTGGTGCATTCTGTGAGTTTTTTATACAGCAGAGATTCTCTCAACTAAACGTTTATTTCTAGAAGAACCCAGTTCCCGTCTATATCTGGCATCGGTATGTGACCTGTGCGTTCCCTACGCCCTCTAAAAATCCTTACTTCTTCGCCTAAACGACGACTGATGTCTGACGGTACAAAGCAAGAGCATGCAGCTTATTCCAATCATGACTGTTTTCATACTACACAGAAAAATGTTCTTCCAACGTTACTGTACATGGGCAATTGTGTGGGCGGCGCGTTGACGAATCACCTGAGTGAAATTTTAGTGAGACCATGTCGGATATGTTAGCTATTACTTATAATCCTGTATTCCGTCTGTGAACTTTTTAACGAACATACAGACGTAGCCCAGGCCATTTATGACCTGTGCCCCTCTCACGTCAGCTTTAACGGCACTAACCCCGCTGTTGAATTGTTAGATTTGACCAATTCACCGTACGATGCGATGACTTTTCTTAAGTTTTTGTTTTAGTGATATGACGTGCATCGATTCCATAAAAAGTGTTTTAATCTAAAGCTTTTGTTTTTTTACATAGTTTCACTTACGGGTTGCAAAAAAATTCATGTTGGTTGTTCTAATGCGGCGAAAGCAGGAAGGGGTTGACGTCAAAAATTGTGCCAAGGAGTACAGAATGTTTATATTTATTGTATTCGCAACGGAGCAAGGATGGTGCTTGATTCACTGCCTCGTTGAGGATATAGTCATATAAGATCGTACTACTGGCCACCACCCTTCTTGAGGTGCCAGTTAAGATAAGACCACAAAAAACAATGAGTGATACCATAATTATTACCAATGAATGGATCTCTCCACAGCGGACTGAAAATTTCAAATTTGCCGCTACTCGGACGCACATTTACTGCCACGTGTATATTGTTTACAAAAAACACTGGATGCAACCATAACATACCAGGTGTCTCCAACGCTTTCACAATAGGACCATTGTGGTCTAGTTCTTTTTCGTTACTTTTGTACAAACTTAATAGGTGCCAGTATTGGGTCACCTTATTAAACTAAACTTTTCTCAGGTTAACCAAGGCGCTAGAGGGTGAACATGACCCAAATATTCTCAGACCTTCACATCACAACTTAAAATCAACAGACTCTGGTGGGCTGAAACCCAGCGGATGCCGTGCCACAAAACACTACATTCCGACGTGGCGTGACATTGAATAAAAAAAATCAATATAATGACTTGAGGTGTTCGGGCATCACAATGAAGATAGTAAATACAAAGTTTCATAGAAAAATGGTGGTGTGAATCACAACCGAAAGAACAGGCTTTAACCAAGAAACTAACAGGTAAAAAGGAACAGCGTCCCTGAGTAAGAAACGTGGTCTCAACACAAACAACCTCTTCCCTTCTTTAAAACGATTCGCGCAGCTGGGTCATACTAGCGGCGTCTTAACAGTTTCTGCTTACAATGCGTCCTAATATTCTCGCTTGTTCGGATGCAACGTATGCGAGAATTTTTAACAGGCCGCTAGTATGACAAAGCTTCGCGAATAATTTTCAAAAAAAAGAAAAGATCTTTCGTTTTGAGACCACGATTTGTTACTGACGGACGCTGTGGCTATGAACCCCTTTGTTCGAAGAAGCTCATCTTCGGTGCATCGGCATGCCCACGGAAGCAGCAAGCTTTCCCAGCCACAGCCAGCCTCAAGACAGCCTGCCGATGACAACGATATTCCTGCAAGCAAGGGTACGTCGACAAGTGATGCGACACCACCGAACCAGCAGCATGGAATGTGCACACAGCCTAGAACTCCTCTTAGCCGGCTGCAGCGATATCCTGCCCTGCCATTCACGCACCACAGAGCTGCTTCAAAATCGAGACAGGAGACCTCCCCCTCTTGGCGCTGTATCATCGACCACTACGCCGTCCCTGGTTACGTCTGGCAACCACTGTGCAGGCATAGACTCCACGGCCAAAAACACGACCGATACACGCCGACACTTTCGGGAGAAGAACAAGAGTACGCCAAGGATAGAGCAGGTGACATTTCAACAGTGGACCTAGAAATTGCAGCCAATGCGGGCGCCTCCACACCCAAGTTCCGCCACCAGACTAGCGATGCTCCGCTAGTGTGAAAATGTCCCAGGCTGCGCCGATCGACAAAACAAAAGCGAAGTAACGTTGGCACGTGAGCTCACCTGCACATCACCGGCACCTTGCCATTTCGAATGGACAGGTTGCAAAGGCAGCTGCTTCAAGGAAGTTTCCTCAGCGCCCCGCTGCCTCGTAGAATGGTGCCCCCGCTACCTCGCCGAGTGGCGCCGCGCGCGCCAATGAGCTTGTGCGCTTTGAGCAGCGTGCTGGTGAGCTGCGTGACAGAGCGGCGGCCACGTCCGCTCTTCTTGGCGAGGTAGAAGATTGTAATGCGGTGCTGTGCGTGGTCACACCGATAGATTTTGCGGACACATGGGTCCCACGGAAGGGCGATTCAACACTGGACCTTTTTCGGACGACGTGGAGGGTAAGTGGACCAAAAAGATCTCAAATTCGCACAGCCGCAATGCGCGGAAGCTTGTTGGCAGGTGACCGATACACTAGCCTGCTATCGGCGCCTGCCTGCTCATCCCCACCGACTCTGCCTCCTTCCTTGCGGTATCGAGGGAGGCAGTACCCCGTGAATTGGCCGTTGTCGATGATGTCTCGCAAGTGAGGATGAACACCCGCTTAAACGTGGTTGCCGGCGTTGCCGAGAGTAGTGAGTGTCTTTTTTCTCTGCCGGCAACAATGTAAATATGCGGTAACCCGTACGGGCCTACCGACCCGGCGAAGGCGGCACAATTCGTGGCCAGATCATTGGCGTGGATCTGCAAATCCCGAAAAACGAGATAATGGCCGACATAAATCTGATGTGCCGATAATTGAAGTGTTCCTGCAGCGTGATAGTACAGTTGTGGTGCACTTTGCGGAATCCCTACCACCCCTCTTCGTCACTGTCTACAAGCTGCTGCTGCCCGTGCAATCATGCCGCCCCAGACCTATCCAGTGCGCCTGATGTGGGAGACTTCGCCATTTGATGGCTGGCTGCAAGTGTACTGTGTGGTGTGCGCGTTGTGGGGGAGGACAAAATTCACAACAGTGCACAGCAGGTGGTCCGAATGCTCAAACAGTAGTTACCGCCAGAGTGTGATGGGCCCCGTTGCCCACGCTGCCAGCACGAGTGCTGTGGGGTGACAGACATGGCCCAGGCGTAGGAACTAGTGCCACGTGCTGAGTACAAGGCATCGGTTCGACTGGTGCAGCCAAGCTACGCCGAAATGGTCAGGCGGCGCAGCACGCAGCAGCAGTCCCGGCATGGCCCATAGAAGCCCCAGGGACGACTGAAGCCCCGGTGTGAAGCCCATCGCAAAGAAGCCAGGCGCCCCACTACCCCGCAGATCGCCCCGCCCGCCTACCCATTCGTTCCGCTTGCAGACCCCGTCTCAGAGCAGCTGATGCTCATCCTCCTGGGCCTGATACATAGCTTCGTGGGGCGACTGGCCCCCGATGACCCTGCAAATATGGCGGCCACAGACGCCCAGGCCCTCCTGAGATCCCCCGCCCACCTGCACAATTGCTAGAGGTCACGCATCCTGCCGTGGAACTGCAACGGCATAGGCCGTCGCAGCGCTGAGCTGAATGAGCACCTGCTGCGGGAGTCCTTCAACGTGCTGGCACTGCAGGAGGTGTACATCTACAGACACGCCGCGCCTGCCGTGCTAGGTGTGTCATCTTAGAGCCGCGAGCTGCGGCCTTAGGTCTTGGAGCAGCACACCCTGCCGTGAGGCAACTCACCCACCGGCAAAGTAGCGGGTAGGGGTCTATGTGCGCGCTACCCTCAATACTGCTACTGTTCACCTGGCCCTAGTTGCTGAGCCCAATGGAGTGTGCCGCAGTGACAGCACGCCTGGGGAAAATGGACTCTAACGCGTCTAGCGTTTTCCTAAGGCTGCAGATATCATTGGACGCCGTGGCGCTGTGCCGGCTGGGCAGAAACCTGGGATCGGACGCTGTACTATGCAGCGACTTCAACGCACAGCACCCTGCCACGCAGTCACCGAGCCGCCCCGAAGGGGACGGGAGCTGTTCGTCGCAGCCACCTCCTGTGGTCGCAGCCACCTGGTCGTCCTTGTCATCGTCGTAGCACGGCCCAGCAGTCATGCATCGACCTAACCCTGGTGACACAGTGGTGTGCCTATTCCTGTGAGACAGCCTCCTGCACATGGGGTTCGGACAATTACCCCAGGAGCCACCCGAAGCGAGCCGACACAAAAGCTGACAGAGTCCCTAGCTGGGTCGGCTTCGGCAAGCAAAGGACCAAATGCACTGAGTACCCGGAAGTCGACTTCCTCGCAACAGATGTGCGTAGCTCCGACAAGGCAACGATACGGGGGAGGTACCTATGCACCCCCTCCTGGACATGGAGCTGCTTCGGCTTCGGGCCCGCCGCAACCAGCTAAAGAAAAATGCTGTGCGAAAGCGCCCAGAGGATTAGACGGTGTACCGTCGGGCGGACGCCCAATGCCGCCGATGGTCATGGCAGCGTCGCAGGCAGTGCACGCAGTCGCTGTGTTCCTCCATCGACTCTCGCAGAGACCCAGGCAGAGCCTGTCACATCTTTAGGGCTCTACTGGGGCTACCATCACCAGCCGGCGTCCCCTAGACGCGGTCGCAATATCCCTGCGCATCACGGAAGCGGCCCTTGCAGAGCTGTTCGCCAACCAGTCTGCCAGGGCCGCTCAAAACCAGCCTCAAGTTTCTGCGGGCTCACCGGATGCCCCATCACAACCAGAGTGGTGTCCCTCTGCTCTACGGACATAACACTCCGTGAGCTGCAAGCTGGTGCCACCACCAGCAGGCACCGGGGAGGCCCTGCTCATCACCATGACCCTCTGTGGGGTCCGTAACAAGCAGACCACACCACCTCAGGCCATCCACAACGAGGCGGCCGCCCTGCTCCAGGACGAGCTGAGAAGTTACCTACATCTTTTCACAGATTGCTACGTCAAGCACAGTACGTGCGAAGGGGCGGTTGCGTGCGTGGTGCCTGAGCTAGAAACCAGGCGGAGCTGCTGCCTGCCCTTCGACACTTCCTCCACACGAGCGGAGCTGGCAACGCTGCACCTGGCCGCCGACCTCCTGCTCTAGAGGGGGCCCAATAACCACACCGGGGCGGTCTTCCTCAGAGACTGCACGGCAAACCTGCTCCGGCAGTACTCGGCCGACCAGCCCACCAAGAGCAGCGGCTACTCGAAGCGCTGCCTTGCCACCAAGGTCCGCACCGTGGCCTCCCGAGGCTGCAGCCCGCGTCTCAAGTCGCTGCCGGGCCACAGTGGCTCCAGTGCAATGAGGACGCCGACGCCCGAGCTAGGGAGGCCCACCAAGAGGGCACCCGTCTCACAAGACGTCCCCGCGTCGACGAGGCTGGCACCGCCCTGGCCCGCAAGGTGCAGACGATGCACCCCGAGCATCGGGTCGTGAGTACCCTGGCACCCCGACCATTTCCCTCACGCATCAGAAGCGACGCCCGCTTCCTGCTTCTCCACTTGCTGCTCGACTGGGGCAAAGCAGCGGGGCGTCTGCACCGACGCGGGCGCAAGGACTCCCCTACATGTGCGGATGGTTACGAACTGGAGTCGCTGGAGCAACTACTCTGCATCTGCACCCACCACGCGGGGCCGAGAGGAGAGCTCCACCACGCGCAACTGCGTCATGGCCTTCCCAGCACCTGTATGGAGGACCTTCTGTTACCCAAGGGCCATGCGGCAACGCAACAGGAAGTCTTCGCCCATCTTCTTCGTTACCTGGAGAAGACCGGTCTCACACAGCGGTTGTCCCCCAGGAGTGAAGTGATTGACTGATGTACCTTCAGTGACAGGTTTCTAAGAGTGACATCTCCCTTCATACCTTTTTCTTTCTCTTTCTCTACTTTATCATAACATCCCCCTCTACTTCTCTCCCCGGAACTGGATTGTATGCAGGTGAGCTCCCGGCCGAGCTCCAAATATCCCCACTTCATTTGTTTTTATTTCCTGTCGCAAACCCCAACCACTACTAGCTCGCTTGTTCGGCATCCCTTCCCGAAGCTACAACCAAAAGAAAAAATGGCAAATATTTTCAGTCCTCGAAATTTTCCATCGTCTCATGCAAACGTGATTACCTGTGTCAAGAGAAGATACACAAACACGCCTGTTCGCTGACTTCATATTTTGTATGTCTTACTACTGACGTAAAGTTTCTTGTTTTCCCAAGGTGTCTGCATAGTGTAGTTACGATTTTGCCACTGTATGACATCATGTTTATCATTTCTCGGTTACTCTGAATTCGGTGTTGTGCATTAGGCGGCTAAATATAGTAATTTGTTTGGAACTTTGGTGCAGAGGGTTTTCACGGCCATTGCGCTTTATTCGCTGCCCTCACATTCTCAAGACAGCGGCAACTTGCGATGTGTAGAGCGAAACGTGCGTTCTTGGGAGCATGGTGTTTAGACGTTAGTTACTTCAAGTTCTAAAACATGATACCTTCTTGAACTGAAGCTTTCCCGCCACAACTCAATTCGGTGAAGCTCCAGGCACTGTCTAAGCCTTAGGCAAACTTTGTGGGGTTGGTAGTGGGTAGGGTTAGCACCAAAACGTAAATTCTGATGGCCCGGCAGACGTGGTTGAGGAGCCCAACCTAAACTAGTGGGCGAAAAATTCCACCACCAGTCTTGGGGGACTTTGTACCGAAAGCAGCAACCGCCATCAAGTGTAAAGAAAGGGGATCAATTGCCATTGTACACGGTACTACTGGTTCCCGTTGACACGCGTTTATACAAGACTCGGCTTTTACTTTTAACTAAATCCCATATGCAGCTCCAGCGAGAATGATGTCCCTGTACTTGCTGTACTGGTTCAATAAACCTAATACAAGACTTCCTTAAACTATTACAAGATCACACAGCCCCTCTGCAGATTTCTGGAAAGGTACATCGCCAATCACATGCGCTTTTCGGCAACGATCGCTGTAACGTCTTCAAACATTTTAAAATTGCCGACAGGGTAGAAAAACGTAATGTTATGAGTACTACGCCAATTATACCCAATTGGTGTACATATTTTTATTTCCAACTCCTAGCATTATTTTTTCAACACGTTTCTCTCTTGTGCTTGTAACGTTCTAGGATTCGTCGTTTCATCCGGCTTGTGATATAATCATAAATTCCCACCCTTCGTAGGCCACGACCCGCGGTTACTGGGCGTTGTGATGCTTGAAAGCAGTTTGGTTCGCTGAAATAAATCAAATTTTGATTTTAACAAGTGGTGACGCGAAAAAAAATGCAATTTGAAACGACCGCAGGGCGCAGGTAAGTTGTTTCTCTAGAACCTTGGCAATATTGTGTGCATACTACGAGATGTACAGGACTTGGTGTACATGACTTAGTAAGCATTCATTCTTTCAGCTGATGTGATAACAGCGTTGTTCACCTCCAAACGGGTATCTTATTTTCAGATGGAGGTAAGCAATATTTTTCTTCGGACAGAAACAGCGTTTTTATTACCATCGATGCAACTTCCGAATAAAGAGAGCTACGCGTGACTTCCAGAAAATATAGAATAATCCTGTCAAACGTACCTACTCTAGTAAAAGTAATATGTGTGAAATACGTTAATGAGATACTTCAACCATGTGAAATAACTGAGGCAAGCTTGCACTTACACGCAAGGCGTGAACAGTGCGTCTCCTCTAGAGGATCTGGAGGATAACTGAAGCTGTGTGTGTGTGTGTGTGTGTGTGTGTGTGCGTGCGTGCGTGCGTGTGTGCGTGTGCGCGTGTGTGTGTGTGTGTGTGTGTGTGTGTGTGTGTGTGTGTGTGTGTGTGTGTGTGTGTGTGTGTGTGTGTGTGTGTGTGTGTGTGTGTGTGTGTGTGTGTGTGTGTGTGTGTGTGTGTGTGTGTGTGTGTGTGTGTGTGTGTGTGTGTGTGTGTGTGTGTGTGTGTGTGTGTGTGTGTGTGTGTGTGTGTGTGTGTGTGTGTGTGTGTGTGAACACCGGGCACCTGGATTTGGAACCCCTTTCAGGGCCCTCCTCTGGGGTCCCCAGCGCGGAAGGCGTCATGAGTGCCACAGGTGGCAAACGCGATGCGGTTGAGGTGGGAGCCAATGCGGGGCCTCTGTGTTCATTCTCTTGCACCCTCCAATGCACTGAAGGAGGGTGAGGTCAGGGGCTGCAGTGGCGGCGGTTCAGATGGAAGCGGTTGGCACCACAACTGCTGCTGCCTTAGGAGGCGACGCAGTGACGGGTACGGCTGCCTTAGCAAAGCCAGCGGGCGGTTGGGACTAGGTGAGACTCGCTGAACTGGGTCCCTTGTGTAAACTAGACGCCGATCTCCCCCAAGGTGACCTGCGTCGGCATACTTCTTCAGGGGGAAAGAGGCTAACGTCGGTCGCTCCCCTGGAAGGAGATGTTCTCCGTTACGTTGATCTTCACGGTCTTTGTCTCCAGTTGAAAATTTTTCACATGTGCAGGAGTACGCCGACTGTGGCCCACAGCAATTCCCACAAGTTAGAGGGTCGGATGAACTATTTTTGCTCGGATGATCTTGTGCCGCGCCTTTTGCACAAGTTTGTCGGCCAGGGCAAGTGTTTGTATCGTGCCCGATACGCTGGCACTTACAACAGCGCCATTGGTTTCGGGATAAAAAGACGGATAGAACCCCAGATAAAGCCTGCATTTCTATGTTGTTGAAGTGCTGAGCAGTGAGAAGTCAAGATCATGTGCTTCGTGGCAATCTTTTTGTCATCTCCGCCGATGGTGATGCGTCTCACGGCAGTGGTACCCTGATAGTTCAAGCCCGCAAGTTGACCCGCATTCGTTTGGTTCCGCAAGGTCTGGCTCGCAGATCCCATCCTGCGAGCTGATGAGGCTCCGATGGGGTGCGACCCTTATGTCCACATCAGTGAGACCAGTTTGAGGTAGCTTTGTGGACTGCTGCCTATCATTTAGCTAGAGGAGGACTTCGCAAGTACTTTGTTTTTAGATGCGACGCATCTCTTGCTCTGAGGCATGTCCCTCCTGCGTCGGCGTCGGCGGCGTTCGCACGCCACCTGCGCATGCGCGACTCTCCTCCGCTCTTCTCTCCGACAGATGTGCGCAACACTCTCACTCCGTCTCATTATCATAAACAACCGCTGCGTGCGCGCGCTTCCCTCGCTTAGCTCCGCTCCCGTTGCGCAAGTGCGCAAGTGCGCGACTCTCCTCCGCTGCTCCTCTCCTTCAGGCGCTGTGAATATAAAGCTGGTAGCGCGCTGCGGCGGTTCAGTCAACGCTCGCTCTCGTTCAACTTCGCTTCACAACACGTTTCACCCGATTCAGAAAATCAATCCAACGGAAACACCAATTGAACCCCACGATGCGTCGCATCACACCAGGGTTCCCTCGCGGGAAGATGGGCGTAATTGTTTGGCCTTATACAATTTTTCAATTATTGGTACAAGATATTTTCCGATCTAGAATACAGACCGCAATGCCCGAGGTTGCACTGGACTAAAGGATTCAATGACGATAATTATCCGGATCAGGAAAGATAAAGAAGGCAAGGGGGAAAATATACCTTGGTGTGTCCCCTTTTTAGGTACCAATCACGTTTGATGTTTTAGAACATAGTACAATAATTTATTTTGTTCGAGGTACCCTGATACCGAGAGAGGTTCTTTAGCTACCTGGCTGGGAAACAGAAAGGGAGCTTATCCGTCGGAGCTTTACCTGGGCTCCGACGGTCGTCATTTGTGGTTTCTGACCTTTCCTTAAAAACTCCTAGCCACTGTAGATTACAGCGTGGGTATGGGAGCAGGGGGTGCGGGGTGTCGCCAATACCTTCACCAAGATTAATGAAGGTTCGCCATGCGGGTAACTTTCGCGCCTTGATGGCTCCTTAAACACCATACTCTCGTTATTTAGGGGATGTTCCGAGAGTTTGGCAAGTGAAAGCTGCTTGCTAGTCGCAATATGGTAAAGCTACATGCGATAGCCCAAGTATAAACAAACCACAGTCACAGTTAGCACTAACCGGATAGCCGTCGGTGCAAAATCGAACCGTAAGGAGGTAATTGAACCGGTGGGGCCTGTAAACATTTGATATGGTGTAAATAAAGATCCCCTGCCTTAGAAAAATGCGTAAGTACATAGACAACGCAAAACATAAACGCTCAATGTCCGAAACCGTTGTTAAAAAAGAGCCCATCATTGTAGCCCTATTCGGTAGAGCCGCCGTTAGAAAACAGCAAAATAAGCAATTCAATACCTTGGCGTTGCGTCTAAAAAATGAAAAACGGTAAATACACTTGCGCTGTATCGGACAGTAGCTTAAAACAAAGAAAAACGGAGATATTTACCTGCGCTCATCGATACGCTCGTAAACAAACCGCCGCTGTCGCAAGCCTACTGAGGAACCCCCGTGATCAAATTCTAAAAAGCTATTTATGAGGTACTATGACAAGAATACTCGAACAGCAAAAGACCTTCTCAACATCGGGCCCTAAGGTACGAGGGGAAATACTAATTATAAGTTCAGCGCTATGCCGCAACCGCCATGCCCATACCGAGCTAGGAGTACTAAGAAGATTCAGGGTGACACAGAAAACAACGCTAAAATTTGAAGACCTCGAGCACCCCTGGGCGCTTCAAATAAGTACAACCACTTGCTGTTATCACCCTAGCAAAGGCCACCTAGCTATGTAATCAGCCTTTGTGTAAAAACAAGGAAAATATTTTTTGTTCCCCTTTCGCGGTGCGGAGATTCGAGAGTGTAAGCGACGGGGTTGCCTTACACTCGCACAGGCGTACCTAAAAGCATCTTTGTTTGATAAATGGTATTTTGGGGAAAAATAGTGTTCGAATGGCTACGAAGAAAACTAAAAACCAATCTAGCGGCCGTTTTACCATGCCGAGTTTTAAACTAGCCATTTATAATAGCGATGTACCTAAAGGCCAACTGCACTCAAATTTGCTTTTGCCAGATAAGTAGCCTATGCTCTTAAAATCACCGTGGCGAAATCCGTATCTTCGTAATCACAGCGAGGGCTAGGTAACGCCGTTCAAAGTACCCCCGAGGAGGCGACGTGTGCACGTGGCAGAGAGTCGCCTACTATTGAGGCGGTTGAGAACGTCTTGGAGTTAGCAAAGCTCTTTTTACTTGAAATTGACATTTTTACTAAAAAAAGCGCGAAACGAGCACTTGACTGACATTTGTCTTTCTTATTTTATTCACCACAAAAAAAACGTATAATATATATATATAAATATTTTATAAATTCTTGACCAATTTGCACTTCCGCGTCCAATGTTGGCCATATTTGAGTTTGCCCAACCCACCTCCATCCTTCAGACCTTTCCAAGAGTTTGATCACATAGAGTTGTTGTACACGCGGCTATAAACATTTGTGCGACTTTTGCCATCTTCGCTAAGTGAACCTCGCTAAGTGAAGTAATAGAAAAGTTCAACCATGCTAGCAAGGCTCTTAAAGGGGCCCTGAAATGCGTTTTGAACACACTAAATGAAGTAGCGCAATCGTTAGATTGGGTCGTCAAGGTCATCTGGGCCAAGTATTACTCTTTTACACGCAGCGGAAAGCTCGCACTTTTGTTGCAAAGTTTGTCGCTTTTTTCTCACCCTTTTTTTCGTGTTTTGGGCGCCGCCATCTTCACATGTCTACATCATCGATTCCCAAATGTTCGTCATGAGATAGACATCCTGCTTTTGGGCGGCTTTTTCACGCTCTTCCGCCAAAGAGATGAGTCGTCGGCTCAGCGTCGGCTCGCCGGCTGATCTGCGAGCGGAGTGCTTGGACATTTTACGACAAACGAAACCAGTTTAAACAAACGCTCAACCGTTTGTATTGAATGCAACACCGCCATAACACGACATAGTTATTCTCTTACCTGAGTACGTTTCATAAAAAAAGCGTTGAAGCGCCGTGGCACTTCTTTTGTGCAATCGCAGAGAACGCCCTGAGCCGAATGCCAGGGTTTGACGGATACATTTTATTCCACTTCAAAACAATCCAGAGATGCGTTTCGAACGAACACAACGTCACAACATGCGTTCCAAGTCTGAACCGCGACTTGACAGGACATGGGTTGCCTCCTCCTGCCCGTCGTAAATTCGGCACTCACCTCGCGCGTGGTTGCGGGGACGAACAGCAAGTCACTTAACTCTGGCGCGCAAGCCGAGATGGCTTTTAGCCACGCACACTGCGCATACCCCACGCGAGGTTGAGTCGTACGTCGCTCGAGAAAGATAATCCAGGACCATAGGAAGCACTATCCACCCGCAGAAGCACAACGCCACATTCATCTCGAAACAAAGGCGTCCACAACACACACGCCATCACCTCCTGTAATGCCAAACGCATCTCACACTTCCCAATGGGAGTGAGTGGTACGCCTGCAGTGCCCACATGTCGCGAGGTGGGGCCCCGAGCTGAACTGGGATCACGCAACCGTAACTGACTTCTTGGGTGGTTTGTGCCCTGTGCCAAGGCAACCGATGTTTGAGATTGACAAAGAAATGGCGCTCGCTCCAGCGCTAGAAAAGCTCAGAGCCGCGCCTGGAGCAATGTTTGCCAACGTTGCCGCTCTCCACCACGCGCCGCCCCAAGCTGAACTGGTCACATGATTGAAGCGTTTTGTGCACGGGTTCTGCATCGGTTTAAAATGTCTTTTTCACATGCCGCCGGCAGGAATTACCACCACCGCAAAATGAGACCCGGCACCAGCGAGGGCCACATCTGATACGGTGCTTTTTGGATAAACAGTGCGCGGTGCATGAGGGGCATGAGGGACCGAGCGCATGATCCTTCCCGAGCGGCTGCGAGTTAGCCGCCGATTAAAAGTCGCGTGCTGCTCTGCAGCAACGCACACCGCGAAAGGGCAAGGCCAGGCCGCCGCACAAATGCGGCCAGATTTTTCGTTTCGCTTTTCCAGCCTTGAGCGGAGTGATGGATTCAAGGTGTCAACAAAGCTTGCCCGTAGCAGACGGCAGTATGAGCAGCGCGATAGCGGAAGTACGTCTACCGCCGAGGAGCGCAGCATCACGGGAGGGAAGGCTGTGCGCCGTCAACAGCGGAGAGTAAGTTGAAAGGAGGACGAAACGCGGCGCGACGATAATGCGCGGTTTTTGATTTACGATTTCTCAGCTAATACTCATCGCTTTCCCAAACTTCTTGCAGGAGGAGATTGCTAATACATTGTCGTATTTGGTTACATGTACATCCATGCATCGGCAGAAGGTATTTCAGGACCCCTTTAAAGGAAACAAACTTCACGCCCTCACAAGCGAGAAGATCTGGGCCCACAGGTGTTGTAGACGGCCGCCACCTCCCATCACTGACCACAATACCTCGACCCTCCGGCCTCAGTAGCTCTAGAATACCTGGCCACTGTGGTGATCACAACAGCGACACAGCAGAGGGTGATAAGAATCTCTGGATTCGGACAGGCCACCATTGAAACTGTGCCCTCGCAACGTTCAACTGCGCGCCCTCTGTCTAGTGGGAAGATTAGCTCTATTAGTGGGGGGGCTCTCGGACATTAGATGGGATAATATAGCATAAAGTGAAGCCTATACCTCCACAACGAGAAAATAGCTGATGCCATGAATGACGACGTGCTGGAATAGTAGCTAAGAAGCGACCGAGAATACCCGCAAGATATGTTACGCCGTCTCTCAAGCACGCTTCTTCCGACGAAATGACAGCAAGTTCCCAGCGCGACCGATTCCATCGCCAGCGGAGGGACAGCTGCCCCAGTCATTGATCCCACTGGTGCGTCAGTCACGGGCTCACATGCGTCACATTATCGTAGGGTTACGCTTCCCAAGCTCCAGATCACAGCGCTCTTGGGAAATCTGTACCCCTGGCAAGCGTTTTGGGAATATTTTAATGTGACCATCCATGAAAATACCAAGCTGCCGAAGATAGCGAATTTTAAATACTTATTGACGTAATTGATCGGCGACAACAAACGAGTGGGCTTCTGACGCAAAGTATGACCTCGTGGTGAAGAATGTAGTTCGGCTATTCCGACAACAAGACTTCTTCATGAACGAGCACATCGACCAACCTCTGGCATGAAAGTCTATACGGAGCTCAATAGATATTGAGAGGTTCCGCGAAACATACGACAAGTTACAATTCGGTGTTAGCGCCCGCCAAGCTCCGTGAGTTCTGCGAGAGCAATATGCCAAAACCTGACCCGTGTACTCCTGTGATGCTTGTCGGATAACCTGAGTTTAAGGAACCGGCGGATGTTTAAGGAGACGGAACATGGGCTAATGGACGAATTCATGAAGCAGCAGGACGTAGCTGGCCATGTGAAAGAATTGATGGAATTCCTAATAATTAAAAAGGAAATTCACGACGAATGAAGAGAAGGACAGCCTCCATCAAACGAAGCTCGTCGATTCGTTCAAAATTCTGACTTGATCGCTCCAAGACAACCGGAGGCACCCGCTATATTACGGGGGTGTGGGGGGAGTCCAGTATATTACGGTGGTCTTTTGTGACAACCGTGGTAACAAAGTGGCGGACTGCCTTGTTGACATGTCAGTGAAATAGTAGAGGGCACGATTGCGCAACCCTGTTTGCTAAATTTCGTGTTGCCGACGTAAACATGTGGCTTCTCACTGCAGAGCTTCCCTTAACATGACCTGCAGTAGCTGCAATCGGTGTCATAAACCTCCTGTGTGACTTGCTCAATCCAACCGGCAGCAGCAAACTCAGATCGTCATGCCCAGTACAAGCTGCAGAAAGCGCACCTGCCATCATGAAGGCTTCGAGTGGACACTCCGGGGCAGCGTGATTGATCCTCCCGACGTCCCGAGGTTTGGCAGAGGGTGTACGGCGACGCCATTTTGTGCGAGTGCTGTTACACACCGTCAGCCAGCGCACCTTCATTCGCCAGGATGCGGCTGAGGCCCTGAAATGCACGGTTGTCGGCACGGAAGACCTGTTCTAAGTAACGCTCGGCAGTGCGAAGTCACCCAAATTTCTACGGCGCCGGTGAGTACAGGTGACGCTACGCCGACACGCTCGTTGTAAGCCGGTCATGTTAGAAGCTACAAATGTTCCGAAGATTTGCTTTCTTCCCAGTCAGGAACTCGACACAGCGAGCGCGGAAACCTTTATATAAAAGCCGTTCGACGTAGCTGACGCTCCAGCCAAGTACACGCAATGCAAATAAAATCGGCATGCTGGTTAGTTCAGACACCTACTGGAAGGTGGCCATGCGGAGGGTGGACAGAATCAACAAAGACCTCACAGCAGTAGAGAAAGTTCCAAGTTGGACGGTGCCGGGGATACTCGATTCTCTGCCGTACAGGGTTAGCCAGTGCCATGTGTCAGTCGGGAGGAAAACGAAGGAATTTCGACTTCACCGCATCTACATTGTTCTGCTGAATGAAATGCAGTTCCAGTTTATCACAGAAAACCGGAACCCGCAAGGCCCGTCCAAACACTCGTACTAAGGCAAGCGCCAAGCAAAAAGTTGAAGGGTCTACCAACGAACGGGCGCCGGTAATATGTCGTGTTAGCCAGCCGACATCAGAGCGTGCAGCTAACCAGAATACCGTCGAGGCGAAGGTCGCATCGTGGAGACGGGAATGCAATGATAGTGCCACTGATAAGACAACATGTAAACGCCGGGAAAATCGATCTGCCGAAACGGCTCCGAGAGAATATGTACCTAAGGATCCGACGACGAATCGAGGCGCTGTTTTCAAGGAACGGTAAACGCAAGCACGAGAGCTTTCATTCGTGAAAGCTATCCAAGGGGAAGAAAAAGATATAAGGTACGCCACCCAGACTTTCAGAGAAATGCAAGAGTGGGCACATAGAGAACAGCAACAGCCACGAAGAAAATGGCAGGCAGACCACGCAGCGCATAAGCGGTTTCTCAAGGCAATACAGGACCTGCCAAGCACGCGCTCAGTCACCTCTGTCTGAGAGGCCGAAACGTCGGACGTAGGGTGGCTGGAAGAAAACTCATACGGTGGTGTGTAACCCGAAGGTTCTGGCACCGTTGGCTCCATCGCCAATCCAAGTAACGAAAACTTCGAACACCGCAGGTGTAGATGGACATTTGAACAGCTTGGGCCCGCGGGAAGATGTTTAAAAGGAGGAAGATGGGGAAGCTAGAGATATTGGTTCGAGCACAACAAATAAAACAGCACGGGTCACTCTGTCTAGAGCTCAGAGTCTTTGAGTCCCGCTAGCTTCCGCGATAGAGTTCACCAGCTGCCATATTGCCGCGAACCATGAATGCGTTTGTATATTTATTGTTTGTTTTACTGCCCGGCCACACTGGGCTCTGTTACCTGTGTGAGGCGAAGAGGGTCTTCCATGCTTTATTTTTATGCCGCACGGGTCATCTCATTCAGATAAGCAGACTGTGTCGTCTTAACGTCATTAGCCCAGAATAATTTTCTCTGATCTACAATGTTCTGGGTGTAAATCGACGGTTCTAGAAACACTCGCGCCGAAAGATAAAGGCCTGCAGAGCAGACACCACCGCAATCCTTGTGACGACACTCGCCTGCGACAGTCAATTTCTTGACTGCTGCTTCGCCGCCTCTGTATTCTTTTGAGTTGTTAGGGGAACAGAAGTTCGCTCCAATACACTTGTTTTCCTTGAAGACTACTGCGTCGTCTTTCGCCACGAGACGTCTGGTGGAGGTGCTGGGTAAATGCATCCTATGCCCTTGTCAAGCCGACAAGAAAGTCCCACTCGTGCCAGGCGCCCTTCGCAAGGTCTTCAGCCGCAGTTTGGCTCCTTCCGGATAAAGCAAGGAAAGAAGACGTCACGACCACCACCATGATCAATGCAGGCACCATAACCAGCCCTACCCTCGTTCTTCAACAGCCCCAGGAACCACCATCCTTCCGCGGATCCCCCGGAGAAGTCCATGAGGACTGGTTGCGTAAAGTGGAGCGTGTTGAATCTCGGGTATGAACCAGTCATCATATCGCGTAGACCGTGCAAGTAAAGTTATCATGCACGTAACGGGCATCCATGGCTCAGTCGACCTTCGGTCGTTCTTCCGTTAACATTTTCTGGTGCCGTTAAACCCGATAAGATTACAGCACGCGACGAAGGAGACCACCGACGTCCCCTCCGGATCGAGGTTCGCAGAACCCTCGCTCGTTTGAGTGTTTCCGCTGATCAGCCCCGCCCTCAGCAGAAGGTTGGCATGGCTGGCCCAGACCGTCCAGTGACGACCGACAGTGTCGAACGGATAAGCTGCTCTGGCAGCAACGCATCGTTCGCGTAGCTACTGCAAGACTGCTCGAGGCAGCGAATTGGCTTCTGGAAGCCCGTCTCCATCTCCGCGCGACTTGCAAGCGACCATTGATCTGCTTGAGAGCAAAGATACCACAATGTATGAGATACACCAGTAACGTATCGATATACTTGACCATGAGGAAGTCGAGCGCGAATACTTCGAGGCCCTGGCGTACCGAGGAGGTATATGCCGCACCCTCAACCGGCTCCGCAATGCCTTGAAGGTCTTAAAGGCGTCGGGCATGAAAGGCACCACCAACGCCACTACTAGCAGGCCAAATTTTTATGACCACTGACCATTATGTCCAATGGTGTTCGCACGGCAACCCGTAAGGCGACCCCTCTCACGTCCACTTACATACACCAACCTTGCAAGTTGTCCCACCAACGCTGCAGGTGAGCACGGTTATTGGTGCCCTGGCTGAACTACAGAGGCTTGGGAACCATTTCCAGGTGACGTTCCATGTCCACACGGTCTTGCCCGACATGCAGCGGCCAGAGGATAAGACGTTTACATGCACCACGTGAGGAGAACGTTTACATCCACCACGTGAGGAGAACCTAGCGAGAACCCATTCTGCCATTTCCCGTACATCGCGACGGGGGAAATCTCTACTTCTAACAAAAGTGGGCAAAGAGATAGTCTGCAGATTTGCTCCAGGACGGCAGTGCAAAATCCGGTTCAGTCCAACGCGACGTGCGACGAACGGGAGTTATTTTTGCCCCTGTGAGACCAGAATACGATACAGACCAATACAGTGAGCATTTAGTCTACTAGCACCCCTGAAGTTTCCGTCAAGGAAACAGGCCTTGTAGCAGCCGAAGGTTCACTTTTCCGAAATGCCCCACATTCGAGTGTACGAAGAAACGCTAAGCGTGATTAACATGATAACGCGCCTGTCGCCGTCAAAGAAGTTTCAGTGACAGTAACCCGAGAAGACGACAGAAAACGTGAAGTCAAAGATGTGAAAGGAAACGTCGACTGTCAACCGTAAGGGCTCAAATACATCATTGTTCCCTACTTCATGAAGGATGAATCCTCACTGGACCTTCCTGGAAGCCAGCTGGCTGCATTTGTAGAATTAGTTCCTGAGGGTGCACCTAAGGGCCAAAATGAGTTATTCCGTGTTGCTGAGGGTAGAAGCTCTGAATCACACTTGACCCTTTCTTGTCACAGCGAGCAGCCACTGAGGCCTGGTCCGAAAGGAGCCGAGCCATATGCTGACTAGGTTCCCATCGAGAAAATGTGCTTAGAGGAATCGGAAAGAGCTAAAACGCAAGCACGAGACAGGCACAAGACCGATCACAATCCACCTACCTACTAGATGCATGACGGCTGCAGGTACAAGGAACGGTTGAGACTTTCACGGCAACAGCTTCAGCAAAATACCTACTTGACTGAACGACTGGAGACGTCATAGAGGGCTTGGAGCCCAGTTTGGATGTCGGCTGCTGCACCTTGGCGGCGTTTGGGTGAGTGAAAGCTGTGAGACGGTGGATGCCCCGGTGGAGACAAAAAAGCACAGCGTTTGCGGGCAGCTTCACCAGGATATACATTATGGACCGGAAAACAAATTGTTAGGATGTTTGATTGATTAATCGGCCTCCGTACAGCGTTTCTACTTGTGGTTGGATACGAACGTTGCAGGCACGGGAGTTTGTTGAATATCGGGTATGAACAAGCCATTACCGTTGTAATCATCATAGTGTACACCGTGCGAGTAAAGTTATAATCCCCGTAACGGGCAGTCTTAGCTTCGATCTCGCTTCGGTCGTTCTTCCGTTACCATTTTCTGTCAGCCGCAGTGAGGGTGCAACGAGTTCCGGAGCAGTGTCGAGGCAACAGACCAAAGTGACCCGACATTTCCTTAGGTTTTGGCACCAGAAAATGTTAACGGGCAGCCATGGCTTCGGTCTCGCTTCGGTCGTTGTTCTCTTAACAGAGCGCGTCCGCATCTTTAACAGGTGGGATGACGAAAAAACTTCCCCCCATGTTTTCTTCCACTTAGAAGATAGGGTGCGAACGTGGTTTGAAAACCATGAAAGCTCCCGATCCGACAAGCCACAGTTGTGTAGAAAGAACGGCGCGGCCATTTGTTGGAAATGCGCACGCAACACCCCCACGAAAGGTCATGATCTTCGCTGAGGAGATGAAGCAACTATTTCGCCGCGCGGACCCCAAAAGCATGAAGAAAAAAAGTTACGCTTCTTGATGCATAGTGTGAGGGAGGAACTGTTTGCTGGACTTGTCCGCAGCCCACGCAAAACCAGCGCCGAATTCGTGATTGAAGCCACCATGATTGAGAATGCTCTCGAGATGCGTGCTAAGAAGTATGACAAAAACTTTGTTGGCGCGGCCAATGCGAACTACGTCGACAACATGCGGTTTCCAGCTGATAGCCTACGCTAAACCATCCACGCAGTAGTAAGAGAGGAGCTGCGGAAACTTCTCCCCACGCCACCGCAGCCCCACGTCACTTCCCTTACCTACGTGATTAGGAAATAAGTGCAACAAGCGTTGGGAAGTTCTACGCCTTCCGAAGTACCCCACGATCCACAAGCTATGTCCTCCGCAGCAGTTCGACTACCCCAAAATACATCCGACGTAACCAACGACGTACGGAGCTGCCGTGACTGCCAGCGACGAATAAACGCCACCGAATAGACCCTCCGGACTTATGCAGCCAGTCGCCGTCCCACCGAGGCCCTTCCAACAGATTGGAATCGACCTTCTGGGCCATTCCCTACACCCCGATCTGAAAACAAGTGTATTGTCGCAGTGACAGACAAAATGACGCGCTACGCAGAGACCGCCGCTCTTACGAGGGCGACTGCACAAGAAGTGGCATAGGTCCTTATAAGCCAAGTTGTGCTACGACATGGAGCTTTGGAAGTCCTAATCACGGACCACAGAACGGCCTGTACTGCGGAGCTGATGCAAGGAGAATTACGCTAATGCAACACAAATCACCGAAGAACGAAGGCGTACCACCTCCAAACGAACACACTAAATAAACGTCTGAACAAGACAATCGAAGATATGCTGTCAATGTACGTCGGCGCTGAACATAAGACATGGGATGAAGTGCTCCCGTATGTAACGTTTGCGTACAACACGGGTATCCAGGAAACTACGCAGACGACGCATTTCGAGCTTGTCTACGGAAGACGGGCGACTACGATGCTTAACACCATACTTCGGCATGTAGAAGACGACGACCTCAACCCCTACGTCCAAGGATACTTTCAGCGTGCGGAGGAGGCCCGCAAGCTCGCTCGAGTTCGTACAACGAACCAGCAGCTCGTGGATGCCGGGAACTACAACCTCCGACGCCGAGACGCCGAGTACCACCCAGAGACTCGTGCTTCGGTTTCGTCTCGTCCGACGACGCGTAATCTGAGAAGCTTCTGCGACGGTATTTCAGACCCAACCAGATTGTACGACGTGTCGACCAACGTACCTGCGAGGTTATCCCCAATGGTTATTCGGGAACATCACTAAGACGCGCGCTGCCCGAAGTCGTCCACGTGGTTCACTTGAAACATTACTATGCAAGATGACGGCCTTTTTTGGTATTTGTTCGGATTGTCTTTTGTTTTGGCGTCGGGTCGATGCACTCGTAGAGGGGTGACAATGACGCGAACCACGAATGTGTTAGTTTATTTATTTGTTTTTTTTTCCGCCCGGCCACGCCCGGCTCTGTTATCTGTGTCAAGCAAAACGCGCCTTCTATTCTTTATTTTTTTGCCGCAAAGGCTTTCTCATTCAGATTTGCAGACTGTGTCGTCGTAAAGTCCCTACCACAGAATAATCTTCTCTGGTCTACAATGTTCTGGATGTAAATCGACGGTTCCAGGAACACTCGGGCCGAAAGATAAAATCCTGCAGAGCAGACGCCACGGCTTTCCTTTCGACGACGCTCGCCTACGCAAATCCATTTTTTGACCGCTGCTACATCGCCTCTGTATTCTTTTTAGTTATGGAAGCACAAGTTCGCTCCAATATACTTGTTTTTTTTTAAGACAACTGAGTCGAATTTGGCCACGCGAAATATTCTGCTTTACAGTGGATCCCAAGACCAGAAAACTTCAAGGTGGGTTTACATTTACCAGAGAACTAAAAGGCAACGGGAAGTATTTTTCAGAACCAGTAAAAGCCTCGGAGCAATTCTGACCATGTAAACCAGCGATACAGGTTAAGAAGAGAAGAAGCCAGTATCCAGCCTACCCAGGTTCCCGGCGGGACAAAGGATGTTCTGAACAATCATTTTTGATAATGAAGCCATCGACTGCGGCCACACAGTTTACGATTGTGATGGGAGACTAACGCAAAGGTCGGTTAAAAGCAACTGGGAAAAAGCCATTTGAAAAATTTGGAATAGATAATTGCAACAGTTGAAGAGATACTGAGGTTCGACTTGCAGAGAGGAATATAAGAGGTTGATGAGCCCATCCTTTCGCCAACTAAAAGACAGAAATTGTCATGGAAAAGTACTGAAGGTGCAACAAAACACGAAATTGACTTCGTTTAAGGAAAACCCTTTTATTGCACAAAACGTGGAGATGATAAGATTTAAGGAGCGACAAGACTGCGGTTAAATTGGAGGAATTGCTGATTCTCGAAAGGGTGAGCGATTAACTCGATAAAACAAAGAAATCCGCAGTGTAGTCGGTCGGAGCTAAATCGCGGGAGTCGAAATAACTCTTGAACACAAATTTTCGCTTCTAAACCAGCAGAACAAGTTCAGTGCAAACAGCATAAATGACAACCCCAAGAACTGCAAACAGGGAATCAGCAGAAGCAGTGGTTTAAGCAGTATGTAGGGTAGAACTTCTTAAAAAATTTAAAAACGAATGAATTAGGTGCAGACATAATAAAATGAAAGTGGCAAGTACGAAACATTATACTAAATTACGTTAGCTGTTAAGACTACGAGAGAGAAAAAAAAGAAAGGACATTCGTGCACATAGCATAGCACTGATCGAAGAAACGCCGCAATTCGTACAACGCTGAAAAGCTACTGTCAGAATTATAGCCATCGGCAAAGACAGGCTGCCAAACAGTATTTGGCAGAACGTGGACAACATAATTAAGGTAGCAGAAAGATTCTATACAAGGATGTATACCAGGCATATTCCTCTCTTTGTTCATTCTATCTTTGCTGGCTGCATCGCATTTCTCCCAACTGGCGCATCGCTGCACACTCCGTTCCTGATGTCTACACCATCTCTGCCTAGCGCTTCCGGATTCCACAGCAGAACCACAGCACTTGTCGTACCACTCCCCTTCTCTGGACCACTACGTGTCCTCTGCGCACCATGACGGCACCGAATACCGAATCTATAAATTCCGGATTACACCAATTTTCCATCAGTGGGAATGCCGAACTGACACCAATAGCCTTGTTTTCCAGGCATATTCCTCTCTATTTTCATTCTATCTTTGCTGGCTGCATCGCATTTCTCCCAGCTGGCGCATCGCTGCACGCTCCGTTCCTGATGTCTACAGCATCTCCGCATCGCGCTTCAGATTCCAAAACGGGCCCACAGCACGTGTCGTACAACACCCCTTCTCAGCACCACTGCGTTGCTCTGTGCAACGTGACGACACCAATACCGAACCCCTAAATTCCGGACTTCTACAAATTTTCATCAGTGGGGATGGCGAACTGAGACCAACAGCCATCGTTACCAGGCCTATTTCTCTCTTTGTTGAGGCTATTTTTTCTGGCTGCATCGCATTTCCCCCTGCTGGCGGATCGCTACACGCTCCGTTTCTCGTGTCTACAGAATATCTGCCTCACGGTTCGGATTCCACAACAGGAGCACAGCACGTGTCGTACAACTCCCCTTTTCTGGACAACTACGTGGGTTTGCGCACCGTGACGTCACCAAATACCGAATCTGTAAATCCCAAACTTCACCAGTCGTCATCAGTGGGCATGGCGAACAAAGACCTACAGCCATATTTACGAGGCCTATTTGTGATTTTGTTCAGGCTATCTTACCTGGCTGCATCGCATTTCTCCCAGCTCGCGGATCGCTGCACGCTCCGTTCCTGATGTGTACACAATCTCTGCCTAGCGCTTCGGATTCCGCAACAGGACCACAGCACGTGTCGTAAAACTCCCCTTCTCTAGACCATTACGTGGCTCTGCGCAACATGACGGCACCGATTACCGAATCTATAAATTTCGGATTTCCCAGATTTTCCATCAGTCGGCATGGCGAACTAAGACCTATAGCCATGTTTACCAAGCATATTCCTCTCTTTGTTCATTCTATCTTTTCTGGCTGCATCGTATTTCCCCCAGGTGGCGTATCGCTGCACGCTCCGTTCCTGATTTCTACAGCATCACTGCCTCACGGTTCGGATTCCACAGCAGGACCACAGCACGTGTCGTACAACTCCCCTTGTCTGGACCACTACGTGGCTCTGCGCACCATGACGGCACCGATTACCAAATCTACGAATTCCGGATTTCACAAATTTTTCACCACTGGGCATGACGAGCTGAAACCAATACCCATGTTTACCAGGCATATTCCTCTCTTTGTTGACTCTATCTTTGCTGACTGCATCGCATTTCCCCCATCTGGCGCATCGCTGCACGCTCCGTTCCTGATGTCTACACCATCTCTGCCTAGCGCTTCGGATTCCACAACAGGAGCACATCACGTGTCGTACAACTGGCCTTGTCTGGACCACTATGTGGCTCGGCGCACCATGACGGCACCGAATACCGAATCTATAAATTCCAGATTTCACAAATGTTTCATCAGTGGGCATGGCGAACTGAGACCAATAGCCATGTTTACCAGGCATATTCCTCTCCTTGTTCATTCTATCTTTGCTGGCTGCATCGCATTTCCCCCTGCTTTCGGATCGCTGCACGCTCAATTCCTCTTGTCCACAGAATCTCTGCCCCGCGCTTCGGATTTCACAACAGGACCACAGCACGTTTAGTACAACCCCCTTCTCTGGACCACTACTTGGCTTTGCGCACCGTGACGTCACCGAATACCGAATCTATTAATCGGGGACTTCACCAGTCGTCATCAGTGGGCATGGCGAACTGAGACAAACAGCCATGTTTACCAGGCCTTCTCTTCTCTCTGTTCAAGTTAAGTTGTGCACCCAGCGGTGTAAAATCGAGTGATAAGTTTACTTTAATTGTGCCATGTCCACTGCTCTGTTCGCGCAATATCGGTTACTGTTATCATTTTTGCAAACTACTTCTTTGCGGGGATGTTGTGTCAAACCCTGGCCCAATTATAGCCTAACGTTCTTAATGGAGAAAACATCATTATTACATGCATTAACAAAATGAAAGCACAACATGCTGCCACCGAAATACGTTGCAAGCTCTTTGCTCAAACGTTAGTGCAGTTGAGAAGCTTCTTCAGGTCCTGGTTTCCCGAACGTCCCAATTTGAATGTGTTAAATCTAGTCTAACGTCTGTTCAGTCATCTGTTACACAGTGAAAATTTAAAGCGCAACAAATTTAGACACAAGACGAATGACACAGGGACAAGCGCTACTTCCAACTGGAAATTATATTTACGAAACAACATATATATACGAAAAGGGAGAAAATACAAAAAAAAACCACAGTGCATGTACGCATCGTCCTAAAATAGAGTATGTGCGCACTGTACAGGCGCGCACACGCTCCTCCATGGGCGTGCCCAGGAAGGCCAGCTCTTTTGCTGATAGCGATACCGAGGTCGTGCTTACACAATCTTTGCCACCACGATGTATCTCAGCCGCCTCCACAATCTCCCGTGTGCGCTGATCGGGATCGCGAAAGACGACTGTACATTCATCAAATCGAGGCGGACACTTGCAGGTCTGGCAATGACTGGCGAGGTTCCCGCCCGTGTCTTTTTTGCTCGATTGGCATGCTCACGGAGGCGTTCATTAAGGCACCAGTCCTGTTTGTCCAATGTAGGCCCTATGGCAAGACAATGGGAGCTTATACACCACTCCCTGCAGTGCAATCGACGTACTGATTTTGGTGCTTCACCCCGCACTTTTTTTTTTCTTTCGGAACCGGGCACGTAACAGTGCAAAGCCGCGATAGTTTTTCTGGAGCAGACATCAAAACTTTGACGTCAACCCTTCCACCAATCTTTTCAAGATTGTGTGAAATGCCGTGTAGGTAAGGAACAACCACCACCTTGTTAGGTTGGTGGGTCGCCTGGTTACCTTGGTCGCCTTGCCCGATGCCAGCCCGTCTTTGCTTCGAACGAATTGCGTCGGCCACCGCTACAACCAAGTTTGCGGGGTAACCTGCCGACCTTAGGCGACACACTTGCAGATGGAAACTGGTGTCCATAAGGTGCTCGCATGTTTTGTTCAAGGCACTGTTGAGACAGCTGCTGGCAATGGCTCGTTTCACCAGTTTGGTGTGAACAGACCTGAACGGCAGTAGCGGCTTCCGGCTGCGGGGGTCATACATCCAACAAACGTGTTTTCCCGAGAACTGAAGTCTGAGGTCCAAGAATTTCAGACTGCACTGCTTAGGGACCTCGTGTGTAACCTTTAGGGGGTTAAGACATGCCTCAAAAATTCGCCAACTGCTTGTGCCACATCTAGGGAAAACGTCTCTACGTCACTGCCAACCAACACCAAGAAATCGTCAACATATCGGAACACTTTTACAACCGTCGTCTCCTTTAGCCTGTCAGCAATTAACCTGTCAAGGTGGGCCATCACCAAGTTACTCAAAACCGGGGCGACGCATGAGCCTATACAGACCCCTTGCTTTTGGATGTACACGTGACCATCCCACTGGACATACGTTGATTTTAGGTAGAGCCCCAGTAAATCCAAAAATGTCTTGAACAGAAATACCACATTCAGTCTGGAACGGTACTGCACCAAAAGCAAAAATGGCATCTTCAACACAGGTTTGCATCAGGTCATGTGGCAAGGAGTAGTATAAGTCTTTAACATCGACAGAAAACCCATTAAACCCAACTGCCGAATTCTCTCTCAGATATTCAACCACCTGCTCCGAATTCCTTGTACCAAAACGGTCATCTACATTCAACCGGTTCAAGTTGCGCTGCAGAAAACCCGCTACACATTTCTGCCGTGTCTGCCTTTCAGACCCGATAACTCTAAAGGGCGTGTTGACTTTATGAGTCTTAGCGCTGAAAAACATTTCCAGGCCCATTTTTGCGCTACTCTCTATCTGTTTAACCAAACCGCCGAGGTTGAGCTGACTGCACAGATCCTTTGCTTCCCGTTTACCTTTGCGCAATGAGACATTGTCACAGACACGAAAGACAGAACCAATAGCTTCGTGAGCTTTAGCAAAAAACTTGGCGTAAGGAAACACCCCGAACCCACCTTCCTTATCTGACTGTACAAGACATAGGTGAACCTTTGTCTTCCCATTGTCTTGCCATAGGGCCTACATTGGACAAACAGGACGGTGCCCTAATGAACGCCTCCGTGAGCATGCCAATCGAGCAAAAAAAGACACGGGCGGGAACCTCGCCAGTCATTGCCAGACCTGCAAGTGTTCGCCTCGATTTGATGAATGTACAGTCGTCTTTCGCGATCCCGATCAGCGCACACGGGAGATTGTGGAGGCGGCTGAGATACATCGTGGTGGCAAAGATTGTGTAAGCACGACCTCGGTATCGCTATCAGCAAAAGAGCTGGCCTTCCTGGGCACGCCCATGGCATGAGGAGCGTGTGCGCGCCTGTACAGGGCGCACATACTCTAGTTTAGGACGATGCGCACATGCACTGTGGTTTTTTTTGTATTTTCTCCCTTTTCGTATATATATGTTGTTTCGTAAATAAAATTTCCAGTTGGAAGTAGCGCTTGTCCCTGGGTCATTCGTCTTGTGTCTAAATTTGTTGCGCTTTAAATTTTCACTATGGAGTACCAACTAGCTCGAACCCTCACGTTGTTAAGTTATATCTGTTACACACCTGTCTGAAAATTTAGTTGACTTTGAAGACCGAAGCCGCTGGCCTAACTTAGTCGTCTATGGTATTTCCGAAGAACCGGACGAAACCTTAGAAGTAAAAAAAGAAGGTACTTTATGTGGTTTCCAAAAATTAGCTTAACGTAGAGTGCACTCGTCTGGTGGAATTCCCCGACTTGGGAAACGTTAAGGAAATCGACCAGGCATCCAAATCTGCAGGAATATAATGAAAACCAGGCCATTATAAAAATACTATAGGTTTGAAAGGCAGCAACATATCAATTTCAAATGAATAAACTTAACCTACACTCCAAAGGCGGCAACTATGGTGGGGAAGTTCGAAGTCAGATAAGGATAGTGGAAAGAAAATCTATCTCGTTAACGAAAAGCGGCGAATCGATGACAAAACCTTTTTATGGAATTTTAACACTAGTTCACGAGTGCAGATCCCATCTGCGAGCATGACCCCGAAGAATTCGTGCCAATGCCACCACCCCTTATAACACTGTTTGCGGCTCTTAAATGTCAATGCAAGAAGCATATTTACCAAAACCACCAAAACTACCACAGGGTCTACGCACTAAGACCTGAGCCTAACAATATTTGGCAGAACGTGGACAACATAAATAAGGTAGCATAAAGATTCTACCCAAGGCTGTATGCCAGAGACCGAGAAGGAGCCACTACTGTCAGTGAAGCTCAAGTTGCGTTCTCCCACGAGTTACTCAAGAGGAGGTAGCAAAGGCTTTCAAACGCTTAAAAACAGAAAAAGCGGTAGGTAACGAGGGTATAAGAGTTGATATTTTGAAGAATAGAGGAGATAATGTACTGGAAAAAATACCCCATAGCATAGAAAAACCCAACAGTATTCTCATTGCTTAGATTTCGAGGATCTCAAGAATTACAAGAACATCAGCCCAATCCACTGTTGTGCAAAAGCTATTTACAAACGTTTTTTTTAACCGCTTCGGTTGCATAGCTGGCTCCTCGCAGTCATGGCGCTGGCTTGTGTCCTGCACAGGAACCGGGTGACTGGCTGCGTGGCTCTTCTCCGCCGTGTTACTTAACATTCTGGTGCCGAAACACGGGAGACGGAAACACGAGGCGACTGCAAATGACGCGCCACCGACGCCGAGGTATGCTAGGCTCTTGATTCATTTCTATCCAGCAGATTCGGGAAGCCGCATCCTCCAACGCTGCTCGCCGCCCATGCTCGTGCTGAAGCCACCCGGTCGCCCGGCTTCGCTGCCGTCTGCCTTGGAGGAACTAGGGCACCACCGTGAATTCGTGAGAAAAAATGTCACAAGGGGCGTAGCTACAACAGAATCGCGACTACAGGATCCAGAAGTACGGACTGAGCAGACCAAGTCGTACCTGCGCACCCTGAACAGCAGGTATGGGGAAATGAAGTCTCTTGACAAACGCGTTCGGATGACCATCGATTTCGGCGAGTTGGAAACTGACTCCTTCACCAGATTTGAGTCCCGCACAAACGCCACGTTGATCCGCTATCACGCCTATTTTGCCGAGCCTCCGCGATTACTTCCCTGATTGCTGTTCAAAGTACCGAAACGCTTACCCCTGATTTCACGATGTCTCGTTACGGCGAGACCGCGGTGCTCCCCGGTGCCACCTAGAGAACCGTCCATTCTAAGCTCCTCATCCCGCCCTACCAGGAATTGTATTTCTGGTATTTCCAACCTACGCCCCCCCAATAACGTATATGGGGAACGACTACATTTCGTCTATACCAAAATCTGGAACAGTTTGCCCCAGCATATAAAATCGGCTGTTCACTTTCCCTTAAAATAAAGAAACATTTTCTTGCCCTCCTTAATAGTTCTCCATGACTAGCAGTCCCTCTCCAAATATTACCAAAATCTTTCCACTCTTGTATACAAATATCACTACGTCCAGAAAAAGTTTACTGCATAGTTGTTGATAATCGTTGCCTTATTTTGTTTGTGCATACAAATTGCAAGCTTCGGTTATCCTGCTAAAGTTTGAGTTACGCGAATATATGTTTGTAAAATGCCCTAACAATTTTTTCTATATTCTGAACGTTTTAGCATCTTGTATTCTGTATCTTGTTACAATTCCTTGTTTAGAAACATTGGACCCTGTACTAGCCTTTGGCGATGAGTCGAAGCAGTTTTTTACCTGTCATTTTGGAATTGAAAGTAAAAAGTATTGAACTTTAAAAAATTAAACGAACTCCGTGGTGTGCAGCTGGCATGCACTTGCGTAGGCAGCGGAGGTTACCATGCGCTGTAGCAGGTCACCTGCGGTCACTTCTCGGTAGATGCAACGCGGATCAGGATAGTCATCTTCTCCACAGTCACTGCGAGACCACGTTCGGAGCAGCAGATAACAGAGCTTTGAGGACCCTTTCAATGGGCAATCGAGAGCGGTTATTGACACCGCCGGGTTTTCTTCTTTGAGCCATCCGCAACATCGTTCATTTCACAGTTGGCGGGATGAGGATCGGAACACCGGTTCCCCGATCAAAGGTAAAGTTACCAGGAGGCGTAAACGCAAGCCGAGGTGCCAGTGAAAATGCGAGAGCCGGGGCAAACATGGTCATCGTCTTTCAAGTGTCAACGGCTCCCGCTGGCGACGGGGACCCACGCGCCAGTTTAGTGAGTTCGATATGTCGGCGACGGCCACATCCTTGCACTTCGTAGTCACCCGGACTTGGTTAATCCGACACCCTAGCTGTTCGTGATGATGGTCGCAAGGCGCTCTGCTGAGTGCATCCATTCGTCCCTGAAGGGATGTTGTTGCGAGCTTCGCCAGACTTTCCGGACGATCAGAGTGCTCGCCAGCTGTGCGGACGTGTAGGTCGCAGAAGCGCAGCCCACACGCAGAGTGCACGTTCGCCAAATCATCGAACTCCACCGTTCTCTTGCTGGCACCGCGGAGCACAGCAGCCTCGCCGTTTTTGGTGATGGTGAAATCAGGGCGCTGGGCTCCGGTACTCTGAATAGGAAGCAGGAAAATAGCTGCCGATGGTTTGGTGAATTACACAATGGAGCGGATCACAGCGACCTTTTCACCGGACTCAAAGCAACTGAAGAAGTCAATGATGGTCCCCTGAATCGATGCGTATCTGAACGCGCTGGTGAAGAGCCTTTATTTCCGCGTACCTGCTGTTGAGGGGCCGTCGGTACGAGTGGGTCTGCTAAATCGGTACATCTGGATCCTGTAGCAGCTATTGAATTGCAGCTACGCCGATTATGACCGCTTACCTCAAGAAATCACTGCGTCGGCGTCGCGCCTCCATGTTAGACAGCAGCGAAGCCGGCCGACCGGGTGGCTCCAGCACGAGCACTACCAAGGAGCAGAGTGAGGATGAGCATTCCCGAATCGGCTGGATGAGAAAAAAATAATCCCGAGACTAGCCTACCTCGACATCTGTGGCGCGTCATGTCGAGTCTGCTCGTGCTTCGATCTCCCGTGTTTCGGCACCAGAATGAAGCTGCGGAGAAAAGAGCCCCACAGCCAGTCGCCCGGTTGATGGGGCAGAATGCAAGCCGGTGCCACGAGCGCGAGGAGCGATCTATACCCGTGCCCCCATGCCAGTGCAAACAGCCTCTTTATTATAATCATTAACAACGCCATTAAAGGAGTATTCTGCATTATATCACTGTAATGACCGCATGGATAGGATCCACTGTTTACAGCCCTTTCGTAAACATAAACTGGCCTCTGGACTGTGGGAATTATAGGATAACACCTATCCGGCTAAATAGAGCTCTGATAAATACATTACGCACAACGGAGCAATAGACTGATCTTCTGGTTATTCTTGAGGTCCTCGAGATCTCCCTTATCAGGAATGAAAATAATGTTGGCGTTTTTCCAAGCTATGGGCCATTTTTGCGGCCTTAAGCAGTCCGTAAAAATACACCGAGTTGTTCCAACATATCTCCTCTCTCTTTTCAAATATCTATGGTTATGCCATAGTTAGCTGCAGCTTTTTCTCTTTCCATGCCTTTGAAAGTCTTTGCTACTTCCTCTTGAGTTACTAGTGGGACATCGCAACTTGAGCTCGCACGACTGTATTTGCTCCTTCTCTAGTGTCTTTCACATATAGCCTTGTGTAGAATCATTATGCTAGCCTAACTATCCTAGTCAAGTTTTGCGTAATGTTTTTCTGCTCATTTCTTAGAGCGTAAATCCTGTCTTTGCCGATGGCTAGCTTTTTGTCAGTGGCTTTCGGTCTTTTCACTAATTGCCGCATCTCATCGATGACTGCCGTGTTATATGCACGAATGTGTTTTGTTTTATCTCTCTTAATCAGACTTGACAGCTCTGTTAATTTATTCTGATCTGCCGTACTTGACCATTTCATTTTGTTACGTCTGGCAACTAATTCCTTTGTTTTTCATTAGTTTTTAGGTTTTTTTCTACATGCTGCTTCTACGACACCGGCTGCTGATTCCCTGTTTGCAGTTCTTAGGTTGCCATTTAGGCTGTTACCACTGGCCCCGTTCTGCTGGTATAGAAGCGCAAATTTGTGTAGAAGAGTTATTTCAACTCATGCAATCTTGCTAAGACTTACCACAAGGTGGGTTTCAAAGTTTTCGCGAGTGTCTGACTAACTCTTTTGAGATTCAGAATTACCTCCCATTTACCTACCCTCTGGTCACTCCCACACTCTTGTCAATTCAACGTCTTGCCGAATGCATGAAGTTTTCCATTAAAAGAAGTCAATTTCATTTTCTGTGGCACCTTCGGTACTTTTCTAAGATCAGTTCTATCCTTATGTTTGCTAAAAAAATGTGTTTACCAACCTCTAAGTGTTTCTCTATGCACGTCTCACCTGGGTATCTCCTCAACTGTTGCGATTATCTACTCCGAAGTTTTCCGATGGCTTTTCTCCCTTTTGCTTTTAACCGACCTTTGCCTTAGTCTCCCATCACAATCGTGAATTGTGTGGCCTTTTGTGTGGCCTTCTTAATCGCTCATTTTAAGCTATTGTACAAGCAGCCGACGGCTTCATTATCAAAAATGGTTGTTCAGAGGGGCCTTCGTCCTGCAGTAAATATGTGTAGGCTTGATGTTGCCCTCTTTCTCTTTACCTTCCTTGGCTTTTTTATCTTGGTTTCAATTGCTGCGACGCTTTTCCTGGTTCTGAAAACTACTCCACGGTTCCTTCTCTTTCGCTTGTAAATAAAATCCCTGCTTGACGTCTTTCTGCTTTATGGGTCCACTGTGACGCACTATATACCCACTTGTGAGCCCTATCGCAAAAGCTAGCCCGACTCAAAGACCCAGACCCTGAGACAAAACGACCCGTGCTTCTTTTATTCGATGTGCTCGAAACACTATCCCCCACTTCCCCATTTTCCTTTTTTCAACGTCTTCCCGCGAACCCAAGCTGGTCAAACGTAAATTCAAAGCAGGTGCAGTTTTTAAACTTACAGATTACCCGTTGGTATTGTCATACGGCACAGAAACGCGGCGAAGTCACCATTGCAATTGCAGTTCGTTGTCGGCCTGGATTACAATAACGATGTCCTATAACTCAATCTGCGGTGTTCCACGTTTTGCTTACTTGGCTAGGTGATGGAGTCGACAGCGAGAGAACCTTCCGGTTACAGACCACCATATGCGCTTTCTAGGAAGCCTGCAATGACCAACTAAGGTATTGTTGGGCTGTAAAATGTCAAGATAAAGTGTTTTCTACGGATTTGAGTGTCATGTGGCCGCTGGGTTATTCATCGTACTCCCGTGCAACCTTTGCCTAGAAGGCACTGGAAGAGACCGGTCCCTGTGCTGTTCAACATGTCACGATGGGAGATCGCGCCCCGGGACCTGTTCAGGGCACCGTGGGGCGTGATCTTTACGTCTGTATCTTCACGCCGCTTTGTGTGACGAGGTTTATAGATTGTTGCCTTATTCTAAGTTCGTTCATGATTTTTTGTTTTGAGTTTCTTCGCTTTCTGAGATTTTCCCATAATTCCGTCAAGTAACTTGAAGACGGGAAACTGTCATGGCTAAACGAGACCAAAAGCCATATTTGACCGGCCTATTCCTCTCGTTGCTCAGGATATCTTTGCTCGCTGAATCTCATTTGCCACAGCTAGCGAATCGCTGCATGCTCCGTTCCTGATATATAGAGCATCTTTGCCTCGCGCTTCGGATTCCACAACCGGATCACAGCGTGTGTCGTACAACACCCCTTCTCTGGACCGCTGCGTGGCTCTGCGCACCGTGATGTCACCGAATACCGAATCTATAAATCCCTGACTTCACCAATTTTTCATCAATGGGCATGGCGAACTGAGCCCAACAGCCATGTTGCCCAGGCCTATTCCTCTCTTTGTTCAGCTTATCTTTGCTGGCTGCATCGCATTTCTCCTAGCTATCGGATCGCTGCACGCTCCTTTCCTGATATCTACAGCATCTCTGACTCCCGCTTCGGATTCACAGCAGGACCACAGCACGTGTCGTATAACTTCCCTTCAGTGTGGTAACAGCCCTACATTGCTTCAAACATAAAACAAAACAATGTCCTCAATCATCTAATCAAAGGTCTAACCTCTGGTGATCCCTCAAAACTAAAAATATTTGTTTTGCTGGGTTCCGGGTCCTAGTGGCATTCTGGGGAATGAAATTGATGACCAGAGTGCCGCTGCAGCTCATCTCCGCAGTAGGATAGATGTAGCGTGTGTTCCCTACCTCGACCTGAAGCCACTGGTACGGACAGCCTTGCGCAAATCTTAACAGGAAACATGGGACCCACAAAGAGAGAATAAACTCTACGCCATAAAGCCACACTTAGGTAGATACATAACGGACCAACATGACAGACACAGGGCAGTAGCTTCAGCCAGGCTACGGATAGGCCACACTTATGTAACACATCCACACTTGCTCACTGGGTATTTCTGACACCTGTGAGGCAGGAGTGCAGAGGGCCTATCCGCAGTTCACATACTAATCACACCCAAGGAACTTCACACCACACGTAGCAAACACTTCCCATAAATCTACAGACGACCAATCCCACTCCACCCATCGCACTTCTTAGGTGAGGAACCAATGTTTTCTTTCAAATGTGTTTTTAAGTAATTATCTGAACTAACGTTCTGAATCAAATATCGTACCATCCAAAATCACAACCTGGCCCTCTACACTAGCCATCTTCATTGTCATTATTTGTTTTTACCTTTGTTGCTATTCAATTTTAGTATTCACCTCTAATCTGCGGTAACTAGCCATTTCTTTTGGTGCTCTTTGGCCTAGTTGGCCTTGTGCCACTAACATGCAACCATCATCACCACAACCCCCCTTCTATGGACCAGTGGGTGGCTCTGCGCACCGTGACGTCAATGAATACCGAATAAAAAAATTCCCGACTTCACAAATTCATCAGTGGGCATGGCGAACTCAAACGAAGAGCCACGTTTACCAGGCCTATTTGTCATTTTGTTTATTCTATCGTTTCTGGCTGCATCGCATTTCTCCCAGCGGTCGCATCGCTGCCCACTCCGTTCCTGATGTGTACAGCATCTCTGCCGCACGCTTCGGATTCCGAAACAGGACCACAGCACGTGTCTCATAACTCCCCTTCTATGGACAATTACGTGGCACTGCGCACCATGAGGGCACTGAATACCGAATCTATAAATTCCGGACTTCACCAATTCTTCATCAGTGGGAATGGCTAACTGAGACCAAAAGCCATGTTTACCAGGCCTATTCGTCTTTTTGTTCAGGCTATCTTTGCTGGCTGTATCGCATTTCCCCCAAGTGGCGGATCGCTGCACGCTCCGTTCCTGATGTCTACAGCATCTCCGCATCGCGCTTCGAATTCCACAAGAGGACCACAGCACGTGTCGTATAACTCCAATTCTCTGGACCACTACGTTGCTCTGCGCACCGTGACAACACCGAATACCGAATCTATAAATTCTTGATTTCTGTAATTCTTCATCAGTTAGAATGGCGAACTGAGACAAATAGCCATGTTTACCAGGCATATCCCTCTGTTTGTTCATTCTATCTTTGCTGGCTGCATCGCATTTTCACTTGGCGGATCGCTGCACGCTCCGTTCCTGATGTCTACACCATCTCCGCCTCGCGCTTCGGATTCCACAACAGGACCAGGGCACGTGTCGTACAACTCCCCATCTCTGGACAAATACGTGGACTCTGCGCACCATGACGGCACCGAATACCGAATCTATACATTCCAGATTTCAAATTTTCCATCAGTTAGAATGGCGAACTGAGACCAATCGCCATGTTTACCAGCATATTCCTCTCTTTGTTCGTTCTATCTTTGCTGGCTGCATCGCATTTCCCCCAGCTGGTGGATCGCTGGACGCTCCGTTTTTTTTCTCTACAGTATCTCTGCTTCGAGCTTCGGATTCCAAAACAGGCCCACAGGACATGTCGTATAATACCCCTTCTCTGGACCACTACGTGTCTCTGTGCAACGTGGCGTCACCAATACGGAATCTATAAATTCCGGACGGCAACAAATTTTCATCAGTGGGCATGGCGAACTGAGACCAACAGCCATCGTTACCAGGCCTATTCCTCTCTTTGTTGAGGCTATCTTTTCTGGCTGCATAGCATTTCCCCCTGCTGATGGATCGCTACTCGCTTCGTTCCTCTTGTCTACAGAATCTCTGCCTCGCGGTTCGAATTCCACAACAGGAGCACAGCACGTGTTGTACACCTCCCCTTCTCTGGACAACTACGTGCGTTTGCGCACCATGACGTCACCAAATACCGAATCCATAAATCCCGGATTCACCAGTCGTCATCAGCGGGCATGGCGAACTAAGACCTACAGCCATATTTACCAGGGCTATTTGTCATTTTGTTCAGGCTATATTTGTGGCTGCATCGCATTTTTCCCAGCTGGCGGATCGCTACACTCTCCGTTGCTGATGTCTACACCATCTCTGCCTAGCGCTTCGGATTCCACAACAGAACCACAGCACGTGTCGTACAACTCCCCTTCTCTGGACCACTACGTGGCTCTGCGCACCATGACGGCAGGGAATACCGAATCTCTAAATTTCGGATTTCACCAATTTTCCATCAGTGGGAATGGCGAACTGAGACCAATACCCATGTTTACTAGGCATATTCCTCTTTTTGTTCATTCTATCTTTGCTGCCTGCATCGCATTTCTCCCAACTAGCGCATCGCTGCACGCTCCGTTCCCTATGTCTACAACATCTCTGCCTAGCGCTTCGGATTCCACAACAGAACCACAGCACGTGTCGTACAACTCCCCTTCTCTGGACCACTACGTGGCTCTGCGCACCATGACGGCACCGAATACCGAATCTATAAATTCCGGATAAAACCAATTTTCCATCAATGGGAATGGCGAACTGAGACCAAAAGCCATGTTTACCAGGCCTATTCGTCTTTTTGTTCAGGCAATCTTTGCTGGCTGTATCGCATTTCCCACGTGGCGGATTGCTGCACGCTCCGTTCCTGATGTCTACAGCCATATCCGCATCGCGCTTCAGGATTCAAAAACAGGACCACAGCACGTGTCGTACCAACTCCCCTTCTTGGACCACTACGTGGCTCTGCGCACCATGACGGCAGGGAATACCGAATCTCTAAATTCCGGATTTCACCAATTTTCCATCAGTGGGAATGGCGAACTGAGACCAATCGCCATGTTTACCAGCATATTCCTCTCTTTGTTCGTTCTATCTTGCTGGCTTGCATCGCATTTCCCCAGCTGGTGGATCGCTGGACGCTCCGTTTTTTTTCTCTACAGTATCTCTGCTTCGAACTTCGGATTCCAAAACAGGCCCACAGGACGTGTCGTACAACACCCCTTCTCTGGACCACTACGTGGCTCTGTGCAACGTGACGTCACCAATACCGAATCTATAAATTCCGGACGGCAACAAATTTTCATCAGTGGGCATGGTGAACTGAGACCAACAGCCATCGTTACCAGGCCTATTCCTCTCTTTGTTGAGGCTATCTTTTCTGGCTGCATCGCATTTCCCCCTGCTGATGGATCGCTACTCGCTTCGTTCCTCTTGTCTACAGAATCTCTGCCTCGCGGTTCGGATTCCACAACAGGAGCACAGCACGTGTTGTACAACTCCCCTTCTCTGGACAACTACGTGCGTTTGCGCACCGTGACGTCACCAAATACCGAATCCATAAATCCCGGATTCACCAGTCGTCATCAGCGGGCATGGCGAACTAAGACCTACAGCCATATTTACCAGGCCTATTTCTCATTTTGTTCAGGCTATCTTTGCTGGCTGCATCGCATTTTTCCCAGCTGGCGGATCGCTGCACGCTCCGTTCCTGATGTCTACACCATCTCTGCCTCCCACTTCAGATTCCACAACAGGACCACAGCACGTGTCGTATAACTCCCCTCTCTGGACCACTACGCGGCTCTGGTCGTACTGTGACGTCACTGAGAAACAGAAGCACCAATTTTCCGGACTTCACCGATTCATCATCAGTGGGCATGCCGACCTGAGACCAACAGCCATATTTACCAGGCCTATTCCTCTCTTTGTGCAGGCTATCTTTGCTGGCTGCATAGCGTTTCCCCCATCTGGCGCATTGCTACATGCTCGTTCCTGGTATCTACAGCATCTCTGCCTCCCACTTCAGATTCCACAACAGGACCACAGCACGTGTCGTATAACTCCCCTTCTCTGGACCACTACGTGGCTCTGCGTACCTGTGACGTCACTGAGAACAGAAGCACCAATTTCCGGACTTCACCGATTACATCATACAGTGGGCATGCCGACCTGAGACCAACAGCCATATTTTACCAGGCCTATTCCTCTCTTTGTGCAGGCTATCTTGCTGGCTGCATAGCGTTTCCCCCATCTGGCGCATTGCTACATGCTCGTTCCTGGTATCTACAGCATCTCTGCCTCCCACTTCAGATTCCAGAACAGGACCACAGCACGTGTCGTATAACTCCCCTTCTCTGGACCACTACGTGGCTCTGCGTACTGTGACGTCACTGAGAACAGAAGCACCATTTTCCGGACTTCACCGATCATCATCAGTGGCATGCCGACCTGAGACCAACAGCCATATTTACCAGGCCTATTCCTCTCTTTGTGCAGGCTATCTTTGCTGGCTGCATAGCGTTTCCCCCATCTGGCGCATTGCTACATGCTCGTTCCTGGTATCTACAGCATCTCTGCCTCCCACTTCAGATTCCAGAACAGGACCACAGCACGTGTCGTAATAACTCCCCTTCTCTGGACCATTACGTGGCTCCGCGTACTGTGACGTCACTGAGAACCGAAGCACCTATTTCCGGACTTCACCGATTCATCATCAGTGGGCATGGCGAACTGAGACAAATAGCCATGTTTACCAGGCATATTCCTCTCTATTTTCATTCTATCTTTGCTGGCTGCATCGCATTTCTCCCAGCAGGCGCATCGCTGCCGCTCCTTTTCTGATGTCTACACCATTTCTGCCTAGCGCTTCGGACTCTTAAACAGACCCACAGCACGTGTCGTACAACTCCCCTTCTCTGGACAACTACGTGGCTCTCCGCACCATGACGGCAGGGAATACCGAATCTCTAAATTCCGGATTTCACCAATTCTTGATCCGTTGGCATGGCGAAGTGAGAATAACAGTGACGTTTTTCAAGCCTATTCCTTTTTTTGTTCGGGCTATCTTTGCTAGCTGCATCGCATTTCCCCCAGCTGGCGGATCGCTGGACCCTCCGTTCCTTTTATCTACAGTATCTCTGCCTCGCGCTTCGCATTCCAAAACAGGCCCGCAGGACGTGTCGTACAACACCCCTTCTCTGGACCACTACGTGGCTCTGTGCAACATGACGTAACCAATACCGAACGCCTAATTTCCGGACTTCAACAAATTTTCATCAGTGGGTTGGCGAACTGAGACTCACATCCATCGTTACCAGGCCTATTCCTCTCTTTGTTGAGGGTATTTTTTTCTGGCTGCATCGCATTTCCCCCTGCTTGCGGATCGCTGCACGCTCCGTTCGTCTTGTCTACAGAATCTCTGCCTCGCGCTTCGGAGTCCACAACAGGACCACAGCACATTTTGTACAACTCCCCTTCTCTGGACCCCTACGTGGCTTTGCGCACCGTGACGTCACCGAATACCGAATCTATAAATCGGGGACTTCACCAGTCGTCATGAGTGGGCATGGCGATCTGAGACCCTCAGCCATGTTTACCAGGCTTTCTCTTCTCTCTGTTCAAATTAGTTGTTCACCCAGCGGTGTAAAATCGAGTACAGTCGAACACGGATATATCGAACTCCAAGGGGATCGCGAAATAGTTCGATATATGAAAAATTCGATATAAAAAATATGGGCTCTGAGTCCTCACCTATGGCGGGACCATCACTTCCCAATCGTCCGCCCGACGCAACAGGACGCTTTATTTCCGTGAAAAAAATCGCTGATCTTGGCATGCTTCTTCGTCCTGTAAATGAAATTAAAGACGCTGGTCTCGGTCTTCTCAAGGCTGCACAACTAGAAAATTCCAGTAGTACGCAGCGCCTTCGCACACCATGCACAACACGCACGCAAAAGAAGAACAGCGCGCACATACCACAAGAAATTTGAAGGTAACAATTCCAAGGCTCTCTGAACGGACTCCAACAAAGCGCTCGCGATGGTCATCTCCGAGAGAAACAGTGATCTCCGCAAGGTGCGGGACAACTCGCCAAACACCAGCAACAGCAGTAAAATGCAAAAGAACGAGCAGGCCGCTAGCACCTTCGTTCCCTCTTCCCTATCCCGAGACGACATCGGGGGAAGACAGACCCAGAGAGAGAGAAAACAAAACTATTTTTCGGCAAGCCGGGGAACGTACGCAGCCGCAAAAAAAAAAAAAGTGCGCATTCGGGGCATCCCTACCTCGCACTGTCACATTTTCCGAGCGTTCGGGCTTGTGTGCCTAGAGAGATTTAGCATACCGGGCTCCGTTCGCTAACGCTACGGCGGCCGGTAGCGGGGCCCGACTGGGCAAGCGCAAATTCGTTCCGGTAGGGGGGATTAGTTCCGCGAGCCAGTCTTCGCCATGCCCGCGCATTCCTCCACATCCTCCCCAACCTCAATCGGGGGTGCAGCGACCACCGAAGAGCACCTTCCAGCTCGCGCGGCGTTCGATATACCCAATGTGGGGAAAAATGCGGTTCGATATAGACGTACGAATTCCTATACTTTTACACAGAATTTTGGAGGGGATAATTTATGAGTTCGATATAGACAATAATTCGATATACCCGTGTTCGATATATCCGTGTTCGACTGTAATAGGTTTATTTTAATTGTCCCATGTCCACTGGCTTGTTCGCGCAATATCGGTTACTGTTATCATTTTTGCAAACTACTTCTTTGCGGCGATCTTGAGTCAAACCCTGGCCCAATTATAGCTAACGTTCTGAATGGAGAAAACATCATTATTACATGCATTAACAAAATGAAATCACAACATGCTGCGAGTGAAATACGTTGCAAGCTCTTTGCTCAAACGTTAGTGCAGTTGAGAAGCTTCTTCAGGTCCTAGTTTCCCGAACGTCCTAATTTGAATGTGTTAAATCCAGTCTAACGTCTGTTCAGTCATCTGTTGCACACAAGTCTGAAAATTTAGTGGACTTTGGAGACCAAAGCCGCTGGTCTAACTTAGTCGTATATGGTATTTTCCAAGAACCGGATGAAAACTTAGAGTAAAAAAAGAAGGTACTAGTTGAGGTTTTCAAAAATTAGCTTTACGTAGAGTGCAATCGTCTAGTGGAATTCAGCGACTTGGGAAACGTTAAGGAAATCACCGAGACATCCCATTCTGCAGGATTATAAGGAAAACCAGGCCATTATAAAAAATACTAGAGGTTTGAAAGGCAGCAACATATCATTTTCAAATGAATAAACTAAACCTACACTCCAAAGGCGGAAACTATGGTGGGGAAGTGCGAAGTCAGATAAGGATAGTGGAAAAAAAATCTATCTCGTTAACGAAAAGCGGCGAATCGATGACAAAACCTTTTTACGGAATTTTAACACTAGTTCATGAGTGCAGATCACATCTCCGAGCATGACCCCGAAGAACAATGTTTGCGGCTCTTAAATATCAATGCAAGAAGCATAACTACCAAAACCACCGAGCTTGAGAGTACTTTACTGTCCGGCGAACCCTATGTTACAATATTAACGGAAACATGGCTTCACAGTGACAGTTCAGATGAAGAAATAGTGCCGAATTTCTTCAAGGTGTATCGAAGAGACAGGCCGTTGCATGGCGGGGGCATTGCCAATATTTTAAAGAAGGAAATGCCGGTTGTCGCACTTGACCAAAACAGGATCAAAAAAGTCTTAGCGTCCAGATAGACTGTTTTGGTAATAAGATAATTATTCTCGGTGTATATCCAGCTCCCTCTTCTAACCCGGATTTCATTGCCAAACGTTATGATCACGCTATCAACTTCTTAAAAACGTTTCTTGTTATTTTCCGGTGATTTCAATTTACCTAGATTATTTGGTTAAAAATTTCATCCTCCTGTAGGGCTTACCATACAGTCTTTGAAATGATGATAGCATGCAACCTTATCCAAGCCGTCAAAACCCCAAACTGTGAACAGCTACAGGCGTCATCGATCTTAGATCTAGTATTTCATTCCAGATCCCTTAACGATGCATGCGCAACAGTACAGTATGGCTTATCAGACCACGTATTTTTGCGCTTCACGTGTCGTTTAAACAGTCAGTGCTCCCTAATTAAGGAAAAAGAAAAAATATTCAAAGAATTTTTGCGGGCAAATGATGAATGGGTGCTCGATTCACTGGTTTTGCTTTTGATATTTTTTGTGGAAATATGTCCACTATAAGTGGGAGACTTTTAAGTCAATTTGCCATTACTGCCTTGACAGGTTTGTTCCCAACAAAAACGAAAAAGTTGAGAAGCCTTTTCCTTGGAATAATTGTGGTATTATTGATCATGTACAGAAAATTAAGCGAATAAAAAGCGGGGATTTAATATAAAAGCCTTCATAACCTAAAGGTCTTGCTATCTCAGAAAATTCCTGCAAGCAAAAAATTTCACTTCTGTTATATTTTGCCAAGTTTCTAAAAACCGATCCATCAGAATTCTGGCACCACCTCAGCTCCAAAAAACAAAAACTGGTGAACGCATTAGAATAGGAAAAAAGCTCGTTCAGAACAAACTGGTAAACGCAAATGAATTCAATGTATACTTCCACTCCGTTTTTTCAAGGCCTGCTCCTCATAACACATTAGGTTTTAACATGGTTGGTACGAGCGCAGAATTTATAACATTTGAAGGCGTTTTTCGATACTTTTAAACTTAGATTCAAAATGCTCATGTTGACCATATAAGATTCCTAACGCCTTTCTGCGCCGCTACGCTGAATGATTAGCTCGCTTTCTGGTTGCTATTTTTCGCTTGTCTTTTTCAACTGGCATTCCCCATTCAGACTGGCGCAATGATCGTGCTGTACCGGTGTTTAAAATGTGGATAACGCATTCCTGCCAAACTAACGGCACATATCTATGATAAGCACTGCTTGTAAGCTCATGAAACATGTAATCGTAACTACATAGTTGATTTCCTAGATAAGCGCAACATTCTGTCCCACAACGGGCACGGCTTCTGCAAGGGTTTGTCCCGCACCACTCAACTAATTTCCCCTATCCATTCCTTTTTCTACCATAGATGCATAGGTCCAAATTGAAGTAATTTTCCTTCACTTTAGCAAAGCTTTTAACAAAATCTCTCAATCTGGACTGATATTTAAACTAAACAAAGTGGTTTTCCTTGCACGGTTTTTAAATAGAATATATTGTACTTTGAACTGCCCGAACAATTTGTTGACCTAAATGATTTTTATTGTGATACCCTCCTCGTTATTCCGGAGTTCCCCAGGGGAGCGTACTTGGACCCCTACTGTTCTCAATTTATATAAACGATATTTCAACCTGTGTAAACACACTTTATATCCACATATTTACAGACGACTTCTTGCTATTCAAAAGTATTAAAAACCTTAACGATGAGGTTTCTCTAAACGAAAGTCTCGACGGGGTGCTCAGATGGTGCGAACAATGGAGCATGACACTTAGCCCCTATAAAACAGTGTTCATGCGTACACCTAACAAAAAAGTTCTCTGGAATACCAGTACACACTTACAACGCCCGTGTTAGCTAATCAAGTAGCTTTAAGTACCCCGGTGTGACAATTACTGGCAACCTCTCGTGGTCGACTCATGTTGATAATATTTGCGCTTCCTCTAGAAGGAAACTGGGACTCATAAAACATAAACTTCAGCACTCTCCACCCAACATCAAATTGTTGACACACAGCACATTAGGTCGATCGCGCCTTGAGTACGCTCAGTGGTCTCGGATCCACACACAAAAAAAGATATCGGCAACTTGAGCAAATTCAAAAGCACGCTGTACATGTTATCTATAACCGCTATCAAAGACACGACTCCCCTACCAGGCGCATGTAAAACAACGAAATTCCAAAGTTGGAATGTCGGAGATGAAGCTGTCGACTAAAATTTCTCGCCAATCTTTAGAACCAAAAAAAGTGTCTTGCCACATTATTATACCTCGCCCATCATTCCTCCCGGCCTACGAGGCAATACGACACTTTTCAATTTACCCCCATGTTCGTCCGCACTAACACCTACACATACTCATTTTTTTCGCGAAAAATACTTGAATGGAACAATCTCCCTTCTACTGTCTCTACTTCGCCGAATCTGCATGGATCAATTGAGCACCTTTTTCTTGTGTAGTTTTATTCTGCATGTCATTTTTGTTTGTGTTTCTTAGAGATTTTACAATTACTTTTGGCTGATATATTACGTAATCACCTAACAACTCTTGCCTGGGCCTAGTACTGACGTGCAGAATTGTCTGAATAAAATAAAAAGATAGACGGTGCAGTGACGCATCATTAGAAAGCGGGAGAAATCTGGTTCTGGAAATGTCAACTAAGACAAGGGAGGAAAGCAGAGTTCGGCGTAGCCCCTTTATGAGGACCGATCATGCTTTAGAAGGGGAGGTCGAATTATTCATAAGGCACAAGAAAATGCAGGAAACGGGAGTATTTCTTTTGTTAGCGTTACCTCGATAGCTGAAGAGGCCCCAAGAACTAGCTCCCTGCCTGATAAACAGACAGGGAGGCCATCCGCCGGAGCTTGACCTGGGCTTCGATGGCCACTGTTTGAGGTTTGATGTTCACTTTAATACACAACACCACGGTAGATTACCGCTTATGTTGGGGGGGCTCGGGGTCCACGGTGTCGCCAACACCGTCTAAGATTACTCGAGGTGCCCCGTGCGGGGAAAGCTTTTCAATAAAGCGAAGCCTTCCCGAAGACCACGCGTCATGACAACACCGATGCCCAAATATCCAATCTATCTATGATGGAAACCCTAACACTAAAACATCCACATAGCTTAACGCCCACCCGACATGGCAAAGCTTACCACTATCAATATGCCGACGATTACGATGCGTGCCAGCCCAGCGTAAACCAGCGCGAGATTACATGCATGGTCTCTGCACACCTAAAACTCAAAGATGGGAACTTCCAAAGCAGGACAATTATTGGACTGCTTTGCCAAATCGCTCCGATTGACACGGAATTCGACTACTCAGTCGTGGGCTGATTACTCACAAATAAGAACAAAGAAGTTGCCCACAGCTGGGATGGTCCTAAAAATCACACAGCAGAAGATCAGGTTGTCACACAAACTAGAGCGTCTGCATGGAGGGTCAGCCAAAATGGCAACACATACCCTGCTATTTTTGTCACACTTCAAAATATCTAGGCTGAGGTGATTTTTGGGAAGGATTTTTAACGTAGGGCGGTGCGGGTTTATCTCTCAGGCGAATTTACAAAGTTCTCCGCCATTTAATTTATCGTGACGGAGCCGACCCCCGAAAGAAGAGCTTGTGTACGGATCGTCGGTGATCATGTTATGTTGCCACTCCGCGCGAACCTGATGGTCAACGTGTAACGCAAGATGCTTACCCTGACACCTACACCATATGGAAATCTAAGGGGGCTTGTTTCTCAAGCAAGTGGTCTCTATCAAAACGATAGTATGTGCTTAGAACAGAGCAACTCCCACGTTCTCATCACCGAATTCCCCATTAGTGTAGGCATTTCAACAAGGGCGCTGCCGATGAATTTGTTGAACAAATACATCAAGAAAGTGACGTGATCGCGGTCGCCGAATATGAACCCCAGCCCACTAAGGACTCCGACCCTGCCCTTCGTTCTATGTACACCTGGCAGTTACACAGGAACAACGAGAAATTTGAAGCACTTCGCTGGGCCGGTACAGCGACTGCTTTTCGTAGACTTCGCAGCTACGTCCGACGCCTTTTCCGAAGCACCGTGTATTCACCGAAGAGGGTACCCTACCAATGCGGCTGTTACTTTACCGTGTGTATTTACACGAGCTCGAGGCTATCCTGACGCAAGTTGGCGACATGCGGAGTGACTTCCACATAGAACCTTCGAAAAGTCCCTGGCCTCCTGCTGTTATGATTTGGAAGAAAAATGTAGCACGTTAGGATTTTGTGTTGAATACAGACAACTGAACGTTTATTCTTCCCAAAGAGACATGTATTCTTTCCAACGCATTCACGACGCCTTCTACTGCGTTTTTCACAATGAGTACTTCTCGTCCACGAAATTGAAAACCAGCTATCAAAAATGAAGGTAGCGCACACTAACGCGTAAGAACGGAACGTAGAGAAGCTGTACGAAGCAGACGCGTGTTTCCCACATTTCGCTTTACGGCGTTGTTTAAGCCTCGCGGATATACTAGCGACCACAGCTGGATGATAATATTCGTCTATCGCACTAAGCGCTGCGCCGCAGGTGGCCTCCTGGCCTTTCTTCGCGGCGCACATGTTTCGCGGCGGTGGTGCCCTCCTCGCGCATCTCTCCCTTGCCGCCTATCTCTCCAAACCACCGGGCCACTGCTCCGTGCCAGCCGCTTGCGGAAGGGGTGTGGTTTGACCTCTAGTGCTGAAGCTTCAAACTGATCACCCCGCGAAAACTGTCCGAGGTAGGGTAGTGTAGCTTTTGGCTACAAAAAATTGAACTGAACAAAACTTTTTGTGCCCTTCAACTCTATGAAGAAGGAAGGCCTGCAAAGCTGGACGGTGTGGACGGTGAGCCTAAAACAACACGTTTGCCTGTATTTTGCATTGAGCATACACCCTATCCAATAACCTGAATGAAATGTAGGACTCAAGTTTAGAGCAAAGACATAGGGCTTTCTGTTTCCAACCCACGTTTAATGGACCTCATTGTCCGTGCAACACACCAGACCACTGCACTCGACAAAGAATTACTCCGTACAGGCCGCAATGTGTCGTTTCATTTCCAAATTTAATCCTCCTGCCAGTACAGCGGTCATGTCATTAGTTAAGACGTAGACTATAGCTGCGCGTACCCGTCATCCCCCCCCCCCCGCGCGTTTCCATTCCCCACCCGTTCACGGCTACCGCTGATATGCGCATGCCTTAAGTGAATGACAAAGGCGAAAGTGTCGCTCTGAAAAGCTTTTTAAATAGACAAAAACTATAGGCGCAAGTCTGTACTCCAACCAGGCAAGTTCCTATTTACCCTGGAATGATTCGCAGCTACTCGGCGAGCTGGAACCTTCAGCGGCAACTGCACCGGCAGCCGCTTTTCGTTGCTGTGCCGTCCATTCGCACTTCTGTACCCTTCGAGGCACCTTCTATTCCCACTATTTATACTACGAGCAAACGAAATGCATCAGTCCCATACCGAACTTAAACGTGGAAGCACTCGACCTTTATTCCATCGGTCAAACATGACCTCTATTGCATCGGTTAAACAGGAATCTTACTGACACCGTAACACACTGGCCCAAACCCAAAACGCTCAACCACGGAGGACAACTGAGAGGTCGCGTTGAGCCGTTAGACTTCAACGTTTCAATCTCCCACCAGCACGAACAACGTGTCATCGCAACTACCATGAAGCCTAGCAGCGTGCGTATTCTTCCTCCGTTCACATCTAAGCCGTTCACTTCTAAACCGGCCACTGACGATTAGCATGTAATTGGCTGCGAAATACACCGGCGAGAAGCCGCTCATCAAGCCTTTGACGCTAAAGAACAATTATGACCTCATGTCGGCGTTCCAAGAGAACAAGTTGCTCTAGATCCGGTCGGTATTCGCAACCGCTACGCGAGGTAGAATTTCAGGCCGTTACGGTGGTGCCTAGCCATCCAGCGGCAGCAGCTATGTCTTTTGGACGTCCAATCGCACATCTGGTGATTGTGCGCAATCATCTGGTAACAGCGCTACTGCCGTTATCAGCAGTATGCGTCACTTAGGAAAGAGGCATCCGTAATGGCGAGGGGAATTACCACTGCGAAAAAGTGTCGCGGTGGCGAAGAGGATCCTAGAAGCGGCGCCGGGTAAATCAAATTCACGGGAATATACAGCCTTGCAGTCACAACACAAGGCGGCCGTCTTTTCTACGCCGGATGGAGTGTACGAGTTGTTTACTGGTATGCCGTTTAGGCTGTGCATGGCACCAGCAGCTTTTCAACGACTAATAGACACTTTCTGGCGGCATAAAGTGGCACGCCCCCCTCGTCTACCCTAATGATATGGTTGTACTCGCGCAGCGAATTGACAAGCACTTTGAAAGGGTGAAATTGGTATTCGAGGTTATCCGAACATCATGGTTAACAGTTAGGACACACAATCAGCGGCTACGGATTCGAGGAACTAATGTTTAACGGACAGGTCGTCAGTGCCGAGGCCGTGCGATACCCTGCTTAAACGTAGGCTGCAGCAACTTTTAACGGCCGGTGTATACAAAAGGCGTGCGAAGGTACCGTGGACCTTGCGCGTACTACCGACCTTTGTTCAAAAGTGAAAAATTGCCAACCAATCTCAAGCGCCTATGAAGCGTTCATTTCTGAAGCTCCTAACTAAGGAGCGTTTATTGCTGAATGGTGAAAGCGCAGTAGAAAGCCTTTGGCGATCTCAGAAATTGTCTATTCCGTCCGCCGGTATTTGTAATTTCGTCAAGTCGGACGAGTCAGAAATCCATACCGCACCCATGATTTAGTCTTGGGAGCGGCCCTTGCGCAAAAGCAAAATGGTTGCAACAAACCCATCGGTTCTGCCGGCCGCTGCATTTCAGTTGAAGAGAGTCTCTTTATTTGGCCCCTGAAAAAGAGTGCCTCTCCAGTTTAAATGTCATTTCTAAGCTTTGCGCTGATATCTACGGCGTCCGACCAAATCGGATATCAAATTTTAATAGCTTCTCTCTGTCCCCCACCCCCGCCGCCGCTTTGGGCGATGGAGCATGCGCCTGCAGGAATTCGACATTACCATTCTTCCTAAATAGGGCTGACGATATTGACACCGAATGACATTCACTAGCACCTGCTGACCCGTCCGACACAGCATTCCCCCGAAGACATTAGGTTGTTCAGTATTAGGACATAACGCGACATAGCCGGTCAGCAGCAAGCCGATGACTAGGTGCGTGTCCTAGTTTATTACCTCGAAGGACGGTAAGTCGCTGTGCTAACCACACAAAATCCTAACTTCTGCATTCTGCCTGAAAAATTGGTACTAATAATGAACTTCGACAAAACAACCAGGCAAAGTACCTTTCTGTCATCCTCAACTACCTCCGCGACAAAATCTTAAAACCGTACCTTAAAGAAAAATAATAAGGCATCTTGACACGGCACGCACGCCCAGGAAAATGAAGACGAGGTACTTCTGGTTTGGTTTTCATCGCGATTGTTTCCTTTTTTATGTTCACCCTACCTAAAAATAAAAACATGACCTGAGAAACACCACCCGCTCCAGCAACGCTATGGCCGGATTGCAGCTAATCAACCGTGAATAAAAAGTGGTTTTAACCCAAACATACTTGTTGAACAAGCCAATTCGTTGAATGCAAAAATATTGCTTTGACACACTGGTTCGCTTTCGGCTGGTTTAAAGCAAGTTCGGCTAGTTTATACGCAAAGTTGAAGGCGCGTGTACACGCGCTCGGAACGCGCAAAAGAGCGTACACCATACAAAACTATCGTGTAGCATGCCAGTAGAACACGAGAGGCCTCACGAATACTGCCGTGCCCGCCCGGAAACAGAACACCACTTTTAAATCGCGAACGGCATGCACTGCTTGACGACATGGGAGCGGGAGCATAGCACTGAGCAGCAGCGCCCAGAGAATACCGCAGCGTATCACGGTACAATGAGGGAAACCTTACGAACGTCCCAAAAGTTGCAAATAAACCTGCGTTCAAACAATTATCAGCCCAGGCTTTGCCTCCAGGCTTCGCTCAAGGGCACCTGAAAGGGAAGACCAGTTTAACCTCGGCGAAATGTCCGGCATCATAGTGCTGACTAGCTACACCAGAAGTATGAAAATTTTCGCTGGTTCAGAGTCGTACTGTGCCTGGCACAAATGAGGATGAACCACTGGGAGACGAACAACGCGTGTAATCGGGTGAGACGGGAACCTTTTTGCGCAGTCTAGGAGATAGTGGCTGACGCAAGGAGCACTGTCACCGTAAGGACACAGGTAATTGTGCAGATATAACATGTGCATCCGCGGTGACAGAGCACCTTCCATCATCCCACTTCCACACTCGCCCCACTTTACAATCCACATTTCACACTTCCATCAAAGCTTCCGTGACTCTCAGGGTCAGAAAACGACACCCACGTTTAACGCCGGACTACTGTAGCTTATCGCCGTCCCACAAAGGCCCTTCCAGGAAATCAGAGTGGACCTTTTGGGATTCGTTTCCACGTCGAAAGATGAGAAAAGTGACAGTAAAAGCAACAGACTAACGAGGCGCCACACAGAGACCACTTGTCATTCTACGAGGACGGGATAAGTCGGAGAAGTTTTCATTCACCAAGTTATTCTTCGACTAAGAGCCCCTCAAGTCCTTATCAAGTCCAGCCGCATGGCATTCACTTATGCAAGACGTACTACGATGCAGCAACACTGAACAACGAAAGTGCGTGGCGTTCAAACCACAGACGAACAAACTGACCCTTTGCTTAGAGAAGACCATCATGAATATCTCTGTGTACGTTGGCGTTCAACCTGAGACAAGGGAGGTACTGCTCCCATCCGTCTCGTTCGCGTAGAATACGCTATTCGAAAAAGACGAAGATAACTTCCTTCAACTTTGTCTTTGTGCTACAGTACGTCGACAACAACGACGATCTCAACGCCGACGTACAAGGATTTCCTGGTCACGCAGGGATAATCTTGAATGAACTGGCAGACCAATTAGCCAATTCGACTCTTGGGGGTCCTGCTGTCGTGAATTGCCCAATTGATAGTTTTCTTTCGAGGGCGAGGTTCAGGCGCCTTCAAGTTTTGCACATTAATCGGCAGGATGCCCTTCGTGTATACTCCGACTATATTCACCTCTCTAACTTATGGAAGCCTAAATTCTGCGAATCTCGTAAATGTGAGGCGACAGTCACAAAATTTCGCTGCAGAATCCCCCCTTTACATTTTTATCTACACAAAGCTGGTCAAGCTTTCTCTCCCCAATACCCTTCCTGCAAGGCCCCCGAAACTATAGAACACTTTCTTTTAGCTTGCGGCAGCTTTTCCTCCATGTGACGCGCGCACCCTAAATACACGTTTATTCAGCTGAATCTCCCTTTATTTTTATTCGTTATTCTTTCCCCTACTTCCGTCCTAGGATATTGCCACAGACCAAGGTTGTGATCGCCTTTCTCCGTCAACTTCAAAACCGGACCTTCCTCCACAATACACTTTGGCATTTGATTTTCCCCACCTCTCACTCACCAACAGTGGCAAGTTTTGCCCGAAAGGGGTACACTGTATACATCGTATGTGGAATGCTCCCACACACTCGACTCCCGCCAATCCCCACCCCTCCCCTTCACAGTGGGCGGCGCAGCTGTCCAGCTCTGAACCCGGCTCCCAGCTTAACCTGGTGAGACAGGCACGGACTGCCAGCCAGAGCCAGGGACTCCTGGACTAAGGAGTCTCCCCACTGGTCTGCCTCCACAAATGGAGTCGGATTGGGCTCAATAAAAGATTTATTCCTCCCTCCTCCTTATTCCTTCCCCGGGTGTCTTCCGTCCTAGGATATTGCCACAGACCGGTTGTGATCGCCTTTCACTCCTTTGTTACGGCGACAGGCCGGAGGCTCTGCTAGACAGTTATATCTTCATTCGCAATTTTTCCTCACTATCCTGTTCTATCCAAACATTTGCTTTTCCTACTCTCGATATTTTTCTAGTGCTTCAATTTTTCTCGCTCTCAAATAAACCGGGTCACAGCCTAATTATTACAAGCAGCTTATTGGCCAATTCCCTGCGTGGGTACGAGCCATGACTGAAGGATACAACTAACCAACCAACCAACCTACGGCGGCCGGAGGAGGTACCGCCAGTTTCCGCGCCGGCCGTGGTCTGACTACCGCCGGTGGATGCAGGACGCCACAAGATCTGACGCCGAGCCGCCGAGTATCACCCGTTCTACACTTGTTCTACGCTACGAATGCAGTGAGAAAATCCTTCCGCAGTATTTCCGGCAGTAGAGAAATAAAGGTCTCTCGGACAACTTATCTCTGGCGTTGTCCCCAATGGCGGATGGGGTGATTCGCGAAGACGCACGCTATCCGAAACCATCGCAGTGTACATAAGGAGCGCTTCTACTCAAAAGGATATTTTTCAATTTAGACTACCATTATATTTTTAGCATTGGTTTGATGTACTCTTAGATGTGGGAAGATTGGCAATCTATACCCTATTGTTTTTATCCATACTTTTTGGTTGTGATTGCATGGCACCAAGCCGGAATGTTATCTAAGTCGGAAGTTTTATTTTTTTATGTGTACATGCAGGTATTTCGATTTGATAGAGAGTGTGTTTCGCCATTTTATCACAAGGCTAGGATCAAATCCCTTAATCTTCAGTGTTCTTGATGCACTTTGACTGTTTCAGAAAATATCACGTGTAACGTACGTGCCCTCTGGGCTGACGACACAGCAGTCAATTCGCCGCACTGATGTGCGCATGTCACCTCAAAGGCGTCTTCGTCGGCGCTTGTGTGTTACTTAAAATCTTTGCCAATCACAACTTCTCTGCAAATTTTTGTTCTTGGAAGAAACTTGCGCTGATCTTGGTCATGTCACCATATCGATTTTGGGGCCTAATCTCATGTTCTGGAGGGAAGCCATAGTAGTAGCTTTTCTAAAGGAGGAGAACCTGTATTCCCCTAAAAACTATCTTCTCATCGCTTCATCGCCCGAACAGACTGCCATAGCAAACTTCTTGAGTACATCATCAATAGAATACTCGTGTACTTCTCAGAGTGTACTAACGTTCACGAGAACGGACAGGCTGACTTCAGGCCGGGCATTCACCAATTATCAATGTGTGGCCCTTGCATCGTACATCAAGTATGCTTTCGCTATGAAGAGTTTGCGTAACGGTAATTTTGGAACTCGTGAATGCTCACTACACCACTAGGACCTACGGAAACTCTAATGACCTGATGTTATTCGGTGTTTTCTGCAACAAGATGAACGCCCTTTCTTCATGCTTGTGTCAAAGACCACTTCGCATCCGAATCAAGTAATCACTCTTAATGGTTATCGCAGGGGAAAATAGTGTGCCCAAAGCAGCTTTGAGCTGCCCTTTGTTTACGGTGAGAAAAACTCGCTTCAAAATACGTTGCCACCAGTCATACAAACCTATGTATATGAACCCTTGCTTCAAATATTTTTTTAATATGCAATTCGTGAATTGGATAGCGCCAAGTCCACCTAGGTGTTTACAAACAAGCTAGCTTGGTCCATGAAATCAATTTTAAGCTGAACACAAGAAAAAACACTTTTTTGTGTTCTAAAAAAAAAACGTTCGATACGACCAGATTGAGAAGTGAACCTGAATGCTGTGCCGATTTTATGTAAAAGAGAACACAAGCCTTTGGGTGGGATTGTTCACAACACTTTTATGTTTATTTCCAAAATAAAACAACTTAAAAGTGCTCACTTATTTAAAAATTTATTCACTTCTGTCACGTTACTCGTATTGCGCTGACGACGAACTACTGCTCCTATTTTCCTCCAGTTTGGTAAACTCGACATTTGACTGTTGAAGTGCTGTATATTTGAAAAGGTTTAAAAGTGGTCCACTTGTTGCTGATCTTGGGGATGCGGATTGCCTATAGTGTTTTCCGCATTACCCTGAAGTTACCTGGCGAACCATAGACAGAACGCTGACATATAGTGTGCTTTAAAAGTCCATCATTGAATCACTACCCACTTAAATATGCTAATATGCATACAGCTATATTATACCTATTTTCATAGAGCCAATCCATCTCTCTGCCTTTCTTGCTTGTGGTGATGTAGGAAAGATCCCGATGCTCATTTTATTACCGCATTTAAACAACTTTATAGAATTTAGAGCCACAAGAATCCTTCGCCTTGCATTGAGTGACGTTTAATACATAATTATACTCACACAAGTTACCCGACAGTGCAATTTTGAACCATTCAATGTATTAGCCAAATTCAATGTATGTAACATAGCCAAAGACTACACAGTTGTCTTGAAAGAAAAGCAAATTTATTGAAGCGAACTTCTGCCCTCCTAACAAATCCAAGAATACTAAGGTGGCGAAGCAGCAGTCCACAAAGTTACGTGAGCAGGCGAGTGTCGGTAAAATAAAAACAATTTTGTCGTCGGTTCGGAGGGATTAATTTTTCGGCGCGTCAGTTTTCAAACCGGGGAATTACATCCAGATCACTGCCGATCCAAGATTATTCTAGGCTGGTGACGTTAGTTTTACACTCTCCCTATCAAAGGTGATAACAGGTGCGCCATAAAAAAATAAATATTAAAACACGCGCTTCACTTGGCACACACATAACACAGCTCGGCAAAGCCGGGTGATAAAAAGAAAACATTAACAAGCCTGTAGCGGCAACCCACAGAGCCAGCGGCAGCCGCGTGACGTAAGACAACGAGTGCGCTCAGCCGCCGGAGGGTTCGCGCGACCCCTGGCATCAGTAGATAAAGACCCCACGGCGTTCCGCATAAACTGGTCTGCCTCTCGACTGCCTGCTGTCCGAGAAGTGGTCTACCACCGAATTGGACTGGAACGAAAGTGCTTAGGCAGCGTTTTACTGCATCAAACGTGCGCTTGCAAACGCCGCTCTCCTCGCTCACCCAAGTCCAGGACGTCCACTCGCCCTGATGACCGACGCCTTCAGTTCTCCTGGGGGAGTTGTCCTCCAACATGACGTAAACGGCGTGTGGCAGCCTTTGGCCTTCTTCTCTAAACGGCCAACTCCACAACAAACCTGGTACAGTGTATTCTGGCGTGACTTTTTGGCAATGTACTTGGCTGTGCGTAATTTCCCATACCTTCTAGAAGGTCGTCAGTTCACTAACTTTACTGACCACAATCTTTTGACGTACCCCATCAGCCGGCGCGATACCCATTACACGCCACGAGAAGTGCGGCAGCTTGCCTACCTGTCCAAGTACACTAGAGATATCAAGTTTTTCAATGGCGTTTACAAACACCTGTGGATGTTCTAAGTCCCATGGACGCCTTTGCCTCCACTTTGTTGCTTTTAATTGCCCCCGACCTCCGCCGGCTGGCTGCTGACGAAGCAGAGGACACAGAGCTGCTGTGTCTTCGCACATCCCCACGGCGCTCCCGCTCGAAGACGTCACACTCGACCAAAAGCAGACCGTTTGCGACTTGTCGACCGTAAAGCCACGACCGTTCGTATCCAAAACCTCCCGTCGCGAGCTCTTAGATGCCCTGCACACCAGGGCCCATTTTGGGATTCGTGTCATGCAGAAAGTCATCGCGGCTTGTTTTGTGTGACCTCGTATGAACGCGGATGTTCGCCACTGGGTCCGCGCCTGTTCACAATGCAAAGCCGCAAAGGTTCACCGGTACCCAGTTCCGCCGGCAAAGATGTTACTACAATGTGATAAGCGCTTCGCTGTCGTGCATATCGAACTCCTCGGCCCCTTACCCCATGCAAAGGCTACCGCTACCTACTGACTTGTGTGGACCGATTCACAAGCTGACCAGAAGCCACGTCGCTACCCGACATATCCGCGACCACGGTAGCGGCACCATTCGTGTCGACGTGGGTAGCGCGCTTCAGATCCCCATCATTCATCGTCACCCACCGTGGACGGCAGTTCGAGTTTACTTTGTTAGCCGAGCTCCTTCACCTCCTCGGCACGACTCATTCGCGCACGGCAGCGTTCCCGCCACAAACAAATGGACTCGTCGAGCGCTTTCACCACCAACTTGATGCCGCGCTCACAGCACACGACTGCCAAACACAGTTGGTCCAGCGCTTGCCATTTCCACTTCTGAGCATACGCACCGCCTTCAAGGCTGCCCAGATGTGTTCTTCGGCTGAACTCGTTTATGGAACTCAGCTTCGACAACCAGTCGACCTGTACGAGGTACCGTTTAAAGCGCCTTCCGCAGCGGACTACGTGAATTCTCTGCGATTGCTCCTGGCTGACCATCGACCGCAGCCTATACGGGAACGAAACCCTGAGGACCTTATGTACTTCCGGACCTGGAATAAGCAACACGTGTGTTTGTGTGGTAGGGACCCGTGCGCCGCCCTTTCCAACCACAGTACGTTGGCCCTTTCCCGGTTGTTGAACGACACTCGTCGACGTAGGTCGTCGACATCAACGGCTCTCACGACAACCTTGCTCTAGAACACAACCACGACCATCATGAACGCTGCGTTCATCAGAGCGTCGCACCAGCTACTCTCTTGGAGCGTAGCCTTGTAGCGGCAAGCCACAGTGCCAGCGGCAGCAGCGTGATGTATGACAACGAACGCGGTCACCCGCCGGACGGCTCACACACCCCTGGCATCAGTAGATAGAGACCCCACAGGGTTCCGAATAGACCGGCCTTGCTACGTGGTCTGGTCGTCTCTTTTTCAACGCAAGCCAATTGCATGTTTCGCGGCATTACCCCCCTCCAAGAGCGCATTGAAACGATGGTAAAATAAAACGACTGTACGACAAAACAAAAAGTATGTCATCTTGTGCAGTAAGGCTTTGGAAGAACCAAGTGCACGACTTCAGGCAATGTGCGTCGTTCGGATGCTCCTGATTCACCGCCGGGATAACCTCCTAGGTAAGTTGGCCAACACGTCATTGAATGCAGAAAAATACGAAACACCATCAGAGAAGACTCTCACTCAGTCCGCATGGTCGAATGGGAGTCCGAACCCAAAACAGATCATCGGGGTGGTGCTTGGGGCCTCGGCATGGGAGGTTGCAGCGTCCGGAGTCAACCAGCTGCTGGCCCATTGTACAAACTCGAGCGAGCTTTTGGGCCTCCTCCGCACGCTGGTTATCCTTGTGTGTCGGCGTCGAGGTTGTCGTCTTCAACCTGCGGTAGCATGGAGTCCACCATCGTATTCGGCCGTGTTCCGTACACGAGCTCGAACGGGGCCATCTCTGTAGTTTCCTTAAACACCGTGTTGTACGCAAACGTGACATACGGGAGCACTTCGTTCCAAGTCGTTTGTTCAAAGTCGACCTACCAAGACAGTATATCGGCGAATGCCTTTTTTCAGACTTAAGCTTAGTCCGTTCGTTAGGAGGTGGTACGCCAGCGTTCGTGGGTGATCCGTGTTGCTGCAGCGCAAGATTAATTGCATAGGCGCCGCAGTAAATGAGATTCAGCGGTTTCTGATTATCACATTCAAAAATTTAACTGCGCGAAAGACGTATACAAGAAATCACACGAACGAGCGCAGTCTCACAACTTGAGTTTTATTGAAAAAAAAAAACAGAACACATACATGCGCAGTCACATGACGCTTCATATCACGTTGTGGATAACCAATCAGCCAAGGCCACTCCAAAAACAACAAAAAAACAAAAAGGCACGTGTTCCAAATACATTGGTCACTCGGCTTAGGCTTATTTCATTTGCATGTTCCGTACAGATAGGCATATCCTTTATCACTAAGTACAGCCGACGTATGGCTCATGCATGCGCTACTAAGTCTCTTAATATGGAAGGCCTTTATAATCTCCTTTTCAGCTTGCTTTTTTTTCATTGCTAGTACATCAGTATCGGTAAACACAGGTTCACATGAATCGCAATCGCGGGAATAGCGGCATTGCGTGGCCAAGGGCATCTTTCCACCGAGGGACAACTGATGTTCACGGAGCCTCGAGGTCACACAGCGTCCGCTCTGACCTATTTACTTTTTCCCACACGTAAGAGGCAACCTGCAGACAACCGGTACTCTACGTTGGTACGTAGTGCGACTCGTGCATTACAACGCACTTATAGCGATCGTCCGCAGTGTTACCCTCTTTTTTTTTCTCCGTGCCTGGCCGCACACCTTGTACAGCTTATTCGGTGCTATGAACACCGTCCTCACCTCGTATCGTGCGCCGGCGTTTTTCAGACCATGCGACAGATTATGCACATACGGTATCACAGCAGCATTTTCCTTTCTTCACCAAGTTGCTCGCGTGACCTCTGCATTCCAGATTTTACAGCCGGAACCAGCTTTTGGCACGCGGCATCTATCACATATTTAGCACATCCGGAAGCTGCTAACCTGTCAACCTGCTGATTGAAGCTCTCTTGGATGCCGTGGGTGCAAGATTTAAACGACGACGATCGGATCACTGAGAAGGCTATGCTATTCTTAATACTTTTGGAGTGCGACGATGACAAGCCAAGTAACGCATTCGCTGCCCTTGGGTGGTTACGCCAGCCAACGTGGCCATCCCCAAAGATGAGTCTCAGGCCCAGGAACTGCAACTCGCGGATACTCTTTAGTTCCACGGTTAACATCAGTCCAAGGCTTTGCTCCCGACTTTCAAAACATCATCCACTTGGCCCTGGTACCCAATGTATTCTATAAAAACCAGGTAATCGTCTACATATTGGTAGATCTTCACAGCTTGTCCCTCCAGACAATCTCGTAGCCTCCTATCTACTCGACTAAAAAAATATCGCTCAGGACAGGCGCGACACAAGAACTTATGCATATCATGGTTTTTTGCACATGAAGCTGGGTTCCCACCCCCACAAACGTGGTCTTCAAATAGAAAGACAGCAGCTCAAGGAACGATTCAACCGACAAGGCAACCTTGCTTCTAAACTTAATCTCGTCGTTAGGCTCTCTAATGCACACCTTAACACTCTCCAGCACTTCGTCGTGTGACAACGAATAAAATAAGTCCTCTATATCGACACTAGCTCCCGCACAGCCCCTGGAATTATCATCGCTAAGAAAGTCAACCACAGTCTGTGAGCCGGGTGTGACGAACGGGTCATCCAAACGAAAGTCTGAGAGTTGCCGTTGCAGAAACCTGGAAACAACGTGTTGCCAGGCGCCCTTTTCTTAAACGATCACCGAAACAATCCGAAACAATCCGATTATGAACCCCTTCCAACTCACCCAGCTGTCTCTCTTTCTAATGCACATTCCTGATTATCACTTTTGGGGTTCATGCCACGCAAAACTTTGTTTATGACGAACTTTGCGACTTCTTGTGCAGTCCCCCTTGGAAGAGCGGCAGTCTCTGCGTAGCACATCATATCGTCTGTCGCTACAACAATCCAATTGTGCTCCGATCCTGACTACGGAACGGGCCCAGAAGGTCCATTCCAATCTGTTTGAAGGGCTTCGATGCAACGGCCATGGGCTGCAAAAGTAAGGGGGGTCTCAATGGCGGCGGTTTTCGTCGCCGCTGGTCACCACATATCCAGACGTAGTGCTCCACATCGGTTGTAAGGCGGAACGGTAGTACTTCGCCTAGATTTTACGATAGTGCGACCTGTGCAGACATGTCCGGAAGGCGGGTCGTCATGGCACGCTTCCCAAGGTTTGCCCGGAAGTTATGCGCTGAAGTAATCGGAAGAAAAAGTTATCGACTTTTTCTGAAATCAGTTATTGCGACGTTGTCCGTCAAAAAGTCTAATCCTAGAAATACGTCGCGGGAGAAAATGAGCAAAATGATGAACACAGCAGTGTACGTGGTGCTATTTTCGGTGATGGGCGATGTTCACGGTCCACTTGGCGTTAGAAGATTGTCTCCTGATGAATGTATGTATGAACATTCTCATCTGCTCATCACTTTCTTCCGCTTATACGTGAATGATCCGCCCAATACTGAGTATTCAGCTCCCTTCTCCACAATGGCGACTACATCAAAGCCGTTTATGCACAACTGGACATCGGGGGTCCCCTTCTTTGAGTTTCGAGTGCGTCTGGGCGTCGTATATCCGCGTGTACGTGTTGACGCCGGGCACCATGTGTCCTTGCGGACGTTGTCCTCTTACAGGCATGCTCAGCAATCTCGTGTACCTGCCGCACCCTGTGGCTGCTGTAATTATCGGGAGTCGCGTCAGGGTTGGATCAGGTTGTGCGGCTCAGCCCATGTCGTGAATTACAGTCTTCGTTGAATCGTTGCTTCGTTGGAGGGTTTTGTTTTTTGCCGTTGTTCAACTTGACCTCCAGAAGTTGTTGCTTGTAGTTCCCCCTGCGCGGGCTAGGAAACCTTCCACACCAAAGTCAACATTGCTACCGCGGCAGGGTGATGGGAAAGGGTACGCTGGTGGCGAATAGTTGAAACTGGCTGCTTCAAGCCGGCTTTCAGCTCTTTTCTTCGTGTTGTTCCTTACCCTCCTAAGACGGTGGCAGAATTCATGTCGGAGAGGGCTGCTATTGAGAAGACGATTGAGGTTTGAAGGAGGCATTAGGACCACCATGTCAATGCGCTGATTTCGGAGACTAGCGGAGCCGGGTGTAATAGTTTTGACACACTATGGGAGACAACCTTGCTGTAGTACCGAAGGTGCTGCGGAAACCTTTTCGATGACGCCACCACCTCAAGTCACTTTTCTGACTCATTTCTTTCTGTAAGAAGTTCAACACTTTTTGGGACCCTCAACGGAGTTCAAAGCACCCCGCCCCTGAATCAGATATTACTTAGCCAAAGCCGAAACAGTTGTCTTGAAGGAAAGCAAAGTTTATTAAAGCGAACTTGTGCGCCGCTAAGAACTCAAAGAATACTCAGATGGCGAAGAATCAGCCAACAAAGATGTCCACTTGATACTGATCTTGGGCCAGCAGCTTGCGTATTGTGCTTTCCGCATTAGCCGCATACAATGTCTATCGTAGCGTGAAACAAATGTTGCCTACGTACCAGCAGAAAACGCTACTAATATTATGCTTTTGAAAGAACAATAATGGGTACCCTTTCAAAAAGGCAAATACGTATGTATGCATATCAGATATATTTTCAAAACGCCAATCCATTTCTGTTCCTTTCTCACTTTTGGTGAAAGAGGAAGGCTCCGGAGTTACGAATTTTGTACCACACTGAAAATGCTATTATTGATTTTACAGCCCTATGGCACCTTCGCCTTCTATTGTGTGACCTATTTTGTGTGTCCACATATTTTTATTTTGTAGCGTTTAACGCATGTGTAGAAGAACTATCACGCTCTGCAATTGGTATTCCAGGACGTTATGAATATGTTTTGCAGGACGTTGACAACGTTCTGTGTGATTAGTAAATCAGTTCAAAATACTGCGGAGATTTGATATTGCTCTATGGTTAGGTGGTGGTGAGGGATTGCAATTTAAACAAAGAAGTTACTTTTGCTATTCATCAACCTTTAGATTTTGGGCAGGCAACAGTGCCTGGGATTAAGGTTGACAAGAAACAATAAGGGAAATAACAAGCAGATCGGAGTATTTGTATTAAAACCTGCGGTATCCGAAGTAAAACTGACTGAAACTGTTTTAAAGGCAGATTATTGACTGCGCTAGCGACAACCTCAGGCATTTTTGTATCACTGCCTAAGAAAAGTTAATGTCACAAGAAAGAATTTATCGTCTAAATATGGCAACAACGTCATCGTTTAGCCTGTCACCACCACGCTGAATAATGAAGTCACCGGTGGGGGTTAAATGACTAACACTGGGGTGAGATGGGCGTGTAATATGGCGCACAACACTTTAAGAAGAGTTTGTTCATATCTACGCTCAATAATAACAGAAAACGTGAATACTTGTCGTACTATAGAGTACTTTGGCATGGTTGGTGAGGCCTTTATAACAGTACCATGTGGTGCATTTTTTTGTTATGTGTTTTCCTAGCAGAAACTTTTTTTTCTAGTTTGGTAGACTAACCAGAACTGTTATTTTCTACACAATGGTGTTATCATCGGGTGGTTTCGTTGACGAGTTGAAAACTGATGCAGCAAAAACCTCCACTTCAAATTTATGCCGCATTACTCGTATTCCTTTAGAAAACGTTAGAAAATAACAATAGCTCTTGGTTGTAACGGAGTGCTTTCTCATGTTTAAAAAGTATTTTGGTTTCATTGACTACTTTCTATTTTGTTATTCGACTGTTTTTGCGAAGATGTAGAAATAGCCAAAAGCCCATTAAAACTGATGAAGTTAAACAAAGATAATGATCATTGCTTATGATTATATAAAAATATTTGCTATGGTTGCGGATTGTTTTGTGAGTTATAAAACTGAAACCAAACACAAAGAAGTCAATACAAGCACTTTTTGGAACGCTTGTGCTTTCGAATCAACCCCGACACAGAAGATGCAGCCATTCTTGAACGGATTATGTTCCAAATACCTTTACCTCCTGGATAACAAAAACGCTTAGAAACTTCGTCAAAACTTTTTGGAACTCTCTTTCTCGCAACGTGTTGTTGAAACGGGGGCTTTACACTTATACGGCCGCCACATCAAACACCACGTGCTGACTGGACGTGTGAACGTTTTTGAAATTGTTAGAGAAGATGGTACTTTTTTGACACCAAACAACGATTTTCCTTTTGGTATTCGCTTCAAGAACACATAGTGTTATTCTCGGAGTTGCTCATAAAATAAATTATATGCAATATTTATATTTCGGCTAGTTCTACTTAGCATACTTAGAGATAACGCACCCTATCAGCAATAAAAGCGGCATCTTAGTAGCGTGACGCTTTTTTAATAATAGATAATGGTAAACACCGCAATCGCACACCGGAGTTTGGGGGCAAAAATTGTCATGGGTGACAAAACGACTGTAACTGGTTTTGGTTCGCTGAGGAACATTGTAACGCACAGCGCCAGCACCGACTTGAAAATGGCAATGTGTAATGCGAACAATACGCATAAGTGTGTTTGAAGAATTTTATCTACTGGTATTGTTAACTTCTGAGAAGACTGCAGGTGGTCCCTTGCTAACTTTATTGAACAGCCAGTCAACTGACAAAGAAGATCCTAAATGTTCCCATTTTATTATGGTCAATGGCTGATCGAGGTCCTTAAATCACATATGCCATATGCACAAATATTTTATCTGCTTTCGCCTGTAAAGAAGGTGGCATTACTGTTACTTGGGTTGCTTACGACGAATCTTAGGTCTCAAATAAGAAGACGCTTATCGGAAACAATCACACTTTTTTCAGAAAATCGATAAGGTAAGTGTATCCTCACCTTAAAGGAACTCTTCTTCCCACTTTCATTCATAGCAATTGTCACAATCATGATCATTAGGTAGGGCTGGCAAGCAGCTAAAAAGTACTGCTTCAAGCTTGTATAAAGTGGCGAAAACAGTGCCTGCAACGTTGCGTACTTCATCATTGCAAAAACGCGGTTTCTTACGCTCAACCCCACGATTTTGGGTAATTTAATAAATTCGGACTGATACCGTACTTAAACTGTATAAAGCGGGTGCAGCCTTCTCGAACAATATGTTGTTTCTTCTACACCTTTCTACAATTATCGGGTGCTTTCTTGCACCAAGGTTTGCCTGTATATTTTAAGCGTATTTGCCTATTTGGTAGATCCCATGAATGATGTATTCATACCGCTTTGTTGACTACAAATGAGGCAGGAGGCCTTTACTCTGACTTCACTTAGAATTTCACTTGTGTAGTTATTTAATAGGTTCAGGATTTGTATGAAATTTTCAAAGACATGGAAGCAGGCATCGAGTGGTCGACAGGATGTAATTGGCATTAAAAATAGCTCCTATGATCACTTGCAACAACTAACATTCATTCCTATGCTGTAAAACCTGCAGAAACAAGGTGTTTCTGCAAATCAACCATAAAATGCGATCAATATTTTTATTCATTATTGCGATCAAAATTATATGTGTTTTGCGAAAGGCCAAAAAAGAGAAATCTTTAGAAGAAACAAAATTTGACCCTAAAATTTTTTTCCCGGCTCCGATGAACAAAATTTGTTCACTTTGGTACAAACAGGCTCTAAGAATATTATACGCAATTTTCTTTATTACTTGGCGCATCTCCTCGGTATTCCGTAAAAATTAGTCACTTAGGACATTTGAATTTCTATTGTTTTCTGTTTTCATATAAATAAAATGTTTCAGTTCCTGACACTAATGTTTGCTGCATGCATGCATGGCTCTCCTTACAGAGTCCTAGTGAAATTATAACACATTCACCTAGAAATCCTCCTCATTCATTGTTTAATGAAACTATTCGTCTTATTAAACGCACGTTTAAAAAGTCTTGTAAACCACGGTCTTGGGGACAAACAATTGACCGCATGGCACCATTTTCTGCCGATTTGGCAAACTAGAGACAGGTTGTATTGAATGCTGCAAACCGCCTCTCGACTCTTATTCTGATATAGTCTGCAGAGTATCTCTCACGAAAAGTCTATGAACTTTGTTTGCTTGGGTCACAGAGTACTAAACTAGACTCTCTTTCTTCATATATGTCTCGTCCGAGTGACTTTGTCCTGTAAGATACAGCATACATTCGCTCGACTCCTCGTGACGACTCGGGGTCTGAGAGTCCCGAGACTGTCTTTTAAAGAGACCATGGCGATCCTCTCCGCAAGGGTTATCAGGGTGTCAATTTTGCAATGAGAGAAGGAGCTCGTTAAACCAATTGTCCGCCTTTCCTTCTTTCTTAGATTGTTACCGGTGCAATTCTGCATTCGATGTCAAATATTTAAAGTAAACAAACTTCATTCTTCAGGTTCTCAACTTTAGTGCCCGTTCGTTGGTACCTCCTGATTAGCGATCTGAGCTGTATGAATGTTAGAGTATATGTAATACAAAACAGTAGGCACAATAGTCGAAAAAATGTCGGGAAATTTTGGTTTGCGATACAAATGATGCCATTTAAGCAAGGAAGCTGAGCACTCTTCATTACTGTGTTTTTAATTCATAATTTATCACTTCAATTTTTCAATAAAAATTGCTCAACACTTTTGTGTAATGGGAATCCATAAGTTTTATAAAACTGCACCTTACCTTCCTATGTGGAGCTATAGCATATATTTATTTGAAATCTGTTGATGTAGAAGTTTGAGTAACTATGTCCTTTGATGTCTTACAAAACAAAACGGTAACTTAAATTTTATATATCCACGAGGATCTGCGTAGTTGGTTCAAAGTTTGGGGAAAGTACTTTTTCAGACCGTTATTTTCTTCTTTTAGAAACAATAATTAGTGTAATAATATTTTCTTCTTGTGTAATGTACTTTCCGTCACGTTTTGGGTATCGTGGGCGATTTGTCTGCAATGTAGTGTCCAACATCTTTTCTGTAGACCTTGTGTTAGGTTTGCGGTACTTGAGGCGTATTGCGATTTGATGGGAATAGCTTATGCGAAGAAGCGAAGCTGCGGAACAAACCTACCTTTTTTGCTTTATGCTAACAAAAACCATTGTTTCTTTGCCGACAGAACTTTCAACGGAATAAAATATGCGGATACCGCAGCATGCCATTAGACACACATTCATTAGTGCCAATAAAAGAGATAGGGCCATGTCATGTTACAAGAACTGGCATCCACCTATGATGTACAGTAGTCTACTACGTCGCACTGGTACCCAAGCAAGAAATAACCTAGGGTTTTCTGATGGAATCCTACGGAACCCTCCGTAAAAATCACCTGAACATCCTATCCTTCAGCTTTTGGGGGACACTCAATGAACTTGCCCTTCATGAGACATTGCGGGATCTTTTTCTCCGAGAGAGAGGCGAGAAGGGCGGAAGGAAGCAGAAAAAACGAATACTCGACCTAGAACAGTACCAACATCTTTGTTTTATGTCGAGATGATCCACCATGAAGTGCACGAAAATACGTACTTTCGTAGTGAAACCAGCATTTCCAAGCACTGGAAGGTTTGGAGTCAGCTCAGAAGTGAGAGAAGCCATGAAAAAATCTGTTAGTGCTTAAAATAAAACACACCGCAAAAAACCCGCATATGCGGTAGATGCAGGTTAAGCTACAGCGATAAACATTTTGTTAACACAGCTATCTGAAATAATTAGGAAAGGGCTTGCATGAAGGAAGCGCTATTTTAGCACTGCAAACAGTGACCTGAGAAACCAAACCAAGCCAGCTGCTCTTAGGCGTAGCGACCAAATATTTCGACAGATGCGTTGGTAAACCGACCTGTAGTGCCGCAATCAAAATGCACCGTGAAAGCCACATTTAAAAAATTCCATTCAAGTCTGTGATGATATGAATCAAGAGCAAGTTTTGCCCTATACTAGAGAGATTATACTACGCGCGCATAGAAGTGTAGTGAAACCCGTTTATTGTAAAATGCAATATGCACCATGATCCAATAGCTCGATATAGCCGAACCCGCCTATAACGAGCTTATTGTTACGAGTTCGCCATCCACGGGAGCCCCTCGCGCTTCTCCCCCCCTCACCAACTCCGCCATCCGCGTATGCACAAACGAACACAGTACAGTAGCCATTACCATATAAAATAATCCATTTATTGCAAATAGTAAAGCTACTTTCTGCCTTAACTGCCTACGTTGCGAAAAAAAGCGGTGGTTTTTGTTTTCACTTTCGTTTTGGCGCCTTCAACTAGCATAGTATTCTCTACACGAAACATTGTTTGCACCAGTTCGAGTCTGCATTATCAAAAAACTAAGAAGCATTGGCGGAGCACATCGACTGCCGAAAGCGCGTCATTATAAGCGCCGGACGGATTTCACTCGCGACATCATCGGGAACGCTGGCGAGCTCTTCCCACAGTTCACCGATGCTGCTGTCTTTCCGGACTCGCTGACAGGGCGGGTTCCGTCGCGCGTCTCGCGCGTCGGAAACAGTTACGGAAAGTATTGGGCGTCACGTCACTCCGTGTTAGGCGGAATGTTTCAGTTGCGGCTCTTGCTTTGTAGTAGCTGCGAATCCACATCTGAATCGTCGCTCCGAGATCATGCATTTCGGCGGCCATTCTAGGCGCCCAGAGTTCGATATATCGGATGTGAACTTCGTTATAAGGAATATGTTTCCCGTGTATTTCGGAATCTGAAATATTTTTGTTCGATATATAGCCTAATTCGCTCTATCCGGGTTCGTTATAGCCGGTTTTGACTGTATGCACATAGAAAAATTTTCAGGTGCAAGATGATCGAGCTTCACGAAGAGTACCTTTTCAGATCTCAAAACAGCAGTCCTGACATCGTTGTTTGGGATATAGAGCACGGCTCCGCGCTTGTTGATGTGTAGAAAAGGCACCAACTCTTAGGCTTGCTAGCATTTTTAAACCTATAAAAAACGTATTCCGTGGCTGCCTCGTCATGTTTGACATGTCTTTTTTTCAGACTACCCTGGACACATAGAAACACCGCTTACCCTAAAAAGAAAGGGATCGAAATATTCATTATTTTTTATGCGCGGCCTGTTCTTTTTTAAAACATCTTTTCGCCGAAACATAAATTGAAGTAAGTGCAAGAAATTTCTACGTTCAAACAATGAAGCATTTTTTTTAATTTTGTATGTACAGCCCTGAAACAATAGTTACAGCGAGCGAGCTTCCGTGTAATATATATTCAATATATAAAAACATTATGGGCGATTCCCTACTGCAAGCTATAGAGGCGTTTTGAACACCGCCCAAAGGCAGTAGTACTACCTTACCAATACGCTACTCATTCCGGCGTATTGCTTCGTAACTGGAACACCAACCCATGTCATACTGCACAATAAGACAAAACAATACCACATGGTAAAGCTGCTACACTTTTTCTGCGTTTATACGTTAGAGCTCGCGTGGACATCTTGGAAATTCTGGTGCTGCAAAGCTGCGTTGAATTTCGTATTTTTACTAAAAGCCAGGCAGCAAACTTGCTTTCTCGGCTGCGTCGCCGTGTTTTACAATTTCGGTGCTTCATCGCCGAGCAAAAAAAAATTATCTGTCCTAAAGAAAAGACAGCTTGCCGATTGAGGCTATTTTTCAGGCAAGGAGCACTGCTGCCGGCCTGCGCACACCAAACACAGACTAGCGTAACTGTTACATTGTCACCGAGGAGGAAATAGGTGCTCTGAACTCTTCACGTGCCACTATTTCCTTGTAGGTTTTTCCAATATAAGGCGTCTTGAGTAAGCGAAGCATAGGTATATGCAGGACACGTCCCAGCAAGCTTCCGCTCAGATGTACAGAACACACTTGTTCTTTTCGTGATGCCTTCGCTCAGTTGACGACCAAACTACTGAGGAAAATAGACAACTGCAATACTTTGTTAGCTACCAGCAAGCCTCTCATAAACGAACAAGCCTGTCGGTAAGGGTACGTCGGCCTGCAGAGAAAATCCCCTGGAGCAACGATCGGTAACAACCTGACACTTGTGCATCCTATACTGCGACATAAATCCTTCTATTTACTATCATTGGGATGGTTAACCTCCATTGCTCGTGATTATCATTTGCTGGAAATTATGGTGTGGCAAAGCTAGTAGAATATGTCTATCAAAGTAAATACGGGAAGGGTGACTCAAACCACAGAGTGGCGAGCATTTCGTCAGGGGGAGATTGTTGGATCGCTACCAGAACAACCGCACCTTTGGCTGATAGTAGGGTTCTGCACATATTGCCGCGTTCCACGCATTCGGTTTGTTTACTTTTGTGTTTTCTTTTTTCCGAAGGGTGGTGGCAAATGCTCTAACGAACTCCTTTTGAAAACAGTCCAGTCTGTTAGGGAGCTTTCGTGGCTCCTGAACAAAGTTTGAGCTGAATCTTCTAGAGAGAGAGAAGGTCGGTTACTTCCCCCTCGCGCAGGAAATCTTCGCGACACGGCCGTGACGTCCTCTCGCCTTTATGTCCTTGTACTTTGGCTCCGGCCTCGCTACTCCCTTCAGCCGGCTTCGCCTGCCCCTTTGTTGGTGCTGTAGGTTTCGCTTCGTCGTTGCGTTTCTAGGGCCGCTGAGATCTGCTAGACGGTCTTTGCTTTTCCGGCATATTTCCTCTCAGGCATATTCCCTTTATTGCGGGCAATGGATTTCGAGCAAAAGGGAATTCCCTTACCTTTGCAGTATCACTGCTAATTATTTTGCACAATACAAAGATGATCAACGTATAGTGGATTGTTTGTTACTGTACGCACATTTTATTGGAAGCTGTGAGTTTGTTTCCTGAACATTGAGTTTTCTGTAACAAGTAGTTTTCACGCGCCTCCTCTTTTTAAAAACGCTGTCTCTAAATATTGGTCGGACGTACACCCTGAGTTTCTTAACGATACGTCGAACGCACAGCGCCTAGAGTGGCTCAAAACCTACCTGGTTATCGCGAACCTCCGATGGCAAGGAAGGTCATGCATTTACTGCAGGCCGATTATCTTTTCTTCTGATGATCCTAAGTTTGACGAAAAGTTCAAAAGGATATTTGAAGGGAATTTGATATATTCCCGGCACCCAGCGCTGGTTAGCCTTTACTGAGGTCTGAGGTAAAACGTGGCAATCCCGCACCCTACCAATACAGCGTTCCCCGCCCACATAATGGCTGGCACAACGTCTTTAAGGACGCGGAATGGGAGGACAATTCACTAAGTATTGTAGGGCAAGCAAATATAATCGACGCCAAGAGTTTAATTGACCAATTACTGGCAGTCCTCTGGGGAACGTCTGCACGTTAATTCGGAGTCGTATATCTACAGACTTCCTGCACGACAACTCTGCGGTGACCGTGGGGCTCTTTGATCATCAGTGACGAAACTGGCCGCCGATAGTTTACTGGTACTCCCAAAGTGTTCATCACCGAAATAAGCGTTGGAACAAACAGAACAAACTTCGAATTGTTTTTGGGAGGTATCGCGGTGACTGTTTAAAGACCAAAGCCTGCTTGTGTGCTGCCGAAGATACAGCAGTTATATTTGGAATGCAGTGATTTGCTTTGTAATCTTACTCCTGTACTTTTCGCAAAAGTAACGAGAACACGGGTATATGTGGTTTCTTATGCCCAAAAACAAAATAATTGCCCAAGGTATTTCATCCCAGCAGAGAATGCGAGTAGCATATCAGCAGGCGGTCGGGGCATGCGTTGATGCTAGAACACCTGTCGCGCTTTCGTCACTTTTTGAGTGTGTAGCGTTCCGTCCAGACAGGATGATAATTAATGCTAACGTTCGGTCAACACAAAACGCAAAGTGAATCTTCAGGTTCACATAATATTATCACGTACTATTTTCACATAGCAGTTCCCGTTGTATTTTATTTGCTTGCCGCCTTTCTAGTTTTATAAAGCTGGGTGTACTATTTTATTATACTCAGATAGCTTTCAAAGACTTGACAAGACAATAAACGAATTCCTCACATATTTATTTTTTAAATAAATTTAATTAATTTTATTTTTTAATTTAATCATGCTTGATAGAGTCGAAAGCTTTCCGAACGTCTATGATGACAGCGATCGTATAAAGCTTCTGCTAAAATTTTGGAGATTTTTTTTTATTGTCTAGTATAGTAGTTCCCTTCAATTTCCTATTTGGTATACATACTGCTGTTTGCAACTCACATTTTTCTTCACGAAAAAGCTGTTTATGTTTCTGTATATATTACCCGCACCAATTACAAAAAAAGGTGGAATAATTCAAATCGGTGTGTAGTTATTGAAGAGTTTTTTTTCTTCTTAAAAAAATGATACCCCGAGAAATATTCATTCGGTCACGGAATGTAGCAGTAAAGAGAATTTTATTAGATATATAAGTGGACTGCTAAAAAACTCAACAACGGCTTTGGTCGGAACAGTTCTAATATCGTTGTCCCTCGAGGGCCAGGTGGTTCTGAATGCATTTGTTTTTTGAGATTTCTTCTTCAGATGTTAGCCTTAGAAACAAGGGATTACTATATCTAGGAAATATATAGGAATTAACTTCGACGATTTTGAATACTGAAATTTTTCGGTAGAGCCGCCATAAACAAATATTACTAAACTGAGTAGCAACCATTAGGCCAGAGAAAGATATCCTATTATTTCTGATAGTGATGGTGGGATTCTACCATATAAAATTTTATTGAAATCATGCCACAGCACTTCAGTATAGTGCATCATTGACGAAAACCTGCTTCCATAGTATTCTGATCTGGCCTTCTGAAGGTCTGAGTTCCGCATTTTGCAAAGTATTTTAATATCTGAAAGTTTTTTTTTGTTTTAAATAAATGAGGGAATATTCTGTTCTTTCTTATTTATACGTTTATATAAACACGGGGTAATTCAAACTTCCTCCGCTTTCCATGCTTTTGAAATTTATTACGTTGAGAGGCATCGTCGCAGTTTTTTAGGCATTTTTCTGGGAATATTTTTTAAGCTTTAAAATATTTCTTAAGCATACTCACAGTACACTTTCGCCTAGTTAGTCGCAGCCTTCAAAAAACATTTACCAATATTACCTTCATCTCTATATCCTGTCGATTTGCTGCCGCTGAAATTTTCTTTATACGAAATACAGCAAAGAAAAAAAAATGGTCACTTATTTTGGACATAAATACACCTTCTAAGGTGTTACCCGCCGGTATACTTGTAAAACATACATTCATTACGGTTTCTGAATCCTTTGTAACTAGTGTGGGAGGACCAATATTATTTTTAAAACCGTCGACAGTAATTAAACAATTTTATTTGGTTGGAATTATTCTTCTCAAAATTTAAAAAGAGGTCTCCAAAAATGTATCCTCAATAAATAATGGAGAGTACTGTCCCGGACTCCAATTTGGCATGTCAGGTTACAGAAGACAGATGGCGAAATAAAGGTAAACACGCTAAATACACAAACATCGGGATTTATAAAAATTCATGAAAGTAGAAACGTATACCGTGATCACCACAATAAACACGAACATAGAACACAGTGAAACCGCAGGGAAGCAGGATAGAAGAAAATACCAACAGTCACAGGTAATGCTAACAATTTAAATGACAGTTGGTTAACCCTTACAACATGAATAAATAGTTGAAGTCGGAGAACCACATGAGGGTAGGCTATTGTAGGCACGACAGATGCAGTAGCCTTGAGAACTCAGCAGAAAAAAACTAGGGCGGAGTGGCTGCGGTCCGAATTGTGCGCGTTGTATTTGCTCACATGGTAGTAAGTCGGGACTTGGTGCCTGGGCCGTCTGCAACAGTCGAAATGCACTTTGGTGATAGCGGTCCCAGGAATACGTTCAGAAACACATGGCTTTTCCAATCGGCAGTCCTAATCAGTTGCAAACTTACCCGCCCTTTTCTTCTTCTGCCTTCCTTTACTAGGATTCAAGGCTCAAAGATGTTTGACCATTCGTTAAGACGAATTGTAGCGTTACCTTAACAGGTGCCCCAACACAAGCCTCTTTTTATCTTTGGCTTTTTTTTGGCCATATATAAAGTAACTAATCCTGGCCCCACCTTTTTAAATATTTGGTGGTGCTGTATTGTAGTGTGTTGCAGAAGGTGTGTCGGGTAGAAAGAAATACTTTTAAACTGCATTCTACTTGTGCTGCACATTTTACCGCTCTTAACAGGACAGTAGTATTTACCTAGTACTTCATTAAAACATTTTTTTCTACAGTCAACAATTTTCGTGTACAATGAACTCCGTGCTTGATATATCTTACTTGTTATAAGAGATCGTACGCACAAGCATAATAAATTCAGGCGTGCTTTGAAAATGCTTTATTGGCAGTCATAATAAAGACACATTTATTTGACGGTTCTGAAACTTTCAGAATGATGACGTAAGTAGCATTTATGGACGGTAATGTCGCCTCTTTTAAATTATCGACGATTGAGGACAAGAAAAAATTCTAGCAAACTTTTTTAATCTCTAAAATGGCACTTTTGGTACGTAGTGCGGTCGCTACAGTTAAACTTGTAGGATTGCCGTTGATCGTACAGGGTCGCTGTCGCTGATGCCAGTGGAAAGACTTCTTGAACAATAAAATTATTAGGTCAACGCCACGCCATTCTTATTTGTAAAATACAAAGAAGGCACCCTTGACGCTATCGAATCGATAAACTAACAAAATCCAGGACTATTTTGGGGCGCCTTTACAGTTGGACGCCTGGTAAGTGCAGAATATCGTGATGCTTGCTGGGTAGATGAGCCATAAACATGAACACATTCTACACGGCTACAGCCGACATGCTCCAGAGTGCAACCCACTAATGTGGTGTGTACAATATTGAGAGGTTACACAAATAGGCGCACCTAATTGCAAGCGGCGTCTACAGATAGTTGTGTATCCCTTTGGAAACATTGTGTGGAGAAGTGTGCTGTGCTAGTGTTTTGGGTGTTGGAATTTTCAGTAGATGTGTTCTGTGGGAGGCCAACAGAAGTTTTATAGGTTTGCCAAGCGAGCATGTCGAGTTCATGAATTCGACGCTATCGGAGTTTCTGAGTTGTCCTAGTTGATGGCACAGAAAAATGTGTTTCGAGGGTTTGTCGAATGAAGACGTCCAGTAGAGTGAGTTCGGCAGTATTAAGCGCAGGTATACTTATGCGAAAGTAATTCAGAGCTCCCGAAGATTTTGTTCCAGGTGTGCAATAACTTGCTCTTAAAGGTAAATGGCTAAATATTAGGCAAGATATGTCACGCTTGGGTAACAATGACGGGAGGCCCACTCGAACCGTCGTGTCCGAACACAAACAGCGGCGTATTGAGAATGGGTTCACTAGATAGGCAGATGGTGGCATCGCACATTTTCTGTGGGTCGCTAACGTAGCGTGTTCGATGAGGTTAATGATGGATGAATTTTAAAGCGTAGGTTATGATGTAAAGACGAACTTACTTTTAGTAGTGTTAGGTGCTTCTTTTGATACAACCTGCTGGCGTCCTTTTGAGGGAGTACACGCCCAAATCGTTGCATACTCTACCTTGATGCCATGCACCTTGCGTACCATACGTGCGAGAGCACAAAACAACACATCAGCGCTGATGTGCAGGCCAGCGGCCAAAACTGACCAATGAGGGTTGCTATGTGTTTGGTGTTAATGTTTTGGTGCGGCGTTGACCGAGGCTTGTGGTAAATGCTTAATTTCTGAGAAATGTTTCTTCTTCTCCCGAGAAATGTTCCTTCACGTTAGCCGCATACGGGCGTTAGTTAAGATTGACGTGTAAGAACTGACTTTGGAAGACGTTGGTTATGGGTCCGTGTGGAGCATTTGCTTGTATGGCATATATCTGCCGTGTAGAGATGTTATCAATGTGATCCTATGTAAACGGAACCATGGTTTATGGTATCGCGAACGCTTGTTTTCTTTAAGAATAACGGGGTGCCATTACGTAGAAAATCTTAGAAAGGCTGGCAAAGCTGTGGGTCAAAAAGGGTGGCCACTCCATTGTGTGTACCGCTTTGTTGGAAATGGGAGTAAGAGTTGACGACGTGGCGCCATTATACGAGAGTACAATCTTAATAACTGACGGAGGAATAAAGTTGGTTCTCTCCTCTTTACTGGGGAAATAAATTGTCTCCCTCAATCATTGTGATTTTGATGGGGACGATAGTATATTGGCTACAAAAATGCAGTGAGGGCAAGGACGTCGTTCAAAACGAAATGGGCCGAGCGTAAGAGAGATCTGTGTTAATAATTACTGCACAAACGTGACGGCTATAACAATTAGCTCCAGATTCTGCACCTCTGATGAGCCACCTAAATTACCAGGAAATACACCAAGTAATAAGTCTCCCTTTTGGAAAAGCGTCGTCTCGGCCCTGCTGTTTAATTGACAAGAGCACGCCGTATGTTTAGCGGCAAGACACACGCATATTGTTAACGGGCGTCGTTGGACCTGACGATGAAGAAAACAGAGGTTGTGATCTCACACGTTACGTCCATAAACCCTTGCCCATTGTGTAATGGTGCACTTTGGTTGAAGTTGATGGATTAAAGACTCCTAAAACGTGTGCGGACCTAAGCAACGCTATGAGGTTTTTAGGGTTTTTCTGCTTTAGGGATCCGTGCGCCGCTATTGCTTTTTTTACGTTATGTCACACGACACGAAATGTCTGAAAAATGCCAGATGAATCGAGAGAGGTAGGAACGGAGGCCTACAATCCTCCGGATATCTTTAAGATATGATGGTTTTGGGAACGGCGGCAAAGCTCGAACGTTATCAGGGTCCGGATGAAAGCCATGGCTTCGACAATTTCCCCAACCAGGTAATTTTGTGGTTAATAAAATGACATTTTCGTTAGTTTATCTGCACGCCCGTTTTTGAAGCAGTTCCCGCCCTGCCGAAATTCGTTGGATGTGGATATAAAATGAAGGAAATTATAGTTACGTCGTCGAGTCTGCATAATATATTCCACCTCCTGAGCCGTACAGTAACGATTCCATTGTTTGCTCATAGGCACCGGAGGCGTATTTTAGTACCTACAGCAATATCGTTAACTGGTACAGGCAGTCGGGGGTTACGAACGCCGTTTTTTATTGTCTGTAGTTTGCAATCAAAATTTCTAAATATCCGTATTTGATGTTGATAGACAAAAGTATTTGGCACTACGAACGAAGTACAGCACGTTATGAAACCTCAATAATAGATAAACGCCGTTCTTCCTAGCAGGGGTGTGTCGTCGCGAATATTTGCATAGGCGCCAGCTCCCATTGTTCTTTTAAGGCAAACAAACTCGTAAAACGTCCGGATTTGACAAAGCCTGCTGAAGTCTTTTCGGAGCATCCTTTCCCTCTCCTTATAAACGAGGAGTTGTTCAGAATAAAAACACGTAATGGGCGTCTGTGAACAGTCCTGGCGTCTCCGGTGCGTTTATCATATTAAATAGCAGTAGTCTGGTCCAAAGAACAATTGTCGAAGTCCAGGGAAATGTCAGGATAGGTTCCGAAAAGTTTGACTGAAACGACGGCACGTGTGCACAAAGATTGTAAGCGATCATCTCCGAGAAATTACAAGGGGACAAAATTTAATTATATTGAACTGCACAATCTTTTTATGCAGGTAAATGCTCGCAACCACATCTTGGTTGCAAGGAAGTGCAAGATGGGCTTTGGTAAAATTTGAGCATATGAATGAAACTTAGGGAAAGCGATGCATATTTTTCATTCGGTAATTGTTAATCCAGTACTCTGTAAGAGAATATCGCGGGTTAGCATTAGTCCCAGAAATGCGGAAATACATACTCATCTTCTAAAACCGTTGGTTTCGGCTACATGTGAATGTAGGTGGCTCCCTGAGGCTCTAAACGCGCATCATATAAGGTAGAAAAAATCTGCCTTAAAGGTTCCTTGGCGTTAGACACCGCTGAAGGTAATTGAAAGGGTATTTTAATTGCCGCAATATGAAAACCGTCGAGAAAGTAGAGGGCAACCACGAAGCAGTGACTAAGACCAAAATGGCCCTACAGAAAATCATGGCCAACGTTTTGGCCCTGAGGGAATGACGGCTCTAGGGCAAACCCAAAGCAGTAGCGTGACCTGCTGCATGAACACAGGCGGTGCACATTCCTACAACAGCGGACGTCCCCTTATCGTCGACCTCGACGTTAGCGAGAGCGAGTTAGGTCATGAACTCTTGGAGCGACGATGGCACTTTGACGTTATAACCAAAGTGTATGCTCCTGTATCAGTAGGGGCACCAGCTGGGACACCATCCACGTGAGCGTCTCATAATTCGCCTGTAGCGAAACGTTAGCTGAGGAATTGGTGGCCGGGTAAAAGATGGTAGGGCTGGGGCACGGAAATCATCCCAGTCGAGGTTGAGGGGAAGTCAAGCTACGGTTTAGTATAAAAGGTGAGATAGTATCGTCTCCGCAATGCTCAGAGCGACTTGCATAAAGCAGGTGTTGCTGTCAGAACATAGAGAGAACGAAGCAGGGTAAGCTGGAAATGAATCGCTGCGTGCGTACCTGTACGAGACAGAACACTTGCGACCACACATGGGCGAAGACGACTTTAGATGTTCGGACACAGGAAAGAGCAAAATGGGAAAACGTTGAGGTTAAAGAGCTTTTACAGAATAACAGACTGCATTTCTGAGATGGCCGAAGACACGGATCTGCTGTGCGCTCTGGAATGTTGCCACGAGCTGTAGCGTGAATTTTAATCCACATAAGTTTCGTCGTGTTTTCGTGTGACACAATGTCGTGGCTGGTAGGTGTAGGGTCAGCTGACGGCAAACTTGCGACCGTGTTTCGAATCCGCCCTGACAGAGCACTGATAGTATAAAGTTGTGAATGCTGAAATTATCGGCCATTGTTTTTGGTATCCGGCCTGGTGCAGTGTTAGAATAAAAATAATTTTAAAACTGTATTCTGTAGTCTGCTTCAGCACGGTTGTATTTAGCATGCTTTCCTGGACAATAAAACACAGCACCAGCATGCCCTGTGTACAGAACCCGTAGAATTCCGCAAATATCTCGGAACAGGCTTCAACTTGCATAGACAACGGAGAAAACCAAACAGTATCGGAGGCAGAACATGCTGCTGATAAATATTCCTCAGCCGGAGCGTAATTTACTCAACAGAGTGCCTTAAGGGTATTTGATTACTCATTTCTACATTGTGGCGGTACGCTATTCTACTGTGTTACCACTATCCTGTTCAAGCATTGTAGAAAAATGCTGCCGAAAGGGGGGGGGGGTCTCCTATATATTAAAAAGTGAATGCTTCTTGCATAAGCCCTTTTCTGGGCACCTTCTTCACGGCGCAGTTTTGTAGCGTGACAAATGTGGTTCGGGAGACTGCGCGCCTGCGCTAAAGTTTTTTATCTGATTTTAGTTGCCACGTCTCTTCTCATTGTTTTTTATTGCAAACAGAGGTGTTATTTTTCTGCTCCTTCAAAAAATTTCTTTTCAAATTCAGCACCTGACTTGTGTTTTTTCCTTTCTGTCTCATTCGTTTCGCGGTGTAATATAGGCCTTAAAACTAGCCTACTTTTTATCTTAATAAAGTTCAATCCTGACTTCTCTGACCCATTTATTTGCTTTAATTTCGATTTTATTAACACGGCGCTTCTAACATATTCTCCCCATGTATGCGTGGTCCGTGCCGTGTTCCGCTTATTCCGCAATGGCGCGGCGGGACTGTTCTGAAGAAGTTTAGGCCTTTCTCGGCTAACTGAATCTTTCGCTCAGCCAGCCAGCGAGTACATTCCGCTTGCTTTCTTCTCAGTCATTGCGGAAAGCGCTGGTCTTCAAGGACAGCCTCCTTGCTCGTTGTGGCACAGATGCGGAACGTCGTCCGTCCTCCAACCAGTGCAAGCACAGGAATATGCAGGACGATGAACTTGTAGATTACCTTGGAAATGTGTCCGACATAATGTTTTGTCTTGGAAAAAGCATACAACAAAAGACATTCTTGTGCTGGTACTTGAAGACTGCCAGGTCACACAAAAGATTCGTTCCGAGCTCTAATACGGCTCCGCGCGATGCCTAGATCCTCTTGTCTGCCCACTAAAATTTGTTGCCTTGTCATGAAAGGTGTGTGGTCGAGCTCCTGACAGCGAGGCATGATAAACAAACATCGCGAACCCAAGCGAGCCAGCAACAGCAAGCGAAAGGTGGCTTTCTTGTAATAGGTTTGTCTGAGGTTATACTTTGACTCAAATTTCTTTTACTTCTGCCCGTATTGTGACCTTCCCTCGGCCGCAGCGGTGTTGGGTTTCACCCTTTGCCATTCTATTTCGCAACCAGAAAGCTTCCCCTCAAATTGTTGCCGTTGCCAAATGTACAGTGCATGAATAATCGTAAGACAAAGTTTGTTTTACTGCAGTGGGTTGCCATGAGATGGGGGAATTTTACTCGCGGACGGTTGCGACATTTATTCATTGAGATTTTACTTTACTCGGACGTAGCATGGACTTTTGATGTCAACAAATTTGACTTTCATTCTCACTAATTATATCTTGCCAAGCAAATTTACGCGTTGAGCCACCATCATCATTACACTCCGTTTCAAGCTTCTTCTGTATTTTATACATTCATCTATCCCTTACCAAATACAAACGGTTTTATTGCTGTGTGAGAATGACACAAACGGATGAACATCAGCTTTCGTAGGTGAGGTATCTGTGTTTATTTCAGACCACCGGAAGTGTTTTTTTTTGTTTTGTTGTTTACGCCGTAGTTACCGGGATGAAACACCTTTCTTTTTGCAGTGAATTTCGGCGGTTACGAACAATTCAATGGGACATTAACTATTTCTATTTTTCAGGCTCATTTTTTAAAACAGCGTATAAACTTCATAATACTGCCATGTCCCTTTCCCCAATTTGTCCAACAGTTTATTAGTGTTGCTGTAATGAATCCAATTCCCTTCAATACATTGCCGTTTATAAACTTCCGAACAGTTCAGAAACTGCCTTATTTTTGAGCCTTTCCTAAGGCTTTTGTCAATGTTCTGGTATCTCATTCCCCCCAAACAAGTATGCATGCACAAAATTGATACTGTTCTACTGCAGGCTGTGAGTCAAAACCGAGATCGGAGAATTTCGCTCGCCAGTCCTTAAGTGCCGCTGACAAAACTAAGACATCGGACAGAAGATGTGTATGGCTGCGGTTTGACCTCTTCACTTGTTTTGAGCTTACCTGTAACGATGCCACTTCACTGTATTGACACCCACCTTTTTGTGCATTGGGTAAAGACACTGATAGCTAACAGGACCTACAGTACGGTCTTTAAAAGTTTACAAATATCAGTTAAGAGCATCTTACAGGCCAGGGAAAAGCAAGTCAATGTGGCCACACCTTCTCGTTGCCTTCTTCTGTGGCCAGAGATGTACACGACATTCGCAACTGACAACGCCCACCCCATCGAACCTATCAAGCACACGATCGTTGATGACGGCACTTGTAACATTCCTACTCTACAAAGACCACACATCTGCTGCCTCACAATCGTCGACTGTCTTACCGGATCAAGGAAACCTCCTACAAATCAGTTATATCAACACGATCAGCTAGAGGCGTTTTTAAACTATCCCTACAGAACCGAAACAAACACTCATCTGGCAACAGAAGGCTTCCCACTGTACTACGCTGCAATCACCAGAATATACTAGAGGCCCTTCACAACGATGCCGAGGTGGTGCACCTCAGCTTATACAAAAAGGTTTGCCGAAAGTGTTTTTTAATAAATTTATAAATTACGTAGGCCAGATCACAGTAACTAGCCCACCATTTTCCGGTTACTTACTTTTCCATACAACACTGAAGTCCCAATACTACTTGTTACTCCATCCGTGTTCTCCTCTAGTATCGAGACCGCGTATTCAGGGTAGGCGTGGTTCTTATATTCTCTTCCGAGCTAAAACCCGTTCGACGAAATTGTATTCTGTCTCAGCTACTTGTATCGACTTGTTCGTATAGGTACCGAAAAGACACAACTACATTGAAATGCCTCTACAGCACCACCCATCGCACCATCGATTCCCCTTTTTGGGATTGTGCTTCTGTTGACACCCACATGTAGACATCGGCTACAGAAACGTTTTTGTTGCTTCCCAGTCTCGTGTGCTATCTTTAAGGAAACTTCGCCTGGAAGCCACGGTGTTGTTTTTTGCAGTTCTCCTGTGGGACGCCTACATCGTGGCACACACAAATCGCGCATGCTAGGGTTGAAGCCTTTTCCGCACCACTTCCGACAGTTGCAGAAAGCGTGCTGCCCCCAACTGGGAAAGGGGGTAAGATGGTGAGCTGTTAGGAATGCTGCACCACGTTCTGAACATCAAGTGCTAATCCTAGTGACCGGATCGTACATGGTGGTACTATCGAGTGCTTCATTTCCCACCAAAATTACCCTTATTTATGACTCACAGCAACAGACCTGTGAAGATAAATTATAAAGAAAGCTTTCTTACTGGAAGGAATGCATAAAGTGAAAAAAACTAAGCGATTGCTTTAGAGACTGGTCAATCAAAGAACTTTATTAAGATCTTAGAACAAATGACGCGTTCATAATACTGTTTCGCTGCGTCAAAGCAGTTACTTTAAATTTACCGAAACAAAACGGTGCTATTAAGACAATAAACGCATCTCTTACC